>CM076575.1:1703016020-1703647930 GCA_034641835.2 Pinus albicaulis | reverse complement strand
ATAAAAAACTTAGTTCTTTCAGGAAAACTTCACGTTCAAAATCTTGGATCTCCTCTGCACGTTCTTCAGATCAGTTTTCCAGTTTGTGAAGAGTTTTAGATCTATTCCGAAATCTGTTTGGCGATGCACTCCATTTTGTGAAAAGACTTATGTTGGCTCTGATGCGATGTAATTGCATCTATTATGATTTCCATGTTCGAAACATGGTTTCTAATTTTCAACAAATCTGCAATTTGTTTTTAAAAATTGACAAAGTGACAAAGTGCCTGCAAAGTAAAACCTATAACAGATAGCTCTTCGCAAATCCACTCATTATGAGACTGATAGTAAAATATAAGTGTATTATTATATCTTATGCCGGATTATTGACTGAGATACATTCATGGGTATACGGTATCCATGGAGACAAATCGAATACTTCTATTACAAATTACAAGGCAATATAGCGATGAAATTGATCACACAACGCCTGCTTGACCAGTTGGTGGGTTAGTTAGGGTTCCTGAAATTCTTGCGGATTTCTCCACTGGTGCCTGTAAGAGGTTTGATGTTACCCATCTTAACCATGGCGGCAGCGAAATCCGAGAAGAAGGTGTTCTGGTTGGAGGCGTACTTATTCACTTGTCAATCAGTGGAGCCTCCATTGAAGAGTTCCTGGTCGGAGTGGAGAAGTCCTCTTTTGCTTTTCAGATTGTAGTAATAGTTTTTGTCAAACACAGTGGGAACCTCTATACGACTCAGAACCGCTCCACAGAAACGCCCCACAGAACCGAACCGCTCCACAGAACCGCCCCATAGAACCAAATACGACTTCGATCGAGCTCCGGAGGTTCCAGTACGAATCCCGCCGCAGAACCAAATACGACTATGTTCGATCAGAGCTGACTTGTTTTAATTTTTTTTGGTTTATTTATATAATTATTAAAACTTATTTGTTAAGCCGACATTTATTTTTTATTTTTATTATTTTAATTTAAAATTTGAGCCAACATTAAGGACGTGACAAACCTGACATCGGGGTCACTGGGCTGTTTTACAGCCTTGCCGCAATCAATTCAAAAAATGGTAATAAAGGTAATATAAAATCATTACTACTAAAAACTTGTCAATCAAATTACATTTTACATTTTAAAAACTAAATTTACATGAAAATGGGTATATCTACATCACTAGATTATATATATTATAGATAATATATTGGAGATGAAATTTATTTTAATAATCAAGTGCCCCTAAGTGGGGATGACCTTCCTCATAATATCTTCCATTGATTTCATAAGTTTATTTTGAGTACATTGTATTTTATGTTCACTATTTTCTAACTATTTATAGTTTAATTAAAAAACAATTGAGAACCTACTATTTACAATGTTATCAACAGCTCAAGTAGTTGGACCGTGACATCACAACCATCAACCTAGCATAACTATTTCAAATTACTTTAGACTGGAAGTCAACCCTTCCAATCAGAGAGGGCTCTCTCAAAGAAAAAAACAATGAAATACTCAAGACAAGATCTATATTTCATATGGCTAAATATTTTTATTTTTTATGTGATTTTTGCAAGAGGAAGAGTGTATGATGGCTACCATTGGGCATGGAGTTAGCTAAAGGAATTCAATTACTAGAAAATTGCATTCATGGAAGTTGAGGAAAATGGCATAAAACATAACTTTTACAGTAAAACATAGCATATGAAGGAAGTGAGGGCATAAAATTATGAATTTGAAGAGATCACAATACCATGAAGCCAATGAGAACATAAAAACTGAAAAGAAAAAAAATACATAAGCCAAGAAGAATCTCAGGTTTTGAAGACAACTGCTTTAAGCTTTGTATTACCTTGATAAAGAAAAATTACATAATAGCCTCCTCATAACATTCATCCACTCTACAAAGTGAAAAATTCCACCATATAAAGAGTCAGGCCCTCATAAAATGGTCTTCCACCTAGGCCCACCTCGAATTCCTACCTAAGAGACCTATTTCTATTAGAATTACATCACATGGAGACTTTCTAGGGATATATTTTGTTTGGCAGAGTTTGTACACAAAAAGACTCTTTTATTATTAAATAGATCAAAACCTTCTTTTAATAACCCTTATAAAATGCAACCAACTTATTTTCTGAATGTGCTGGACTGCTGATGTGTCATCATGCCACGTGGATGTTGAACTTTTTGAGTTGGACCTCCACCAAGGAAAAATTCAAATTTATGCTAAAATATGTAAAATTATGTAAGATAGGCCTCAAAGATGAGTACGTATTTTCCAAATCCTAATGGATGTACAAAACGCGAGATGGGATTTTGATAAAGAAAAAAATCCTTTAGAGTTCCAAAATGCATTTCCATTTGGTCAAAAAGTTAGCTTGAAGTTGACTACTAAAACAATCATTTCAAGAAATTCGGTAGCAAACTTTGGTAACAAATCTCAAAATCAACCCTCTCCATATTTTTTAACTTTTCTCACTATTCCAGGGTCTTCCTTGAGGTTAATTGGTTAAACACATACCTTGATCCTTCTTGTTTATGAAAATTTGGCTAATGTTTACCTCCATGGAATGCTACAACATGTCCATAGCAAATTTCTGCCTTCAAGCTTGGAAGTTGCTACGGAAGTACCTAGTTTCCTGAAATTTTGCACTTTCTTCCTTCTATCACCTCCAAAACATTTATAGAAGCCTATACATTCCTGTATAATAGGATAAGCCATATTATAGAAAAAAATGTGTCATCTTACCATATTTATGGAGTAGCATCATCAAATTTTACAATCATTTTTAGGCCCTTTTTCAACAATTCAGCTTGTACCATTTCCATATGTGCTTCTAAGTCTTTGACCTGACCCTACAACCTTCTCCAAGTAACCTCATGTCCATGGGCTCGTAGCAGAAAACATATCCTCCTTTATATTTCTTCTTTTTTGACGCCATGGCTCCAAGATGTATTGAACAACCCCTTCCCTCACATCTGCAAAACCTATTTAGGGACAACACACTGACCTTTGACACTAATATAATCTACCCTGAGACAAAAAGATAGACTTCAATACTAATAGATCGATACTAATACATCTAAAGCAGCTCACAAGGGTGAGATAAAAGCGTATTTGAGACAAGAAATCATAATGAAAACGTGAAACGAGAATATGATGACCAAGTAGCATGCGTTTCACAAATGATGGAAAATTAAAATAGGGAGCAATCATGAGCCAATATGCTCTAAAAACCTCTAACCAAACCCTTTTTGATACTCTGTGCACTTTTCCCTACCGTTAGCAGAAAAATCAACTTTCGTAGAAAAATATGAGTTTGGGAAGGAAGATTTTCTACGAAATTTCATGAATATATATCCGCATATATATGTGTTTTTCATGAAGCGTACCTGAGTACAAATCTCAACACAGTGATAATTGATTCTGAAACACTGTCATACTGAAATAATGACTGAATCACATACATATCCCATCACAGATCTCTGAAACACACATATATAGAAACATCATTACTATTCAACACATCATTCCACAATCTGTTCAACCCAAGAAATGCTGTCAAACATATATTTATATAATAGAGACTTCATCGGCAGAAAAAATTAAACATAACAAGAATGACCAGACACCATTGACTGCTCACATTGCAAAACCCTATAATATGTTCGCGACCCTTATAAAGCATTTCCGCGTATGTACGTGCTCTTTCTAAAACAAACCTGCCTACAGATTTGCAATTCTTGACTCATACCTTCACTACACAACAAAAATTCAGTCAAACCCATATCTCGGCATACATAGTAAAAAACACACATTATAAAATTATCATCACAGATCAAAACAACACATAAGCATATGATTCATTATGTAGTCATTTCATATCTATTGGATATGATCCATAATCATACTCCTTGGTGCACACTTATTTCAGATCAAAACCATTCATCACATAAACCATTACATTCACACAAAACACTTTGATCTCCATCTCCTTATATAGCTCAGACGTTATCCAATACCTTAGGACAAACCCTTAGTATTGGAAATGGTATTCTTTGATGGGATCAAATACCCGTTTTCGCACTCATTACTATGGGCCAATACCATGGTAAAGATTCATGGTATTTAGAATAACATGGCATGGAAACCTTATGTGCTTTCTCTTCTCCATACTCGCGTATATACGCAGATTTGCTTCATAGAACCCGCGTGTACTTCCTCAAAATTCACCTTCAACATTCCTCTGTCTCTGAAATTCTATACCTTTGTCCAAACCCTCTGTTACATCAGTACTGGCCTGTTGTTACACAACATTTGTCACTGTCCCTGCAATCCCCATCTCTCACATTGGAGGGTCATTTTTGTGACTAATAAGAAGTGTCATGCCTTGCAAAGACCATCATTGCATCCATTTACATGAGAGTAATATTCCTTCTATTGACAATTCCCTGAGCAGAGCTTCAGAAACCCCTATTTTTTCCTTGGCGTGAGTATCCAGTTCTGCCCTGGCGCCAATGAGGAAGTTTAACACTGGGACCCACGCCAGTTGTCACTCTGTCCCAGTTAGCCACCCATGCCGAGCTGTTTATGGAATGTTTTTTAAAAATAGAGGTGCAGATTCCACTCTAACAACTTCGAGGATGAGTCATTGGAATTGGTTGGACTGAATAACTAGAGACTCCCTCCTTTAGTCTATGGTTTCCACCTCTTGTGGGAACCTCCTAAGGGATATGCCTCCCTTCTACACCTTTGTAGGGATCCTAACCTCCTCCTTTTCCTCTATAAAAAGAAGCTATCTCTCCTTTCATAAGCTAGATGAACATGGAGAACTGAGTATACTATAGTTGAAGAGATAGAACAAGAAGGAAATTCGTTGAGAGAGCTTAAGTCCATGCCCTCATCCCATCCGAATCCCCTGACGAGTATCTGAGACGCGCTTCGGCTGAACCCTGCTGGAGGATACTACGACGTCAAAGCTTTGGTTGTATCTTTTTCTTCTATCAATACATATATGTGACTGTTGTTTGGTTCCCATTTTGCATTATGTCATTTGTTTAATGCAATATGCTTAGCCCTATTTGACTGGATAGTAGTTATGAATGAAGTTATTATGTCGTATGCTATTCTTGTTTGCTGATCTATGTGCAGGTATTCGAGCATGACTGCAGAAGGATCGTGACTTGCCGAGCCAGGAGCAAGGGGCCACCACTACTACAGTCGCGATGACAGCATTGGACTCTAGGTAGGTCGATCTACCATGTCCTCTTTTCATTCAGTAATTAGGAACCTACACTCTAGTATGTCTCTTTGTTTCTAGACCCACCCTAGGGCTAGAGGGATCGTCTTTGTCCGCATAGGGGATTTACCTGCTTAAAAAATTGGCGACTCCACTGGGGATCAATGTGAGTTTGTCGTTTTAGCTTGTTGGGTCGGCCTCGGTCGTTGACTTGCTTATCTGTCTTTTTTTGGTTTTCTTGCTTGTTTTCAAATCCCTGTTCAGCTCCAAAGTGTCAAGATTGACCTTTGCTCATTGGTTTTCCCCTTGTCCCATAGTTATCTGGCTTGGCGCACTTTTCGCTGGAACAGTCGCGCCGATTGGCGCATGTTGCTTTTGTTATAGTTGAGGCAACCCCTGTTTGGCGCGGATTACCGCCTTACAGTCATGCCGAATCCTGTAAGATTTGGTTTGACCTTCTTGACGAGCCTTTTGGTCAATTGTGCTTGACTTTGGGTTGTTTTTGTGTGTAATTGAGCCTTTGGGACTATTTTGATTGCTGTAGGTTTGTTTTTATTAGTTGTTTGTCTATTTTCTTATCAGTGTAGTTGAAGGACTTATAGTTTCTGAGTGTCTTTATGCACTAAGCCTTCTGTTCGGAAATCAACTCTTTTTTATTGTTGTCAGTCTCATTCCCGAGTTGATTGCACTAAGTTTTCTTGATCCTTTTGAGTGTTTGATTTGGTTGGATGATCATTTTGTTTTTGTTTTATTCTTCTCCTTGTTGCTCCGAGCATAGATTACATTTCTTGTTTAGGTTGCTTTGAAAACTTTCTTTTGGTTTGGGAGATTGCAACATTAGTTTGAGTGCTTTCTTATGTTTGTTTTGCGTTGATTGAGTTATTCAATTTCGATTCCTACATTCGCAATACTCAGGCTAATGTTCATTTTGTTTTTTCATGTAATTAGTACATTGTGTGCTTCATTTCATTGGAAAATGAAAATAAAAAAATATTTTTCATTCTTTCCTTTGCATCGAAAGTGAAAAGTTATTTTGCATAACTAGCATTTGATCATCTAGGAAAGAGTTTTTCATTTTCGTTTGATTGCATTAGATGCATTAGTGGATTTATTTGAATATTCTCATTGTTTACTATTTTTGAAAGATCTCCATCCTTCTCGTAATTAGCATTCATTGAATGAAAGATGGCATTCTTTTGCATGTAGTTTGCATTTAGGAAATTTGAGATCCAAATTTAGTAGGACCTTGAAATTGAAACATAATCCAAGATCAACTTTAAAATTCATTCAATTAACCTAAGGAAGCATTGGAACCTAACTCAAAATCTTTAGTGGTCTAGGCTAGAGACATGTTCCGGCGTCTTAAAATCTAGCAGTTGTCATTCGCCATCTGGCTTTAGACAGTGCTAGTACAGACTTGTGCTCTCTGTACCATCACATATATAAAGGGAGACCCTCATAGGTTCAAATCCTTTATCCATAGAAACCCGAGTCTACCTCCCTGTGACTGTGATACATTGAACACAACATTCGGGGAGACTACCTGCACTTACATTAAGTCCTTGGTCATTTCTCTTTCATTTTCTCACTAAGGTGTATATGGTAGTTCACGAAAACTTGGTACACCCTCTTACTTAGATTACCTAAGTAGTCATTTCGATCTTTTCGTGACTCCTTAAAAAGTGAAAAGATCATCGAGCTCTTGTCCTTTCATGCTTGTTTCAACCTAAAAGTGATAGAGTCACCTTTTGCCTATTTCTCGACTCGTAAAATATGAAATGAAAGAGTTTTGTTTCAATGTCTTAAAAAATATTAACTTCCCACGAAATATTCCTGGTTAAAGTTATCTTCCTTAGTTTTTTGTTTTACGGTTGTTTCCAATGGCAATGTTTCCAGAGTTTACCAACCAAGGAATCCCCTCCGAAGGGAATCCTAGTCCTTTTCCTGCTTTTAGGAATGTTGGTGCTCCTTATATGGAAACATTATCCCTCCCTGGGTTAACTGTTGGGTTGTTTGTTTGGTTATTTTTGACCTCGATGGTCTTGAGTATTCCACCCTCTGTGCAACCATCTCCTCCACTTGGACAACATCATGTTGATTCTAAGGTGGACCTCCCCCCTTCTTCGCCTATTTCTTCGTCTTCCTCCTCTACTTCGCCTGGTGAAAGTATGGATTCTAGTAACCAGGTGGCTAAGAAGAAGAAGAAGAAGAAGAAGATGAAGAAGAAGAAGTTAGATAAGAGAGAGGCCAAATCTGCGGCTATTGTGCCTCATATGCTTTCCACTGATAAACCATCCAACCTTCCATGGAAAGTCAAATTCCTTGCATGTTGTGCAAAGGTAACCATCTTCTTCGAGACTGCCCTGGTATTCCTAAGGTACTCGAAGCATGGTCCAACGGTCGTCCGCCATTTCCTTTGGCTTCTGGAAGTCATGTTGGTGACACATCTTCGACTAGTCATGATAAGACTCATAAGAAACAGTGTAAGATTACCAATCCCTGTAAGTTGTGTGAAGGGCATCATCCCATTCACCTTTTTCCGTACATGGATGAAGCCAAGAGAGTGTTGGACAACCCTACTATTTCTGCACCTTGCCTTCCAGCTGGTTACCAGAAGATTTCTTTGAGTCCTCTACTAGTTGATTCAACGATCGGTCAAGGGTCATCCTTGGTCGATCCTGTTTCCTTAGAAATTAAAATTCATGAATCCATTATCGACCAACGATTGGTCGTGGAATCGATTGATCTGATCCTGCTCATGGTTCATCAGGTCTTTTTCGTCAAGAGTGGATCTCTTTCCGCCCACGTTCTTCTTGTTTCTTCAGATTACTCGAACTTGGAGAAAGATCCTCCCGTCCCTGTGACTCAAGAAGTTGCTCCTCCTGCTCCCATGATGGAGGTCCAGGAGGATGCTCCTCTTGCTCCGGTAACACAAGGGGATGACCATCTCAATTCAATGGTACCCCCTCCAAGTAGTTTGATCGCTTCCTTATATTGGAGTCAATTTGCAGGATACCGCCTTCCTTCTTATGTGCCTTTTGAGATCACGGTACATACCTTTGATTTGATCATACCCAACACCATTATAGATGAAGGCGTGTATGTTAGTATTATGTCTTCCACTACTTGGAAAGGTTTTGGTTTTCCACTGTTTGTGCCTGTTATGCAGAATCTGTTGGCTTTTAACAGAGGAACCAGTCAACTGCTAGGGATCCTTCCGAAGTTTCCTATTACTTTGGGAGGAAAAATCATCTATATAGATGTGATGGTGGTGCAAGGTCCCTTGGATTTTAATTTACTCTTGGGATGCAACTATGCTTATGCCATGGGTGCGATTGTCTCTTCCCTCTTTCGTGTGATATATTTTCCACACAAAGGTTAGATCGTGACCATTGATCAGCTTTCATTCTTTGGTCCTGACGTGAATCTGGTCCACCATCGCCCCTTCTGGGTCTTTATCCGTCGGTTGTATCTTCCTTGCCATAGGTTAATTATGTGGCTACCTGTCACATGCTCGCATTCAGTGATAGTGCCATTATGCATTGTGTGCTAGGGTCATTGGGTCCTAATTTCCATGATGTTGTGAACCTCTTGGAATCCATGACTTCTTATTTGACATGATGAGTTGTCTTTGGAGCATAGTTCCTTTCCTTGTGTCGAGCTCCCTAAAAAATGAAACAAGATGTCAAGGATAGTTCATCTTCTATGAAAACCTCATTAAAAAATTAATTAGGTCATGAGGATAGTTCTTTTAATGTGTCAACCTCGTTCAAACAATGAAACATGTTCCTGTTCAATTCAAGTCTTTGATATGATCTCACAAAATCCCAGTCGAGTCTTTCTCTTGATCTCATAAGTTGAACCTTCACTCCATATGCCTTTCATATGGACTGAAGCTTGGGGTGCATGTACCTCGAATTGAGTCACCATGCTGGGGCATGCCCATTTTTCCCTATTTTTCAAGCATAGTTTATCTTTGTTTCAAGTAGTGTTTGTTTCAATTTTAGGCTTGTGTAAAAATAAAACTGGTTTCAAGCATAGTTTTCTACAAAGTTTCAAGCTTGTGTAAAAATGAAACCATTCTTATTTTACCTCTAGTGATTGACATTTTATCAGCCTGTTTTTCTAGATGAACCTTGGTTTTCTCATTCCATCGTCACCATATACTTGGCCGATCATATGCCTTCACTTGATTGTTTTACCCATTCCTGAGGAACCGCTACAATGAGTGGTCTTGTTAGCCAGCCTCTTTACCTTTATGTGTTATGAGTAGTTCCACCATCGCTGGAACCAGTTGCGACCCTTAATACCACTCGTTCCTCCAGGAGGAGTCAACTTTTAGCACTTTTCTGACTCTCTAAAATTTAAAAGATTGTCGAGATTCTTGTTGTTTTGAACTCGTTAAATGGTTGCGAAATGATATCTGCCTAGTATACGTTTACCCCTTTTTCGGGCTGGGATGGATTATTTATGAAAAATGAATACCTTAGCCTATCGTGACTAAAAGGTTCTTTTAGATATTATTTTCTACCTTTTTTAATCTGAGAGACTATTTACGAAAAGGGCTATGCTAGAGTTTTCTTTTCCACCTTCTTTTCAAATTCTCTAAACATGAAAAGATGTCGAGTTCTCCCTTTGTTAGACTCGTTAAACCATGATGACATCGGAATTCGTCTCCATGAAGTTACTCGAGTTCCTCTTTCCTAGGGCTCGTAAAATGTACTAGGTTGGATTTGTCCGAAGGAAAAACTACATTGCGTTTACAGGCGTCCCCTTAAGCTTGTTTAAAAAAATAATTGGGGTACTTGCCAAAAATGGTGGGGGAAATGGAACCAACTTTTAGTTATGTTGGTAGTATGTCGCTCTTGAACATGGAAATTGTCTGCATTTGTGTCAGGTTGGGGACATCTCATTTCGTCATTTTTGCCTCCATGGGTTTGGGTAATCTCTTTTGACCTCTCATCTTCTCTTTGCCACATCGTCATGACCTAAGATCCTTTGATGTCAAATACTGCCAAATCCAGTGTCATGCTGCTGATATGTTCAAGAGAAATTTTCCTCTGCAGTTTTCAACCTCCCTCTGATTCTCTGTTGGTCCTGATTCACTATTATCATGTTCCTCTGTCTCGTATCGATGATGTGGGAAAAATTATGGCCCACCTTCGATCAGGTCACTTCCTGTCGACTCCAACTCATTATCTAGGAAGCTGATCTAGAGACTCCCTTCTGGTACCTTGGACCCTGCATGCCTTAATGGCAGGTTCTTCCATTCGACGCAAGGTCCACATCATTGGCCTTCGATCAGATGATTCTACAAGTGTTCAATGCCAAATCACTGTTCACATTCCATGGATTGTACCTATTTTACCTTAAGATCCATTGTCATTATCGGTGGTTTCTCTCGTGCCTGTTAACAGCTTTCATCATTGGCTGGTAATCAGGTGATTTTCTTGCATGTTCGACTTCAGCTCATATATTCACATGCTTTAATTTGTACTTGTTTAGGTTGAGATGGAGCGCAAGACCCCAGGTTTTCTCTGATAAAATCCAGGTTGCGGGTTCTTGTGGATTATCATGACTTATTGCATGACTCTTTTGATTGGATGGATGCGACCATACCTGAGTCTATTTTTTGATCCTTACTGCTAGATGGCTGCGTCCATACCTCGGATCTCAGTTTTTTATGTACTATATTATGGATGGCTGCACACATACAGCTTGTTAATGTATCAGATATATCAGTTTTTTTTGTAATTGCAGGTTTTTTGACAGCGGTCTTTAGTTCGAACGTGTTCTCATAAAGCATTTTTCCCCTTCCTCTCCCTTGGACCTCATGCTTTAGGGGGCATCTGTTATACAAAATTTTGTCACTGCCCTGCAATCCCCATATCGCACATTGGAGGGTCATTTCTGTGACTAATAAGAAGTGTCATGCCTTCCAAAGACCATCATTGCATCCCTTTACATGAGAGTAATATTCCTTCTGTTGACAATTTCCTGAGTAGAGCTTTAGAAACCCCTGTTTTTGCCTTGGCGCGAGTAGCTAGTTCTGCCCTCACGCGAATGAGGAAGATTAACACTGGGACCCATGCCAGTTGGTGCTCTGTCCCAGTTAGCCACCCGCACCGAGCTATTTATGGAATTTTTTTTTAAAATAGAGGCGGAGATTCCACTCTAACAACTTCGAGGATGTCATTGGGAGTGGTTGGAATAAATAACCACAGACTCCCTCCTTTAGTCTATGGTTTCCACCTCTTGTGGGAACCTCCTAAAGGATAGGCCTCCCTTCCACACCTTTGTAGGGATCCTAACCTCCTCCTTTTCCTCTATAAAAAGAAGCTATCTCTCCTTGCATAAGCTAGATGAACATGGAGAACTGAGTATACTATAGCTGAATTGTTGAAGAGATAGAACAAGAAGGAACTTCGTTGAGAGAGCTTAAGTCCATGCCCTCATCTCGTCCAAATCCCCTGACGAGTATCTGAGATGCGCTTCAGCTGAACCCTACTGGAGGAGACTTCGACGTCAAAGCTTTGGTTATATCTCTTACTTTTATCAATACATATACGTGACTATTGTTTGGTTCCCATTTTGCGTTATGTCATTTGTTTAATGCAATATGCTTAGCCCTCTTTGACTGGCTAGTAGTTATGAATGAAGTTGTTATGTCATATGATGTTCTTGTTTGCTGAGCTATGTGTAGGTATCTGAGCATGATTGCAGAAGGATCGTGACTTGCCGAGCTAGGAGCGAGGGGCCACCACCACTACAGCTACGATGACAGCATTGGACTCCAGATAGGTTGATCTACCGTGTCCTCTTTTCATTCAGTAATTAGGAACCTACACTCTAGAATGTCTCTTTGTTTCTAGACCAACCCTAGGGCTAGAGGGATTGCCTCTGCTCGCAGAGGGGATTCCTCTGTCTATAGAGGGGCTTTACCTACTTAACACATGTAGACTCATAATATTGACATCTTCATCAAGTAGGTTGCCATCAAGGACAAAACATCAAGTATGTTTCCATCAAGGACAACACATTTCTCATAATTCCAACAATAATCTCATATAACAATTTGGTATCTAACTTGGTTATGATCTTAAAATTAAATTAATATTATTATTATAAAAATAAAAATAAAATTTTTATAAAAAATGAAAACTTACTTTCCTACTTTCTAATTGGACTTGCTTTTGTAGGAAAGTATTTGGAGAATTGTTCATCAACTATACTTGTTATAGAAATAGTTTTTATTTGTTTTTATTATATATATATTTTTTGGGAAATAAAATAAAATTTATGAGGATGGAATCATCCAAGATTGTAGAAGAACCAATTTGATTGGGGTTCAGGAAGGATATCTAAGAATGTTTTCCAAGCATATTCGCTTCAATTAGGACCTTGAATAGCCAAAGTAAAAATATTCAATTCATATTAGTTACTAGAGACTCTTTATTTCTAATCAAAGTATTAAAAAAAAATCCTTCACATCGGTCAATCATATTTGTTTGTGCAATTTGCAAACATATCTTGTCAAAATGAACATGAATTCAAAAGCTAATCATTGATCTAAAATGGAAGCAAACCTTGAACTTGAGACCCTAATAAAAAAATGAGGTTGCAGGCACACTCCAAATTTCTTGGATATGGTTTCAAACATTAATCAAAAGCCCAAGAGGGACATTACCGCAGAAAATAGCTAGCTAAATCATGTGAATAATGACCTTGTGTGGGTATCCCATTCCCCTTCTTAGCTTCATGTGGGGGTAATCAATGTGGTGGAGGAATCCTGAAGCTATTTAGGATTATGGATGCTTTATTTTGTGTATGGTTCTATCTATATTTGGTAGAGATTTATGCATTGTGGTGTATCATTGAAATAGGTAGAGGAAGTGGGAATTTGTTGGTTTGTGGGTTGTCTTTCCTTCATTCAAGTTCACGGGGTAAGGCCCATTCAGAGGGTTGTGAAAAATAAATTACTTGGGTTTTTTAATACTTTTGGCTCCTTTTCACGGCTTTATGTGAATTGAATTAATTTTGTGTCATCCCATATATACACTCATGTAATTCTGGTCTTCAGTTAAAGACACTCTAGTTTTAATATGAGTATTGTTTAGTTCATTTTGCAACTAATTTGTCCCCTAGTTTTCTCAATGTAGAAATGTATATAGTCGTGAAGAAACAAATCAATGAAATAACAAATCCTTGATGGCCACTATTACTAAGCTAATAGAGTTAGAAGAAGTCAATGCAACTCATAACACCAATATGATGAGTCTCTTGCACTTGCAAAACCAATGGTAGGACTCTCTGGAAATGGAATGTAATAATATTCATACCCTATTCCTAGCTCAACATATAGATGATTTTTCTGTGGATTCAAATAAACTATCTTCATGACACTCTCATCACATATGGAAAGCTGAAGAAGAAACTTATCAATAAAGCAAGGAATTAATGGAGATTGAGGAGCCAAACCCTCTCACTATGAGGGCGAGAACACTTAGGGAAACACCAATTACAAGAATGTTGATCCAAATTTAATAAGGAATGAAACATAATACAGATATAATCACAAATACAGAGATGTAACAAAAATAATATTTCCTTTCATTAATATCAAATACTGAAAATGCTTATAGACAAAATAGAAAGAAACTACCTTTGGCGATGGTAGATTATCTTTGAGAAGAGATGTGGCTGTTACATGCCTCTGAACTGTGTTACAATGAGGCTCAAGGGCCTTTTTACTATTGAAAAATAATAGAAAAACCTAAACAAGCAAAACCATAACCCGGGGAGATGTAACACCAAGAGTTTATCGGCCCCGTTGGGGTTAGTTGGAAAACTAACTTCCCTGGGTCGTAACTTGGTCATATGATCTCTGTTTGACGCATATGATACCCTGTTACAAAGATCTATAAAAGAATACAACTACTAATATTGAATTTTGAGTTAAGTTCTAACATTCGTTGAAGGTGTATTTCTAAAAAAAAACGTCATTTAGGGCCTCAAAACGGCTTCGGAAGTTCAAGACTTGAAAAATTGCCAAAAATATTAAATTGTGCTACAATTAAAGAAACTAAAAATATGAAAGAAAGAATGTTTGGGGTCCAAGTGAAATAGGTGGGTGGCCACCAATATCCAGCTGGATCACTCCTCCTCCCTTAGGAAGAAATGGTCCCCATTGCATTGAGTTCCTCCATGAGATGTGGAAAATTATGTTGAACTTGGTCCCTCATGAGCCAATTGCCCTGGTGAAGGAGTTGGTCTGCTTTGACAACTCAATATAATTCGATTATTTTTTTTCGGGTGTCCTTGATCTATGTGTCCATGACCCGATCAGTTGTGGATTTTTGCATGCAATTTGAGTTTAAATTGGTTGGTGTGAGTTGTTTTTCCATGTTGGATGTGTCTCATAGAGGTGGAAAGTAGGGTCGAAGGTGGTCCACATTGAACACTGGGTGTAGACCAATGAATGGTGGAATACTAAGCTCAAAGGAATTGGCCCCTACGACATTGGTGATGGTGTATGACCCATATCGAAGTGTTTGAAGCTTGTGGTGGGGTTCAGCGAGGTGCTCCTTCTGCAAATGTAGCCACACTTTGTCGCTCACATCAATGTTGTGTGGCACTCGATGCTGATCATGTAGCTTCTTGTACTTAGCATTGAATTTGTCCAATAGGTCATGAAGTTGTTGGTTAATGTGCTGAATGCGCTCAATGAAGTTGTTCGCCTTGTCAGCTTCAGATTGGACATGAGCCAAATCTGCTTGAGTAGCCACAAATGGCATGGCTACATTAATGGGACATAATGGCTAGAATCCCAAGCCCACCTGAAACGGGTTGTGGTCGGTTGAGCCGTGGAGAACCCAGTTATTACAGTGTTGTACATAGGGGAGGCTCTCATACTATGTGTGTGGATGATTTGAGTTGTACATGCACATAATGTGTACGATCATCCTGTTGACGACCTCTGTCTGTCCATAGTTTTAGGGATGGAAAGCTGTGGAATTGGTGAGCTTGGTGTCTAGATTCGACTAGAGTCTGGACCAAAATTTTTTGAGGAACATGTTGTCCCGATTTGAGATGATGGATTGTGAGATCCAAAAGTGTACCCGCATTTGTTCAAAGAAGAGTTTAGCAGTGGATTTTGTTGTGATATTCTTCTTACAAGCCGCCATAATGGCCATCTTCGAGAATCTGTCGACGACCACAAAAAAATAGTCATTGTCATGCTTAGTAGAAGGAGGCTCGACATGTAATTTATGGAGATGGATTCCCAAGGTCGACTAGGGGTAGGAAATGGAGTATAGAGGCCTTGCTTCTTGATGGTCGGTTTGGAAATGATGCAGGATTTGATGTAATTCCTGAAATCCTATCAACGATTCAGCCAATAGAAATACCTTTGTAGTACTACCACTATTTTCTCGACCCCGAAATGCACAGTGACCCGAATATAGTGCGCTTCCAAAACCATATTGGCATGCTCACTTGAAGTAACACAAATGTGCTATAGGTGACATAGCAGTGCATCTTGGAGGTGAAAATTTGGAACTTGCTTACCCTCCACGAGTGTCTTGTATGTGGTTGAATTCTGGATCACCTCTGTAGAGAAGTGGCCAATCGTAATTCTCGTTCCCACAAGAGTTGAGCATGGTGGTTAGCGCCGAGATCGATGGTCTGTTGAGGCAGTCTGAAACATTATTGGTGCTTCCCTTCTTGTACTTTATGTTCAAATGAAATTGTTGTAGGTATGTGGACCACTTCCTCACTACAAGGAAAAGACCTCTCTAGCGAGGTTATAAAGGAGGTTTTTAAAAAAAGGCAACTTGGCCAAAATTGTCAAGAAAACATTTGCTACAACATCCGTTTATGGTTACAGTGGTTTTGTCGGAGCTTATAACGGAAATTCAACACAACTAAAAAAAATGGGAGGTCGGAGGTTATTACAAATGTTTTTTTCATCAGTTCACTACTCTGGATTTAATGCACTGGTGCGTACATGTAGCAGGTGCCCAGGGGCAGTTGAAGGAGAATGCACTGGGCCGTTAAGTTATAAAACCACACCAGGTGTAGTGTTGGTGATACAATGCACGGGGTCATTCTAATTGGTTCAGATTCGTGTGTTGCCCATAGGTCATATTGATGCACCAGTGCGCCGTATCACAGAAAGGCACCGAGATTTATAATTGGTATCGGAATTCATGCGGTTCCCATAGATCGTAAAAATGCATCGGTGCTTATAGATACGTAAACGCCCCGGTGCATAGTATCACACAAACATACCGATATTTATAACTAGTATCGGTATTTGTGCGGTGCCCATAGATCGTACAATAGCACCAGTGGGTATAGACACATAAACGCACCAGTGTACAGTTACTGACACGCACCGGTTTTCATGTTGTATTTTTTAGAAACGTCGACCTGTGACAGTCCAATTATTGTGATTTTTTAAAATTAATTATTCATCAAAAGTCGACACATCTTATAACAATATTCATATTAATTACATTTTTATTAATGCATTTGAATGTGATGTTTGGATTAATTTGTTATATCATATCATAATTATTGTGGTTTTTAAAAATTCATTATTCATAAAAAATAGACACATATATATCTTATAATAATATTCATATGAATTAAATTTTTATTAGTGCATTTGAGAATGACATTGGAGAACACAATAGCGACAATGGAAAACGCAATAGAATAAATTAAAACATATTTTATGATTATATATATATATATATATATATATATAAGACAATCTTTATCATACAAAATGGGACAGTTATTGGTATCCCTTTGTCTTTCAATTGGGACACTATGTCCATTACATTAAACAAAATGTCTGATTTCACAGACATATATATTTCAAAAAATAAAATGCCTTGCTTTGATATCCAAACATAGTGATCATCATTCTTCGCTTGAACTGCTGTCACTACTAGAGCTACTTCCATGACTTGGGTTATTTTCAGGAATGTTTTGTTCATGGCGTTGATTGTTTTCTTCTTCTTCACCTTCCATCTACAAACATAAAAATAAACTAAAATGAGTGTATATACATTGGTGAGAATAATGAAAATTGCAATATTAAATAATATACATCAATGTAAATCGAAAAGAAAAATGACGTACCATAGCAACAATTGACTCATAAATTATACACATTCTTTCAAAACCATGTACCATGCCATCTTTCAAAATTTCATCTATTGGCGCAGTTCCATACTTTGTTTCCTGCAAGTTTTATACCCCATAACAAATCATATATTTAATATAAAATATGTTTTTGTTCTATTAATTATAGATGGAGCTAAGTAAAACAAGATCGATAGATGCTTACAAATTCCACAATTAATTTCTGATATGCCAACATATACTCACAACCCATATTTAACCCAATTTCAATCAATTCGTCTGATGGTTCTTCTTTGTATGTTAGCACCTGTTTGAAGACATTCAATGATGATTTTTTTAAAACAACTTAAAAAATACAAAAATGAAATCTAGTTAAGTTGTTATAAGGAAGTAACAATTACTCACAAACTTAGAGATCAACCATTTTATTCCTTGTCGTCCTATTTTATGTGTTGAATGGGTTCCATTTTCTTTTCTTTTCTGCAAGAAAATTCTTGAAAATTAATATTTAATGCTAAATTGTTTATTTATTGTACCTAATGATCGAAAAATTCAATGATTACATATTACATTTGAAGCACGTTGTTGTTGTTGGAAAGAACATCTATACATTTGTTCCACTAGATCCCTCAAGCTTTTGTAAAAATTTTTCCCCTTTCGTTAACTTCCAGCACCACTCCAGATGAGCTAAGGAGCAATTGATTTTCATTTGCATGTTCTATTTTTTTCTTTTCTTAGAACAACATTCCTTTTCTGAGTTGTTGGTCCCTGTACAACATTAAACATATGTGAATTAGTAGACTGTTTGACACATGTTATCTAATAATTTTAAGTATATTATTAATGATAATTAAAAAAAGAAACTCATATTGGATCGATAGTATTTTTTCATTCACCTGATTCATCCTTTTGCAATTTTTCCATTAAACTTTTACGCTCTTCTGGTCCTAGATCAGAAATAATCATATCAAGCTTCGTCATTTTGTGGCTCTGCATGATACACAGTAAAAAATACATATTAGTTAAACTTACATATAGTTCAAAAATAATATTTTTTGTAAATAATTTATAAATAACTTGCCTTTTTTGCTTTTCTTGATGTGTTATCGGTATTTTTGTTACTTGATCTCTTGCTCGACAAAATATTGTTGGTATTAGTGAAGACAAGATACAATGTACTCAAAATAAACTTATGCAATTTAATAGAAGTTTTTAAACCTCATGACTAATCAATTAGTTCATTAGAGTCATGTCTCCTTTTCATCAAACAAATTTTAATGAAATCATATGTATTATTTTCTATATATATATATATATATATATATATATATATATATATATATATATATATATATATATATATATATTAAATCACGTATTTGTCTTCATAGGTCTTTTTATTATGAAATATTTTATTCTATATTAAAAATGTAATTTACTATAAAGATATAAAGGATATTTGTTTCTTATTTTCAAATAAATGAATAAATGTAGTAGATTAACTATAGTAGAAATGATCAATTAGTTTGAGTAATATTAACCCAATTACTATTAAATTATTTAATTATTTAGAATTGGAGTTATATTAAATACCATAGTTTAAAACGTATTTTAAGCAAATTTTCATTAGAAATGTTAAAATAAAAATTTTAATTGGATTACATAATTCAATTGCCTTTGGGTATTTCAGATCATCCAAAAGTCAATTTTGTTTCTAGTTGTTGAAGATATGAAAAATATAGTACTACTATAGCAAGCCACTACTAGAGGTGTTACATAAATATGCTATATGAACCTAGTTACTATTTTTTTCTTTGAAAATGAACTTGTTGGAAATCAAGTAGTATGATAAGAAGTTGGAAGAATGGAAAATAAATTATTGAAATATTTAGAGTAATCAAATCACTCATGTTTCAACATTTTCTTCTGATTTGCACTCAAAATGATGTTTGAATCTTGGGAGATTTGATACCTGGCACTTGGTAGATGTAGAATTAATATCATTCTAGTTTTTTTATTCTCATTTACTTGTACTATTATATTTATAATTTTTTTTTATTGCTAGTTGTGTTTTGTTATATTTAGTTTATTTCTCTTATATTTTTATTATGCATTCTATTTCTAACATATTTATTCCTTTTCTTTAGAAAGGTTGTGTGTACATTAATATTTTTAAAAATAAATATATTTCTTTTCAAAAACCCCTACTCCCAATGTAAAAAATGTTTGTGAAACCTTATAATCTCTATAATTAAATATAATAGTTGTGTCAAGGTTGTAACACATATGTGTTCTTTTAACTAATAATGAAACCAAACAAAAATATATTGGGTATGAATAAAAATATCTACACTAATACAAAAAAAAAAGTTAAATTTAACACACTTTAAAGAATTTTGGAATAAAAATTTCATTCAAATTGAGATGAAAATTGAATATTGCAAATATAGTTATTAATTTATTAGCATTTATACAATCCAAGTGAGATAGTTGAGCCAATAATCAATTCAAAAAATGGTAATAAAGGTAATATAAAAACATTACTAGTAAAAAATTGTCAATCAAATTACATTTTACATTTTAAAAGCCAAATTTATCTGAAAATGAGTATATCTACATCACTAGATTATATATATATATATATATATATATATATATATATATATATATATATATATTTGGTATTATAGATAATATATTTGAGATGAAATTTATTTTAATAATCAAGTGACACTAAGTGGGGATGACCTTCCTCATAATATCTTCCATTGGATTGCATAAGTTTATTTTGAGTACATTGTATTGTATGTTCACTATTTCCTATGTATTTATAATTTAATTAACAAACAATTCAAAACCTACTATTTACAATGTTATCACAAGGCTCGAGTAGTTGGGCTGTGACAACCATCAACCTAGCATAACTATTTCAAACCACTTTGGACTGGAGGTTAGCCCTTCCAATCAGAGAGGGTTCTCTCAAAGAAAAAAAACAATGGAATACTCAAGACAAGATCTACATTGAAGATGGCTAAATATTTTTATGTTTTATGTGGTTTTTGTAGGAGGAAGAGTGTATGATGGCTACCATTGGGCATGGAGTGAGCTAAAGGAATTAAATTACTAGAACATTGCATCCATGGAAGCTGAAGCGAATGGATTAAAACACAAATCTTACAGAAAAACATAGCATATGAAGGAAGTTGGAGCATAAATTTATGAAATCCAAGTAATCATAATACCATGAAGCTGATGAAAATATACAAACTAAAAAGAAAAAAATACATAAGCCAAGAAGAATCTCAAGTTTTGAAGACAACTGTTGTAAACTGTGTATTAGCTTGATAAAGAAAAATTACAATATTCTTCCACATAGGCTAGCCTCGAATTCCTACCTAAGAGACCTATTTCTAATAGAATTACATCACATGGAGACTTTCTAGGGATATATTTTGTTTGGCAGAGTTTTTACGCAAAAGGACTCTTCTATCATTAAATAGCTCAAAAATTTCTTTTAATAACCCTTATCAAATGCAACCAAATTATTTTCTCAATGTGTTGGACTATTGATGTGTCATCATGCTACGTGGATGTTGACCTTGTTCAATTGGACCTCCACTAAGACGAAATTCAAATTTCTCCACAAATATGTAAAATTATGTAAGATAGACCTCAAAGACGAGTATGTATTTTCCAAACCATAATGGATGTGCAAAACACGAGATATGATTTTGTAGATGGGATTTTCCTAAAGAAAAACCTCCTTTATAGTTCCAAAATGTATTTCCATTTGGTCACAAAGTTAGCTTGAAGTTCACTACTAAAACAATCATTTTGAGAAATATGGTAGGAAACTTTGGTAGCAAATGGGTAAAAATGCGAAGGTGGGTTACACTTTTGTGAGAATTGGGGGTGCAAAATTCATTTTCCCAATAGTTCAGCCAAACATTTTTAAAAATTCAGCTGAACTGTTATAAATTTCAGTCAAACTTTCAAAATTATTTCGGCTGAACTAATTCTGTCATTTACATTGACGACGTATTGACGACATGGGCAAATAGATTTTTGGCCAGAGATAGGAAAACCGATAACAAAATTTTGGCTGAACTAATAGTCTGGTCGAACTATTAGTTTAACAGAACTTTTAAAATAGTTCAGCCGAACATGTTCTTATAAATATACTAGCCCGCAAACCTTAACAGATTTAAGGCGTATTACCATTGTATTTTTGTTGTCTCGTGTTTGTCTCTCTGTCTCAAGCAGGGGCGATGAGGTGAGGTGAGGTGTTGCTATGTTGCGCAATAGTGACGAGGTGAGGTGTTGCTCTGTTTTTTTTGTAATTTTTTTTTGTTGATTTTTTTTGTCTGATTTTAATTTTAATTTTTTTTATTCGCAGGGAATTTGATCTATGTCCTCCATGAATCTTCGCCGATCTCCCGCCTCTTCTTCTCATTGCGGCTTTGTCCTCTTATCGTGTGCGAATTTCCAGGCATTTATCTTCATAACCTCTATTTTTACCAAGTTAAAAAAATAAATTAGTCTTTAAAATTTAAATATGACGATCTTACTAAATTCTACACCATGTAGAGCGTAAAATTCAAAACTGTCAAGTGGTTTCATCGAATTGACTTTTGAGTTTTGTATCTATTTTTTTTTCCAAAGTTAATCAGTTTCAGATTTATAGTTTTAATTCCCCAATGGCCTTCCTCGTATGCAAATTGGGAATTTCATTATTTATTTCCTCTTCTGATTAGAATCGCGTAGTTTAACTAATTTTCAATGAGGCGAATAGAATCAAATTCTTATCTCTCGACATAAAATTTATGGTTCCCAAGAATCATTGTAATTTGTACAACTTACTATTTCTACTCCATTTGCCTTTTGATAATTTTGAGCTTCTTCATTGTTTCTATTATTTTATCTACTACAAGTGAGCCTGTTTTTGCAAGCGAGCCAGCTGTATATAAATCCTTCTCCTTATTTATTTGGTGCTAATGTCATTGAATTTACAGTTTTATTACGGTTTTGTTTCAGGACCCAGCCTCTATACATATATGTTTTCTCTGATTTTGCCGAGGGGACGACACTCCAATATATGTATCTCATGCTAGGCTGCTTTAGTACTCATCCTGTATTTACGTTTTGGTATGTGGGGATATATTGTTGATTTGGATCTCGCACGGTTCCGGATTAGCAGCTTTATGTTAGATGTGTATGGGTTTTCATACTTTACAGTCATATGAAATTTGATCATCTTCTCATAGCTCTATCCTATTAAAGGATGGTGGTTTTGATTTTCTTTGTTTCCTTCTTGCTATCATTTGATAGAAAAGATGAATGTATTGCTCTTGTACTGTCTAATAGAATCAACATTTTTTCTTTATGGAAAAAACTTGCTATTTCTCAATCCAGTACCCTCGTACTGATCATTAATGGCAATTATGATATTCTGTATGAAATTTTGAATTCTAATAATAATACTAGAGAAGACTTACTTTACCTCATTATTAATGAAATTCGATTTCAATTTCACTCTTATGTATTTCCGATTTTGTTATTTTTAATTTCTTTATTTTTTTCATTGATTTTATGTTTCCCTTGTTTCGATCCTTCATGTCACTCTTGGAAACTATAACAAAGATCTATAATTTCTTTTTTTTTCAAGCTTCTATTGCAGAAATCAATAATTTATCCAACTCTAGATTTGATAACAAAGGTATATAATTTCATTTATTTCATTCCATTTTCCTTTGATTCTTACATATATTTACACCCTTAAATTCCAGACTTTTTAGAATCACTACTTTGACTTTCTTAACTCAGTTCAAAGTATAATTAGATTTATATTTTATTACACAAATATATTCTTTATAATTCAAGAAAAACCTCTTGTACAAATCTCCTTAGTCTCTTATACTCTGTGTTTGCCCCCCACAGATGTACTGTACATATTTATTTTTTTATAATTACATTAGAAATATTTCTATGTACATCTCAATATGATACTTAAATTAATTCAGGTATTTTGTGCAATGTATTTCCTAAACACATTTTATTTAAGTTATTGCATTCTAGAACATATATAACCAGTACGTGCAACATTTTTCATCAATGCACATAGAAAGGCTACTTTTAGTTGATAGTAAACTAGAAATTACAAAACACGTACCACAAAATTTGAGTTTAACTTCTAAGAGCTCATGGGAAGAAAAAATGGACAATCTATTCTAGGACTTGAGAAGATTTTTCTACAATATAAATATTTTTGTTGTTTTATTGGATCACTCAATGCTCATCCTCCTTCAACTAGGGAGTCTCAGTCTCTATATAATTATGTGTTAGTACTACATTGAGGTCTCTGATTTGTCTAAACGCATCTCTTTACTTTTGGTTATCTGCTTATGTATGTGTATTCCTTTCGATGTACGGTGAAGATATTTCATGATGAATACCTAATATGCATTCATTCTTTAAATTGTTCACTGTTAGGGTCCCTTTGGTACGTCTCGACCGTATAATTATGTGTTAGTACTACATCGA
This sequence comes from Pinus albicaulis, assembly GCA_034641835.2. Lineage (NCBI taxonomy): Eukaryota > Viridiplantae > Streptophyta > Pinopsida > Pinales > Pinaceae > Pinus > Pinus albicaulis. The sequence continues at coordinate 1,703,624,004 of CM076575.1, read as the reverse complement.
GGTCTCTAATCTGTCTGCATGCATCTCTTTACTTTTGGTTGTCTCGTTATGTATGTGTATTCCTTTCGATGTACAAGGAAGATATTTCATGATCAATACCTTATATGCATTCATTCTTTGAATTGTTATCACTGTTAGGGTCCCTTTGGTACCTCCCGACCATATAATTATGTGTTAGTACTACATCGAGGTCTCTGATCTATTTGCACACATCTCTTTACTTCTGGTTGTCTTGTTATGTATGTGTATTCCTTTCAATGTACATGGAAGATATTTCATTGTCAATACCTGATATGCATTCATTCTTTGAATTTTTATCATTGTTAGGGTCCCTTCAGTACCTCTCGACCGCTTCTAAGAGCTCTAGCGAATAGTCTCCATTCGTGTAATTTGAAAGAGAAATAAAATATACTTTTTTTCAGCCTCCATTCTTGTAATTTGAAAGTAGTTATTTGGAACATGAAAAGTCTTGCTCAACATCTAGATGCCATTATAGCATATGAGTAAATACTTATTAGTCTTAGAAATAATATATGTTTTGGTTTCTTATCTACCCAAGTATTCTTAGTATTCAGAAGCAAGCTATAAAGCAGAAGAGCAAAGCATCTCAAAGAAACTCACACAGAATTCAACAACAAAATGAAAATAAATTCACATAGAATTCAGCAATAGAATGAACAGAAATTCACACAGAATTCAATAACAGAATGAAAAGAGGTTCAGTGTTCACATTGAATTCATCAACAAAATGAACAAAATTAAACACTGCCAAGAAATTCACATAGAGAATTCAACAACTCAGAATTCTTGTAATATTTAAATAAGCCCAATGTATTTCATTAATGTACCTAAATTTACACCTTCCATGATGCTTGTAATCTAGTAATGTTAAAAGTGGATTGTTTTATGATGTAATGGATATTAATATTCTAGATTATGTACGGTGCTATTATGATAGTGTAGGCTGATGTTCAAGTTGTAAAATTCTTGTACATATCAAGGATTAATGATAGTACAAGCCAAAAATAACATTATTATAAATTATTAAACAACCTGTTAGGTGCTAAATCATACTTCTTATTAAGAACATAACTAATTCAAGTTGAAGATTCTTTTTTAATGTTCTTATCCTATTTATAGATGTCAAAGTAAAGTTTTCTAGATGTGATTTCTCCCATAAACTTCAAGGCAAACTAAACTTTAAGGCATACCATGTACATGTCATTTCTCCCACAAACTCATTAAGGTGTGACTTTTGACATAACTTCATCAACCACTACCATTAGTTGTTTTAATAAGTGCATAAAATAATTTTGCAAACCATGTACGTGTCATTTCTCCCACAAACCCATCAAGGTGTGATTTTTGACATAACTTAATCAACCACTACCACTAGTTGTTTAAGAAAGTGCAAACCACTACCACGTTAAGGAAAACGTTTAAGTAAGTGCAAACCACTACCACTTTAAGGAAAACCATGTACATGTGTCATTTCTCCCATAAAATTTTAGGCAAACTTTAAGGCATGTGTCATTTCTATGTCATTTCTATCTTAAACTCCAGTCACTTGGGAAAAATTTAAGGCATGTCATTTTTAGATGTGATTTCTCTTTCTATGTCATTTCTATCTTAAACTCTAGGCACTTGGGCAAACTTTAAGGAATTTCATTTCTAGATGTGATTTCTCCCATAAAATTTAAGGAAAAATTTAAGGAAAACCATGCACAAGCCATTTCTCCCACAAACTAAAGGATTTCCCCCATTAATTCAAGGCAAACTTTAAGGCCTAAAAACTGAACCTAAAGTGGATGAAATCTCATAGGATTTTGAAATTCGATAGGATTTTAGTCTGTCTGTCGAGTGTTAACTTCTACAAGTTCTAAAGGCAGAGTCTCTAAAGGGCTAGGTAGCCTATGGATCTCATATGTTCTCAAATGTGATATATTCAGTAAATGCCCCTACAGTCAATCTCTGGAATAGAAATAGAAGTTCTTCATTTTAATCCATAAACCACTACCACTTTAAGGCAAACCTTGTATATATGTCATTTCTCCCTTCTCCCATAAACTTTTAGGCAAAATTTAAGGCATGTGTCATTTCTATTTCATTTCTCCCATAAAATATAAGGAAATTTGTCATTTCTCCCACAAACTCATAAAGGTGTGAATTTTGAAATAACTTCATCAACCAATACCACTAGCTATTTTAGTAAGTTCATAAAATAATTTTTCAAACCATGTAAATTTCATTTCTCCCACAAACTAAACGATTTCTTTCATTAATTCAAGGCAAACTTTAAGGCCTAAAAACTGACCCTAAAGTGGCTGAACTGTCATAGGATTTTCAACTTCCATAAGATTTTAGTCTGTCTGTTGAGTGTTAACTTTTAAAAGTTCTAAAGGTAGAGTCTGTAAAGGCCCAGGTAGCCTCTGGATCTCATCTTTTCTTAAAGGTGACATATCCCGTAAATGCCCCTACAGTCAATCTCTAGAACATAAATAGAAGTTCTTCATCTTAATATCCATAAACCACTACCACTTTAAGGAAAACCTTGTACATGTGTCATTTCTCCCTTCTCCCATAAAATTTTAGGAAAAATTTAAGGCATGTGTCATTTCTATTTCATTTCTCCCTTAAACTATAAGGCAATTTATCATTTCTCCCACAAAATCATAAAGGTATGACTTTTGACATAAATTCATCAACCACTACCACTAGTTGTTTTAGTAACTGCATAAAATAATTTGGCAAACCACGTAAATGTCATTTCTACCACAAACTAAGGCTTTCTCTCATTAATTTAAGGCAAAATTTAAGGCCTAAAAATTGAACCTAAAGTGGCTGAACTCTCATAGGATTTTGAACTTCCATAGGATTTTAGTCTATCTGTTGAGTGTTAACTTATACAAGTTCTAAAGAAAAATTCTGTAAAGGGCCAGGTAGCCTCTGGATCTCATCTTTTCTCAAAGGTGACATAGCCAGTAAATTCACCTACAGTCAATATTTGGAACAGAAATAGAATTTCTTCATTTTAATATCCATAAACCACTACTACTTTAAGGCAAACCTTGTACATGTGTCATTTTTCCCTTCTCCCATAAACTTCTAGGCAAAATTTAAGGCATGTGTCATTTATATTTCAATTCTCCCACAAACTATAAGACAATTCGTCATTTCTCCCACAAACTCATAAAGGTGTGACTTTTGACATAAATTCATCAACCACTACCATTAGTTGTTTTAGTAAGTGCATAAAATAATTTTGCAAACAATGTAAATTCCATTTCTCCCACAAACTAAAGGCTTTGTGTCATTAATTCAAGGCAAACTTTAAGGACTAAAAATTAAACTTAAAGTGGTTGAACTCTCATAGGATTTTGAACTTCCATAGGATTTAGTCTGTTTATTGAGTGTTAACTTCTACCAGTTCTAAAGGTAGAGTCTGTAAAGGGCCAAGTAGCCTCTCGATTTCATCTTTTCTCAAAGGTGACATATCCAGTAAATGCCACTACAGTCAATCTTTGGAACCAAAATAGAAGTTCTTCATTTTAATATCCATGAACCACTACCACTTTAAGGCAAACCTTGTACATGTGTCATTTCTCCATTCTCCCATAAAATTTTAGGCAAAATTTAAGACATGTGTCATTTCTATTTCATTTCTCCCACAAACTCATAAAGGTGTGATTGTTGACATAACTTCATCAACCACCACCACTAGTTGTTTTAGTAAGTGCATAAAATAATTTTGCAAACCATGTAAATGTAATTTCTCCCACAAACTAAAGGCTTTCTCCCATTAATTCAAGGCAAATGTTAAGGCCTAAAAATTGAACCTAAAGTTGCTGAACTACCATAGGATAGGATCCCCCAAACTCAAGGCTTTCCCCCATTAAATCAAGGAAAAATTTAAGGCCTAAAAACTAAACCTAAAGTGGATGAACTTCCATAGGATTTTATTTTGTTTGTTGAGTCTTAACTTCTACAAGTTCTAAAGGAATCTGTAAAGGGCCAGGTAGCCTCTGGATCCCATCCTTTCTTAAGGCATGCCATTTCTAGATGTGATTTCTGCCATAAATTTTAAGGCAAACTTTAAGGCAAACCATGCATGAACTATGTATATGTGTCATAAATCTCCCTTAAACTCTAGGCAATGCAATCTTTAATGCATCTCATTTCTAGATGTGAATTATACCATAAAATTTAAGTCAAGCTTTAAGAAAAACCATGCACATGTCATTTATAATCTCATGCACATGTGTCATTTCTCCATGCATTTTCAATAAATGTTAATTTAATATATTTTATTGACTTTTTTTTTTCAGGGATAAAAAAAACAACTAAATATGGTTGAAAAATGGACATTATGAATAGATGTTTCTTGCTATCCCAATCCAGGGAAAGCAGTGATTACATATTTTCTTTCCAATATTGTGACTAGAAAGGTCGTCCAAAGGAAAATGAATATACTGGGAAGAATAAAAAACAATGAGGCATATTAGATTGCATTGATAGAAGGCTTAGGAACAACTAGGGAGTATGGATCAAATGGAATTGTAGTTTTCATCAATTCTGAACTTGTGTGCAACCAGATGAAATAAGTGTACCAAGTTAAGAAGGAGAGGCTAAAACAACTGCATGGAAAATTAAACAATATTGTTAGCCAATTTCAATTTTTTAGTATAAGACATTGTACAAATGTTAATAAGATGTCTGTTGATCTATTCCGTGGGGAAATTCCAATTCAGGATTCATCTATCAAAGATGAATTAATAGATGTATTAGAATTATACGGGGCAATTTCAATGCAAGATTCATCTTTCAAAGATGAATTAGTTTTGAGACGCTCTTCTTCAAAAATTCAAGATTCATCTTTCAAATATGAATTAGTGTTGAGACGCTCTCCTTCAAAATTTATTTATGGACATTGTAACATATCTTGGATATGTGTGTGTTTTGTAATTATAAATGTGTCTTTTTTAATGGCCATGTGTTTTTTTCAATTATATACCAAGTGTGCTCCCACCACACCATGTAAAGCGCAACTTGGTGAACGTCACATTTGCAACAAGTGGTGAACTTCACATTTTTATAAAATTAAAATGTGAGGACTTCAAATTTTTTTTGTTTAAATGGAGTTTCACGCTTCTTTTTTAATGACCATGTGTTTATTGAAATTTTACACCACATGTGCTCCCACTATGTAAAGCGTAATTTGGTGAACTTAATGTATTTTTATAAATTTTTTGCTTAAATTGAGTTTCACACATCAATTTGTGCTTTGAAAGTTGTGTTTTACATAATTTGTGTACACTAAATTACATTAATTTTTTGAAATTTATTTTGAATTTATTTTAAATAGTAATTTACAAAAATAATTGTAAATGTCCACTATAGATATATATATCATGGCGGATGAACGATCAAGACCAACAAAATCCCATATCTCTACGAGAGAGGGGGATCAGGGATTGAGGGATGTTTATGGTATTTAAATATAATCTTAAATATCCATACATATACATACATGTGTGTACATATGGAATTGATTTTTTTATCAATTTTGTGAGTTAAATTAGTTGTTAATAAGTTTCATTTTTTTATTTTTTAGGAGGTAGGAGGACAAGGGTGTCTACTTCATCAATGGAGCATGCCCGTGGTTCACACAATTTAATCAATGAATATGTACATGTATTTATATGTATGATATTTTTGAATTGATATAAATTCATGTTTTTTTATGAAGCTTCTCTCTCATCTCGTGAGGTGGGTGGTGGTACACATTCCCTTGGAGGGACATCAATAAGTGCTGGCTAATTGCGTGAAGGTGGTGATATGTATTCCCCTAGAGGCCAATCAATGAATGGTCATGTTGGTTCTCAACCAATTGGTGGTCGTTCTGGTTCTCAGCAGGGTCATTTTAGTTCTCAATAGTCTCAGGGTGGACAAGATGTTAGCCAACCATATCGAGGTGGCCATCAATTTGAATATTATTTTCATTCAATTTGTACAAATTTGTTTACATGTGTTTTTTTAATATACAAAATTTTATATATTGATGCAGAGGCTGAAAATGTTGCTCCAAATGTTGCTAAAAAAAGACATAGGGCAGAACACGTCATTCAAGAAGAAGGTTGTACACCAACCACGACTTATCCATCTGACATTTCTGATATAGCTTGGGAAAAAAACATGCAACAATGCACCTTACAAAGGTGTCAACATCTTCATGCAAAATTGAATAGAGATCTCGTGGCTTTGACTCTCCCTACTGATTGTCGAAAAAGCTTGGAAATAGTTACACACTCTTTAAGCAAACTAGTAGATGTGTACCTAAATCTTGGGCCAACCACTGATACTTTTGTAGAAGTGATGAGAAAAAGAAAGGAAACAATGATGGGTCCCGATAAATGGGAGGTTGTTAAACAAAGAGTTACAACAGAAATGGCCAAGTCTATATTTAATTTCAAAGAAGGGTTGAAAAGAAAGATGTTGAAGGTGAAATATTTCAAGCACCCTCATATAGCTCGCTACTTGTATGATAGAAACCTTGCGGCCTATGGAAGACTCCCATGGAATGATGAGGTTCTGCTTTATTTTGCAAAATTATTTTATACAGAATTCTTTTTGCAAATGAGACCTAATTACAATGACCTTCCCTCTAAATTTTTTTGTCTTGGGAAAGGTCAATTGTGTGACCGTAGGGGTGTTAGACATGATGTTGAATTGCCTTGCCCTGAGCCACCATTGGTTAGTCGACCTCTTCGTGTCAAAAATTTGCGGTCAGAGATGGATTCCACTTCTCAAATTTGTCGAGAAGCAAGGGATGCCATCATTGACAATGTTCACAGTGGATTGGGTGGAGTCATTTTTTTTCTGAATCGACAAAGAGCACTTGAGAATGCACACGCTAATTTTTTGTATTATACAGATGAAGAGATTGACAACATAAGTGTTTAAGATCTCTAAACATATGCAAATAATTGTCACAATGGTTGGCAGGACCTAGTTTTTCATGAGAAAGAAGGCACGGGAACAGTATGTGTTAATGGTTAGGGTGTTTATTTTAACACATGTAAAATTTGTAATAAATACATATATACATACATTTATTTGTATAAATTAATCTAACAAAAATGTATCATTATATGTTAACACCATTTGAAGTTATCGTTCTTGATGAATGAAGAAAATGTTAATATCACGGTCTGAGCCTTCAGTTCAAACAATCAAGATGGGTCTCACCATCAATCATACAATCAAGATGGTTCTCATGATCAAGATATGTTGGCAAATGTTAGTGTTTTTTAAGTGAAGACATGATGATGTACAATTATTTTTTATCTATTATTATATATATCGAAACATGATGATATATTTTTAAAATAAATAACTGTGCACACATGTGCATGTATATATATATATAATAAAATGTTTTAAGAGATTCTGATTCCATCCGATGTTTTTGGGATGGTGGTACCTTCTTCTTCCTTTGGAGATGTGCCAAATCCACCATCACAAGTATGAACAATTTTTCACTTTTAAATATGCTTTTAAGTTATATATTCCACCTCAAAAATTTCCATTAAAAATGAGATATATCTAGATTTTGAGTTATTTTAAATTTTTTGAATTTTAGGTTTTTGGAGTTTTTATTTCTGAGCCACTCTTAGGAGATGTGCCAAATCCACCAGCACAAGTATTTAATTTTTCACTTAAATATATATATGTTTTTAATTTATAAGTTATAAATTGAAGTTTAATAGTTTTTTTATAAATTGAGATCTAGAGATCTTGAGTTATTCTAAATTTTTTGAATTTTTGGTTTTTGGATATTTTCTTTTGGAGTCTCTCTTAGGAGATGCGCCAAATCCACTAGCACAAGTATTCAAATTTTCACTAAAATATATGTTTTTAAGTTATAAGTTATCACTTAAATATATGTTTTTAAGTTATAAGTTATAAATTGAAGTTCAAAAGTTTTATTATAAATTTAGATCTAGATCTTGTGTTATTTTATACTTTTATTTTTTTTTGAATTTTAGGTTCCTATAGAAGATTTCTTTTCTCCACGGACTCTAGTGACGGAGTGTGTGATGGAGATAGGAACATCCACACCATTTCAACCATTTGAACAAGTTGTATAGCTTTTGTTTTAATATTATTGAAAATAAGTTTATATATGCATTTTCATTTGAAATTTTTTAATATATATATATAACTGTACATGTTATTGTACAATTTACTGTTGAAGATGTTCCAGTGGAGGAAGTTTTAGTAGACAAGCAACAAATGGAGAGGGAACCTCATGAGGTATTGCATGATTTTTTTTTACATTTTGTTTTTTACATGAAGTTCTACATATTCTCACTCAATTTTAAAACATTAAATTTTAATGTTTGTACACATTGTGTACAAGTTCCCCATGCTTTGCAGGATAGCTCGAGGATCATGACTTTGCTGGGAGAGACACTACATCCATCTGTATTTGATGGATGATGCACATGCACGTGAAACATTATATTTTCAATAGATTTAGTAGATTAAATTTACTTTTTTATATATAGTCTTATCTAGATGCAATCATATATAACTTGATACTTGATAGTTGATACTTGTGAGATCTACAAATTTTAGACATATTTTATGTGAAATACATTTGGTACATGTGAATGTGATATAATGTTTTGTTTTTATTGGATATTTGAACTACATTTGGCATGTGAAGTAATGTTGTGATCTATAATGTTTTGTTTTTAAAACTCAAGTTTTGGATGGTTGAACTACATTTGGCATGTGAAGTAATGTTGTGATTAAATTTACTTTTTTATATATAGTCTTATCTAGATGCAGTCAAATATAACTTGATACTTGTGAGATCTACAAATTTTGGACATATTTTATGTGAAATACATTTGGTACATGTGAATGTGATATAATGTTTTGTTTTTATTGGATAGTTGAACTACATTTGGCATGTGAAGTAATGTTGTGTTATAATTTGTTTTGTTTTTAAAACTTAAGTTTTGGATAGCTGAACCACATTTGGCATGTGAAGTAATGTTGTGATCTATAATGTTTTGTTTTTAAAACTTAAGTTTTGGATGGTTGAACTACATTTGGCATGTGATTGTGATATTTAATGTTTTGTTTTTATTGGATAGTTGAACTACATTTGGTGTGTGATTGTGATATTTAATGTTTTTTTTTATTGGATAGTTGAACTACATTTGGCATTTTGCATGTTTAGTAATGTTGTGATATAATGTTTTGTTTTTAAAACTCAAGTTTTGGATGGTTGAACTACATTTGGCACATGAAGTAATGTTGTGATATAATGTTTTGCTTTTAAAAATCTGGTATGTGATTGCACGATATAATGTTTTGTTTTTATTGGATAGTTGAACTACAATTGGCATGTGAAGTAATGTTGTGATATAATGTTTTTTTTTTTAAACTCAAGTTTTGGATGGTTGAACTACAATTGGCATGTGATTATGATATAATGTTTTGTTTTTAAAATTCAAGTTGTCGTTTTCCAAACAAAAAAAAGTTCACATGAATATATGTACATGTAGAAATGATTTAAGTACATATTTGAATATATATGTTAAAATGATTGAAGTAATATATATATATATATATATATATATATATATATATATAGGTCTTGTTAGATGTGTCAAACAATCATAAAATTTTAAAATTGCATTCTGTAATGTATATATATCCAGTGCGTGAAACATTTTTCATCAACGCACATAGAAAAGCTACTTTCAATTAATTGCATTCTATGTCTAGTACATGCAATATTTTTCATCAATGCACGTAAAAAAGCTAATTTCAGTTAATTTCATTCTAGAACATATATATTCACTACTTGCAACATTTTTCATCAATGCACATAGAAAAGCTACTTTCAGTTAATTGCATTCTAGAACATATATGCATCCAATACGTGCCAAATTTTTCACCAATGCACATAGAAAAGCTACTTTCAGTTAATTTAATTCTAGAACATATATATGCAGTACGTGAAATTTTTTTCATCAATGCACATAGAAAAGCTACTGTCAGTTAATTTAATTCTAGAACATGTATATCTAGGTGCAACATTTTTCATCAATGCACATAGAAAAATTAATTTCAATTAATTACATTCTAGAACATATATATCAAGTACGTGCAACATTTTTCATCAATGCACATGGAAAAGCTACTTTCAGATGATATTAGTGTGCATGTACCAAAACAATGTACATGTGAAAACACTTGCACAGATAACATAACAAGGTAGTTCAATTTTTAGTTGAGTTCTGGAAGTTCTAAAACCTGAATCCAAAGAGAAGAAATCGTTGGTCAGTTCAATAAAAAAAATTCCAATGGAATGCCATCTTCAATGATCCGTTCATGATCGGATTTTAACATTTTCCATTTCTTAATTTTTGTTTTTTTCTTTAATTGAACCTCTATCAACTTTATGCGTGCTGCACACACCAAGTGACTATATTGACAACTTATGACATCAGGTTCATAGTCTTGAAAGTAAACAAAATCCCCACTTTGATTATTTTGTTTGAAAAAATAACCTTTCAGTATAATAGATCCTTTGTCATATGGAAACTCGTGATCATTATAGTTGTCTAATAATTTAATCTTTCATTCAGTGCAATGCATCAGATAATACTTCACATTTTTATCATTGACAATAGGTGCAATTATAGCAAAAACATATCTTGCACAATAAAACAAACTTATGTATTTAAATTTAGATCATAATTAACATGAAAAATTAACTTTAAAATAATTTTAGTATCTATTTCTAGATCTCCATCATTTCAAAGCAATTCAAATGTTACCTTCTCTAATAAGATCAAAATATCGATCAACATTAGATGATATTGTTGTCTCCTCTGACTGCATTTCTTCAAACATTGCAACTTACATTTTCTCCTTTGTATTTAGCTCTGTATGTTTCCAATATTTTACATACATTTTTTTTTCACAAACATCATTGGATTCTGTGTTTTCTATGCAAACATGAAAAAAAAGGAATATTTTCTTTTATCCAATGCAAACACATTTGTGGACAACTTTGTTTTAATTGAATGCAATTTTTGAGTCCCTTTTATTGCTTCAACCTCATTTCCAATCGACCTATCTACATCTTCGACCCCAATATGCCAAAAAAACCTATATGTAAAATTCAAAGAAGAATGTAAATATGATATCAAAATACCATCAAAGATAATTATTATGATAAATGTACACTTTTTAAAATTCGATATCCAATAAAAATTAAATTGAATGTACCTTTTCACTTCCCTTGATTGGTTAATCTCATGGCTTAGTGCAGCGATGCACCATTGAATAACTTATTTAGCATCCACAAGTCAATTTGCAGAGGGTTCCATTTGATATCTTTGAAGTGCTCATTTTATGCATGCCACTGCATCATCATGTTATCCTTTTTCATGATCAGTCTCAAAGAAATTCCAACAATGTTTAATGCAGGTTTTCTTATGAAGACAACACAACCAAAAGAATGATCTTGAAGGCTTGAATTGACCTGCACATCCATCTGGCCATATCCAATGTTCATTGAATTTTATTCCACAACCTTTCAAGGAGTCATAAATCTTTCCAAAATAATGTTGTACAAAATATGTATCATGTGTATGATCGTTAGTGATATTCTTTAATAACATGCCTATTTTCACTGGTTCTTTATATATGATCAACGTTTTGTTCAACATGTCTATATAGAATATGGATGAGCATGGAGACTCGGTAAGAATGATAGTGTTCACTCTAAATTTATTTTTGTGGAACAAATGTATAGTTTTCTGCAAAATCAATTACTGAAAAAATGGTCCTTGGTGGAAAAATTCACAGAATTTTTTGAATTGTAAGTCCTTCCATCGAGCTCTATGGGAATGCTTGGTGTATTTATAAATTTCTGCCTCAAACTTTCTCAAAAAATCTATCATAAACATTTATTCTTCTTGTAATTCAATACTTTTAGCACTATTTGAACCTTGAATCGATGTATGGATATATTCATATCTCTTCCATTTCACTTTCATGTTGGACAATGATTAATCATTTATATCAGTACGATATTTGTTTTGAAATTTAGTCAAATTTCCACAATCATTGCATTTTTTTACCACCAACACATTTCTTTTCGTAAAATAATTCATCGCTTTCTCTTCCACATAGAATTTGAGATATGAAATCACGGATAGTGGAAGGAGGAGGAGAATCTTTCCAAAATTTTCTACCAAAATTAAGTAATGTGTCATAACATAACTGAAATTCCACATGATAACAACAACAACAAGTCTCGCGTACGGTGATAAGTTTTACATACCATGGTTTTTGTTGAACTAAAGCACTGATTGAGACATTAATTTCACGATTCTCTTCTTTGAACTTGTTGAAAAAATCTATCTTAGTGGTGTCCAATAAATGTTTTGGATGTGTTTCGTACTGATTTCGTGTTATTCTTCTTCGCATCACATCCCTTGCATTTGGTGAAACACACAAATTTTTCTTCCAATATTCATATATTATTTTTTTAACATTTTCTCCAAGTCTTTCTTTGTATGGTTGCTTACAAATAGCTCTCCAAAAAATGAGTTCATCATTTAAATCTATTTGCAACTGAAATTTCCAATGTTTGTGTGAAGTTTTTCATGAGGTTCCTAATGCTCGTGCCAAAGATTTTACCAAGTGATTCTCTTTAGTACTTGATGAAACCACTGCCGTATGTATGGCTCTATCTACAACTGAAACATTTTTTCTGTATAGATCTTCTAATTGAATTTATAGCACTATTTATATTTTTTATCACATTTTCCTTCATTTTTTAGTCTTTTGTTGATTTTCGAATACCTAATAAAGTTGTAGCTTCTTTTAATTTCCTTAATGATAGGATACCTTTCAACAATTGGGCTTGAACTGCCACATTTTCCTTTATGAAGTACGCATCAAAAATGTGTTTAACATGATATCGAATAACATGGTCAGCTCTTTTATCTCCATATGTGTGAGTGTCAACATTTTCTAACATCTCATCATCGAAATTGATTTCATCTGTACATATTCGAATTAATAGTACATAACAAGTTTACATATTCAATAAATAGCTAAATTAATAAATATGTATAATTTCAATAATATGTGCATGTGCTCAACACACACACACACACACACATACACACACACACACACCTTGTGATTCAATTTCTTTCAACATTTTCACCATCTTCAATCATTGGTTCAATATCTCTTTCACTTTCTCTTTCAAAATTTTGTCCCTCATCATCAATGTTTTGAAGAATATCTCTCTGTTTACATTGGAAAATAATTTTCAAATTAGTTCATCAAATAAAAATTAAGCTTCACATTCTACACTAGGAAAATTTTAAATATCAAATTCATAATATTTACATTTACATACCTGCTTCAACTTCTAGTTGAGGCTGATTTTCCCTATCAATATTTGAGAGTGCTTCTCTCTTTCTTTTGCGATATTCTCTCCCCTCTTCTCTACCTCTTGTTCGATCATATATTCTCGTGCAATTCCTTTGATTTCCCATGATAATAGAGTATGAAGTTTAAAAAAATTCCTTAAAAAATTTAGGCAAAAACTGAATTTAAAAAAAAAAAAAACATCACAAAAGATTTAATTTAAAAAAAAACCATTTTAATTTTTTTTTCAAAAAATGCATACTTCAATCCAAAACACTTAATTTAAAAAAACTGAGAAAAAAATGTCTTATAAAAATGAAACAAAGCTCAAAATATTTCCTTCCAAGTCCTGGAAAATAATTTAATTTGAAAAGTTAGACAAAAAATCATTTAAAAAAATCATTATAAAAGATTTACTTCAACCCAAAACACGTACTCTAAAAAAATGTCACTTCAAAAAATACCTCCAAAAAATGTCCATAGAAAATTAAGCCCAACTTCTTAAAAAAATGCCACTTTAAAAAATACCTCCAAAAAGCCTCTAAAAAATATCACTTTAAAAATACCTCCAAAAAATGTCATTTGAATATTAAGCCTAAAAAGAGTCATTTTGAAATTAAGTCCAAAAAATGTCTTTTGAAAATTAAGCCCAAAAACCTCTAAAAACAAAATACATCCAAAAAGTGTCCCTTGAAAATTAAGCCCAAAACCTCTAAAAACAATGAAACTTAAGCCCAAAACTTCTAAAAACAAAATACCTTAAAACCAAAAAATGTATTTTGGAAATTAAGCCCAAAAACCTCTGAAAACAAAATACATCCAAAAAAATGTCCTTTGAAAATTATGCCTAAAACCTCTAAAAACAATGAAAATTAAGCCCAAAACTTCTAAAAACAAAATTCCTTAAAAGAAAAACACTGAAAAATTAAGCCCAAACTTTCTAAAAACAAAATAATCTAAAAAAAAAAAACAATGAAAATTAAGCCCAAAACCTCTAAAAACAAAATATCTTAAAAAAAAATGAAGCCCAGAAAACATCCAAAAAATGTATCACATATCTCCAAGAAATGTCCTTCGAATGTTATGCCAAAAAGTCCTTAAACCCAAAAAAATCCTTTGCAAAATCAAACCTTTGCAAAATCAGACCTAATGAAGAAATGTGCGAAATTATGTGAAAATAATGAATGTGTTTATGTCAATTTATGTTGCTGCAAAATGTTTTTTTGGAGGGGCTTTGTTATATTTTCTGGTCGACGGAAAGTTAAGTAAAATTTCGGCTGAACTTTTGTCTCATTAGACTTGATAGGTCGTTGGCGTAAAAAACGATTCAACCGAACTCTTTTTTAAAAGTTTGGCCAAAATAACATGTCTGCAATTACGCAAAGCCAAGCTCTGAATACATTTCTTCAACTTTGGACTGATTAAACTCCATGAAACTTTCTGAATTAACTGTCGAAACCAAGACAAGCATTTGCAAAATTCAATCTACTTTTAGGAAATATAAATTTTATGGAATTTCATAAATATTTACTAATTTTAAGTAATTTTGTAATAGAATGGGTGCAAACAATTTCTGAAGGTCATTATGATTCAGTGAAATCAATATTTTGTATCTTCCAAAATACACTGTAAAAAAAATTGAAAAAATTATGGTGCATTACATTGGTTCGTTGTCTATAATGGGTAGTTTTTAGATTTTTAGTTTATAACTTATATGTTGAGAAATTTCGTGCGTCACAAAACATATTCAAAATATGTAGTTTTTTAATATTGGATCAATTAAAAAAATTCTATTAATTATGATATGTATCAGTTGGTTTTGTAAATATAACGAAACTGAAGTAGACTATGTCTAGATTGTTGTAACAAATTTTGTTTCTCAAAAACACAAAGTTTTCAAAGAATACACCAACATGTATTAACATGACTTTTTGTGAATCCTTTGATTGTTAAAAAATACATATTCAAAGAAACGCCAAATTGGCATATCAAATGTGTATAAAAAAATTCCAAAAAATAAGTAATGTAAAGCTAATAAAATTTCTGACAATTTTTATTTTTATCGCAAAATGAAATTCTAAACAGAAATTTTTTTTTGGCTTGCAGAAAGTTGAAGAACAAAAAAAAATGAAATTGTTTTCTCAAAAAAGGGAAAAAAGTGTAACCCAACTTCACATTTTCACTTATGATCTCAAAATCACCCTCTGCATATTTTTTAACTTTTCTCACTATTCGAGGGTCTTCCTTGAGGTTAATTGGTTAAACACATACCTTAAGCCTTCTTGTTTATGAAATTTTGGCTAATGTTTACCTACATGGAAAGCTACAACACGTCCGTAGCAAATTTCTGCCTTCAAGCTTAGAAGTTGCTATGGAAGTACCTAGTTTCCTGAGATTTTGCACTTTCTTCCTTCTATCACCTCCAAAACATTTATAGAAGCCTATACATGCCTATATAATAGGATAAGCCATATTATAGTAAAAAATATGTTATCTTACCATATTTATGGAGTAGCATCATCAGTTTGTACAATCATTTTTAGGCCATTTTCAACAATTCAGCTTGTACCATTTCCATCTATGCTTCTATGTATTTGAATTTACCCTGCAACCTTCTCCAAGCAACCTCATGTCCATGGGCTCATACTTGACAACATATCCTCCTTTATATTGCTTCTTTTTTTATGCCATGGCTCCAAGATGTATTGAACAACCCCTTCCCTCACATCTGCAAAATCTTTTTAGGGACAACACATTGACCTTTGACACTAATATAATCTACCCTGAGACAAAAATATAGACTCCAATACTAATAGACTGATACTAATACAACTAAAGCAACTCACAAGGGTGAGATAAAAGCGTATTTGAGACAAGAAATCATAATGAAAACGTGAAACGAGAATATGATGACTGAGCAGCATGCATTTCACAAATTATGGAAAATGAAAATAGGGAGAAATCATGAGCCAATGTGCTCTAAAAACCTCTGGCCAAACCCTTTTTGATACTCTGTGCACTTTTCCCTAACATTAGTAGAAAAACCAACTTCTGTAGAAAAATCTATGTTGGGGAAGGCAGATTTGCTACGAAAGTTTCGAGAATTTCCATAGCAAATCTTGACCTGTTTGAACTAGATTTGATGTGAAAGTGGGTAAAAATGTCAAACTCAAATTATGACCATCTCAACTCGTGGAGAATGAAATTTTTGGTTTTTTCTATGACAATGACTCCCATAAATACTAATGATGGCCTTTCAACATCACTAAAGGACCTTCATACATGTGAAATTTTGAAAATCATAAACTTAAAAATCCTATTAAAACCTAAGTCACTTAACCTAATTGACTAAAAAACAAACCTAATGGTTATCATGGATAACAATGGCTCCAATATTCTTCAGTCTGCATTCAATCCTTGACATGCTCTTGAAGAAAAAAACTTTACAAACCGAAACTTGCAACTACAATCTTTAAACCAAATGCTGAAAGAGATGCTTGCCCAACAAGCTTATTTATGTACATACCAACCCTACTCTAACAGCTGAAAATCCACTTGTGTAACTCAAGTAATATGAAGCATCCAGTATAACCAGTCAAAGAGATGATCCAACACCTAGGCTTCTTCATTGTGCTTGAAAAAAATCAGAAGTGGATCATCTATTGGAAAATCAGAATGAAAATTGAATCCATACTCCATACAAAGCACAAAATTTGTCTTGACTTATGACTGCAACATAATTACCATAGGATCTTGGAAAACATGAAAAATCTCTTCTTTTTGATGAGTAAAACCATGAGGCTTGAATTCATTCATAATTGATGGATTCTTTTATCCTATGTCTTCAATTCCAATAACATCATCAAATAAAAATGGAACAATAGATTTGTCTTCCCTTTTGTGTAAATCAACAAAACCATACATGCATCCTTGAACATCTTCAAACATGACATCGATATTGAGTGTATCAAAACTAATCTTTCTCTTATCAAACAAATCAGATATAATATGTGGTATTTTTGCTTGAGGTCTCTTATCTTGATTATGAACACTAACAAATCCTATACAAAAAAAATTATGCATATCATCCATGTCATTTTGACGATCCCAAAATAGAGTAGGTAAAACCTGTATATTTATCTCTTTATGTAGCTCGGGTTTACCTAAAAATTAACTTTCTTCACATGTTACCTCACTGTTTAGAATTTCCATGCATGTATTTTCAACAACCTGATCTTGAGGAGTTTCTTCTTGAAATAAAATCTCAGAAGAGGAATGGGCTGAAAAACAATTTGAATGATTTGGCTCATACCTTTGATAACATATAGATTGAAAAGGCTGAAAATCCTCATAAATTTCATGTAATATGACTTGACCATCAAATTGGTGATCTATTTTATCTTCAAGCAAAGAAGACACATATGCTTGTTGGAAAATTTCTTGATTATCATGACAACTAACTTGAGAAGAGAATTCATAAAGTGCCTCTAACATATCCTCATCTACACACTCTCCATTATCACCAAGTGTTTTACGATATGGAATAAATACCTTACAAAAATCACAGCAGTCTTGTAATAGTGATAAATAAGAATGATATTTCTCATAATGTTCGAAGAACATTCTATGTAAATCTTTAGGAGATAAAAAGCTTCTCGACTGCAACCCTTCATACCATGTTCTAGCTTCATCCTCTAGGGTGGCTATAAACATTTTCATGAGACAATCCTGAGGAAACTCAACTCGAAACTTATGTACATGCATATGGAATCTAACCAAGTGAAGAGCAACATTATCTTTCTTTTAGTCTTTAAATGCCAGAATATAAGTTAACCAAAAAACTCTAGGCATAGGATTTGGAAATCTAGGGATGTGAGACCGATTTATTGGGGCATACCTAACATTCTTTCTTGCAATATAAATCATTTTTGGAATTTTTCAAGCTATTGATCTTCAAGAAGTGGAGTCACCATGAAGCCATGAATTTATGAATTCTTCATGAATGGAGTCACCAAGGTAGAAGTACAACCTTGAAATGTCTGACCTCCTCCTACCCTAAAGAGTTTAGATACTTCAAAAATAAACACCAAGGATAATACAAATTTCAGACTCACGGAAGACGCACCAAAATGTTATCACCAGGCTGGAGTAGTTGGGTTGTGTTAACCATCAACCTAGCATAACTATTTCAAACTACTTTGGATTAGAACCTGCCCTTCCAATCAGAGAGGGCTCTCTCAAAGAAAAAACAATGGAATATTAGGGTGAAATCGCGAAGTTGGGAAACACTTTTTGGCGGACGGCTAGAATTTGGGAGAAATTTTTAATTTCTCATCCGAGAAAATAGTCAACTCTATTTCTCAACCGAGAGTTTTAAAAACTTTCGTCCGAGAGTTTTATTGGGTTTAACCGGAGTTAAAAATCTCTCGGACGAGAGTTATGCATTTTCTCGTCTGAGAGTTTTATCGACGGAAACTCTTGGGAAGACTTTCGGACGAGAGTTAAAAAAACTCTCAGACGAGAGTTTTAAAAACTCTCGTACAAGAGTTTTAAAAACTCTCGTACGAGAGTTTTAAAAACTCTCGTACAAGAGTTTTAAAAACTCTCGTACGAGAGTTTTATTCCTATAATAAAACACAAAAATTATTAAGTTTTTAGAATTGGTACATTATATAATTTAAATACTACTTTATTAAAATTAAAAAATGATAAAAAATAATAAAATTATAATTTTATTTTAAATTATTTTATTATTATTAATGATAAAAAATACATGAAGATTTAATTAAATAAAATTTGTTACAATATTTTGTAATATAAATGTTATATAAAAAACTAAAAATATTTTTATATAAAACTAATTGATATATTAATATAAATAAAATAAAATTCTAAAACATAAATCAAAATAAAAACAACTATATATAATTTACATAATATTTTTTTTGAAATTAATGAATAAATTTAAATTTAAAAAACAATTGACTAAATGCAATGAGGTGATAAAGGAGACAATGCATAGCACCTTAATATCGTAATAAATTCTTGGAAATCTCGAGAAATTTTTGTAGTGAGATGAGCTTCTTGGAATGGGTCACTTTATCTTCCACTTCAATTTCACACGATTAACTTGAAAGGAAGTCTATTTTCCTAGGTATGGATGTAAGGGAATAAACAATATTATTTGAACATTGAGTGAGATGCCCTTCTTGGAATGGGTACTCTTATATTCCACTTTAGTTTCAAAAGATTAAATTGAAATGAATTTTATTTTCCTAGGTATGGATGTAAGGGGATAAAGAATATTATCCGAAAAGGAAATGAATGTTAAGTGTGACATTCCAAGCAGAAGTGTATGCGATTGGAGGATTCTGTTATTGTAGAAAACTAACCCTTGACCCCTTAACCCTTGACCCATAACCCTTGACCCCTTAAACCCTAATTCCTAACCCCTAAACCCTTAACCCCCTAAAACTTAAACCTCTAAACTCTTAACCCCTAACCCATTTACCCCCACTAAACCTCTAAATTCCTAACCCATTTCACCCCTAAACCCTAAACCTCTAAACCCTTAACCCCTACCCCTAACACGTTAACCCCTAACCCATTTAAGCACATAAACCCCAAAACCCCAAACTCCTAACCCCTAAAATCCTTAACTGCTAAATCCCCTAACTCCCTAAACCTCTAAACCAATCCTAACACATTTGACCCCCTAAAACTCAAAACCCCTAACCCCTTAAACCCTAATTCCCAACCCATAACCCTTGACCCCTTAAACCCTATTTCCTAACCCCTAAACCCTTAACCCCTAACCCCTTAAACCCTAATTCCCAACCCCTAACCAACTCAACACCCTAAACCCCTAAAAACCTAACACATTTAAGTGTTTATTCCATTTAACCCCCAAAACCCTAACACCTAACCCCTAAAATCCTTCACTGCTAAATCCCCTAACACCCTAAACCTCTAAAGCTGTAACCCATTTAACCCCCTAAACCCTAAACCTCTAAACCCTTACACCCTAATTCCCAACCCCTAACCAATTCAACACCCTAAACCCCTAAAAACCTAACCCATTTAACCCCATTAACCCCTAACTTCTAACCCCTAAAATCCTTAACTGCTAAATCCCCTAACCCCCTAAACCTCCAAACCAACCCTAACCCATTTAACCCCCTAAACCCTAAAACTATAACCCCTTAAACCCTAATTCCCAACCCATAACCCATTCAACCCCTTAAACACCTAAACCTCTAACCCATTAACCCTTGACCCCGTAAACACTAATTCCTAATCCTTAACCCATTTAACCCCCTAAACCTTAAACCTCTAAACCCTTAACCCCTAACCCATTTACCCCCACTAAACCTCTAAACCCCTAACCCATTTAACCCCTAAACGCTAAACCTCTAAACCCTTAACCCCTACCCCTAACTCATTAACCCCTAACCCATTTAAGCCCTTAAACCCCAAAACCCCTAACCCCTTAAACCCTAATTCCCAACCCATAACCCTTGACCCCTTAAACCCTAATTCCTAACCCCTAAACCCTTAAGCCCTAATTCCCAACCCCTAACCAATTCAACACCCTAAACCCCTAAAAACCTAACCCATTTAAGTGTGGATTCCATTTAACCCCCAAAACCCTAACCCCTAACCCTAAAATCCTTCACTGCTAAATCCCCTAACCCCCTAAACCTCTAAACCTGTAACCCATTTAACCCCCTAAACCCTAAACCTCTAAACCCTTAACCCCTAACCCCTAAAACCCTAATTCCCAACCCCTAACCAATTAGACACCCTAAACCCCTAAAAACCTAACCCATTTAACCCCATTAACCACTAACTTCTAACCCCTAAAATCCTTAACCGCTAAATCCCCTAACCCCGTAAACCTCTAAACCAACCCTAACCCATTTAACCCCCTAAACCCAAAACCTATAACCCCTTAAACCCTAATTCCCAACCCATAACCCATTCAACCCCTTAAACACCTAAACCTCTAACCCCTTAACCCTTGACCCCTAACACCCTAATTCCTAACCGGGCTAACCCATTTAACCCCCTAAACCCTAAACCTCTAATCCTTTAACCCCTAACCCATTTACCCCCACTAAACCTCTAAACCCCTAACCCATTTAACCCCTAAACCCTAAAACTCTAAACCCTTAACCCATACCCCTAACCCATTTAAGCCCCTAAACCCCAAAACCCCTAACCACTTCAACACCCTAAACCCCTAAAAACCTAACCCATTTAAGAGTGGCTACATTTAACCCCCAACCCCTAAAATCCTTCACTGCTAAATCCCCTAACCCCCTAAACCTCTAAACCTGTAACCCATATAACCCCCTAAACCCTAAACCTCTAAACCCTTAACCCCTAACCCTTTAAACCTTAATTCCCAACCCATAACTCTTAACACCTTAAACCCTAATTCATAACCCCTAAACCCTAAACCTCTAAACCTTTAACCCCTAATCCATTTACCCCCACTAAACCTCTAAACCCCTAACCCATTTAACCCCTAAACCCTAAACCTCTAAACCCTTAACCCCTACCCCTAACCCGTTAACCCCTAACCCATTTAAGCCCCTAAACCCCAAAACCCCTAACCAATTCAACACCCTAAACCCCTAAAAACCTAACCCATTTAAGTATGGATTCCATTTAACCTCCAAAACCCTAACCCCTAACCCCCTAAACCTCTAAACCTGTAACCCATTTAAGCCCCTAAACCCAAAAACCCCTAACCAATTCAACACCCTAAACCCCTAAAAACAGAACCCATTTAAGTGTGGATTCCATTTAACCCCCAAAACCCTAACCCCTAACCCCTAAAATCCTTCGCTGCTAAATCTTGTAACCCCCTAAACCTCTAAACCTATACCCCATTCAACCCCCTAAACCCTAAACTTCTAAACCCTTAACCCCTAACCTCTTAAACCATAATTCCCAACCCATAACCCTTGACCCCTTAAACCCTAATTCCTAACCCCTAAACCCTTAACCCCCTAAACCCTAAACATCTAAACCCTTAACCCCCAAACCATTTACCCCTACTAAACCTCTAAACCCCTAACCCATTTAACCCCTAAACCCTAAACCTCTAAAACCTTAACCCCTACCCCTAACCCGTTAACCCTTAACCCATTTAAACCCCTAAACCCCAAAACCCCTAACCCCTTAAACCCTAATTCCCAACCCATAACCCTTGACCCCTTAAACCCTAATTCCTAAACCCTCAACCCTTAACCCCTAATCCCTTAAACCCTAATTCCCAACCCCTAACCAATTCAACACCCTAAACCGCTAAAAACCTAACCCATTTAAGTGTGGATTCAATTTAACCCCCAAAACCCTAACCCCTAACCCCTAAAATCCTTCACTGCTAAATCCCCTAACCCCCTAAACCTCTAAACCTGTAACCCATTTAACCCCCTAAACCCTAAACCTCTAAAACCTTAACCCCTAATTCCCAACCCCTAACCAATTCAACACCCTAAACCCCTAAAAACCTAACCCATTTAAGTGTGGATTCCATTTAACCCCCAAAACCCTAACCCATAACCCCTAAATCCTTCACTGCTAAATCCCCTAACCCCCTAAACCTCTAAACCTGTAACCCATTTAACCCCTTAAACCATAAACCTCTAAACCCTAATCCCCTAACCCCCTAAACCTCTAAACCAACCCTAACCCATTTAACCCCCTAAACCCTAAACCTATAACCCCTTAAACCCTAATTCCCAACCCATAACCCATTCAACCCCTTAAACACCTAAACCTCTAACCCCTTAACCCTTGACCCCATAAACCCTAATTCCTAACCCCTAACCCATTTAACCCCCTAAACCCTAAACCTCTAAACCCTTAACCCATACCCCTAACCCGTTAACCCCTAACTTCTAACCCCTAAAATCCTTAACTACTAAATCCCCTAACTCCCTAAACCTCTAAACCAACCCTAACCGATTTAACCCCCTAAACCCTAAACCTATAACCCCTTAAACCCTAATTCCCAACCCATAACCCATTCAACCCCTTAAACACCTAAACCTCTAACCCCTTATCCCTTGACCCCTTAAACCCTAATTCCTAACGCCTAACCCATTTAACCCCCTAAACCATAAACATCTAAACCGTTAACCCCTAACCCATTTACCCCCACTAAACCTCTAAACCCCTAACCCATTTAACCCCTAAACCCTAAAACTCTAAACCCTTAACCCCTACCACTAACCCGTTAACCCCTAACCCATTTAAGCCCCTAAACCCCTAACCCCTTAAGCCCTAATTCCAAACCCATAACCCTTGACCCCTTAAACCCTAATTCCTAACCCCTAAACCCTTAACACCTAACCCCTTAAACCCTAATTCCCAACCCCTAACCAATTCAACACCGTAAACCCCTAAAAACCTAACCCATTTAAGTGTGGACTCCATTTAACCCCCAAAACCTTAACCCCTAACCCCTAAAATCCTTCACTGTTATATCCCCTAACCCCCTAAACCTCTAAACTTGTAACCCATTTAACCCCCTAAACCGTAAACCTCTAAACCCTTAACCCCTAACCAATTCAACACCCTAAACCCCTAAGAACCTAACCCATTTAAGTGTGGATTCCATTTAACCCCCAAAACCCTAACCCCTAACCCCCTAAACCTCTAAACCTGTAACCCATTTAACCCCCTAAACCCTAAACCTCTAAACCCTTAACCCGTAACCCTAAAACCCTAATTTCAAACCCCTAACCAATTCAACACCTTAAACACCTAAAAGCCTAACCCATTTAACCCCATTAACCCCTAACTTCTAACCCCTAAAATCCTTAACTGCTAAATCCCCTAACCCCCTAAACCTCTAAACCAACCGTAACCCATTTAACACCCTAAACCCTAAACCTATAACCCCTTAAACCCTAATTCCCAACCCATAACCCATTCAACCCCTTAAACACCTAAACCTCTAACCCCTTAATCCTTGACCCCTTAAACCCTAATTCCTAACCCCTAATCCATTTAACCCCCTAAACCCTAAGCCTCTAAACCCTTAACCCATACCCCTAACCCGTTAACCCCTAACTTCTAACCCCTAAAATCCTTAACTGCTAAACCCCCTAACCCCCTAAACCTCTAAACCAACCCTAACCCATTTAACCACGTAAACCCTAAACCTATAACCCCTTAAACCCTAATTCCCAACCCATAACCCATTTAACCCCTTAAACATCTAAACCTCTAACCCCTTAACCCTTGACCCCTTAAACCCGAATTCCTAACTCCTAACCCATTTAACCCCCTAAACCCTAAACCTGTAAACCCTTAACCCCTAACCCATTTACCCCCACTAAACCTCTAAACCCCTAACCCATTTAACCCCTAAACCCTAAACCTCTAAACCCTTAACCCCTACCCCTAACCCGTTAACCCCTAACCCATTTAAGCCCCTAAACCCCAAAACCCCTAACCAATTCAACACCCTAAACCCCTAAAAACCTAACCCATTTAAGTGTGGATTCCATTTAACCCCCAACCACTAAAATCCTTCACTGCTAAATCCCCTAACCCCCTAAACCTCTAAACTTGTAACCCATATAACCCCCTAAACCCTAAACCTCTAAACCCTTAACCCCTAACCCCTTAAACCCTAATTCCAAACCCATAACCCTTGACACCTTAAACCATAATTCCTAACCCCTAAACCCTTAACCCCCTAAACCCTAAACCTCTAAACCCTTAACCCCTAACCCATTTACCCCCACTAAACCTCTAAATCCCTAACCCATTTAACCCTTAAACCCTAAAAATCTAAACCCTTAACCCCTACCCCTAACCCATTTAAGCCACTAAACCCCAAAACCCCTAACCAATTCAACACCCTAAACCCTTAAAAATCTAACCCATTTAAGTGTGGATTCCATTTAAACCCCAAAACCCTAACCCCTAACCCCTAAAATCCTTCACTGCTAAATCCCCTAAACCCCTAAACCTCTAAACCTATAACCCATTTAACCCCCTAAACCCTAAACCTCTAAACCCTTAACCCCTAACCCCTAAAACCCTAATTTTGAACCCCTAACCAATTCAACACCCTAAACCCCTAAAAACCTAACCCATTTAACTCCATTAACCCCTAACTTCTAACCTCTAAAATCCTTAACTACTAAATCCCCTAACCCCCTAAACCTATAACCCCTTAAGCCCTAATTCCCAACCCATAACCCATTCAACCCCTTAAACACCTAAACCTCTAACCCCTTAACCCTTGACCCCTTAAACCCTAATTCCTAACCCCTAACCCATTTAACGCCCTAAACCTTAAACCTCTAAACACTTAATCCCTACCCCTAACTCGTTAACCCCTAACTTCTAACCCCTCAAATCCTTAACTGCTAAATCCCCTAACCTCCTAAACCTATAAACCAACCCTAACCAATTTACCCCCCTAAACCCTAAACCTATAACCCCTTAAACCCTAATTCCCAACCCATAGCCCATTCAACCCCTTAAACACCTAAACCTATAACCACTTAACCCTTGACCCCTTAAACCCTAATTCCTAACCCCTAACCCATTTAACCTCCTAAACCCTAAACCCTTAACCCCCTAAACCCTAAACCTCTAAGCCCTTAACCCCTAACTCATTTACCCCTACTAAACCTCTAAACCCCTAACCCATTTAACCCCTAAACCCTAAACCTCTAAACCCTTAACTCCTACCCCTAACCCATTTAAGCCCATAAACCCCAAAACCCCTAACCCCTTAAACCCTAATTCCTATCCCCTAAACCCTTAACCCCTAACCACTTAAACTCTAATTCCCAACCCCTAACCAATTCAACACCCTAAACCCCTAAAATCCTAACCCATTTAAGTGTGGATTCCATTTAACCCCCAAAACCCTAAACCCTAACCCCTAAAATCCTTCACTGCTAAATCCCCTAACCCCCTAAACCTCTAAACCTATAACCCATTTAACCCCCTAAACCGTAAACCTCTAAACCCTTAACCCCTAACCCCTTAAACCCTAATTCCCAACCCCTAACCAATTTAACACCCTAAACCCCTAAAATCCTAACCCATTTAAGTGCGGATTCCATTTAACCCCCAAAACCCTAACCTCTAAAATCCTTCACTGCTAAATCTCCTAACCCCTAAACCTCTAAACCTGTAACCCATTTAACTCCCTAAACCCTAAACCTCTAAACCCTTAACCCCTAACCCCTTAAACCCTAATTCCCAACCCCTAACCAATTCAACACCTTAAACCCCTAAAAACCTAACCCATTTAACCCCATTAACCCCTAACTTCTAACCCCTAAAATCCTTAACTGCTAAATCCCCTAACCCCCTAAATCTCTAAACCAACCCTAACCCATTTAGCCCCCTAAACCTATAACCCCTTAAACCCTAATTCCCAACTCATAACCCATTCAACCCCTTAAACACCTAAACCTATAACCCATTAACCCTTGACCCCTTAAACCCTAATTCCTAACCCCTAACCCATTTAACCCCCTAAACCCTAAACCTCTAAACCCTTAACCCCTAACCTATTTAAGCCCCTAAACCCCAAAACCCCTAACCCATTTGACCCCTTAAACCCTAAACATGTAAACCCCTAACATATAAACCCCTAAACCCTAAACCCTAAACATATAAAACCTTAAACATATAAACCCCTAACATATAAACTCCTTTATAGTCGTTAGAAAGCTAGTTGTTATTGAGTTAGTTATTTAATTAGTTGTTAAGGTGATTAAATAATTATTAGTTAATTAGTTATTAGGGGATTCTTTAAGTATTCAAGAAAAATTAAAAAGGTTAAAGATAATATTAAATTACTTATTAAAAATATTTAATTAAAAACAATTTAATTATTAAAATATTTCAATATTTCTATAAATATTATAATTATTTTAATAACTATTTAGATTAACTAGAAAGTATTACAAATTCATATCTAAAAAGAGGGAAATAAATATCTTAAATTAGATAAAAAGGATAAAGAAAGAAGAGGAAATTACCCTAAACATATAAAACCGTAAACATATAAACCCCTAAAACTTTTGATTAAAACATTTAATAAAACTCTCGGCCGAGAGTTTTCTAAACTCTCGGCCTAGAGTTTTCTAAACTCTCATCCTAGAGTTTTCAAAACTCTCGGCCTAGAGTTTTCAAAACTCTCGGCCGAGAGTTTAGAAAACTCTCGGCCTTGAGTTTTCTAAACTCTCGTCCTAGAGTTTTCTAAACTCTCGGCCGAGAGTTTCATTAGGTAAACTCTTAGGCGCAAACTCTCGTCCGAGAGTTTCATCGAGTAAACTCTTAGGCACAAACTCTCGTCCGAGAGTTTTTTAAACTTTGGGCCGAGAGTTTGGCCATGCATTTAAATGTAACTTTAGGCGAGTTAAACTCTCGGTCGAGAGTTTTATAAATTTCTCGTCCGAGACATTATCTCGGCCGAGAGTTTCTGGTCAACGAAAAACACAGAAAATTCTGCAGTTTTCAGGAACCTGCAACTTTGGAGGGGCAGAACACCTACAAAAACAAAATGTTATATGTCGGACAAAGTACCATTAGATTCATCTCTGAATCTAGTTTCTGATGATATGAGATTTGTGGAGTTTCATTAAAAATTTCAATTTTTTATTAATTTTTTACTAAACTGTGTCATTGTGGAATTTCATTGTTCGAAAAATTGCACTGAATGAAAATTCAATAACTTTCAAATGAGGACACCAAAAAATTCAAAAAAATCATACTGCACTTCCTCTCCCTGTCTACTTCAAAAGGGTACTCTCATTTTTCTTATTGACGATCACATTGTAAAGAAAATCAAAGGATGATAAAATGTACTGAAACATCACTGTTTTTTTGTCTTCGTCCATTTCAAAAAATAATAAAAAATAGTGATTTAATCTGAAAATTACCGAAAAATAGTCTGTACACTAGTGCAATATATGCAGATTATGATGCTATGGTTTTTTTCCAAAAAATGAATAACCTTCCCTAAAAAAAGGTAAAGGATTATAAAGTGACTATTTATGTTTGCCTGAAAATTTCAAGTATATGCAGTTAGTAAACAAGAAATTGACCCCTCTATATGTCAATATTTAAAAAAAAAAAAATATGGGTATGGAGGTAAGACAATTCTCTACAATTCTTGTTTTTATGTCAAAGCATAATTTGCAATAAAAATATGAGTTTAGTGGAGTTGAAGTTGGAAAACATAGAAAATTACAATTTTCAACGTCAAAAAAGGGCAAAAAGTGTTTCCCAACTTCACATTTTCACTAAATACTCATGACAGGATCTATATTGCATATGGCTAAATATTTTTATGTTTTATGTGATTTTTGCAGGAGGAAGAGTTCATGATGGCTACCATTGGGCATGGAGTGAGCTAAAGGAATTCAATTACTAGCAAATTGCATCCGTGGAAGCTAAGGCAAATGACATAAAACATAACTTTTATAGCAAAATATAGCATATGAAAGAAGTTGGAACATAAAATTATGAATTTAAAGTGATCAAAATACCATGAAGCTAATGACAATATACAAACTGAAAATAAAAAAAAATACATAAGCCAAGAAGAATCTCAGGTTTTGAAGACAATTGTTGTAAACTTTATATTAGCCTGATAAAGAAAAATTACATAATAGCCTCCTCATAACATTAATCCACTCTACAAAGTGAAAACTTCCACCATATATAGAGTGAGGCCTTCATACAATGGTCTGCCACCTGGGCCAGCCTTGATTTCCTACCTAAGATACCTATTTCTAATAGAATTACATCACGGGGATACTTTCTATGTATATTTTCTGTTTGGGAGAGTTTGTACACAAACAAGACTCTTCTATCATTAAATAATCAACAAATTATTTTAATAACCCTTATCAAATACAACCAATTTTTTTTCTGAATGTGCTAGACTACTGATGTGTCATCATGCCATGTGGATGTTGACCTTGCTAAGTTGGACCTCCACCAAGTCGAAATTCAAATTTATGCACAAATATGTAAAATTCTGTAAAATAGGCCTCAAAGATGAGTGCATATTTTCCAAACCTTGATCGATGTGAAAAAAATTAAAGAGGTGTTTGTAGATTGGTTGGTGCTGAAGAGAAACATACTTCAGATTTCCAAAATTCCTTTCCATTTGGTCAGAAAGTGAGCTTGAAGTTGACTACTAAAACAATCATTTCCAGAAATTTGGTAGCAAACTTTGGTAGCAAATGTCAAAATCAACTCTTTGCATATTTTTTAACTTTTCTGACTATTCCAGGGTCTTCCTTGAGGATAATGGGTTAAACACATGCCTTGAGCCTTCTTTTTTCTAAAATTTTGGCTAATGTTTACCTCCATGGAAAGCTACAACAGTTCCGTAGCAAATTTCTACATTCAAGCATGGAAGTTGCTACGAAAATACCTATTTTCCTGAGTTTTTTCACTTTATTCCTTCTATCACCTCCGAAACATTTATAGAAGCCTATACATGGCTGTATAATAGCATAAGCCATAATATACTAAAAATTGTGTCATCTTACCATATTTATGGAACAACATCATCAGTTTGTACAATCATTTTTACGCCTTTTTTCAACAATTCAGCATGTACCATTTCCATCTGTGCTTCTAAGTCTTTGACCTAACCCTTCAAATTTCTCCAAGCAGCCTCATATCCATGGGATAATACCTGACAATAGATCCTCCCTTATATTTCTTTTTTCATGATGCCATGGCTCCATGATGTATTAAACAACCCCTTCCCTCACACCTACAAAAACTTTTTAAGGACAACACACTAACCATTGACACTAATATAATCTACCCTGGGACAACAAGAGAGACTCCAAGACTAATAGAATGATACTAAGACAACTAAAGCAGCTCATAATGATGAGATAAGAGTGTATTTGAGACAAGAAATCAGAATGAAAACGTGAAAAAGGAATATGATGCTCGAGCAACATGTGTTTCAAAAATGATGGAAAATGACAATAGGGATAAACCATGAGCCAATATGCTCTAACAACCTCTGCCCAAACCCTTTTGACACTCTATATGATTTTCCCTACCATTAGTGGAAAAAAAAACTTCCGTAGAAACATCTGTGTTGGGGAACGCAAACTTGCTACGGAAGTTTTAGAAACTTTCGTAGCAAATATTGACTTGGCTAGACTAGATTTGCTGTGGAAGTGTGTAAAACTGTCAAATGCAAATGATGACCATATCAACTCATGGAGAATGCAATTTTGGGGTTTTTATTTGACAATGACTTCGTAGAACACTTATGATGACTTTTCAACATCACTAAAGGACCTTCATACATGTGAAATTATGAAAATCATATAGTTAAAAATCCTATTAAAACCTAAGTCAGTTAACCTAATTGACTAAAAAACAAACCTAAGGGTTATCATGGATAACATACACCACATTAATTTTTATGATATATATAATCAATGATTTGAATATCATATCAATAAAATTATATTATAAAAATTATAAAGTATGTTAAATAAAAGGCTAAGTGCATATCTACATTAACAAAATTTTAAAATAATAATATTTCTATTTATAGAGATGCAAAATTTCTATTAATACAAATAAAAAAGTTAGGAACATTCACTCTCAACCTTTAAGCATTTAGAGTACAAAATCAATCAAGGTTCAACACTTTCCTTCTCTTGAATTCAAAATTAGGTTTGAATATTGAGAGATTTCATACAATCCATGCCTTTGTAGATATATATTTAATATCATTCTAGTTTTGTCATTGTTTCTTCATTTGTACTATTATATTTATAATTGTTTTATTGATAGTTGTATTTTATTATATTTCTTTTATTTCTCTTTCAATATTATGAAGAATTCTATTTATCATATATCTATTTCTTTTCATCAGAAAACTTGTGGGTACATTGATATTTTTAAAAATGAATGTCATTTTTTTCAAATAAAAAAAAAATTAAAAAAATGACACTCTTTGTAAAAAATGTTTCTAAAAACTTATAATATTTATAATTTGATATAATGGACTTGTAAAGTTTGTAACACATAAGTAGGGTCATCATATTACCTTTTCACAGGAATATGATGATTTCATCATCTCTCCAAGCTAACACATGATTCTCTCATGCATCCTTTCTACTCCCAACTTTCCTCCTATGTGTTGAGTCTGTCAGCATAATCCACAAGCGAGTTTGTGGACTCCTCCTCTACTTAAGGAGCCCATTATCCTCAATAAGTGGTTTCATAGCAGGGACATCCCTCCCAAAAGGTATTTATATGATCACTTAAATGTAAGTTATGGGTTATAAGAAACTCCTATTTTTCCCTTGTGCTTTCTCAGTGTGTTGACCACACCAATGCCTTTCATAGGAACAAGACTACCTTTGACCTCATGCACATGTTCCCATTTATTCCTTAAAACAACTGTACAGGTTTTTTCCTTTTAATTTTTATAGGAGGCCATACTCTTTCTTAATTTCCTATGCCTT
Source organism: Pinus albicaulis (assembly GCA_034641835.2). Classification (NCBI taxonomy): domain Eukaryota; kingdom Viridiplantae; phylum Streptophyta; class Pinopsida; order Pinales; family Pinaceae; genus Pinus; species Pinus albicaulis. Next base: position 1,703,592,013 of record CM076575.1, on the reverse strand, counting down.
TCCTTTTATTTTACATGAAGCTAAATGGATCCTTAATTGCACCTCTAAGTGAAATATTCTCCGAAGAAGTCCCCTAACAACTTCCCCATTCAAGCTTTGAATATTTTTCCTCTCTTTAGCCAATATTTATATTGCATTTCCACATTATTTACATGAATACAATTCATAACAATTTTTTATTAACCATTAGGGATTAACCATAAGGGATGTCAAAATTCCCACCCCCTTAGAGGAACATCCTCGTTAGTGTTCTATATCCAAAAATATACTTGATATTGAGCTTTGTAAACAAAACTCATTAACAATTATATTTACATTCATAGTTGTGACCTAGAAATTCAATTGTATAACATCCCATTAAATCAACCATTTTCTCAGTGGCTCTTTGAAATTCACAGTGCTTTCAACGCACCAAATCTAGCTTTGATGACTTGCTTTCCTCAATGTTGTGTGCCTCTCATTTCTAGTGTTGTTATCCACCATGCTCAGTGATTCTTCAATGTGCAGTTTCAACTCATTGATGTTTGGGACACTCCTAATGCACCTCTGATCCCAATAAGCATACCCATGACATTTTAAAACCAATTCATGTAAAATTATGGCATCCCCTTCTAATACGTATTTATGAATGAATGAAATGAAATACAAATTTAAAATAGCAACACAAAGATATAGTGAAACTTAACTTCAATTAATAAATAGAAAATGTTGAAAATTGTTTACATGAAGAGATATTATAGCTACATGCCTTCTGAACTATGTTACAATGAGGCTCATATGCATTTTTATCATGAATAAATAATGATAAATCCTAAACATCTGAAAAACTAACACTAGGAGATGAAGCACCAAAAGGTACGGGACTCGATGTGGTTAGTTGGAATGTAAAATTTTTGTGGCTTTAAATTTGGTACATGATCCTTGTTTGGAGTGCATAATATCTTGTTAGAAAGGTATATCTGAGGAAAACAACATTCAACTACAACATATGAGCTTTCAAATTTCCCCAAAAAAATATTTTAGAGCCTCAAAATGGCTCTGAAAGTTAGGACCTGAAAATTACCAAAAAAAGAAAAATGCCAAAATAGGAAACTCTGATGAAAAATAGGAAACTCATAGAAAAAAATGTTGGTGATCCAAGTGGAATAGGTGGGTTTCCACCAATATCCACATGGATCAACCCTCTCCCCTTAGGAAGAAATGGTCCCCATTGTGTTGAGTGCCTCCATGAGGTGAGGAAACTTGTGATGGACTTGGTCCCTCGTGAACCACTTGCCTTGGTGTAGGAGCTGGCCAAATTTAACAACCTGATATAGTTGGATGCTCTATTGTCGAGTGTTCTTAATTTTTGTATCCATAATTTGAACAGTTGTGGCCTATTCAATGAAATCTAGGTTGAGCTCTTTTGGTGTTATTTTCTCAACAATGTTTGATGTGTCCAACAATGGTGGAAAGTATGTCTGAGGTGGTCTACATTGCATATTGGGTGCATGCCAAGGAATGGGGGGGTACTTAGCTCAAAAGTGTTGTTAACCATAACATTGGTGATGGTGTAAGTGTTAGCTCCCCGTAATCAGCAAGATTGGCAATAGTCCAACCGCTGGGAGAAACACTGTTTCAACCACTTTGGGATTCTAGGATCTAGCCCTCCCGAATCCGGAGAGGGGTCTCTCCAATAAGTGTAAAGATGGATTTATATTTAAAGCTTTTGGGTAATGATATTAGGCTAGTTATGAATTCCAAGGGTTTTGGTTTGTTTTGGATGGTTGAGCATGATTACTGTTTGAGTGGAAAGTTCTAAGTGGAAAGAGCTTCAAAGGTGTGAAGTTGCAAGCAATCATAACAAGTTTTGGCCAAAAAGATAGATAATTGCAGGTTTTAGTCCATTGGGCTATGGAGTCATAATAGGGTTTAATTGAAACAAAAAGGGGCAAGAGTGGTCCATGGGGCAAGTCACCTATGTCTAAGGATCTCTTTAAAGTTTGATTTATGGAATTAAATGATACAACAAGAAGGGGAATTAAACAAATGAAGAAAACAGAGCAGCCCAAGATTTGGTAAGTACTTTGAAACTAGCAATCTTTTGATACACTTTCAATAGAAAACATTTAAAAACAAAGGGAAACTTTAAAAGCAACTGTTGGAGAAGAAACTAGCGGACAGGGCTCACCACAAAACTCTCCTAGCTTTGCTTTACTTGGTAAAATTTCAAGACAAACACATAAGATAACAAAGAATGGTCTAAGATCTGGTAAGTACTTTGAAATTAGCCAGCTTTCAACACATTCCAAGGGAAACTTTTAGATAGTCTTTTGGGATAAAACTAAGACAGGGCTCACCATAACTTCCTTAGTTCATCTCTACTTAACATAAATTGAAAATAACATTTAGGAACAATATTCAGCTAAGAGAGTAGGACGAGGGAATGCAAAAATTCTTAACTGCTTAAACTGAATTAAATAATTCCTAGATAACACAATTTGGAAGAAAACATATAGATAAAGCTTATCATTTAGAGAACGGTATTGATATACAGTAAATCTTAACTCTATGCTTGCTATTCTTTATTAGAGAAGATGGACAAAGTGAAAACATAAATAAAATAACGATTTACAATAAGAAAAACATCACCGTTGACATAGACCAGGATCCCATAAATCAGCTTGTATTGATGCTTCAAACTAGTTACAGCTTTAATTCCAGTGTTTCAGGTTAGCAATCATCTTCACTTCTCAGCCTAACTATTCTATCACAAGCAGAGCTTCAAGAGCCTTTGAACACTATTTACAATCAGAAATCTCAAGCTCAAGTATATTTCAAAGTTCAGCAACCAACATTTTCTCATCTTCTACAGCAGTATTTATAGAAGGAATGAGGAGGTGGGATCTGATAAAAGATCTCCTGGGTTCAATTAATACAGACTTAATATTTCTCTGCCTTTGAGGGGCTCAATGGAGAAGTTTACTGATGTTCTATCTGTATTAATTATTTTACATTTAAGAATTAAGCTCGGTGGGAGCTTTTGTTGACTTTTAAGGCTATGTGTCATGTTATTGTAACTCTGCTGATATTTTGCATTAAGTTCCTTAGTAGAATTAACTATTCGGCGATGCTGAGGCAAATATATGGCTTTCTTATCATAATCCGGCCTCTATTGAATGCTTGTGGCTACAAGTGGCAATGGGTAGCTGAGAGGAATCAATTGGCCTCTGTTGTGGTGGTGGAGGCCTTTCTGTCTAATAAATATTTATGATTTTCTTTAACTGTGTTTTAATTTGGAGGATTAGGCTTTTGATAATCAATCTTAACCGTAATCCCCCAAAACTGTCTTCAATCTTCTATTCTACTGTGTTTTTTTCTTCAACACTGATACTCTTTTATTTGATTTTAATTCATTATGTCTTGTTGATGTGTAGGTTTTGCAAAGGGCCCATATGGCAGCAATTCCCATGAAGCATTGACGAAACATGAAATTGGGTCCCGTGGATGGCTTTTCTTTTATGAAGCAAAGGCATGGGAATCGTCATCCCCATCCTTTGGTTTTTCTTAAATATAATGGAAAAACCATTTAAATCCTGCATAAAGCAATAAACATTAATAAATCCTGCATTTTTAAGGTTTAACTGCTTTAGAGGTCGTGGGGAGGAGCATGGCCGTTGGATGGCAGCATCCAATGGTGGAGATCTGCGTAGAAGCCAAAAGGAGAGCTATGGATGAAATGGGGCAGAGGATTAAGTTCGGGCCGTTGATCTTGCAGAGATCGACGGTCAGAAAAAGTTGGGAGGAAATAAAGCGAAGGGGTCACTTTATAAATAAATGGCGAAAATATGATGAGATAAGGTTAAAAAACCTTTGTTCGGACCAAAATATGGTTAAAAGTGAAGTTGGGGGTTCGGGATGATTGTGGCCATCAGATGAGATCGGCCTACAAGATCAACGATGGATATCACGTGTTAAAAACCTTTGGCGAGGGTGGGGGCGATAGTATAAGGCCAAATTAGATCTGGGCCGTTGATTTGCAGAGATCAATGGCAGGCAGCATGCACGATAACACACAATGTGAAGTGAGAAAAGTGGTTTCGGGAGTGAAAACAATTGTTTTCGCATGAGAAAAATGCGGGTAGGCGATATTGCCTTTTCGAACGCGATACACATCCCCGCCTGACATGTGGTGTTGGAAAATAGCTTTCATCGTGTGATTTTTAGAAATTATCCTCCATGCTAAAAGTTACGCGAAAATGTGCTGGAACCATTAGATCTGGGGTCTCAGATCTGACGGTGGAGAGTGAGCGTGAATTTGGAAAGATGCGTGAGCAGAAGCGGGATGGGCAGTTATATTGTGGACCATCTAATTAGGGGATCGACAGTGGAGATTAGTTCTGGAGGGAGGCAAGACCCACAGGGGTCGGGCTCGGTAGGGTTAATATGAGCCGTTGGATAGAACAGATCAACTGCTGTAATCGACAGAAAAAACATTATGAGCGGGGCTGCATAAAATATAACCAAAATTAGAGGATTGATTTGGACCATCCGATCTGGATACGTGGACGGTCCAGATGAAATCGGAGCTATCGGCATTGGCGGGGCAAAGAACATAGAGGCGCCGAAGCGATTGATTATAGGTTGTCGATTTGCAGATCAAATCGATGGTAGAGAATGAATCAGAGGGGTTCAAAGGCAGAGGAAAGGTTAATGATCGGAGCAAATGAGGGCTGTTGGATCAAAGATATGGCAGATAGATCCAACGGCGGAGGATCCATCGGGGAATGCCAATCAGAAGGGGGAACAAATGCGCTCGACAAAAAACTTGCGATGCGATCATGCGCGGGCCGTTTGATCGGCTTTAGATCAAACGACAGAGATTATCTTAAGAGATGCACTGACAGAAACCCTTTAATATGAAAAACCCAAAAATTTAATAAATACAAAGGTTTTGGCCATTGGGGAAGGGTTATATTATAAAGTGGCGTGGCGCCCATTTGTGGGGCCTTTGATTATATGGAATGTGAAGGTCCGGGGCTTTATGTATAAGGGCCAATCGCATCGGAAATTTTGGTGCAGTCTTTCAATCTACCCATTTAGAATTTTGTGATGCAATTGGCGCTTTGGGACTTTTAACTCTTGGTCCCGGGCGCAAGTTATATGGAGTAAAGTGGAGAGTGGGGTTTTATACAAAGGAACTCAATCGCATCGGAAAAAACGATGCAGGGGCTTTTCAATCTACCCATTCTCATTAAAAAACATTGCATGGTCACATTTAGACCAAACTTAGGAAAAAGTGGGTTTATGAATTTACAAAGGAAAATAAGTGTCGGGAATGTGTTTATACAATGTTTTAAGCGCCCAATTGTAGGCACAAGGGTTATATGAGGCGATAATAAAATTGGGGGTTATGTAATAAAGGGCCAATCACATCAGAGAACTCAACTTAACAAAAATACTTGCACACTCTATTTTTTCCAATGTGATAAGTGCCCAAAAGGATTAGCATTTGGTTCCAGCACTGAGGCATATGGTGGGGAAGTGGTTAGGACTTGGCCCAAAGGGGCTTAAGCCTGTAATACAGAAAAGTGTATTTTTTATGATTTTTTCAGAGTTTTCTAATGGATTTGGAAGTTTCAAAAAAGTTTAAAAAGAAGTTTTAAACTTTGTAAAGAGGATCTTATGAAGGGGAAAATGGAGAAAAATGGAAAATAGAGGAATTTCATGGGAATGAAAGGGGTAAAAATGAAGGTTATTTTTTGAAGTGGAGGGAGGGGAAAAATGGATTTTACAGCAGTCTTTCCTCTATGAAATCAATAGAATTTTAGAGTTAAAATGGAAACAACAGTGAAGATTTGGACACAGGACATGATGTTTTCAAGAGTCTTCAAGAGATAACATTTTAATCAATAAAACCATGTTTCTTGAAGGCTCCAAAAATGTTTAGCCACCATTTGATATGACAAATTTTATAGGTGGCTAACAGTGGCTTCACTTGGGGATGGTGCCTTCTTGAAGGCATCAAGAACTTCAGACTTGCATTCTCTGGAGGCTGATCAGTGCCTCATCTATTGAGTTGCCTTCCTTTACTTAGATGTTCTTCTTTTGCTCTGGAAAATATTAGCAGCCATGAAAAACAATGGATCTTCATCAATACAAGCTTTCTACCTACCCAATCCTACTGATCTAACATTTTTTCTTCATCAGAGTGCACTTGGATTGGCAAAATCTATTCACAACATTTTATTCTTTTGAAAGCATAAAACTAATCTAATTCTACTCCTTATTTCTCCATGAACTCAGATTAAACAGTTGAGTCCATATGTTTCTCTAACTAATCTACCAATCTGTTAGGATTAAACAGTCTAACAGATTTTTATTCTCTAATTTCTAAAACAGAAATTTAAAAGCATACAAGTCAGGATTGAACAGTCTAACTTGATGCTAATCTATGGCATAAAAAACAAGCTGCACATAGATATTATTTTGTAGAAAAATTGAATCAAAGTGGAAGGCTTAAGATCTGAAATTTCAAACACTTCCTTCATCTTTTTACAGCTCTGTTTTTGCCTCTTTTTGAGTTGTTCTTCCTTGTTGACTGGTTTAGATTTTGAGCTGATTAGAACCAGTTTTTACCTCTGTTCTTGACTCAAGAAATAAACGGATTTGAGTCATCTTGCTTTGGACACTTAGTTTTAGATTTTGAACATGTTTGAACCTTTAATTTCTAGCCTGATCTACCTACTGATAAGCCATGATTAAATTGTTTGGCAAATCAAATTCACTATCCTATCAGCAGTAAATTTAAAACTAATTAGTCAAGATTAGGCTATTTGACTAACTAGAAGTGTGTTTTTCAGGAGTAGCATTTAAGCTTGCATACTTTCAGATTTGTTTCTCTTTTTTGGTATGGGGCTATACCTTTATTGTTTTTCAATCTGCCCTCTTTTCTTTCTTTCACTATTTTTGTATTTTTGATCTTTCTAACTTTGAATGCAATGGTGGATGAAATATTTATAATGAGAAAAAAGATAAAAAGGCTTTCAGAACATGACATAGATCAAGAGAAGTAATGCTTAACCATCCTGCCATTGACAGGACCCCCAAACAATTCTGCTCCATTCAACTCTTGTAAGAAAAAGACATTATTACCAGCAGCTGAATGAATGAAGGGCCAAGCCATAAGTTGCCAAATTTTCCATGCTTGCCCTTGTCTTCTCTCCTTGATTCCCACTTTAAAACTTTGTCCCAACATTAAAATTGCTGGCCTTTGTTCTTCTGTTGAAAATCTTTTTGATGCTGTCCTGTTTCTGTAATGCTTTGCTATAAACCTCCTCTCTGGTTTGCTAAAGGTGAATGGTCTGATTTATCCTTCTGATCATGTCATTATCTTCAGTTTGGAACTCTTGAATCAACTTCATAACTGGCACACCTAGGCTGGTAGGAAAAATTGCATTAGTACCATACACAAGCTGGAAGGGTGTCATACTAATAGATTTCTTCAAAGTCAATCTATCAGCCCAAAGTGCATGAACTATCTTTGTGTGCCAAGACTTTTTTTTGTCTTCCAACAATTTCTTGATTATGTTCACTAAACTCTTGTTTGAGGATTCTTCCAGTCTATTACCTTGAGGGTAATAGGCCATGGAATGCCCCAATGTTATCTGATACTTGTGACAAAACTCAACCATTTTCTTTGATCCAAATGTTGCTGCATTATCAGTGATGATCTTGGTAGGACAGCCAAATCTAGAGAGAATATTATTCTCCACTAATTTTATGATAATAGAATCATTGGCCTGCCTACAAGGGATGGCTTCTATTTATTTAGTGAAATAGTCTGTGGCAGTGAGAATCCATCTATGTTGGGCAGAGGATGGTGGATGGATTTCTCCTATGAAGTCAAGTCCCCACTGTTGAAATGGAGCTTCAACAGTGATTAGATGCAGAGGTAAGGGTAGAAGCTTCCTTTTGCCTTAAAAAATTTGACATTTATGACAGTCAATTATCATCTTATGTGCATAAAAAAAAGAGAGTAGGCGAATAATAACCAGCCCTCAAAATTTTGTTGGCTGTTGTCTTCCAGTATAAGTGGCCTCCACACTCTCCTTCATGGAACTCGTGCTTAACCTTCTCTGCATCATACTCAGGCAAACATTTAAGCAATATACCACTTGCATTTTTCCAAAAAAGACATTTATCTATAATGCAATAGTTTATAGCTTTTAACTTTAGAAACCTTGCCGTTGTTTTTGTCAAACCAGGAGGTGTGTTGAAATTAAGCAAAACATAAAGAATATCAACATACCAAGAGGAATTCATAAAATGGTCTTCAACAATGGGTGTTGAGATTTCCTCTTGATCATCTAAAGCATTAATCATATTAATATCAAGAACTTCAAAATTTGATTCAGCCATTAATCTAGCTAGACCTTGGCCTTTGATGAGTTTAGTGGGATTTATCTCTAAATCATATTCAAGAATAACAGTTATCCACTTACCTCTCTTACCATCTGAGTCCTGTGTTAGAATGTATTTGACAACTGAATTTGGGACAAAGGAAATGATGTGTGAGTGTAAGATGTATACTCTGAAGTCTTTTAAAGCTTTAACCAAAGAAAAAGCTTGCTTTTCCATAATGTTATACTTCAAAGGAGCATCCCTCAATGCCTTGCTAAAGAATGCAATAGGCTGCTCTTTTCCTTGTGGATTTTTCTGTAAAAGGACATCAGCTATGGTATGTTCTAATGCAAATGAAAAAAATATAAAAATCTTTTGAAAAATCAGGACTTATTAGAATCGTTGTTTTGGTTAACGGTTGTTTCACCAGTTCAAAGGACTTCTTTACTTCCAAGGTCCATTTTACCCCTTGCTCCTTCTTCAACATGTTTGTTATATTCCTAAGGAGCTCAGCCAAGTTGGGTATGAACCTTCTCAAGAAGTTAATCTTTCCAATGAAAGATTGCAATTCCTTGATGTTTCGAGGGTGAGATATTTGTAATATGGCCTCAATCCTCTTTGGATCTATATTAATACCCTCTTCTGAAATAATGTGCCCAAGAATTTTACCTTATTGGAGACCGAAAAGTGTTTTATTAGGGTTCAAAGATATCCCAAACTTTCTACACCTCTCGAAGACTGTTAAATTTTCTAAGTGCTCTTCATCTGTCTTTGAAAACACAGTAACATCATCCAAGTATATAATGATGAAGTAGCCCAATTCTTCCGAGAATGCTATGTCCATGGCTCTTTGGAATGTTGCACCAGCATTAATTAGACTAAAGGGCATTTTCACATACATGAAAGTGCCCCATGGTGTAGTAAAAGCTGTCTTTAATTGATCATCAGGGTGAACTAAAATTTGATTATACCCTGAATAGCCATCAAGCAAAGAAATTCTTCTGGACCCTACCACCCTTTGTAAAATATGATCCATCTTAGGTAAAGGGTAGTTGTCTTTCAATGAAGCTTTGTTTAAGTCTCTAAAGTCTATACAAAGCTTGATCTCTCCTGTTTTCTTCCTAATTGACACCAGATTAGACACCCACTCAAAATGTCTAATAGGGGCAATAATACCAACTTCATACATTTTCTTGATTTACTTCTCAACCAAAGGCAGTTGTACAAGGTTTATTCTACGTAGCTTCTGTTTGAATGGTTTTTGGTTTTCCTTGAGAGGGATCTTGTGCTGTATTATTTCAGTGTCATAGGATTTAAGATCTTCGTAACTCCACACAAAAACATCAGAAAATTCTTTAAAAAACTCTATGTATTTGAGTTTAATGTGAGCTGGTAAAGTCTTAGACAGTTTGATCATCATTGGTTTAAGTTCACTGCCTATATTGCACTCCTCAACTTCAGTCTCTACAGTCTCTAGTTTTGGCTTCTTGGCCACATCGTTAAAATCGAAGAACTCTTCTAAAGGGGCCAGACCCTTGGGCAAACTCTAATCTTTAGACTGAAAGGTTTCTAACTCCACTGTTTCTAACTCTGCAGTTGCCTCTGTTTCATTTTTAAGTTTGCTAGACAACAGATTTATATCAGTAAGTTCAGGAGACGGTTCTTCTTCACCAAGAAAATTTTCTTCACTATTGCAATCTGTTTCATAATCTGGATCCGAACTGTGTAGTTCAAATTCATTTCTGAATTGCATGAAGTCTTCTATTTGTTTGTCTCTGTTAAACACCTGCCAATATTTTTCGTTATCAAGAATGGTCGGTCTGAATTTAATCTGAGTTGTGCATTCTTTGGTTTTGTATGGCATTAGGCATGTTATAGCTGCAAAGGCTAAGCTGTGGCCGCAATATTTCTTTTTCTTAGGACAAAAATTAATTGGGACTCCTCGAAAGTTTTTAAAAGATCCACGACATCGTTTCGGTAGGCCCTAAGTCTTGGGTGATTCACGTTGTATTCCCCGTTGACTTTCCTAATGATTAACTCTGAATCCCCATATACTTTGATTCTTTTGGCTCCTAGTTTTTTCAACAAACGCAAGCCTAAAAGCAGGGATTCTTATTCTGCTATATTGTTAGAACACTGAAATTTTAATCTACAGGAAATGCTTTCTGTGTGGTTGTTCTTAGTGTTGCAAATCCATACACCTACACCAGCATTAGTTCTAGTACATGACCTGTCAAAATACATACTCCATAGAGGACTAGCTTCAGGTTCATCTTGGGTACTGTCCTCTTCAACTAACGTGCTTTCTGATTGTTCATGAGTATCAGCACTTAGTTGAACTTGTTTTGACTCCTTAGGTTTTTCACTGCATTGAGGCTTACATTCTTGACTGTCAAGGTTTAAAAGAAAAGGATGCATGACTTTTAGCTCAAGACCTGTGTTTGGATTGTTGTGGTTTAAAGGTTCAGCAAACGGTTTAGACAGTTATGTGTTTTTTACCTCCTCCTCTCTATCGGCCATTAATTATGTTAAAGTGACTTGTTCAGTGAATGTTTCATCATTAAACAGAATAAAAGAATCAAGGCCTGTATTTACAGAATACAAAGGAGAGTTTTGCGGTCTGTCTTGACTAGTCACCATGTACTGCATATGGGACTCCCTGTAAAGTCTTCTTGTCTGATTAAACACAAGGATGATTGCATATGTCATGTCCATCTGCATAGTTCCTTGTAACTTGGCCCCCCAAGATCTAGATAACAACATTCCATATTTTTGGGGCACATCAGCCACAACAATATCCATGACTAAGAATTTGGCTGGAATCTGTGCTAAGTTAACACAGAGGTATTTGATTAATCCTAAACATTTTACTCTGCTTGAGTCAAAGGAGTAAATGTCTTTATAAGGTCTGGTGATTTCTAGACCCAGGCTCTCCATTATAGCTTTTGGCATTAAATTATGAGAAGCCCCTGAGTCATGCATAGCGTTATGCAAAATCTTATCATGAATGTTTAAACTTACATAAAAGGGAGGAATAGGTCCCTCTTGGTATCTACCTTCAATATTTGGACCAAAAATAAGCTCTAGATGGTCATAATTAAGATTGACTGTGTTATTATTATCCTCTATGTTTAAAGCCTTCAAAATTTGGGTTCTATACACATTTTGGGCAGCTAAATTAGTTAGGGGAACAACGATTTTAATCTTTGAAATTTCCTACTCCAGGCTGAAAGGAATTTGATGCTTTGAAGTGCTTATCTCAGCTTTATTAACTGCCACTCTGTCAGCAAAATATATTTGCTGATTTGTTCTATTTACATTTGAAAAAATGGTTTTAACAGGAGTACTAGCTGAAGTGTTAGTACTGCTAAGGTCTGCACTCTGTTTTGAAGTGTTTTGAGTGCCTTTCTCTTTACCTTTATCAGAATTTCCAGCCACTATCTTGTCTTTCTGTCTTACAACTTTCGGCTTGTTTACAATGTTGTTTTGTGAGGATTTTTCAGAGGTTTTGGTGTTGGGAGTTTGTTGATTGGTTTTACTTCTAAGGTCATATTCCCTTTGAGATTCTATGATGACATTCTCCATGTCTTGATAATAAATTTCATCATCATCTCTTTTTTCATCATAGGGTGTGTAAAGACCTTGTTTTCTATCATAATGAATCTCAAAGTCATCATTATCTACTCCCAGCATGTTGATATCTTCTTCCTTTGTTATTTCATCTATTTCCTCAACCTCGCTCACATAGTTTTGATGAAAGGGAGGGTGATGTGTTGATCATCTTCCCTAGGTTTGTTTGGAGGTTGGTTCCTTCTAAAATTCTAATTCTGGTTCTGGTTTCTGTTTTGAGGAGCAGTTTAGTTTTGACTTGCTTGTGCTCTCCCAAAGATGCTCATTCTCTTCATCATCTCCTCCATCATTCTTTACATCTTTGAAATGGGAGTAGAAGGTGTGGATTCCTCTCTAAAGGATACTCTCTTCTCATTATTCATTCTTGCTCTTTTCTCCATCAAGTTAACTTCCACAACAAGAGCCCCTTTTTTTATATCCTCAAGAGTTTCAGGATCTCTCTCTCTCAGTTGATAGGCCATCTCAGGGTCAAACCCTTCAGGAAACTTGTTTAGAGCTGAGCCTTGTGGAGGTTTTAGATCTGGGGGAAGTGCATTAAATCTGTTGCAATAAGCTTGTACACTTTCCCTGGTGTTTCTGTGGAGATTCTTATAATCGGGGAGGATTTGGAGAGGATTCTTCTTCACTTCCCATTTTTTTAAGAATGTCTGGTGGAAGGCTTGGAGATCATTAATACTATGGGGGGTTAAGCCTTTAAACCAATTTCTTACTTCTCCCCCCAGAATATGAGCAAATAGTCTTAGTTTGACAAATTCATCATCAATTTCATTTCTGTCAAAGTAGTCATTCACCTTATCCACATGTTGTGATGCAGTCGTAGCATTACTGGAATCATATAATGGAATTTTGGACTGATAGTCCCGTGGAAGATTGAATAAGGGAACAGGAAGGACTAAGGGAGCATACCATGTTGCCATGATATGTGGTGGAGGTGGATTTACAAGAGGTGCATTAACAAAAGGTAAAATGGGCTGTAGTGGAGTGGTTTGGATAGTGGGTGTAGGGTGAAATGATGTGGATGGACCAGGAATATATTGCTGACATGAATCTTGGATGAGAGACACCTAAATTGAAAAGGAAATGTGAATCAGGTGGTGTTGTTTCTCTACTACCAGGATTTTCACTTGTTTCAGGAGATGAAAGTGAAGACTCAGAATCTAGCTGATCTAAATCATCAAGAGACCTAGTTCTAAATGGATTTCTTAGATCTACTTGTGATTGTTGTAGAGCTGCAAGATTTTCAAGAAATAAATTAGCTCTCAAGGGTGATCTGAAAACAATTGAAAATTTTATCTTAGGAGACTTCCTAAGGATACTTTCTGGGTTATCAACTATCTTAGGTGGATCTAGGTCAGGGTAGGCTCTAGTATGAATCTTTCTAGGAGCCACTATGTTGTGTTTTTCAGACCCAACTAAACAAGAACATTTTTAACCATATATGAAAATATTTAAAAGGTTAATTGATATTTTTTAGACAAATTTTAATCCTACATTCCTCTAATTGAGTTTAAATGATGTTACAAAGATTACGGGTCTTCCCAGTGGATTCTTAAGGAGGTCTGTTTAGGATTGGAGTCACTAAGTGCAAGTTTTTATCTCTTTTGGAGGTAAAAGGTTTTATGGTCCACTACCATGTTTATTACATATCAATCTGAAATATTTTTGGGTTTTCTGAGTTATTTTTCAGTCCTATTGGTTGCTAAGAGTGTCCTAAATCTGTTTCAAAACTTAACTACGGTTATGAGACAAAGACAGTCTACTCTTATGGATAAGCTTGCTGATACTTCAAGGTTAGATAAACTCTTATGAGAATCCTAGGGTTTTCCTAGTTTGTCACTAATTCAAACAAGTTTTACTATGACTACCATAGGTTTGGTAGTGCTTGAAAAGGATGCTTTTTACTCACTGCACAAAGTTCTTGAAATTATGATTCCTGAGGTCTTAGAAGTATTTATGATGAAAAACACTCACAAGTCCCCAGCGGAGTCGCCATAAATGTTAGCTCCCCATAATTAGCAATATTGGAAAAATTTTGACCGGTGGGAGAAACATTGTTTCAACCACTTTGGGATTCTAGGATCTAGCCCTCCTGAATTCGGAGAGGGATCTCTCCAATAAGTGCAAAGATGGATTTATCTTTAAAGATTTTGGGTAATGATATTAGGCTAGTTATGAAGTCCAAGGGTTTTGGTTTGTTTTGGATGGTTGAGCATGATTACTGTTTGAGTGGAAAGTTCTAAGTGGAAAGAGCTTCAAAGGTGTGAAGTTGCAAGAAATCAGAACAAGTTTTGGCCAAAAAGATAGGTAATTGCAGGTTTTAGTCCATTGGGCTATGGAGTCATAATAGGGTTTAATTGAAACAACAAGGGGCAAGAGTGGTCCATGGGGAAAGTCATCTATGTCTAAGGATCTCTTTAAAGTTTGATTTGTGGAATTAAATGATACAATAAGAAGGGGAATTAAACAAATGAAGAACAAAGAGAAACACAAGATCTGGTAAGTAATTTGAAACTAGCTAACTTTTGACATACACTTAAGAAAGACAAAAAAGTAATCCAAGATCTGGTTAGTACTTTGAAACTAGCCAGCTTTTGATACACTTTCAATAGAAAACATTTAAAAATAGAGGGAAACTTTAAAAGCAACTGTTGGAGAAGAAACTAGTGGGTAGGGCTCACCACAAACCACTCCTAGCTCTGCTTTACTTGGTAAAATTTCAAGACAAACACATAAGATAACAAAGAATGGTCTAAGATCTGGTAAGTACTTTGAAATTAGCCAGCTTTCAACACATTCCAAGGGAAACTTTTACATAGTCTTTTGGGATAAAACGAGGACAGGGCTCACCATAACTTCCTTGGTTCATCTCTACTTAACATAAAATGAAAATAACATTTAGGAACAATATTCAGCTAAGAGAGTAGGACAAGGGAACGCCAACATTCCTAACTGCTTAAACTGAATTAAATCATTCCTAGATAACACAATTTGGAAGAAAACATATATATAAAGCTTATCAGTCAGAGAAGGGTACTGATATACAGTGAATCCTAACTCTATGCTTGCTATTATTTATCAGAGAAGATGGACAAAGTGAAAACAGAAATAAAATAATGATTTACAATAAGAAAAACATCACTGTTGACATAGACCAGGATCCCATAAATCAGCTTGTATTGATGCTTCAAACCAGTTACAGCTTTAAGTCCAGTGTTTTAGGTTAGCAATCATCTTCACTTCTCAACATAACTATTCTATCACAAGCAGAGCTTCAAGAGCCTTTGAACACTATTTACAATCAGAAGTCTCAAGCTCAAATATATTTCAAAGTTCAGCAACCAACATTTTCTCATCTTCTACAGCAGTATTTATAGAAGGAATGAGGAGGTGGGATCTAATAAAAGATCTACTAGGTTCAATTAATATAGACTTAATACTTCTTGGCCTTTGAGGGGCTCAATGGAGAAGTTTACGGATGTTCTATCTGTATTAATTGTTTTACATTTAAGAATTAAGCTCAGTGGGAGCTTTTGTTGACTTTTAAGGATAAGTGTCATGTTATAGTAACTCTGCTGATATTTTGAATTAAGTTCCTTAGCAGAATTAACTATTCGGCTACGCTGAGGCAAATATCTGGCTTTCTGATCATAATCTGGCCTTTGTTGAATGCTTTTGACTACAGGTGGCAATGGGTAGCTGAGAGGAATCAATTGGCCTCTGTTGTGGTGGTGGAGTCCTTTCTGTCTGGTAAATATTTATGAATTTATTTAACTGTGTTTCAATTTAGAGGATTAGGCTTTTGATAATCAATCTTCACCGTAATCCCCCAAAAATGTCTTCAATCTTCTGTTCTGCTGTGTTTTGTTCTTCAACACTGATACTATTTTATTTGATTTTAATTCATTGTGTCTTGTTGATGAGTAGGTTCTGCAAAGGGCCCATATGGCAGCAATACCCATGAAGCATTGACGAAACATGAAATTGGGTCTCGTGCATGGCTTTTCTTTTATGAATCAAAGGCATGGGAATCGTCATCCCCAGCCTTTGGCTTTTCTTCAATATAATGGAAAAAACATTTAAATCCTGCATAAAACAATAAAAATTAATAAATCCTACGTTTTTAAGGTTTAACTACTTCAGAGGTCGTGGGGAGGAGCATGGTTGTTGGATGGCATCATCCAATGGTGGAGATCTGTGTAGAAGCCAAAAGGAGAGTTGTAGATGGAATGGGGCAGAGGATTAAGTCCGAGCCGTTGATCTTGCAGAGATCGACAGTCAGAAAAAGTCGGGAGGAAATAAAGCGAAGGGGTCACTTTATAAAGAAATGGCGAAAATATGATGAGATAAGGTTAAAAAACCTTTGTTCGGAGGAAAATATGGTTAAAAGTGGAGTTGGGGGTTCAAGATGATCGTGGCCGTCGGATGAGATCGGCCTACGAGATCAATGGTGGAGATCACGCGTTAAAAACCTTTGGCGAGGGTGGGGGGCGATAGTATAAGGCCAGATTAGATCTGGGTCGTTGATCTGCAGAGATCAATGGCAGGCAGCATGCGTGATAACACACAGTGTGAAGTGAGAAAAGTGGTTTCAGGAGTGAAAACATTTATTTTCGCATGAGAAAAAGGTGGGTAGGTGGTATTTCCTTTTTGAATGCAATACATGTCCCCGCCCGACACGTGGCATCTGAAAACAACTTTCATCCCGTGATTTTTAGAAATTATCCTCCGCGCTAAAAGTTACACGAAAATGCGCTGGAACTGTTAGATCTGGGGTCTCAGATTTGATGATGAAGAGCGAGCGCGAATTTGGAAATATGCGCGAGCAGAAGCGGAATGGGCGGTTTTATTGTGGACCGTCTGATCACAGGATTGATGGTGGAGATTAGTTCTGGAGGGAGGCAGGACCCATAGGGGTCGGGCTCGGTGGGGTTAATATGACTCGTTGGAAAGAATAGATCAATGATTGCAATTGGCAGAAAAAACATTATGAGCAGGGCTGCATAAAATATAACCAAAGTCGGAGGATCAATCTGGACCGTCCGATCTAGACACGTGGACGATCTAGATGCAATTGGAGCTATTGGCATCGGCGGGGCAAAGAACATAGAGGTGCTGAAGCGATTGATTGTAGGTTGTCAATATGCAGATCAAATCGACGGTATGGAATGAATCAGAGGGGTTCAAAGGTAGAGGAAATGTTAATGAACGGAGCAAATGAGGGCCGTTGGATCAAAGATATGGCAGATAGATCCAACAGTGGAAGATCCATCGGGGAATATCGATCGGAAGGGGGAACAAATGCACTCGACAAAAAACTTGCGATGCGATCATGCGCGGGCCGTTTGATCAGCTTTAGATCAAACAACGAAGATTATCTTAAGACATGCACCGACGGAAACCCTTTAATACATATGAAAAACCCAAAAAAATTATAAATACAAAGGTTTTGGCCGTTGGGGTGGGTTATATTATAAAGTGGCATGGCACTCGTCTGCGAGGCCTTTGATTATATGGAATGCAAAGGCCTAGGGCTTTATGTATAAGGGCCAATTGCATCAGAACTTTTGGTGCGGTCTTTCAATCTACCCATTTAGGATTTTGTGATGCGATTGGCGCTTTGGGACTTTTAACTCTTGGTCCCGGGCGCAAGTTATATGGAGTAAAGTGAAGAGCAGGGTTTTATACAAAGGAACTCAATCGCATCGGAAAAAACGATGCGGGGGCTTTTCAATCTACCCATTCTCATTAAAAAACATTGCATGGGTGCGTTTAGACCAAACTTAGGAAAAAGTGGGTTTATGAATTTACAAAGGAAAATAAGTGTTAGGAATGTGTTTATACAATGTTTTAAGTGCTCGATTGCAAGCACAAGGGTTATATGATGCGATAATAAAATCGGGGGTTATGTAATAAAGGGCCAATCGCATTGGAGGTCTTAACTTAACAAAAAGACTTGTGCACTCAGTTTTTTCCAATGTGATAAGCGCCCAAAAGGATTAGCGCTTGGTTCCATCACCGAGGAATATGGTGGGGAAGTGGTTAGGACTTGGCCCAAAGGGGCTTAATCCTGTAATACAGAAAAGTGTATTTTTAATGAATTTTTCAGAGTTTTCTGATAGATTTGGGGGTTTCAACAGAGTTTAAAAAGAAGTTTTAAACTTTGTAAAGAGGATCTTATGAAGCGGAAAATGGAGAAAAATGGAAAATAGAGGAATTTCATGGGAATGAAAGGGGTAAAAATGAAGGTTAGTTTTTGAAGTGGAGGGAGGGGAAAAATGGATTTTGCAGCAGTCTTTCCTCTACGAAATCAACATAATTTTAGAGTTAAAATGGAAACAACAACGAATATTTAGACACAGGACATGATGTTTTCAAGAGTCTTCAAGAGATCACATTTTTAGCAATAAAACCATGTTTCTTGAAGGCTCCAAAAAAAATTTAGCCACCATTTGATATGAAAAATTTTATAGGTGGCTAACAGTTAGACCCATATTAGTGTTTAAAGCTTCCAATGGGAATCGACAAGGTGTTCCTTCTAAAAATGCAACTAAACCTTGTCACCCACTTGAAACTTATGTAGCACTTGATGATAACCATGCCATTGTTTGTACTTAGTGTTGGATTTATTCAGGATATCATGAACTTACTGGTAGATGTGATGAATACATTCAATAAAACTGATGACCTTATCATCTACGGATTGAACATGTGCATATCCTATCTATGTAGTTGGAAGAGGCTGTGCAACATCAATGGCACACAATGGTTGAAATCCTAGGCCCACCTAAAAGGGGATATAGCCAGTTGAGTTGTGGAGAGCTATTTTGTAGTTTTATTGCACATAGGGGAGACTCTCATCCCATGTTTGTAAATTCTTAGAGTTGTACATGAGAAGTATGTGCACTATCATCCTGTTGACAACCTTTTTTAGCCATCAGTCTTAGGGTGGGATACAATCGACTTAGTGAGATTGTTGTCCAACAATGACCATAGGATTGACCAAAATTTGCTTATAAATATGTTATCTTGATATGATATAATGATCTATGGGATCTTAAAATGTACCCACACTCGTTCAAAGAAGAGCTTGGCAGTGGCTTCAGTTGTGATACTCTACTTGCAGGAAGCCAATATGACCATATTAAAAATATATATCAACGAACACAAACACATATTCATTACCATGCTTGGTATAAGGAATATGAGGAATATACTCCATGGAGATCGAATCCCGAGGCTGACTAGGAGAAGGAAAAGGAGTGTGTAGGCTTTTCTTCTTAATGGTTGGCTCAATGATGGTACATGCGGTGCAGGATCTGATATATTTTCCAAAATCATGTTAGAGTTTTGGCTAATATAATAATTTTTTAGTACTACCACTATCTTATACACACCAAAATTTCCTACGACTCGACTATAATGTGCCTTCAAAATCAAATTAGCATGCTCACTTGAAGGAAAAAAATGATGTCCCATATAGAAAAATAGTCCATCCTAAAGGTGGAAGTATGGAATTGTCTTTCCAGTCATCAAAATATTGTGGGTGGAAATGAATTCTAAACAATTTTCATACATTTTCAACCATGCAGAGGTCTCATTCACAAAACAATTGAGAATTGTGCTCAATGCCACAATTGGGGGTCGAATGAGGCAGTATGCGACATGATTGTTTCTACCCTTATTATATTTAATGTTCAAATGTAATTTTTGCAGGTATGTGGAAAATTATGATGTTGATCATTCTACAACTTCCCTTGTGTCTTCTTAAATTGAAGAGGACGGTGATCCATATGGATGATCATATCCTTCTCCAAAATATAACTTTTCCATTGCCAGTTGGCTTGCATGATAGAATACATTTCCTTATCATAGTTGGGGTACCCTCGAACAATATCAAAGGGCATCTCTATGTGATGGGACATTATATGTCCTTGATAAATTAGGACTACACAAATATCATATTCAAAGGCATCTACCTCAATCTCAAACGGTTGTTGCAGGTCTGACAAGGTCAGGATTGGTGCAGAGAAAAGTTGGTGTTTCGGATCAATGAATGCCTTTTGTTGTGACTCACACAAAAAATACTTTATTTTTTCTCCACCCTTGGTAACTTGACTCAAGGGCCAAGTGATATGAGAAAAACCCAACACAAATCTATGATAGAAATTAGCAAGGCCCAAGAATCTATGAAGCTTT
Organism: Pinus albicaulis; assembly: GCA_034641835.2. Taxonomy (NCBI): domain Eukaryota; kingdom Viridiplantae; phylum Streptophyta; class Pinopsida; order Pinales; family Pinaceae; genus Pinus; species Pinus albicaulis. Next base: position 1,703,571,805 of record CM076575.1, on the reverse strand, counting down.
GTTAGATTCGTCGAGGCTGGGCAATCTTGAATGACTTGGATATTAGTTGGATCCACATGAACTCCTTTATTATCAATTATGTAGCTCAGATATTGGAACTAGTCCATTCCAAAGGAAAATTTATCTTGGTTGGAAAATATATTTTTTTTCCACAAGGTTTGAAGGGCCTATCAAATATTTTGCAAGTGGTCTTCCCAACACTTTCTAAAGATGAGGATATCATATAGATATACAAGCATGAAAAAATTGGTGAAGTTATGCAATATGTCATCCTTCAACCTCATAAATGTTGCAAGGAATTTTTTCAACCCGAAGGGCATGACCAACCACACAAAGAGGCACTCCTTGGACTTGAAGGAGACCTTCCATACATCCTTGGGTTCTATTGGAACTTGGTGATAGTCGTTATTGGCCCTTGTTTTTTATCCAATTTTGCTTAATTAAATACACTTATTATCCATTATGTCCATCCATATACCATCCATTACACCTTATTTTGACCAATTTATGCATATTCAAGTATATAAATTATGTTTTTCAATTTTTAGATGTTTTTACAAAAAATGGATTTTAAATGCATTTTTGGACACGGCTAGAAATTCTCGTAATGGCTTCATTGAAGTCATACTTGTAGGACACCTGGGCATGATATGATAACATATTTAGAAAAATTGGGAACCAAGTATGGAATTCTACCTATTGGTTCGATCAAGCTGAGTTAAAACAGGCCCAATTAAAGCTGGTCAAACAGGACCTGTCATTCAGGAAATCCCTAGGAAATAGGCCAAATTTAGTATTTTATGGAATTTTCCAGATTTTGAGTGATTGGATGGATGAGATTGACCAAGATAGATGGGATAAGGATATACATAGATTTTAGAGACATTTTAGTCAATTTTGTTTCATATTTCTCTATTTAAGACAAGAATAGTGAAGGCATGAATATGTAGAATTTGTATGATTTCACTTTGATATTTATGAAATTTGAGAGTTAATTAAAGACACAAGTTCTATCCTCTTTCTTCTATTCAATGTGATGAATTCTTGATTGAGTTTCAGTAGCTGAGAATTACTTTTAGTGTACGAGGCAAGGGTGGAGGGTCCCCACACAAGCTAAGTGCACTTTCTGGTTAATTTAGATGATTTTTCTTAAACTAGTTTTGTTTCATGTTTAAATCAGTTAATTAGATGTATGATGATAAATTATGTTTGCTAATGAATCCTAGTATAAATTATAATCTGCATATTAAGGGTTAACCTTGTGTTTATGTTAAACTCTCCTTCTATCTAATCAGAGAATAGAAAATAGAATTCATCTTCCTTCCTTTACTTAAAAGTTATTTCCGAATTTCCAGTTTTCATACAATGGCACTAATGATGAATGAATTTATAAATAAGGACAACAATGACCTCTTTATTTAGGAGCCTCTTCTATTATTATTTTATGCATCTTAAAGCAATTATTCATTAGTGATTTTGATTTTTGTTCATGCAGTAGTATTGTAGAGAAGGTCAACCTGGTTCTTGTAAGTTAGGAGCCTCTTCTTCTACTTATTACATATTGAATTAGAAATTATTTAGTTAATATTTATATTTGTAATATGAATTTCCTTCAAATTCAATAATTCATCTTATAAATTTGACTGTGGTTGAAATCCATATATTTTGGACATGCTTCCAAGTTTTACAAACCCAGATTGATAATAAAATTATTATGTTAGTTTACTCAGTAAACAGGCCCAACATTTTTGGCGTCGTTGCTGGGGAAGCATATTTCAAATTAGTCAAATAGGAATATAAAAAAAAAAAACAAAAACACAACAAAAACAACAAAGACATATGTGTATAATGTTTTTCCCTTTGGGTTATGTAATGCACCTGCTACTTTTCAGAGAGAAATCCTTGCAATCTTTGTTGATCTAATCCATGAATGTGTAGAGGTCTATGTTATAGCAAAAGGTGGCTAAGACTTTTGAGCCTTCAAGGAACAAATTTTATTACTAAAAAGTCTTGGCTCTTGAAGACTCTTGGAGGCCTCCTGCCTCGATCCATAATCTTCACTACTGGTTTATTTTACACTCAAAAATCCTGTTGATTCCCAAGGAAGAATACTGCTTCAAGCACCATTTCCCTTTTCCCCTTCTTCCAAACTTACCTCATTTTAACATTTCCCCCCCTTGAAAAAATTCCCCTCTTACCCTCTAAGTCCTCCCAAAATCCCCTTCCTTCACTCAAAGTACCCCTTATTTAGCCTTTTTCCCCTTTTCCCTCTATTGTTGCCCATTACTAGCCTTGAAAACCATTAAAAACCATAAAAACCCACATTTTGGACATATATGGGTCTTAGCCCCTTCCTGCATAAACCCCCAGTGGTATGATCCTCCATGTAACCCGTGGCCCCGCAGACGGGTGCCAAGCCATTTCGAATATTAAATACATCTGCCTGAAATGTAAAACCTTTCGTTTATATATTATTTTTGATGTTTTTATTATATTATAACTTTTCGCCAGTCCAATTTTTAAATCATTATCTGCCATCGATCTGATCTGCAGATCGACGGTGCGGAATCCATCACCCCAGTGGTCCCTGCCATCCACTTGCCATCGCCAAAACCGGCAGTATCCATCGCATCACCTTCAAGCGGAGGGCGGTTTTCTTCCATTTCGCAGCAATTCCATATGCTAGCCAACACGTGTCCCGGGCACTATTCACCAAACTGTCGTCCATCGCGCGTTAAACATCGGACGTGGACCCCGCGTGATATTGGCGTCCACCGTCCGATTTGAGGTCGACCATTGGACGACTATCGCTCACTGAAGATGCCCGATAGTTAACCAGGCTCTGGTGCAGTGATAATAGCATCTCCGCCATCAATCTGATCTGCAGATCGACGGCCCGAAATTCATCGCCTGTTTTCTCTGTTTTGACTTTTCACCTGCCCCCTCGACCGTCGATTTCTACGCTATCGACAGCTCTGATTTAAATTATTCTTCTGCCTTCCTTTTGTTTTCTCCCAATCAATATCGACCGTTGGATGATGCCATCCAACTGCCCCACTCTCTCCATGTTCCTTCTGAAGCAGTAAACCTATATATGCATGGATTTTATAATTTTGTTCGTATTTTGCAGGGTTTCAAGTGATTTTTCCGCCATGTTCGAAGAAAATTCAGAAGCAGAGGGTGACGATTCTCTCGCCTTCGACCCACCAAAGAAATCATTCGCAGGTTTCAAATTTCACGTTTTATCAATGATTCATAAGGCATTGATGCCACATAACCCTGCGCAGCCCTGCATACCGGCAAAAACCATAAATCGGGCACAGTCAGAGAGTATCAGTGACGAAGATCAAAATGAACCAGGACCAAGAATGTTTATCAAAAGCCTAATCCCCGATTTAAAACACATTTTAAAGAAGATCTTAAAGTGTTTTATCAATAGGAACACCTCCACCGCCACATCTGAGGCAAATTGATTCCTCCCAGCTACTAAAATGCCACCTGTACCTCAAAGTATTCAATCAGAGGCTGAATTTATTGATCAGGACTGGATATATGCCTCACAACATAGCCAAAAGGTAAATTCTATAGGAAAATTAATGACAAACATCTGCAAAGTTACTTCGACACCACATTGAGCCTCAAAGGTCAACAAAAGCTCCCACTGAGCTTAAAATCTTTATGAAAATCATTTAATACAGACGATATGTATGAAAGTTTCTTCATTGAGCCCCTCAAAGGCCAAGAAGCCATTAAGTCTGTATTAATTATAATTGGAGATCTTTTATCAGATCTCACCTCCTCATTCTTCTATATATACTACTGCAGAAGATGAGAGAGGGGTTGGTTGCAGAACTTTGATATACACTTGAGCTTAATTTTCTGATTGTAAATAGTGTTCATTGGCTCTTGGAGCTCTGCTGGTGATAGATAGGTTAGCCTGAGATGTGTAGATGGTTGCTAAACTAAAGCACTGGACTTAAAGCTGTAACTAGTTTGGAGCATCAATACAAGCTGATTTATGGGATCCTGGTCTATGTTGACGGTGATTTTTTTCTTATTGTAACTTTTCATTTTGTTCCTGTTTTCACTGTGTTCCATTTTCTCTTATAAATAACAACATGCATAGAGTTAGGACCTACTGTACAACAGTAACCTTCTCTGACTGAAAAGCTTTATCTGAATGTTTTCTTCTAAACTGTGTTATTTAGGAATGATTTAATTTAGTTCAAGCATAGGAATGCTGGCGTTCCCTCGTCTTATTGTCTTAGCTAAATGTTGTTCTCGAATGTTATTTTCAGTATATGATTAGTGAAGATGAACTGAGGAAGATATGGTGAGCCCTGGTCCCATTTTTATCTCCACTACTGTCTGAATGTTTCCCTTGGAATGTGTTAAAAGCTAGCTAGTTTAGAAGTACTTACCAGATCTTAGGCCATTCTGTGTTATCTTTCTTTTTGTCTTGAAAGTAACCAAGTAAATCAGAGCTAGGAGAGGATTTGTGGTGAGCCCGGCCCGCTAGTTTCTTCTTCAAAAGTTGCCTTCAAGTATCCCTTTGTTTTAAAGTGTTTTCTATTGAAAGTGTATCAAAGGCTGGCTAGTTTAAAAGTACTTACCAGATCCTAGTTTAATTTCATGTATTTTTTGAGTCTATGTCAAAGGCTGGCTAGTTTAAAAGTACTTACCAAATCCTGGGCTACTCTTGTTCTGCATCTCTTTATTTCCCCTTCTTATTGTACCATTTCATTCCATAAATCAAATTTCAAAGAGATCCTTAGACATAGATGACTTTCCCCATGGACCACTCTTGCCTCTTGTTGTTCCAATTAAACCCTATTATGACTCCATAGCCCAATGGACTAAAACCTGCAATTATCTATCTTTTTGGCCGAAGCTTGTTCTATTTTCTCACAACTTCTCACCTTTGAAACTATTTGCATTTGGGACTTTCCACCTCAAATAGTAATCATGCTCAACCATACAAAAACAAAACAAACCCTTGGCCTTCATAACTAGCCTAATTTTATTACCCCAAACTTTAAAGACAAATCCATCTTTGCACTTATTGGAGAGATCCCAATCTGGATCAAGAGGGCTAGATCCTAGAATCCCAAAGTGGTTGAAACGATGTTGTTTCTGTGATCGAACTTTGCCAATCTTGCTGATTACAGATTCCCAACAGTCTACATGGATGATTTCACTGTATATGGCGGAACATTTGATGATTGTTTGAAAAATCTTGAAAAAGTTTTGAAAATATGCATAGAGACAAATCTATCTCTCAGTAATGAAAAATTATTTATGATGTCAAATGAAGGGATAGTGTTGGGACACCATATTTCTTCTTCAGGAATTATGGTGGATCCATAAAAAATACAAGTCATTGTGAATTTAATTCCACCCACAGCACAAATGGAAGTAAGAAGTTCCTTTGGATATGTGGGCTATTATAGGAGATTCATTGAAAATTTCAGTAAAATAGACCTACCTCTATTCAAGTTACTTGCAAAAGATGTTGAATTCCAATGGAAAAATAATTGTCAAAATGCATTTGAAGTATTAAAAGAAAATTCTCAGTTGCACCCATTCTCCAAGGACCAAATTGGTCATTTACATTTCATATATCTACTGATGCTTCTAACACTGCTATAGGAGCATCATTTGGACAGAAAGAGAACTAGTTTAATTATGCCATATACTTCATAAGAAAAAACTTAACACTGGAAAATTGAACTATACCATTAAGGAAAAATCAATGTTAGCTATAGTACATGCAGTTAATAAGTTTAGGAATTACATAAAAGGATATCAAGTATTCATTCAGAGAGATCATTCAACCATAAGATACTTAATGAACAAAGCAATTACAAATGGTAGAATTAATTGATGGCTATTATTGATGCAAGAATTTAACATCATTGTACAAGATCGACCAGGTAAGGATAATCAAGTAGCGTAATTTCTATCAAGACTTCGTTCACTTGGTGATCCAAATCATGTTTAAGATAATTTTCCAGATGAACATATATTTATTATAACTGTTAAGACTCCGTGGTTTGCAGATGTACCCAACTATTTGTCATCTTGAATACTACCATCCCATTACACAAACAAACATAAAAGAAAGAAAATTAGAGAAAATGTTAGATATAGTTGGGTCAATGGTGACCTGTTTTATACTAATTCTTATCTATTAATAAGAAAATGTGTTAGAGAAGATGAGATTTTAGATATTTTTAAAGCATGTCATGATGAGCCATGTGGTGGTCATTTTACAGAAGCTACTCAAACTTGGCTACTACTGGCCAGCAATCTTCAAGGATTCCAAATCCTATGTTATGAGATGTGACAACTGCAAAAGAACTGGGAGACCAGTGGTATTTGATGAAATGCCATTAAAGCCACAAGTACTCATAGAAACATTTAAGAAATGGGCTCTAGAATTTTTGGGACCAATAAACCTGCCATCAAACAAAAATAAGTACATATTATGTTACTAAGTCGGTGGAGGCAAAGGCAATGGCAAGAGAAATAGAAGAAACAATGGTTTATTTTCTATTTGAAGAAATATTTGTAAGGTTTGGAGTTTTGAGACAAATTGTCACAGACCAGGGAGCACAATTCACCTCCAAGCTTGTAAGGGATCTTACGAAAAAGTACAAGATCAAACGCAGAAAATCTACTCTGTACCATCCCCAAGCAAATGGACAACTGGAGTCCACAAACAAAGTTTTGGAGAATATCATGACAAAAATTGTGTATATGAATAGAAAATACTGGTTGGAAAAGTTAAGAGATGCACTATGGGCATACAGGATCACATGGAAGAACACAATTGGATTCAGTCCGTACCAGTTGGTATATGGTAAGGAAGTCTTGTTACACATTGAATTTTAAATGCATACATATAAACTTGCAGTAGAATTGGGAATGGAAATATTTGAAGCACAAAAACAATGAATGATTCAATTAAATGAACTGTATGAAATAAGATAGCAAGAAGTAGAGCATACATCTCTAGTGCAGGAGCAGAGGATAAAATGGCATGATCAATTAATCAAGAATACAATTTTTTAGAAAGGAGACTGGGCACTATTGTTTGACTCCAAGTTTAAGGATTTCAAAGCAAAGTTTACAACTCATTGGCTTGGGACATATGAGATAGAGGAGATCTATGAAAATTGAGAAGTAAAAATAAAAATAATAGATGAAGCGTCAATTTCATTTTTAGTTAATGGACACAGGGTTAAAGTCTACAATAAGCCTATCAATAAAGAGGATTTTATGAAAAGAATTTCAATAGAAACTGATATGGAAATAATGGAACAACATAGTAATATGTCGTTCCTACTTCTAGAATATATATATATAATAATAAAAGAGTTTGGTTGTGAATATATAGGATACTTACATAATACAAACTCGAATTCATATAAGAAAACCAACTTGTTTGGCCAATATGAATTCTCTGTTTTTTGTTTTTACTTCAGTGTGATTTTGCAGAATTAATCCTCCAAGAAATGCAAGACTTGAGGACAAGTATTAACATAAGCAAGGGGGGAGCTCGTAATAAAAATATTTGAATAGTTTAAGAAACTGTATTGCAGAAGGAACCTGAATTACATAACAGAAGGGACCTGAAACATTATTTTATCATTGCAGAAGGGACTTGAACAACGATAGCGTTCAAGCCTAAAGCACATGTCAGAAGGGACCTGAAACATCAATTACAAATTGCAGAAAAAAAAATCAAAATTCAAGCTCGAAGCACATGTAAGAAGGGACTTGAAACATCAATTACAAATTGCAGAAGGCACCTGAACAAAATTAACATTCAAAGATCCTGAATCAATATCAGATGCAAAAAAACATGAAATAAAAAATAAGTCTCTACAACTTAATTTATCTTGGAAGAACCATCATGAGGACATCATTGAATAGTATTGACATCAAGATATTTACGAGAGTGAAAGTACAGTAAGTGAAAACATTTTTCTCTAAAAATCTCGATTTTAAAATTTTTTTCTAGAAATTGTTAAGACTAATTTAGCTTGATATGCATTCCATTACATTTTACCTATTACCTACCTACATTTCAAAACACTACCTTCATTATCCTACCCATCATAATCATATTCATTATAATCCTATCCCTCTTCATTACCCCTTTCCTACATTTACCTTCCTACATTAACCATCATTCCATATACCATCACATTAATCTCAAATATTTTTTTAAAACCATCACATTAATCCTAGTCATTTTCTTAAGCATATGGATAAAAAATTAAAGGTTCAATATTTCCATTCTTTTTGACCTACAAAACAAGAAAGGTTAGTGTCATAACATAAAATTTAATTTTAAAAATGACCATTCTAGGGTCATTTTAAAATTATAGTAAACAATAAAAAGGATGAAACCTAAGCTACAAGCACAATATGAAAATATATATCATATGATAAAAATCTAAGGTATGGAATGGACGCAAAATGCAAATGACAAAACCTACATATAAAATGCAAAAACAATGCAATGAAAAACATGAATTATGATGCATATCGATTAAGGTATGGGCATGTAAAGCAATGAAGGTGGCTATGAATAAAATACAAAGTGGCAGAGAACATGGGTTATGGTGACAAGATGTATGCAGACACCGTGGGGAAAGGACAACATGAAAAACAAAGGAACGAAGCCACGGAGGCATCCGAGTCCAGGGTTGGCATGAGAAATGGTCAACATATATTCAAAAACACATTGCTATGACATAAATCAAACCCTGCGCAAATATTGAAGCTTCCGACATTTAAAACAAATATACCTTTGTGTTGCATTCTTCTTTCACCATCACAACCATTACCGGGCTCAGTGAAAGGAATTCGATGGTGTGAAAACCATAGGCATACGTTCAAACACATCGTGAAGAATGAAATTATTGAAGAAAATGCAGAAGAGGAAGTGAAGAAAATGGAGAAACTTAAGCCGAGAAGGAACATCATAAGAAATAGAAAAGGAGGTGTGGGAAATAAGAAGAGGGCACATTGATGCTAACGAAGATTGGAAGCTGATATATCTGTCATTGTGTTGATCGAACACTCCAACAAATTGAAGAAATCTCGTGGAGAGAACAGGTAAGCACTAACTTCAGATTTTCTCATTGACTCAATAGATCTTAAGAATAAATGAAACTTGGGATTATGTGTTGAACAAGAGTTAAAACTCTAAGTTATAAGTTCGAGTTTCTGCCACCGTTTAGCCTGACTCAGCCACCTATTAGAACATAAGGATTCTGAGATATCAAAGAAGAGTTTTAACAAGAATGGTATTGTGAAAACACAGGAACATGAGGCTGAACACAAAGAAATCCCTGGGATTGTTCCAAATTAGGTAAAATGAAATCAAATTCCTCCACACACAGCCACGTAATTGTCACATATTTTTTTAAAAACAGAGTTTTTACACATTGGGTGAATTTGAAAAACACAGTGAGCCATTTGATGTGTTTTATACAAACAAAGAGCCTAAATTGTTTGAGTTTGAATGCACAATGAGAATTTGCCTCTATAGAAGAAGGATTGACTATGAATTCGAAGAGTAGAAGGACACAGTGGGATGACTTTTTTTAATTTTTACACAGTAGATTTCATCATAGATGCAGAGAATTCTACACCAAAACAGAGGAGTTTTTTTTTTTTTTTTTGATAAAATAGAGAATAGAAAATGAAATATAGAGTAATAAAATTTTTTTTACAATGTTTTTATGATCTTTGTATTTACAAATTTTGTGTTTTTATCAGTTTTTTGAAGTAGAGGGCTCATTCTTGTAGAAGAACAAAGGTCGAAGAGGATTAGTTTCATTTATTTTTGAAGAACATCAGGGAAGACGTAAGCATGAAAAAAATGCACGAATAAGTCAACAAAGATATATGTGTGTGCATCAATTTTTATTTTAAAATGAGAATGATGACAATGCAAGGTTATATAAATTTGTTTTCAGAGAATATGGCTACTAGAGTAGAACCAAATGACTTCCAGATAGAGAATTGGGAAAAACATACTATAGAAAAACTATATGAGGCTGGACTAATAGGCTTCCTACAAAAATTTAACGGGCACAATGAAATTATTACCAAGGAATCCATAAATAATTATGCATAAGATCAAACCATGGCAGGGAACCTAGTTATTCCATTGAGCCTAGAATTTATTTCTCGGGCTTTAGATATTCCACTGTCAAGAGAAAAATATCATAAGGGATTACACTTCAAAGATAAAGGGTGGACTTTCTTTTTGGAGAAACATAGGAAAAGATAATTTGATAGGACTAAGGGAATCCTGAGGGAGTGGTTCAATGAGCCATGGGTAGAATTGTTGTTAGGTATTCAGAGATTTTTCAAATGTGACATTAGGCACAGTGTAGTGCATCTTTATCATATCAAACTAGTCCAACATATAAATGGAGAAGTGAAAGTCAATTTACCATACTTCTCCAAAAACTTGGTTAAAATGATAGAGAATGTGAGGAATGAAACTAAAACCAAGGAAGCCCAAATCTACCACTAGGGACTCATCAAAATCCTTGTATAATATCAAGTGAAAACCAAGGGTATAGTGTGGAAATATTTCTTAGCCCAACATCATTTTGAAGAAAAAATAATAGAGGATAAGTTGAAACCAGTTCATGAAACAAGAAGCATAATGAACTCTCCTCTCTATCCTAGGGCAAGGTCCAAGAAACATCAAGATACTATCATGGTTAAGAGATAATAGTATTTCCTATCCAAGGAGACATAGGAGAAGCCAAGAAAAAAGTAGTAAAGAGAAATACCCCTAAGTACAAGTTGTTGAAACACTTCCCATACCAAAACAAGTTGATGAAATCATTGAGAGATTGCAAAAAGAAGCCTATGAAAGACATTGGAGAGAGATTCATACTTTGACAATGTTGAAGTAGAATCCACCTCATTTTCCAAATTCACAAGAGAAGAAGAGAAAGAGTTTCACCTTAACAAAATAAAGGAGTTAACAGATCAATTGGAGGTAAGCAGAATTCTAGAAAGGCATTTGAAGAAGGAAAAAAAGACCTATAAGGAAAGAAGTGAAAAATTGATCAAGGAAAATGAAAAGTTGAATGAGAAAGTTGGAAAACTAGAAAAAAAGAATTATCTTCTTTCTAAGCAAGCTTACAGGTGGCTTAATGAGAAAAACACATGGAAATACAAGTATGAGAGAAAAAAAGTCATAGCCTAAATCTACAAGGGAGAGAAATAAAAAGGGTTTGATTATCTTTTACAAGCAACACATTAAGAAGCATCAGGATCAGGTACATGGTCTACATCAGAGCTCAGAAGGTCTAATAGAAGGAAGCAAGCATGAGGACATGCTTGCAAATCAACAAGGGGGAGATGTTGGCCCTCGTTTTTTATCCAAATTTACTTAATTAAATACAATTATTTTCCATTATATCCATCCATATACCATCCATTTCACCTTATTTTGACCAATTTATGCATATTTAGGTATATAAATTATGTTTTTCAATTTTTAGATGTTTTTTCAAAAAATGGATTTTAAGTGCATTTTTGTATAGGACTAAAAATTCCCTTAATGGCTTCATTGAATTCACACTTTCAGGACACTTGGGCACGATTTGAGTACATATTTAGAAATATTGGGAACCAAGGATGGACGTATAACTATTGGTTCGGTCAAACCAAGTTGAAACATTCCCGGTCAAAGTTGGTCAAACAAGACCTATTGTTGAGGAAATCCCTAGGAAATAGCCCAAATTTAGTATTTAATGGTATTTTCCATATTTTTAATGATTGTATGGATGAGATTGACCAATATAGATGGTATAAGGATAGACATAGCTGTTAGAGATATTTTAGTCAAGTTTGTTTCATATTTTTCTATGAAAGCCAAGAACATTATAGGCATGAATATGTAGAATTGTAAGATTTCACTTTGATATTTCTGAACTTTGAGAGTTAATTGAAGACACAATTTCCATATTATTTATATTGTTCAATGTCATGAATTCTTGATTGAGTTTCAATAGCTGAGAAGTACTTTTAGTGTGCGAGGAAAGGGTGAAGGGCTCCCACACCGAGCTAAGTGCACTTTCTGGTTAATTTAACTGAATTTTCTTAAACTAGTTTTGTTTCATGTGTAAATCAGTTAACTAGATGTATGATGATCAATTATGTTTTCTGAAGAATCTTAGTCTAAATTATAATCTGCATATGAAGGGTCAACCCATTGTATAAGTTAAACTCTCCTTCTATCTGATAAGAGAATAGTAACTAGAATTCATCTTCCTTTCTTTGTTTAAAAGTTATTTTCTGAATTTCTATTTTTCATACAATGGCATCAATAATGAATGAATTTATAAATAAGGATAGCAAGGACCTCCTTAGTTAGGAGTCCCTTCTATTATTCTTTTATGCATATTAAAACAATTTTTCATTAGTGATTTTGATTTATGTTCATGCAGTAGTATTGTAGAGAAGGTCAACCTGGTTCTCCTAAGTTAGGAGCCTCTTCTTCTGCTTATTACATATTGAATTAGAAATTATTTAGTTAAGTTTTATATTTGTAATATGCATTTCCTTTAAATTAAATAATTCATCTTCTAAAATTGTCTGTATTTGAAATCCATATATTTTGGACATGCTTCCAAGTTTTACAAACTCAGATTGATAATAAAATAGTTGTGTTAGTTTACCTAGTAAATAGGCCCAACAATCATACTTCAAATCAATATTTCTAAAGTAATTAGTCCCCTTGATATGGTAAAGAAGTTCATCAATTCATGGGATTGGGTATCTATTCCTGACTGTGATTTTGTTTAATGCACGATGATCAATTCATAGTCTCCATGTCCCATCTTTATTTTGCACGAGAATGTGCCCTTTTTGTAGCAACTCTTGGATATACAACTTGATTTCTTCATTTTCTAGAAGAGAGTAGCAGTATATAGGCCCATTAGGTAGAGGTGCACTTGCGATCAGATCAATCAAATACTTGATCTAATAGTGAAAAGGTACCCCCATGGACGAGGAGAAAATGTTCCTATAATATTCCATGACCTTATCCACTTGGCTCTATTGCATAGAGGATCCATTTCTAGAGGCCATGGATGTGGCCATTGTTGGGAGCCAAAACTCCATGTCTTTTCTTCCATTTTATCTCACTTTCTTTATCCATTTGTGTCATTAACATTCGATTCACGTTCTAAAGTCCAGAGGTAAACCCCTCGACACGTATTCTTGGAGTATTTAGTCGATGAAGTATATTCAGAGGGATTATTACCTAAGCGATTTACTAATTCGGTGGTCAGATGACCATATTCGCAATTCCAGGAACAAATACTGAGTTGGAAATGCTATCTTGGGTAGTGCTGCAATGACACAATGACTCTAGAACCTTTCCTCTACTGCATTTCACATCTATTCTATCTATTATAACAACTGTGTAATTATAGGCTCTAGTTGTCAGGATTTCATGAACTTCAATTGTAGTCATTTGTATAATAAGGGCTACGAAGCTGTGAATCAGGGATTGGATATGCAGGGAATTGTGTTCTGTAACAGAACATTTCATTAATTAATTCAAGTTATCTTTCTATCCTTTGTGTGAGTTTGTGTATATATCGCAGCCCTGATCAGGGAGTTGGGCACACTCTCCTAATGAGGTGTTGCATGCTTTCTGTGTGTGTTAATTTCATTTCATGTTTTTTTTATTCACTAATTGTTGTGACAGTAGATGTAATTACTGAAATCCTTATTTGCTATGAATGTATTGCAAGTTTTACAATTCATTGTTGTTATTATTTCATTGTTGTTACAATGATTTGTTTCTTTACTTAGTTCATTGAATCCACGATTAATACAAAATTGTGCTATTGTCATCTCCATATATTTTGTGCATTAGCTTTGCAATAACCAATGCACCCAGATTGAAAATTAATGTGGGAAAGGGTTTAAATAATCGTTCACACTTGGACACCAACATTTTTACATCATTTACGGGGTGGCTATCAAAGGTGAAAGAACATGATTCGTATTGGTCTAAGGATCAATCTCTCGTCCTAGGGATGGAAATGCTACCCTGCTCTAGGTCATGAGCGTAGTTTTTCTATTTCTCTTCTTTTTTTCTGATTTATTTGGAACCAATCTCTCATCCTGGGGAGGGTAATTCTACCTTGCTCCAGGTCCTCAGAATTAGTTGTTTTCTTTTTCTTTTCTTTTCTTTATGTTGATTTCTTAGGGCCCAATCTCTCGTCCTAGGGAGATAAATTCTACCCTACTTCGGGTCTCGAGCTTAATATTTCATTGATTTGCTTTCTTTTCCTCCTGTCTTTGTGTTAAACACCCAATCTCTCACCTTGGGGAGGGAATTTCTCTTGCCCTGCTCCTGGTCCCGAGTGTAGCAGTTTTTATTTAATTTTTTTTCTTCTCATCAATTGTATGAACAGAGGTCCGAATAAAAGGGGTAAAGGAGGACCCCTAAAGAGAGGAAGAAAGGATTTGGGAAGGATTACCTATATCCAAGAACTTATCACAAAGGATGAATCAAAAGCATCTTCATGAGCTGTTGTCAGGTTAAGAACTCAGACAAAATCAGAAGGGCAATCTGTCATTCAGCTAGTACTACCCGCGATATTAGAAGGAACCATTTCAATGGCAAAAGAAGAAGAAGTAAGTAGGGTACCAGAAGAAGGAACATTCCTCTTGATGGCAAAAGAAGAGGAAGTTTCAAGCATGGGATCTAAGGAATCAAGAAATTCCAATAAGAAAGAAGAAGATCTAAGGGAATTTGCATCAACATGAGATCGAGGAAGTGTTGTTAAATAGACCCAATATTCTGTTGTGGAAATACCTCAATCATTCACTACAGAACCTATTGAGATCCCAAGTGAATATTGGAAAATATTCATGGCACTTGCAACTTCTTCGATCAATTTCGCATTTGGGGTTATCAGAGCTGATGCAACAATGAAGCCTATTCCTTTGACAACTTTGCCTAATTTTCATGGGCTTTCCATTGAAGATCCCGATACATTCCTTTTTGAACTCAACATTGTTCGTCATGGGTATGATTATATAGGTGATGCTCAAAAATTGAATATACCCTGCCACTTTAAGGGGGAGATCCATGTGATGGTTCATGGGTTTAGGGGGGAAAACCATCTCCTCATGGGACGACATGAAAAATAATTTTTCTGGAGAAGTATTATGATTACTACAAATCATGTGATATCAAGGAGGAAATATTCAATTTCATGCAGAAGGAAGATGAGAATATGGAATATTGTGTGGAGCGCTTCAAATACACTCTACAGAGGTTAGGACATAGTAACCTAGACAAGGGCATCTTGAAGATCATCCTTCTCCGGGCATTAAGGGAAGACTCTTTGGAGCTTTTGAATATAGTAGGAAAGGGAGATATATCAAAATAATATTTCGATACTAACTGTGAGCTTTTCATCCAGTGTTCACAAGGAGCCACAAGAAATAAACAAGGGGTTCAGTCAGTAAAGAAATCTAGTGGAGGGGTCACGAAGGTAGAAATCAGAAATTTGCTGGACAGTTTGAGGACGGATATCTTGAGCACATTTTCTACTCAGATGGACACATTGCAAGAAAAGCATAAGAAAATGAAATTGGAAAATATCGTGGCCATATTATGCCTGCAGTGCAGAAATAAACATCCACTAAAGGAATGTCCATTAAACACTGTAGAAGCATGTGAAATTTGTGAATAGAGTCATTCAACAAGCTCATTCCCTTCTCTTCTAGGATTTAAGGTAGTCTTTCAGGGAGCAAATGAAGAGGTGGATCAACTGTATTTAATGGGGTCTAAGAAACCATGGAAGCTGCGACCACCAAATAAAAATCAAGGTATGCCTCAGGACACTTCTCAGTATTTCAGTAATTTGAATATTGGTCCTCAGTCTATACCTTTTTCACTTTCATGGCCCTAGTATTGTCAATAACCACCTTGGAAACCATGGTTCCCTTAGACCAGTTCAAACCCTTCATGGTTTCTATACGACGTGAAATGAAAGTTTGGCATGTTGAATGCATGTTTCTCATCAAGATGGAAATTGAATTCATGCATGATCGATTAAGTTCCTTATAGTTTGTCACACAATTAAATTTACAAATGGTTGATTTTATGAATGTTAAATATTGTCATTTTACAATTATATTCCCCACCAACTCTAGGATATTCAAAGATAAGTTTCTTCCAAGTGATAATATCTTGTCTGGTAGCAGCGAAGAGGCAAAGCAATTGTTGAAAATGTTGGGTGTTGGGTACATATAATATCATGCATGTTTGAATGATTGTATTTTATATAGAGGAGAATATGCAGACAAAGAGATATGTCTGAAATGTGGACATGATGAGTACCATAATTAAAAAAAAACAAAGGGAAATCACATGGTCCTCCTCATAATATATTGAGGCACATGCTATAATCTCAAGGATTCAAAGACTCTGTCATTGCAAATAATTATCTATGTTACAAGGATGGCATGCCTTACACAAAAGTGAGTTAGTAGATATGTGAATCCCAACCGATCCAATAACGATGAAGAATATAGAGGATACATGGCCTGGAAAATTCAAGGATGAAGTACAAAGTCTCTGACTCAACATAGAAATGGATGGCATCAACCCATATTCCCTCCAAAACACCAATTATTATTTTTGGCTTATAGTAGTGATCAATAAAAATATACCCCCATGGTTGTCCGTGAAGAACAAACATCTTATGTTGGCTCTCATAGTCCCTGCTAGAAGACAAGTAAAGAATATGAATGTCTACTTACAACCATTGGTAGAAGAATTGAAGTAATTATAAGAAGGGATACATGTGTATGATGTATCAAGACCCATCACAATAGAGAGTATTTTTATGTTGTATGGCATATGAGCTTACACCATACATGATTATCCAGACTTAGGAGTTTTATCTGGTAAATCTCATTCTTATTGATATGTTTAGTAACAATATATTTCACATAATAATTTAATTTTCTATAATTGTTTATATATTCATGGTCGCTAACATGTCAGCATGTATATAGTAATTTCACAGGTATTGTAAGAAAATGGTATCATGGATGTAAATGTTGTGGACCTTCTCTAAAGGCTAGGTGGTCCAACCACCTATGAAAGCTAGTGTATTACTACTCGAGGGTATTCCCCCCAAAAGAAAACCCTTACAACAGAGAAACATCTACTTTCAATGGTAAACTAGAGAGAACCCAAAGTTCTGATATAATGACACCAGAGGGATGAATTAGAGCATATGAGAGAGAGAAGGAGAAGGAGTTTGCATAAATGTTCGATTCAAACGGGGAGCCTATGTTCGATGATCCAAAATTATTTAACACCTATGTTGAGAAATTTCCCATTGGGATGAAAAGGAATTTTTTCCTTTATGAGCTCCCATATTAGGAGCATCTTAAGATTTCCCACTTACTAGATCCCATGCATATATTTAAAAATATTTCATATTATTTATGGAGGCACATATCATCAAAAGAAAGTGACACATTGGCTATTATAAGAGATCTTATTTCTTCAAAAACTAAAAAGAAACATTGGCCAAGACAAGAAACTAGAGGAGAGGGTGGTCCCTCTTGGTCTTTCAAAGAAGGTTATGTCCCATGGATTTTAAAGAAAGATGATCTTTCTTTGGAAAAATAAGTTATAATGAGTGTAAGAGTGCCTTCTTTATATGGGTCTTCACTATAACACTACTTCATTGTGGAACATCATTTGTCAGGGTTGAAATCACACGACCATTTGAACCTTCTAAGAGTACATATGTCAAAAACACGATTTATATAAATTTTTTTATTTTTATGTAATGGTATATTTTATAATTAATTTTTTCATAATGTACTGTTTACTGTGAAGTGTCATTATCCTCTCCTTTTGTGTGGGTATGTGAACCAGGACTTCCCCAAGACCTACGATGTGCCATATCTAAGTTATATGCATCTTTACGTTGGATCACATCAAAGGAGATTCATGTCGATAGCATTTGACGGTGGCGTCAAGGGATAAGTGAGATTATTTGTATGTTTGAGGAGTTTCTGATGAGTTTCATGGACTTGCAAGTTCATCTTCTAATTCACGTAGTAGATGAGGTTGAAATAGTTGGGGTCATTTTTTGTCGTTGGATGTTCTTCTTAGAGAGGTACATGAATAAATTTAAAGGTTTTATTCGACAAAGGGAAAAACCTGAGGGGTCTATGGCAGAAGGGTATATGTCATATGAGTCTTTATAGTATGCCAATGAGTACATCAAGCAGATCGATAAAAAACTAGGTGTGAATATTTGGGATGACGAAAGGGATGCAGACAAAATATAAGGGGAGCTTCTCGAAATGAATGGAAAGAAGCACATGATACAGAGTAAGTGTAGGCTTATCATTTTTCAAATTACTATATAAAAACTATTCACACTAAACTTCTTATTAATGCATATTTTGATCTCATACATACTTATATATATATATATATATATATATATATATATTTGTGTGTGTGTGTGTGCTGGTTTTATTTGATTATCAATGAATTCAGAAATTGAAGCCATCAACAAATTTAGTCTCTACAATATGGCAGCGACACAATAGTGGGTCACATTGTACGAAGAGAAGAGGAGGAAATGGGATAGTGACAGGAAAAAATTCAAATGGTTGAATGGTAGAAATGTGCCTTATCCTAATCATTTAAAAGAAGGTATGCCAATGACATGAACTAACAATTGGGTTGTTGATCAAGTCTAAGAAAAATGCAGTGCATCTCGTCATTACCCGTGTGCTGAAGAGGATGCGCTAAACATAGGGATTGGGTGCATCGAATCGGTAATTATATTCTCTTTTTGTATCGTTTTAACTTCATATTTCGCCTTTGAATTGTAAAATTATATATATATATATATATATATATATATATATATATATATATATATATATATATATATATATATATTACATTATGTTTGGCTTATTAGACACATGATACTGTGATTTTTTCACTTTTTAATAGGTGCATTTGGTCCCATATATATGGGAACATGAAAATCATTTTCGCACGAAGGATGTCGATGATGGCTGCATGACACAAGACTGTGGAGTGGAAGTCGAGTTTGACCAATCTAGACATGCTAGCCACTGTGATAAAAACCTAATGCAGGGCACATTAGGTTATGTTGGAAGGATATAAGAGATCATTCAAGTGGACTTATCTTCATTCCAATTTGTTATTTTTAGGTGCAAGTGGTCGGACACCTTTGATCGTAATAGTGTAAAGTAATATCACGATAGTGGGTGGATATCTATCAACTTTAGAAAGATGTGGCATGAAGTTAGGGAGGCTTATGTTTTCCCAAAACATTGCAACAAGTGCATGTTTACCTAGATGTGTTGGATATGGATTGGTGGTTTCTATTAAGACACGACCTTAGATCAAAACATATTTTTGAGAAAAATAGTGTTATCATGCCAAGCGAGGAAGATAATGAGGGCAATGACAATGGGCGGTGACATGTACTTGTTATTTCAACATTTATACTATTGTTGTGTGTTTTTGTTGCCATCATTTCACTAATTATTTATTTTTTTATTCGTCTTGTTGACATTTTATAATATAATTAGTAAGATTCACAAACATTTTTACATTACTTAAAACTAATTATTTCCAATTGCAGTATGAATTTAGGTGACTATATTGTGATAAGTATGTGGAAAAAATAATATTTTTTCTAAGCTTTTAATTAAGAAATAATCAAATATATTATTTGTCAAAAGTTTAAATCTAATTTATTATCAATTTTGTATTATTTATCTCATATCTATTATTAAAAACAATTATATTTAAACCAGTACAGTAGCAAACAAAGAACCAAAAGAACATCAAATAGTTATATTTGTATTACTAGAAAAAATTCACTAGCCTCTTTAAGGGAAAACTTCCAATAGATAAATCTCCAAATATAAGTAACTTTACATGAAGCCTTATCATGTTACATTTCTTTATCCTTATCTTTAGAGAGAAAAAAATCTAATTTAAGTTAGTAAGAGTTGCAATAAATATTAAATTTAAATATCTTGAAAATATCCTAACTTTAGCAATAAATTAAATTTTATAAAAATTTAAATTTTAAAGTTATATTAGTTCTAAATTAATTGCGTCGAGAGACACTCTACAACTCTACATGGGAGAAATGTTGTCATGTAATGTTACATTTAAAAAATAGTAAAATAATAATTTAAATTAACAGATCAAAAATAATAATTAAAAAAGAAATTAATGTCAGGCATAATTATAATACTTCAATTTACACCTTAATCTTATATAACTTTATATAGAGAAAAAAGGTAACCGAAAAATTAATTAATTAAAATTAAAATTAATATATATATATATATATATATAGCTTTTATTATGTGGAACAAATTAATGATTAAACAAATATTATTTACTTTTTACTACAAGGAAGAAATGTAATTTTTTCACATGAAAAGAAACAGTATTATTGATATTACATTATGTGTAATTCATTCTATGTTTCACTAACTTGTGATATTTTAAAAAAAATTACATTTATAGTAAAGACTATTTTACTGACAACCATAAGTAAAATATTTCAATGTCCATATTAAATAACATAATGTTATAGATATTTTATATAGTGAAACGTAAAGTAATTTAAATTGAAAATTTTCTTATATTTTCACTTTAGTGAGAAAGATTGAGATAATTCTTATTCCATTAATAGTTTCTTTCTAATTCAATGTATGAGGTATATTTGTAAAATTTTCAATATTTCATATGGATTTGATATGTAATATTTTACAAAATATTAATAATAATAATAAAATGAAATGTATACATACAAGAAAATGTCACATATTTTAACATTTTAATGTGGAGAACTTGAATTATAAATAAAATATTTCAATGTCTACATATATATTATACCAGCCTAAATCCATATTGGCCTATTATATCATCCTAATTTTACAATCATAGTTTCAACCATACTAAACTTTGTAATTTATAAAAATATCTTTTCATTTTTTATAAAGTAAGTCATTTTGCATGCAATTTCATGTATAAAATTTTGATATAAGTTCACTAGTACAAAATCTATAATAAATATCGTTTCATAAAAGTAAACATCGTGATGATAACCATATGACAATCATAAACACCATCTAAGATACACATTCAAATTCACTACCATAATATAATTATATACACCTCTAGCACATATAAACATTATTAGCTAACACAAATATATAATAATCTAACAGGGCATCATCATCGTGGTCACATCTAAAAAAACACAAACTTTCTAATCTAACATCATCATCACACATTTCCTCAAATTAATATAGATCTCATGTCAAATAACTGCTATATTCACATACACATATATCTACAAGCACATTAAATGAACTTATCTAACATGACCTAACAATATATGCATGTGACATGAACATATAAATTAAGTACATAAACATGAACAGATAAAATGAACTATATATATATTGAGAGAGAGAGAGAGAGAGAGAGAGAGAGAGAGAACTACATCAGGTCAAATAAGTGCAATCAAATATATGATAAAACAGACATAGTGTCATGGTTGTCTGCAGTAGAAGATGATGGATAGTCAAATACCTCTATGCCTTCAATGTGGTTTGGCGAACTCTAAGGTGGAGGAGGAGGTGATTGGTCTATTGATATGTTAGGAGAAACATGAGGCACATCCTCTAGCTCTAACATCTCATCATTAAGTGACTGAAGAGGATATGTAATACTAGAAGGATCACTGACACCCTGATGGGCATGATTCGATGAGGTGGTACTACCAGAATCATCATGAGCACCATGCTCATCACCATGATCATCATCATCACCATTCTCATCTGATGTATATGATGTTGCATGATGCTAGCATCCATCCCTCATCATTTTCAGTACCCTACTAGCTTTGATGATATGCCGCATAAGTGACATAATCTCACACAGAAAATCTCTATACAAACCCATGAAACTAGGATTTGTGGTGATATCTCGAGTCCTCATAGGGAGGACTCTAGCATCAATCAAAAATCTGGAAACTCTATCGCAATAGTCCATCTGAACTTGCAGATCAGGCCTAATGCCCCGGATACCCACGCCCCATTGAGGATGTGCCTCACCCTCTTGAGCCTCACCCATCTCCTCTAACATCTGATGGGGCAGGAGGAACGTTCCCATCAAATGTACCGATATCTATAAAATATATAGTACAGATAAATAGTTAAACAATTTCATTAAAAAATTTAATAGAACAACCTAAATAACATGCTAGAATGAATTTTATTCTAATTCATTAAAACAATAAAATGAAACTAGTTAATTAATTTAAAGAAAACACTAGTATTACCTCTATCATCTAGAGGTTCAAACATTGTGAAGAATATTTTGGGACGCCCTCTCCAATCAATCCTCATGTACGGAAACACCAACGTGTCAAAAGCATAGTCATCCCTCCCATGTATCAATGCATGAAATCTATCTAAATCCATGCAAAACTACCTCAAAAAAATGGTAGACCATTTGATGCAACATGGCATTTGAATCAAAGAATCAACATAATACAAAAGAGGGAAACTAATGTGCTTCCAATCGGTACTAGATTGTGTAATGGTGGTGACTAATAACTAGATGAACCTAACCTTTTTTGTAGCAAAAGAAAAAATTTGTAGTTGTCCACCAAGAACCTGAAAAGTTGATGGAAGGACCACATGAGGCCTGACATATCTCAGAGTGTACACAAGTTGACTCTCAACTAAAACCCCATGGGGGACATCAGGGAACTGGGGAAAAGCATCCCCTCTCCTAGATAGTTCAGTTATAAATTACATGTCCCCCTCAGTAGGCCTATACCACACCCTATGACCAACACAGAAAGCCTGCTCCTGGACATTCCATCGATGAATCAAATGCGCTAAAAAGGAAAAGTGTGCCTTAAGGGATGTTGCCTCCTCATAGTACTTGAGGAGGCCAAAATTCCTCAAGAGTTCTTAGGTCGCTGCAGTAAGAGGGAAAGGGTATAAATCCCTCTCCCTCTCTCTGGCATGCCATGTTCAGATCATATTCTATGGGTCCACCTGTTTCTCCTACTCATGCTACTGCTACCTCTACTAACGTCATTTTTACATAATTGAAATATAAAATACATCAACCTCATACATAAAATAATTTTTTTTAATTAAATTAAAAATGTATGTATAAATATGGAAACATAACTTTCAATTAAAAAAAACAAAAAAAATTAATGGTGTGCACAAAACACTATCATCCATCAGTGTTAGTGCATGTTCAACTAAAATCGCACTGCTAATGTTGCACAAATAAGTATGATGCACCATTTTTGGTTCACAATTTCAACGTTTGACAGTGATGCAGATAGCTTATGCACTGGTGCACACAATTAACCTTTCCACACCAGTACAGAATGTTCAGGTTATCAAACGCACCGAGCTATGGCTATATTTTTAAATATTAAATTTGCGGTGTGTTTGGTAAATTAAAATGCACTGGGAATGATGCATCGATATACAATCTATGAAATCAATCTCAACGTTGGGTGATTTAATTGTGAGTTAAAACCTTGTCATTAAATTTTCAACTTGTGATTCATGAAATTATGAGGTATACGTGTACTATATGTACTAGGTAATTATTTCTTAGAATAGATTGATCTAATGCAAGAAACTTGAAACA
Source organism: Pinus albicaulis (assembly GCA_034641835.2). Classification (NCBI taxonomy): domain Eukaryota; kingdom Viridiplantae; phylum Streptophyta; class Pinopsida; order Pinales; family Pinaceae; genus Pinus; species Pinus albicaulis. Next base: position 1,703,547,999 of record CM076575.1, on the reverse strand, counting down.
AATTACAAAGAAAATAATGAAAGCAAATGAAAAGCAAGTGCACATGTTCTTTCTCAATCACTTTCTCTCTCAAAGACTAGCTCTACGAAAACCAACAATTCTAATATAAGTTATGAAATGAAAAAGTAATTTAATCTAGTAGTCTATGAGATTACTAATGTGAGATTGCTAGTGTGCCAATATAATCCAAACATAAGGAGATTAAATCAATTTTAACAAAACAAAATTATTGAAATAAACATAAAAACATATAATCAAAATAACATAAAAGAAACTAAACTAAAATAGTATAAATGAAATAACATAAATATTTACAACAAAGGAAAGACATGCGCAAGCTGAAGTTGATGGGGGGCCTCCACACGTTGGCAAGCACACCGAAAAATTATCGAATCTTGGGGATAAAAGTAGCAACAAGCATTCCATAAAATGAAGTTGGAGAAAGTTCCAAAGATATTACAATAATTAAACTCTCTTCCTCTCTATCCTCACTTTACAAATTACATCTTGGATGGAACACCTTTGAATGAAGGATGCACTCCAAATTATACAAAAACTTAAGATAACTAATCAATAAATGTAGATCCACAAATCTCTCCTAGATCCACAATTGTCTCTTGTGGTTACAACCAATTGCCTAAAAATATGAGATACAAATCCTCTCACACATATTTAGGAGAGAGATATCATGGATGTATATCAAAACATCCATGATTCTTCTCTGTTGAATGTGCTTAGTCAATTATCTAAATCTTCTGCAAATATTCCATAAATCTTCATGAGTTGAAATTGAAATTCGAATTTGTGGTTGAGTGGCCAAATAAGACTCTTCTAGAATCTTCAAATAGGCCTACAACATTGTAAAACTCATCCTACTTTAAAATTCTTAAAATAAATTACTTGGAAAATAATAATGATAAACCCATATGATCATGCAAATGGTATTAATGCAGGGTTATGGAGCTGCGGAATATGGTAAAGAGCTACGGAATATGGTAAAATGATAGAAATGAGGGTGAAAAGGGATGAAATTATGGAAGCCCAACATTTCCCCCTAACTGAACATGTTGCATGTCCTCATGCAAATTTGTATTGATTCCTTTATTCATAACTTGTTCTTCTTGAAATGTTTTTCTTCTATATGAACTTTGGTTTTGTATTGCTTTTCTTTTAACTTTATAGAATCAAATCATTTGATAAGTTTATTCTCTTTGAAAAGTGTACTTTGAAAGACATTTGATTGCAACATGTTTTTTATGGTTGGTTCTTGATTTGAAATTGATTATTAGTTAATATTGTGCTAATATCTATTCCAAATTTAATATGAAAGTTCTTTGGTTTTCTTCTTATACAAGGGTTTATACATGTGCTTATGATTGATAAATCAACAAACTTGATGAGATTAAGTGTAACTCAAGAACATAAAAGCATGGAAACTAAATATTGAACAACAACATATGAAGACACAACAAACACATACAATTGAGTCAAATACACATGGTTTTGATGAAGGAGTTCACCCCTCCTGGGCTACATCTCCATGGTCCAAGTTCCATGGCATGGGCCTTTGTATTAGCTTCAATTGTGCAAACGTGTTGTTTACAGTCTTCTATTTCCTATGAAACCTACTCCAATGGCTCCAAAACATCAAAATCTACCAATAATGACTCTTCCTGAGCCAAAATGGGTCAAAAATTGCCTTAGTTATGGAAAAACCAATTTTTCCTACAATTTCTCCACTAAAACTGGAAGTTCACCAGATAGCTCCACTAAAACAAGAGCTCATCCAAGTCCACCACTAACTTAAAATCATCATTATCTTAAGTTAAGCGTGCATTTAAGATTTAATTAACTCCACATTTAGCATTAATCATGGTTAACTCTTAAACACAGGTTTGTGGGCTAATCCAAGATTATCGGGCATTAAACATGGTTTACCGAATTAAAAAACTCCTCTGGTGAACAGTGTTAGGCCCATAGTTCTAGGCGCTTGAACATATGGGAGGGTGTTGGCCCGCAAGGCTAGCCCCCTCCAAACCCCCAAATATGGCATGAATATAATTTAAATAGCTGTGGAAGACTTATGGGTTAAGACCCATGGTGTAGAGTAGATGGTAGAGCATTGGAGTTATACGCTGGTGGTCGTGGGTTCGACCCCAAACCCCGCACAAAATTTTGCTATAAATTTCATTGACCCATATCCAAAGTCTAAACTTTGGGTCATAAAATATATATGCCTCTGCTAGGTTAGTGTAGTCCACCAGTTGTAGACCATGTCCTCCAAGTTAACACTACTCCAACATGTAGTTATCGCCTTCGACAGATTTAGAGCTAGGCCATCATTCCTATAACTGTAAGGTTGTCCACTAAATATAAAGCCTCCCCAATTGCTCTGCCAAATGTAGTCAGGATTAAAACCTTAAAGTTCAAAAATATATATGCACCATAATATGCCATGGGGGAGGGAATGTAGAAGCATCTAACTGCTCCACATGGCCCTTCTCCATTGGTTCAAATTTCAACATTATAAAAATAATAATGCACCATATAATCAAAATTTCAACCTTAGAAATAGGAAGAAAATTTCAATTTCCCCAAGAAACATTGGCGAATCTGACTGTGACACTTGTCATGGTGTCATTGGTTGAAAACTAGAGAATATTCCCTGGATATACCCGAGGTGCTGACTCGACTGCCAAGTCATCAGTCTATCACTTTTCTGCACATTTTTTACCTGTTTGAGAAAATGAACAACAGACCATAACTTACTCATACAAAATCATATTTTGATGAAATGAGTTGCGTTGGAATCCTAGTGATGAGCTCTAGCTGGTCATTCTAGTTTGGAGAATTTATGAGAACTTTCATTTTTGAGCTAAATACTAAGCCTCTGATCATACCTTCCCACTAAAAGCCTTTTGGACCCCAAAAGATACTATCAATTGTCTAGCAGGTGAGGTTACAGCTCCCTGACCCTTTCACTCTCCATCCATTTGGCCTTTGTAGGATTTTGTCCCTTAAGTCCCAGTCTAAGGTATTTGACATTCCCTCTCCTTGAAGTTTTGGTTCTTCTATCAAGTATGAGATCTTGCTGAAGTTCATCAAGATATTTTGGAGAGAAATCATCTATTGATGGCAGCTGAACATGATCTCCTTGATCATCAATCCAAGGAGGCTCAAACAATCTCAAATTGTCAACATTAACGACATAATATATTTTCATATAAGGAGGAAAATCTAGCTTAATGCATTAGTACCAATCTTTTCCATAATTTAAATGGACCATAACAGATTGGCTTGAGCTTTTTACCTTCCCCTTGCAATATTTATTTTTTGACATATAACCAAACTTCATCTCTAACTTGGAATTTGTGACCAGCACAATGTTTATCAGGCCTTGCCTTATAGTTGCTTTGACTCTTTTCAAGTTGTTCTTGCACTATGTGATGTACCAACTGAATTTTCTCAATGAACTTCCTTGCCTTATCTATGTCACTATGACCATCTATAGAGACATCTTTCTCAAAGATGAAGTGCAAAGGCGATCTTGGCAAGTACCCAAAACATGCCTCAAATGGCGATGTGTTTGTGGAAGAATGCTTTTCCTTGTTGTATGCATGTTGAATGTAATGCAACTATTCATCCCACAACTTGGGATGTTTGCTGCAATAACCTCTAAGAAGATGAATGACTGTACTGTTGACCACCTCAGTCTGACCATCTATTTGTGGATGAAATGATGTACTCTTCTTTAACTTTGTGTTCATCATGTCCCATAATTTTGACCAAAAATTCCCAACAAACCGGAAATCCCGATCACTTACAATAGAGGTAGAAAGACCAAAATGAACCCATACATTTTGAAAGAAAATATGAGCGGTTTGTTCAACTGTAATTTTTTTCTTACATGGAATCAAAAGACACATTTTTCTGAACCTATCTACCACAACATACAAGTAATCATGACCTTTCCTTGACATTGGAAGACCACCTACAAAATCCATTGAGATGCTCTCCCAAGGATGTGAAGGAACCGGAAGTGGAGTGTACAATCCAAGTTTCCTATTACTAGGCTTACTTGTTGCACATAAATAATGTCCTCTAATAAAATGAGATACACTATCAATCATGTGTGGCCAATAACAATACCTTTGGAGATTCGCTATTGTCTTGCCTACACTGAAATGCCCAACAATCAATGAAGTGTGTGCCTCCCTTATGATACTGTTTTCTTCTCCCTGTGGTATACATAAATTACCCAAGTGATACAAGAAACTTTTATGCACATGATAATATAACTCTTCATTTTTGTTTCCTTGACTCAAACTTTCATTCACATCTTGAAAATCACTATCATATGCATATTGTTCAATGTAACTTTCATGCATAACTGAATTGAGCTCAATTATAATAGATGAATTTATATTAGGCCAAGAAAGCATAACAAATACCTTATTTTAGATTCCCTTTCTATACCTGATAACCAAATGAAATTGTTGTAGAAATCCCATCCATCTAAAATGTCTTGATTGCTGCAACCTTGACTATGATTGTAAGTACTGCAATGGCTGATGGTCAGTATGGATAATGATCTCTTTCCCCATAAAATAGTGCTTCCATTTCTTTACACTTTTCACAAATTCATATAACTCTTTGTCATAGGTGGGATAATTAGTCACAACTCCATTAAAAATTTTAGAATGAAATGAAATAAGCTTACCATTCTGCATGAGAACTATTCCCATGGAGTAATCAGTGCATATGTTTGGATCTCAAATGGCTGTCTAAGATTCGGAAGAGCCAATACCGATGCTGAACTTATATTTTTCAAAAAAGCATAAAATGATGTTTTCTGCATATCTCTCCAATGGAAGACTTTCTTGACACTTGTTAATGCATGTGACAGAGCAACACTGTGTAGTATCCAAAAATGGGAATGCAACAGTGCATAAGCACAATACTGGAATATCAGGGTGAAATTAAGTCATAAAATGTGTTGAGAAACACATATCCATCAAATGAATGAAACAACATCAAAAAGAAGCACTCTACATCGTCCCAAGTGGGGAAAATACAACAAATAGACCCTAAAAACGTTATTTCCTAAATATTGAGTTATAATAGGGGAAACTAATAGTTGGATCCCTTCGAATATGTATTAAGGCCCTCACATACCAAAGAGAAACATAAACAAAGCTCTTTTGATAAGTTAAACAGATCTCTCGGCCTTAAAATGACTTAAAAATAGCCAAACCCCATGACTTAAGCTATATAGAAATTCCTGAAGCATGCACAACGTGATTTTAGAGAATTTCTACAAAATTATAATATTGAATCATGGATCTAGAGTTTCATTGGACAATATGCTGAGAAATCATAGATCTGGCCTCCTCAATATATTATGGAAATAACCCGGCAAGGGCTTCTTGAGAGCACAAGTACAAAAAGAACATATCTGAGTATTCAGCTCTAAAAAATGTAGTCTTACTGAAACATTACATAAATCTGGCTGAATAATAAAAAATAGGGATGAGAATCCCTTCCTCTAGCTTTCCTTGAGAAGGGTTGGCCCTTTTCCAAGGAAACTAGCTCAAAAACAAGGGCTTTAACCTTGTTGCAGCAACTCTATGAAAAATGACGTAGTTCCTGTAAGGGAATATGCTATAGGAGATGAGGAACAGTGTGGCCAACTACCAAGATGTGAAATAATCCCAGAAACCTTCCTAGTTGATCTCTCAAGAGAAGGAAGGCACCCTTTACTAAGAAACAGACCCGGAAGTGGTGTTATCAAACCTCCACTGCAACACAACACTATTCTGCTATAGAAATAATGTTGAAGTTGAAGATTGATGCTTGTCCTCAAGCTTGTATGTGGAGAAATATAGTACAGAGCGCTCCCAAGAGGCATCTCAAGGGAAGAGGTGGGATTCCCACTTGGGAACATCCTGTGCTAAACAACATTGCAACCCTGCTAAACAGCAAGAGGAAGCCAAGTCTAAATAGACCAATATCAAATGATATTATCAAAAATATGGATAGAAAAGGCTCCCATCCTCTATATATATAGAAATTTAACCTCTTCACATTGGGTCCCATCCATATGTGCCATCAAGCTCATGCAAGTTTTCCTCCACCAAAACTGCGTTGTTCATCAAGGAGATTCAATGTATCTAGGCAACTTTGTTGACTTGGTCAAAGTTAACTGAATCAACATGATCCCATCTCTGTTCACACCCAAGGGTGCTCAAATTAGCTTCTTATTCTTCCTCCTTTCATATTAGGAGTGTTATTTATCCTTCTAAAGAGGTTAATGGGCCTCCCTACCCATTTATTCACCTACTTAGTGATAAAACAACTCTAATATTCCATTTAGCTTGAAGGCTAAATTTTTGGAATATTACAGTCCTCCCCTCCAAAAAAAATTTTGTCCTCAAGCAACTGTATAAGGAGAGAAATTCCTCCCCTCCTCTTCTTGTGGCCTCCTCATCAAAAGTCTCCACCACTGCTCAAAATGATATGCTACAAATCTGTCCTCCAATGTTTCCTCCCAAGCATGCAAAACCATATGGCTCACATCATAGAAAGGTGTAAGGTGTAAGTGGAAACCTCCTTGCTGTCCAATGGCCTCCTCAAGATAGGAGTGATGAAAAAAATGGGGAATCTTATTATCAATGAGTGAATCCCACATGCATGTTATCATCCAAATGAAATGAGCCAATCTAAGTAGCTCAAAAAGATCGTCAACCCCCGGTTCATACAATGTGTTGGGGCTGCATGGAGAGATTGGATCCTCCCATCCAAGTGGTTTCTCTCTCCATTTATGGTAAGTATGAGGTTGTTGCTGATCTTGGGCTAAAATTTTATGACCTCCAAGAGTGGCCCAAGCTACCCCACCAAAAAAATAAGCCATGAAGTGCCTCCTCCAAAAACTCAAGTTCTTCAAATGGCTCCTCCCACATGAAGAAAAGAGATGTAATTAGGCAATCATGGGCTTCCCATTTCTCATCATAAAACATGAAGCATGAAAATTAGGGAGAATCATACTCCCAATGGGCATTTCCAACTCATATCCCACTCTCCAAACAAAGCTCCCCATGAACATAAAAATATCAACAATACATGGAAGCAAAAACCAATAGAAACAAGTTGTCATATGACAACCGAAAAGTGGATCAAGGTCCCACACATGGAACCACCATAGTGCATCCTTTGCCTACATAAAATAAAACAATAACAAGTGCTTTTCTAGCCACTTTTTTCTGCCATAATCATTTTACAAGATAGAAACATGAAAGTAAAAAGTGGTGTCAATGATGCACACCAAAAATCATGTGGCTTCCCTCACAAACCACCAATAAGATAGCCAATCTCAATGCTACAAATGGCTTCAAGTACATCATCATACAATATGCAAGAATGGATAATCCTCCTTGGTACAACATGCTACTCATATAAAGTAAAGAAGTACAAAACATAATGTGGAATTATACATTCTCCACCATGTATTTGGGACCTTGAGCTGAAATGGCTCAACTGGAAGTTCTCCCTCACCTCCAAAGAGTAGGGAAGTGGCTATGACATCCTCTCTATCACCATCTGGGCTATGCATCTCTCCATATGATGAAACATATCATGCTGGATGCCCTCCCAAATAAACTCCTCTGCCAAGGAAAGATATGCATCAAAGTGCATGGAAAAGAAGTCCTCATGTGTTGCATGTAGCAGCTTCTCCTTGAGCTTAGAAGCTCTAGTCAAGAAGACTCTGCCATAAGAATAGATTACCTCACCAACCACCATGTATCTATCATCTCCATCTCAGTCATCAAGTATCATTCAAGCACCAAGATCCTTGGAGTACTTTACCAAGAGTTGAGACCTCCAATATGGATCAATCCTCCCAAGAGACAACACTGATGATCTGCAATGTGAAGCTCCCCACATGCTGTTGTCTTTTCCTTTGACATCCCTCATGCCAAATTCATTCTCCAAATTGCTTCCATGCCCATCATGCAGCTGCTCATGCTAAAAAAGAAGTAGGAATCTTTGGAATTTGGCCTTCCATGAGAAGCTCTCATCCAAAAAAAATCTCCCAATCTTGGCCAATGTAAGCATGAGTGGCCTCCATCTACTCCAATGTATGGAGGATTCCTTCCTCAAAGGAAGTACCCTCTATTTCTCCAAATCCATGGAGTAACGCTCTTGCACCATGAAGGTGCCATCCTCCATTACTACAACAAATTTTTTCAGCAAAGTACAGATAGTGAGAGTGGGTGGTGCTGAAAATGGAAGGATGTCCCCCTCCTCCTTGAGTTTATCCCAAACTCTCTGTGTTGTACTAGACTCCAAATTTTTCACCTCTCTAGAATATAAGAGGGGTGAACCAAATGGCAAGATTCCTCTCACCAAATTCAGATCTGGTGGCCTCCTAGGTGGAATGCCTCCATGCAGTGAGACATCAATGTCAAGAGTATACTGTACATATGGTTGGGCAACCTTTCCCTTGCCCTCACAGCGTAAATTAGTTGGCCTCTTCCTTGCATCAGCTCTTTGAAATGGATAGGGGTGTGTGCTCCTCATCAAATGATGATGAACTTCCTCCCTACCTTCTCCTTCCATCTGCAATGCTCCACAATCATGTTGTCCATTGATTGTGTCTTAACCCCCATAAGTGAGATCCTGGGGAACTTCTTGCAATGCTACAATAAATCCTCCCGTTGGAGCATGTGCTCCTCCTTCCTCTGCATGAGGTACTATATATGCTCTAGATGTGACAGCATTGTAATCCCCATCCTCCTCTTCCTCTTCAATATGAATGGGAGTCATCTACTCAATAAGAGGATCCTCTTTTGAAAAAGGAACCTTCATGCCTTCTTGTCCATAGATATGAGATAGAGATATTGCCTTCAATAAGGTGTTATGCAAGATGTGGGTTTCTCCAACAGTTTTCTGAAGTGGATTTGAGTTTTCAGGTTCTTCCAACCCATGCAAAAGTTCTATTTGTCTTGGTTTTATTGTTTCATGTTTTTTATCAAACCTTTCTACCAATCTCTTAGTGAACTTTGCAAAAGAAGAAGTATTGACATTTTTCAATGAAAATGACTCAAACATCCACCAAGCCTAGGCCTTACCTTCAAAGTGCAGCGCTGCAACTCTGATGGTTTCATCTTTAGAAATTTAGTGCTGCTGCAAATAAGTGTGTTGCTCCTCCACCCAAGCTCTGGCTGAACATGTTGGTGATCCATCAAAAGTAGATAGAGTGAATCTATCCATTTCATGCTGTCTGTTCCTCTCCATATTGATCTTGAAAAACTGCTGAAAGGTGATATGATCTCTAAAATTTTCAGTTTGAGATTCATACTCCTGAAGGAAATCACTAAGAGTTTCCCTCTCAAGCATTCCTCCTTCTTCCATCTCTATGATGATATATCTAGGCATTTGACTACGCTATCCATAATAGGGTGTAGCTGCATGCTCACACCTATCAAGTGCCAATCTAGATCTGGCTCTAGATTCAAACTTCTCTAAAGATTCCATCTCCTCTCTCATCTTCTTAAGATATTCATTGATGCTCTGCATAGATTTTGAAATAATATTTGAGAGCCTCTCCTCCTTCTTTCCTCCACATAATGGAGTCTTCTTTCTATTCATCTCCCCTTCTCTTGATAGCATAATGGATGAGTTCCACAGGCTGAGCCAAGACTATGCTCTGATACCACTCTAGTATTCCAAAATGGGAATGCAGTAGTGTATAAGCATAATACTGGAATATCAGGGTGAAATTAAGTCATAAAATGTGTTGAGAAACACATAGCCATCAAATGAATGAAACAAAAGCAAAATGAAGCACTTCTACATCGTCCCAAGTGGGGAAAATGCAGCAAATAGACCCTAGAAACGTTATTTCTTGAAGATTGAGTTATAACAGGGGAAAATAATGGTTTGATACCTTATGATATGTATTAGGGCCCTCACATACCAAAGAGAAACATAAAAAAATCTCTTTTGATAAGTTAAGCAGATCTCCTGGCCTTAAAATGAATTAAAAATAGCTAAACCCCATGACTTAAGCTATACAGAAATTTTTGAAGCATGTACAATGTGATTTTAGAGGTTTTATGCAAAATTATAATATGGAATCATGGATCTAGAGTTTCATTGGACAATATGCTGAGAAAACAGAGATATGGCCTCTTCAATTTATTATGGAAATAACCTGGCAAGGGTTTCTTGAGAGCACAAGTAAAAAAGGAGCATCTCTAAATATTCAGCTCTGAAAAATGTAGTCTTACTACAACATTATATAAATATGGCTGAATAATAAAAAAAATGGATGAGAATCCCCTCCTCTAGCTTTCCGGGAGAAGGGTTGGTCCTTTTCCAAGGAAACTAGCTCAAAAACAAGGCCTTTAACCTTGCTGTAGCAACTCTATGCAAAAATAACACAGTTCCTACAAGGGAATGCGCTATAGGAGATGAGGAACAATGTGCCCAACTTCCAAGATGTGAAATAAGCCCAGAAAACTTCCTAGCTGATCTCTTAAGAGAAGGAAGGCACCCTCTACTGAGAAACAGATCCGGAAGTGGTGTTATCAAACCTCCACTGCACCACCCTACAACACAACACTATTATGCTATAGAAATAATGTTGAAGCTAAATACTAATGCTTTGCCTGAAGCCTGGATGTGGATCAATACAATACAGATCTCTCCCAAGAGGCTTCTCAAGGGAAGATGTGGGATTCCAGCTCGAGAACACCCTGTGTTAAACATCACTGCAACCCTGCTGAACAGCAAGAAGAATCCAAGTATAAACAGGCCAATATCAAATGATATTATCCAAAACATGAATAACAAAGGCTCCCATCCTCTCCATATATATCAAGTGAACCTCTTCACATTGGGTCCCATCCATATGTGCCATCAAGCTCATGCAAGTTGTCCTCCACCAAAACTGCGTTGTTCATCAAGGAGATTCAATATATCTAGATAGCTTTTTTGACTTGGTCAAAGTTAACTGAATCAACATAATCCCATATCTGTTCACACCCAAGGGTGCTCAAATATTCTTCATCCTTTCAAATTAAGAGTGTTATTGATCCTTCTAAAGAGGTTAATGGGCCTCCCTACCCATTTATTCACCTACCTAGTGATAAAACAACTCTAATATTCCATTTAGCTTGAAGGCTAAATTTTTGGAATATTACACAATGGAAGAAAAATTAGCAATGAATTTCCTCTAATATTGTGCTGCCCCAAGAAAGCTTCTTACCTCTATAATTGTATTGGGATTGGGCCAATTAAGAATGACCTCTACTTTGGAAGGGTCCATATTCAACTCACATCCTCCAATAATGTGTCCCAAATACACTAAAGAAGTCTTGCCAAACTCACACTTTGACATCTTTAAAAATAATTGCTCTTTTTTCAAGACATCAAGTACCTTGTTCACATGCATGAAATGTTCATCTCTTGATTTGCTGAGTATCAAAATATCATCTAAGTAAACAATGACGAAGTGATATAGAAATGGTCTTAGCAAATAATTCATGACTCTCATGAAAGTAGTTGGAGCATTTGTTAAACCAAATTGCATAACTAGCCACTCAAACAATCCTTGTCTAGTTTTAAATGCAGTTTTCCAAATGTCCTCCTCAACTATTCTAACTTGATGATAACCACTTCATAGGTCTAGCTTAGTGAAATACTTTTCATACTTTAATTGATCTAGAAAATCATCAATGCGTGGGAGTGTGTATCAATTCTTTACCATGATTTTAATCAGTGCGTGGAAATCTATGCACATGCGCCAAGTCATGTCCTTCTTTGGTACCAAAAAAATTAGTGAACCACATGGCGAAGTAGATGGGCGTATGATACCTTTGTTCATAAATTCTTGGATTTTCTTCTTGATTTCCAAATCTCCATAATTGACATGTGTTACATACCAATTTTTGGAAGTGGAACATCTTGCTGCAACTGAATCTCATGTTGAATTCCCCTCTTTAGAGGTAACCCACTTGGTTCTTGAAACATCACGCCATTCTGACTTACCACATCAAACAAATCATATTTTAATTTTTCATCACATCCTTCAAAATATTCATAGTCAACGTCATCCTTTTTCTTGATCATGAGAAGCACAAAATTTTTACTTGCATTAACTAGCCTCTTCATTTTCACTGCATTAACTAAAGAAATATTTAGGTTTTTTGTGATGAGCTCTCATAATATACTCCACCCCATCATAAGCAAATGAAATTTGTTATAATGGTGATAAAACACTGCCTTCCTATCATACAAATATGGACTTCCCAATATAATCTTAGAAATGTCAAGTGGAACCACATCTAACTCGACTTCATCAATAAAGTTTGCAGTAATAGAAAATCGAAATATGCATTTCCTTGTAACCTGTAAATTGGAATTCTTAATTATCCAAACAAAAGGGTATGATTTATGATGTGGTATAGTTTCAAGGTTAATGTTTTTGACCAAGTCTTCTAAAATCAGGTTTTCTTGTGACCCACTATCAAACAATGCATTAATCTTTGTATGATTTGGAATCACTCTATCATGGAACAATTCTATCCTTGTGTACTCATTTTGAGTGTTGTTGTGACTATTTTGGTAATTAGTGCTTGCTATGGCTTCCTTTCCCTTGTTTACCATGGCTACGATATTGGTATCATCTCCAGAATCGGATCCAAGATATTTTTGTGTGGTGGCAGACATATTTTGTTTCCCCTTGTTATTTGGTTTCTTTGGCCTTAGTTCGAGATGTAGTTTCCAATAGTGGGATTCATCATGCCCCTATTTGGAGCAATGTTTGCATGTAGTTTTCTCCCCTTATTTCTTGATGATTGAATTCTTCTTTCCCTTCCATTTTCCTCCATTCTCTTCTCCATTAGCCTTGAATGGCTTCTTCTTACTACCCTCTTCCTGAATGTTCTTTCCTCTTGCTTCAAGATGCATGGCTTGCACACATACTTCATCTAAATTGTTTATTTTAAACACAAGGATATTATGTTTCAAGTAGGAATTTAAACCCCCAATGTATTTCAAGAGTGCTTTTGGGAATTCAATTTTACTCTTAACAACAAAGCCCTCTTTCTAAACTCCTCAGTGTACTCTTGAACTGTTTGGCCCTTGAGTTACATAAATTTTTTCCAACACATAATTGATTTTTGTAGATAAGCCTAACGGATAAAACTGTATTTTAATGGAAGAAATGAATTCAACCCAAGAAATGGATATCTTACCATGAATTAAAATTTCCTCTTGAGTCTTTTCCTTCCACCAAACTAGTGCTTCTCCTTCTATCCTTAATGCAGCCAACTGGATCTTTATGTCGTCCTCTTGTAGATTCTGAATTATTCAGTATAATTCCAATTGACGGATCCAATTGTCTAACTTTTATGTATTTAACTCACCATCATACATGGGAAGTTAAAACTTGATTTCCAACTTGAGTAATGGAGTTTTTCCTTTTGGGGTTTTTCATTGCGTGTGGGTGATTTTTGTGGTGAAAGTGGAAGATGAATATGATGAAGATGATGAGGATGAGGATGGTGGAGATGGAGGTAGATTTCCTCCATTGCCTTTCAAACTCTTCTCTTCATCCTTCTTATCATCTAAAGTTCCTTCTCCTTGTGGAGGCTTAGAACCTTCTCCTGCTCTTTCGGTAGTGAATGCATCGAACATGATTTTAACCATTTTTTGAATATCATTGAATTCTCTCTTGAAATATTCCTCTTCTTAATTTCCTTGAGTTTCTCCAGCACCTAACATAATAGCTAAGGATTCAAGCTCAAGTTCTAATGCTTGTACCTTTTCAATCACCTCAGTTTCTTGTGCAATTTGTACCTCTTCAATATCAATTGCTGGAGATAGAACTTGAGGTGCTTCAAGTGCAACTTTGAGTGGAAATTTGGGTGAATATGATTCTCTCTCAACTCTCTTTCTTCTTTTCCTATCTCAGGACTAACAACAATAGCTTCCCTTCTCCTCTCTGCAACTTCAACCTTGTAAGCATCACAAAATTGCAACTATTAAAACCCGTCTTGCACAATATCAAGCAAAGCAAGAAAATAACCTTTACTATGATACCAACTTGATCTGAAATTGATTATTAGTTAATTTTGTACTAATATCAGTTTCATATTTAATATGAAATTTCTTTGGTTTGCTTCTTGTACAAGGCTTTATACATGTGCTTATGATTGAAAAATCAACAAACTTGATGAGATTAAGTGTAATTCATGAACATAAAAGACTGGAAACTAAACGATAAACAACATCATATAAATAAAAAACAAACACAGAAAATGATTCAAATACACATGGTTTTGATGAAGGATTTCACCCCTCCTCTGCTACATCTCCTTGGTCTAGCTTCCATGGCATGGACCTTTGTATTAGCTTCAGTTGTGCAAAAGTGTTGTTTACAGTCTCATGTTGCCTCTGAAACCTGCTCCAAAACATCAAAATATACCAAGAATAACTCTTTATGAGCCAAAATTGGTTGAAACTTGCCTCAGTTATGGAAAAACCAATTTTTCCTACAATTTCTCCACTAAAACGGGAAGTTCGCTAGACATCTCTGCTAAAACTAGAGCTCCACCACATTTGGCGGGCTCTGCCAAGTTCTCTGCTAACTTAAACTCATCATTATATTAATTAGGAACGCCTTTAAGAGTTAATTAAATCCGCATTTATCATTAATCAAACTTACTCTTAAACACATGTTTGTGGGCTAATAAGAGATTATCGGGTATTAAACATGGTTTAATGGATTAAACAACTTTGCCGATGAACAGTGTTAGGCCCAGTGTTCTAAGCACTTGAACATATGGGAGGGGGCTAGCCTACAGGGATGGCCCCCTCCAGACCCCAAAACATGGCACAGATATAATTTAAATAGGTGTGGTAGACTTATGGGTTAAGACCCATGGTGTAGAGTAGACGGTAGACCCCGACCCCCATACAAAATTTTGCTATACATTTCATTGACCCATATCCAAAGTCTAAACTTTGGGTTGTAAAATATATACATCTCCACTAGGTTAGTTTACTTCACCAATTGTAGACTTTGTCTGCCAAGTTAACACTGCTCCAACATGTAGTTAACACCTCTACCAAATTTAGAGCTAGGCCACCATTATGATAAGTGTAAGATGTCCACTAAATATAAATTCTCCCCAATAGCTCTGCCAAATGTAGTTAGGATTCAAAATTTAAAGTCAAAAAATATATGTGCACCATAATATGCCATGGGGAGGGCACGTGGTAGCCTCTGGCTGCTCCACGTGGCCCTTATCCATTGGTTCAAATTTCAACATTATAAAAATAATAATGCACCATATAATTAAAATTTTGACCTTAGAAATAGGAAGAAAATTTCAATTTCCCCAAGAAACATTGCGAATCTGACTATGACACTTGTCACAATGTCATTAGATGAAAACTAGAGAATATTCCTTGGATATTCCTGAGTTCTGACTAGACTGCCAAGTCATTAGTCTATCACTGTTCTGCACATTTTTTACATGTTTGAGAAAATGAAAAACATACCTTAACTTACTCATACAGAATCAGATTTTGATGAAACAAATTGCGTTGGAATCCTGGTGATGAGCTCTATCTGATCATTCTATTTGGAGCATTGCTAAGCACTTTCATTTTTGAGCTAAATATTGAGCCTCTTATCCATTCTTGTGTGACAATAAAAAATTATGAGTATTAGTTCTTGTGTAACAACATTTTTCTTATTTTTGTTGCATCAAGATACTTGAACACATTGATAATTATTTTTAAGGCCCCATAGCGGTTTCCAGCCATAATGTGCTTATCAATTGATCATTGTAAAATATATAAAATTTTGGAATCAAAATGCAATAATAGTTGGTTGGGAAAGATATATCGGTCAAAAATGTATGAGGAATATGTAATATGGAAAAAAATAATAATGGATATTTCCCTTCCCCCCAACTAAAGATATTTTCAGTTTTTGGAAAATGAGAAAGGTAATATAAATGTGGTGAGGGATTTTCCAAAGCCACAATTTTAGCATTTAGGTAATTACATGATTAAAGATTAGAAAACGTCATACCTTCACCTACCTGAAAAGTGGACAAGCTATGTATATGAAAGAGTGTGGTTGTTGTTGCTGGATCATGGAATGTGAAGTGAAAAAAATATGATATGCTTCTTCTATCTATTGGCTGTCTGAATAGAGGATGAATCTGATCTAAATTTTGAATATTTATTGCTAGGGCAATGCTACCGTTGTTGACCTCTGTAGTTGAGTCTCAGTTTAATATAAAAATTCTACAAACTACTGAAATCATATATTGTTCACTCATTCCGACTCAGTGGCATAATTCTTATCTATGTGAATAGATGCGTCAATGTCGAACATAGAAAGAAATTTTTGGATTACCGGCCATTAATGAATGTCACTAACCAACACGAGACTACTCACAATTGATGTCAATGAGATTCAATATGCCTAAGTACACCTTACTAGGTACGAATAGATGTGTCATAGTTGATTCACCTAGAAGATCCGACAAATAGGGGACATTGATGTATTATCACTTTTTATTGGCGAGATAACTTGCCATTAAGGCATCCAAGCCTCAAAGTACTAGAAATATCTCTAGTCTTGAACCCAGATGATGTGTCGTAGTCGATGGGTCAAGAAATTTTATAACAGAGGCCTTAATGAATCCTTCATCATCCAACACAAGTATAAAATAGTAATTTGAAGGACTGCAATTGAAATATTTGCATTATGAAGCATGGTTTATTTGACAAAAAGGAAGAGGAAATGGGGTGACTCGCCATTGTAAGGGAGATGAAGGACTTTATTTTTGGGTTAAGGGTGAGTGAAAATGAGGTAGGAAATAATGAAGATTGTAAAGGGAAAATGAGATTTGAAATTTGGTAGTAGGGAGATGGAAATTCATGGATGGATTGTAAGCTTTGAAAGAGGAAAATGAATAAGTTCATAATGACATTAGTGGTATTTTCAAAGGTTTCTTTGGAAACAATTGACATGGTGGATGTGATCAAATTATCACATTCAATATTTCTTTTGGAACATGATTTTCTTTGAAAAATGTGGTCTTTGAAAACCACCCATGCATAAAGTAGTCTTGTTATCATTCTTGATCCTGAAAAAAACATAGCACTAATCTACAATAAAATGTTAGATCTGTAAAAATTCACAAATAGTGCTTAATGAAATAGATTCAAGGAAAAACCAAATGCATGTTTACCTGTTGAAGGTAGTTCATTTTAGACTATCTTTCTTTCTAGATGCCTATTTTGAGTGCTTTAAAAAAATATATAAGAGTAAATGCACGAAAAGAAGATCTAATAAATTTATTTTTCTATTTTCAGGAAGTTTCGAGATCCATTTGCTACAAAATCCAAAAAAATGATCATTTTTTATTATCTCAAATGCAGATTAAATTATTCCATGGCGTACATATTGAAAAGAGCTTTCCAGAGACATTGAATTGTCAAAAATCGACATTGTATGAGAAATTTATGGTTGTTTGAATTTTTGGAAAAAATGCAGTGAGAGGTGTGTTGGGAAAAATACTGAGAGGGGGGGTGAATCAGTATTTTAGTGCAGACAATAAAAATTTGATATTTCCTTTACTAAAAACCCATACGCTACTTTCCTGAATTAAACTCGGGTATATACGCGGATATCCTTAGCATAACTCACGTATATCAAGTGAATTAATTATGCATTTAATTCATGACTTAGATCATTGCATGACTTATTTATCAGATGTTCAGAAAATAGTAAACAGGTGCAGAAAGAACAGAGTAATCATCACACACAAGAAATCACACATGAACACCAGCATTTTTAGGTGGAAACCCAATTTGGGAGAAAACCACCGCTACCGTCGTCTCAGTCTTCAATCTTTATTATTAAGAAAACTTCTTACAACATGTACTGGCGCAACCTCATTCCAGCACACAAGCACCCACCTGCAGAAGGCTACAACCTTCTCTCGTTTACCAGCCTTTCCTGGAAGGGAGAAACAACCCCTTGCTCTCGTTTACCAGCCTCTTCTGGAAGGGAGCTACTACCCCCTGATATTAACACCAGCCTCTCCTAGCAAAAAGCTTCTACTTTCAGACTGAAGGCTTCAACCCTCAGATCCACTGCAGACCACGTTTCATCAATTTTCAAACTGGATCAAACAGCTTCAACACAATCCTTCACTTATCAGCAAACATCCTTTTCCCAGAGCATCAAACAGAACAGTGAAACCACTGTAACTAGAATATCAGAGATAACCCAGACTTCAGAATAGATATGGAGAATCTCAATCAGCTTTGAGCAACCATCAGTTCAAATTGCATACGCACTTTTTCTTAAACAGAGTCACGTATACACACACTTTTAATAAAGACAACCCGCGTATACATCTGTGCACTTTTCAGGAAAACCCTAACAGTCCATATGCTCCTTTGTTTAAACAGATCCGCGTATATACGCGCTTTTCATGAAGCGAACATGCGTATAGATCTATAAAAGATAAACTTTGCAGAACAGATCAGATTTATGGACTTACCCTGATTTCTTCAATATCTTCAATAGATTTGCGCCAGGTGTTCAATACTTCTTTTCAGATCATCCTAGAGATTCATCATTTCCAGATCTAGAGATTTTGAACCTTCATCATATTCATGGGTGCATCATAGATTCAGATCTATCAATTAAGAACAGAGTTCAACCATACAGATAAACTTCAGAGTGAAGTATTCATTTAAAGCCCAGACACCTGCACACAATTGAACAATGATTTTCTTCTCGTTATATAGATTTAGCCTTTGTCAATACCATGAGCCAAAACCACACAGCTTCCAATGGTTTTCCTGGGCAGGATCACATAGACAATCCAGCACTCAATACAATGGGTCAATACCATGGTAGTAACCCTTGGTTTTATTAATTTAGAGTGCAATTGACCATACGCGACTTGGCACATAATTTTCCGTGTACATACGCGACTTGCCTTTACTAAACTCGCGTATGCCTTGTGACATACATTTTTCATCATTGTTCTGGCCCATTCTGGAAATTCTTTCTTCTGCACCTTCTATACTGATTTTAGATACATCAGATGTACATCAATAGCAAACTCATCAAGTCAAGAACAACTTCATCAAGTAGGTCGCCTTCATCTTCATCAAGTGGGTTGCCATCAAGAACAATACCCTGCATCATATTACCAACAATCTCCCCCTTTGGACTTGATGGCAACCATGATGGTGTTTGATCACAACAGATAGATACATTAATTATAACCATGTTACTCTCCCCTTGTTCAAACACCATGTCACTCTCCCCCTTTGACATCAAGGGCAAAGAGTGGATCAAAACCAACATAAGGTAGGGCTATAGATCTGATGTACATTGAAGTTACCATGCTCCCCCTGAGATTATGCTGAAAGTTCAAACATCTTTTTCAATGAAGTACATGACTCTATGATGTTCCTCTCACCAAGGACTCATACTTACATCAAATGATCCAACCAAGTTGATTTATATCAGTGACTCAAGTACCTAACCAAGTGAGTTTACACATTTTGACTCAACTACCCAACCAAGTGGGTTTACAAATTTGAACAAGTCCTTACATGACTAAATATTACAAATTTTACATCATAGGGCTCAACATGACCTTTTCATCAAATTACAAATATGACTTTTCATGACCAATACCAGTAGGACCTCAAGAGAGATCACATTTCAGAACCATCATAATGCCAATAATGCATTATATTCAGCAAGGCTAATGCTCCCCCTGAAAATGTGCATCCAAGCATCTTTTCTATATGACCAAAGCTCCCCTTTTGCTTGTGCATCCTGAACACTTTCAACAGCAAATCATCAAGGCATCTTCACCCAAAAACAGAGAATGAAATAGAAATATAAGAGCTGAAATACCACTAGGGACTCCAAACAGCATCAGAGATACCAAACAGCACTGCAGCTGTGCTGAAAAATGCTGACCCCAAACAAAATTTGCCAGCAACCAACCATACGCGGCTTTCTGTGTTTAAACTCGTGTATATACGCGACTGTCTTTCAGGAAACCCGCGTATCCAATTTAATCTTCTAAATTTAATCAGATCTGATCTTCTGAGAGGCAGAGACAACACCTAGCTTCCGTCTGAGATATTCAAACGCTTCCCTGGGCAGAGGTTTGGTAAATATATCAGCAATTTGTTCCTTGGAGGGAACATACTCCAACTTCACCTTTTTTTCAAGCACTTGTTCACATAGGAAGTGATACTTGATGGGAATGTGCTTGGTCTTCGAATGCATAACAGGATTATTTGAGATACTGATGGCACTTGTATTATCGCACATAATGGAGATAGGGGGTGAACATTTGATTTGAAAATATTGCAAGGTTTGCATCATCCAAAGGAGTTGAGTGCAACAAGATGCGACATCCACATATTCTGCTTATGCTGTAGATAAAGCAATAGAATTTTCCTTCTTGCTGAACCAAGATGCTAATCGGGGCCCCATATAGAATGCACCACCACTAGTGCTTCTTCGATCATCAACATTTTCAACCCAATCTGCATCAGTGTAAGCATGAAGAGTAAGATCAACATTCTTTGGATACCATAGTCCAAAATCTTGAGTTCCTTGTAGATATTTGAATATTCTTTTGATAGCCTGAAGGTGAGACTCTTTTGGATTAGCTTGGAATCGTTCGAAAATCCCAACTGCATGCATAATGTCCGGTCTAGTCCCAGTGAGATAAAGTAGAATTCCTATCATTGATCTGTATTCTGGTTGATTCACCGTGGGAGAATCATCATGAGAACTGAGATTGCATCCGGTTATCATTGGTGTACTTACAGGCTTGCATTCTTCCATGCCATACTTCTTCAAAATTTGCTTAAGATATTTTGCTTGTGATAGGAATATACCATCTGTAGTTTGATGCACTTGCAAGCCAAGAAAGAATGTTAGTTCCCCAAGTAAGGACATTTCAAATTCCTGCTGCATGACAAAAGCAAATTTCTGACTCATAGATTCTTCATTACTCCCAAAAATGATATCATCAACATAAACCACCACAATCAATAGTTTATTATTTTCAATTTTTGTGTATAAGTTGCTATCAACAGACCCCTTTGAAAATCCTTGTTGATGAAGATATTTGTCAAGACGATAATACCATGCCCTTGGAGCTTGTTTGAGACCATATAAAGCCTTTTTAAGTCTACAAACAATATTTTCATCATTTCCCAAAATGAATCCTTCTGGTTGTTCTATATAAACTTCTTCTTCTAGATCGCCATTGAGGAATGCAGATTTGACATCCATTTGATAAACTTTAATTTGTTGAAAAATTGAAAAAGAAAGAAACATTCTTATGGCTTCAAGTCTAGCTACAGAAGCAAAAGTTTCTTCAAAGTCTATACCTTCTTGTTGAGTATACCCTTTGCAAACCAATCTAGCCTTGTTTCTTATAACATCCCCATTCTCATTTAACTTGTTCTTGAATATCCATTTGGTTCCAATGACATTTTTGTCATATGGTCTTGGTACCAATTCCCAAGTGTGATTCTTTTCAATTTGATCAAGCTATTCATTCATTGCTTGAATCCAACATTCATCTTTGCTAGCTTGATTGACATTGTGTGGTTAAATCGTTGATAGAAAGGCGAGATAGCTAGAAGATCCCACAAGAGTCCTCCTTGTTTGTACACCTGATTCCTTGTCTCCCAAAATTTGAGATTCAGGATGATTCTTTTGAACATATCTGGATGGAGGCTTTCCAGACAAATCATCTTCAGGTTCTTCATTGGATCCACTGTCTATATCATTTCTGTTTGATGTAGAAGGACAAAATTCACCATCATCTTCTTCTGTTGTTTGTCTTTCTTCTTTAGGGGCTGCAGGAGACTCATCAATAACAACATCAATACATTCAACAATCTTTCGAAGCCTTTTATTGTAACATTTGTATGCTCTGCTCGTAGATGAGTAACCAAGAAGTATTCCTTCATCTGATCTAGGTTCAAACTTGCCAAGTTTTTCATCATTATTTTTGATAAAGAATTTACTTCCAAAAACTCTAAAATGCTTCACAGAGGGAGAATTACCATACTAGAGTTCATCTGGAGTTTTGTCACTATTTACCCGAACATGTGCCTTGTTGAGAATGTTTACTGCTGTATGTGCTGCTTCTCCGCAGAAAGTGTCAGGTGTTCTAGAATCATCAAGCATAGCTCTAGCCATTTTTTGAACTGTTCTATTCATTCTTTCTGCTACGCCATTTTGTTGTGGAGTGCTAGCTACAGAGAAATGTCTTTTTATGCCATGTTGTTCACAAAATTCAAGGAATTCATTTGATGTATATTCTCCTCCTCGATCAGATCTAAGACACTTGTTTTTAGATCTAATTCATTCTCCACCAGTGCTTTAAAGATCTAAAAATTTTCAAATGCTTCATATTTTTGTTTAATCAACCCAATCCAACACATTCTAGAGAAATCATCAATAAATAAGATATAGTATTCTTCACCACGTGGTGACTTTTTCCTCATAGGTCCACATATGTCATTATGAACGAGTTCAAGAGGCCTACTTGATGAACCTTCCTTGGCATTAAAATGTACTCTGGTCTGTTTACCGAATTGGCAAGATTTGCATATGATACTCTCTGGTAGAGTAATATTGGGAAGACCACGAACAACTTTAAGTCTTCTTGTTTTGTTGATTTGAGAGAAGCTCAGATGCCCCAACCTTCTATGCCATAGCCAGTTTTCTGAAGATTTACTCAAGTAGCATTGTTCTTTGCAGTTCTTCAATACATATAGGTTGCTTGGAGTTCTTTTTCCTTTTATGATTGTTTTACCTGTATCAAGATCATGAACCACACATTATTTTGAACTAAAGACAACTTCAGTTCCTTGATCACACATTTGACTTACACTCAACAGGTTATGCCTTAATCCATCCACATACATGACATCATTAGCCTTCACCTTTTATTTTAGAAGCACAGACCCTTTTCCTTTAATTACAGTAGGAGTATCATTTCCAAAAGTAACTTTCTTTTCTTTTTCTAGAGCACTATATGCAAGAAGCTTGTGTTTGTCACCTGTCATGTGTCTTGAGCATCCACTATCAATGTACCATTGATTTTCTTCACCTTCTGCAAATAACGCTATGCCACAATTTTCAACCTGTAGTTCCTTCTTTTTCCATACTTTGGAACTTGAAGGAAAATGCTCTTTTGTCTGAAATTTTCTCCTGCATTCAGATTCTTCATGCCCAAAGTTATTGCAATATGCACATTCAACTTCCTTTAGAAGAGGATAAAAGTTGTTATAGGTATTCTTCTTTGTTTCAACGTCAATCCTTTTCTTTCTTGCTTCTCTAGTCATGATGGTTTTATATGCGACACATTGAACAGCTTTATGACCAAAATTGTGACATGAGAAACATTGTCCATTGAAGAAGAAATTTCTGTGATCATGAAATCTTCTACTTGAATTTACCTGTTGATTGGTGTGTCTTTGAGAAATATTCCTGTTAGTGTTATTTGAATTGAGATGATCATGCTTTACCTGTAATGAATCTTGCTGAGTGGCATAATGTAGTAGACTAGTTGTAGCTGCTTTCAGATAATTTGGAGCTGAAGTCTGAGAAGATTCTCCAGTATATCTAAGACCCATCTTTATGAGAGGAGAACGTTGTACCTTGATAATCTCATCTAAGGTTTCAGATCCTTTAGTAAATCTAAGATTCAGAGTCTTTACTTTCTCAAATTCTTTTCTTTGACTTACCACTTCACATTCTAATTTCTCAATGTGTTTCTTTGCTTCTTCAACCTGCTTTTCCAGAGTCTCTATGGTAATTTTCTTTTCTTCTAAGAGAATTTTACATTCTTCTAAGCGAATTTTGAGTTGATTGTTTTCTTCAAGAAAATCATTGTCCTCTAGAGCATCCACAAAAGTATCATTTTCATCTTTAGATTCAAATGCCATGAGAAGTCTAAGATCTTGTTCACATTCTTCCTCACTATCAGAGAACCCATCACTGTCTTCATGAGTGTAGTAACTTTTCCTAGTGCTAGACCGGTGCTTATTCCTTCTTGCTGCTTCCTTCCCTTTTGTAGATGTTTCTTTATAAGGACACTTAGCAGCATAATGACCAACTCTTCCACAATCAAAACATTTGAAAGGAAGCTTACCTCTGAGCCGTCCTGTGCCAAGTTGAAGTTTCTTTAAAAATTTTGCCTCATCTTCTCCTGAGATATATCCTGATCCTTCTGCTTCTTGTACTTTTTTCCTCGTAGAAGCTCTAAAGATGGCTTCTTTGACTTCAGATGGTCCTCCTCTTCTTATTTCATAAGAAGTTAGTATGCCATGGAGTTGTACGACAGTAAGATTTTGAAGATCCTGTTTTTCTTCAAGAGCAGAAACTTTTGACTCAAATTTTGCCGTTAGTGATCTTAAGATTTTCTCAACCAAATTAGATTCCGCTATTGTTTCTCCCATGTTTCTCATACGATTTACAATATCATCAAGACGTAAAAAGAATCTAGCAACACTCTCATCATTATGCATCTTCAAATTTTCATATTTAATTCTGAGAGTTTGGAGTTTTGCACTTTTTACCTTTTCATCTCCTTCATAACTTAGGATGATGTTGTTCCATATTTCCTTTGCTATATTCAGCTGCATAACCTTGACAAATTCTGATTCAGTTAGACTTCCCAATAGTGCATTGACTGCCTTTGCATTTGTTTCATAATTCTTCCTTTCCATCGGATTCGTTGGTACTGCGGCTGGATATTGATATCCTTGTTCAACAATTGCCCATACATCTGCTCCCACAGACTGAAGATAGGATCTCATCCTTATTTTCCAGAAGATTAAATTGTTTCCATTAAAGAGTGGAGGCTTGATAGATGCTGTTCCATCTTGATTGCTCATCTTGCTTGATCTTCCTTCTAGCGGCTAAGCTTTTTCAGAAGGACCTACTTTGATACCAATTGTTGGGAAAAATACTGAGAGGGGGGGTGAATCAGTATTTTAGTGCAGACAATAAAACTTTGATATTTCCTTTACTAAAAACCCATACGCTACTTTCCTGAATTAAACTCGCGGATATATGCGGATATCCTTAGCAGAACTCGCGTATATCAAGTGAATTAATTATGCATTTAATTCATGACTTACATCATTGCATGATTTATTTATCAGATGTTCAGAAAATAGTAAACAGGTGCAGAAAGAACAGAGTAATCATCACACACAAGCAATCACACATGAACACCAAGATTTTTAGGTGGAAACCCAATTTGGGAGAAAACCACCACTGCCGTCATCTCAGTCTTCAATCTTTATTATTAAGAAAACTTCTTACAACATGTACTGGCACAGCCTCATTCCAGCACGTAGGCACCCACCTGCAGAAGGCTACAACCTTCTCTCATTTACCAGCCTTTCCTGGAAGGGAGCAACAACCCCCTGCTCTTGTTTACCAGCCTCTTCTGGAAGGGAGCTACTACCCCCTGATATTAACACCGGCCTCTCCTAGAAGAAAGCTTCTACTTTCAGACTGAAGGCTTCAACCCTCAGATCCACTGCAGACCATGTTTCATCAATTTTCAAACTGGATCAAACAAATTCAACACAATCCTTCACTTATCAGCAAACATCCTTTTCCCAGAGCATCAAACAAAACAGTGAAACCACTGCAACCAGAATATCAGAGATAACCCAGACTTCAGAATAGATATGCAGAATCTCAATCAGCTTTGAGCAACCATCAGTTCAAATTGCATACGTGCTTTTTCTTAAACAGACTTGCATATACACGCGCTTTTAATAAAGACAACCCGCGTATACATTTGTGTGCTTTTCAGGAAAACCCTAACAATCCATACGCTCCTTTGTTTAAACATATCCGCGTATATACGCGCTTTTCATGAAGCAAACATGCGTATAGATCTATAAAAGATAAACTTTGCAGAACAGATCAGATTTATGGACTTACCCAGATTTCTTCAATATCTTCAATAGATTTGCACTAGGTCTTCAATACTTCTTTTCAGATCATCCTAGAGATTCATCATTTCCATATCTAGAGATTTTGAACCTTCATCATATTCATGGGTGTATCATAGATTCAGATCTATCGATTAAGAACAGAGTTCAGCCGTACAGATAAACTTCAGAGTGAAGTATTCATTTAAAGCCCAGACACCTGCAGACAATTACACAATGATTTTCTTCTCCTTATATAGATTTAGCCTTTGTCAATACGATGAGCCAAAACCACACAACTTCCAATGGTTTTCCTGGGCGGGATCACATAGACAATCCAACGCTCAATATAATGGGTCAATACCATGGTAGTAACCCCTGGTTTTATTAATTTAGAGTGCAATTGACCATACGTGACTTGGCACATACTTTTCCGCATACATACGCGACTTCCCTTTACTAAACTAGCGTATGCCTTATGACATACATTTTTCATCATTATTCTGGCCCATTCTGGAAATTCTTTCTTCTGCACCTTCTGTACTGATTGTAGATACATCAGATGTACATCAATAACAAACTCATCAAGTCAAGAAAAACTTCATCAAGTAGGTTGCCTTCATCTTCATCAAGTGGGTTGCCATCAAGGACAATACCCTGCATCATATTGCCAACAAGGTGCCACTTGGCAGCACCAGAGGGTTCCATGTGGATGTTGAAGTGGATAGATGACATGGCATGTAGACATGGCGAGATGACTATTCAAGGTGAAATGGTGGAAAACGGGGCAATGACTGTATAATGTTGACCAATAATACGTTGCAACATGGACCAATCCAATGTCACCACATGGTAGCGAAATTGTTGCCCAGTTAAGGTTTTTCAAAATTTTAAAATAGTTAACAAATTTTAGCTTTTATTGGATTTGAACTCATGACCTCTCTTTTACAAATTCAAAGACTTACCAATAAATTATAAATCAAATTTGTGAAATAAGAGCAATAAAAACTTTATTTGGAATTACAAAATATTAATCGTTCCAAAAATTTGACTAACAAGGTAACAATTTGACAAATGATCAACAAAACAAAATTCAAGATTTTTAGGAGAATATCAAGTGTCTAAAGGCACTTTTCAATAAATTTCATGTCACAAAAATATTTTATTTTTAATTGAACTCACCCTCTTGCCAAAAATAATGGATCTCACAACCAATTCATTCTATAAAAATTGGGAAAACATTGAAGTTACAACACAATTTTTTTTTGTTTTGTTTGCAAGTTGCTACAAGGTGTGTTACAACAAAGTTCGTGGGTCATTTTCTCAGAAGCTATCCATTGGATTTTGCTTAAATTTTTTGGACATGTTCCTGATGTTCTAATGTTTATGGATACCCAAAATCAACATCATCCAATGCATAGATTTCGATATATAATTGAAAACTTGTCTTCAATTATATGCATATTTCCAATGTAACCATATGTGAATCAAGATCTCTAGTGTTCTCATATCCAATTCCAAAAAATATATCTCTATGTCCTCTAGGATATGAAAGACCACTTGTAATTTTGGTGACAAGATTTGTTGAATAAAAACGGAATGTTGTGACCTAATAACTGCTTGGAACCAATATTCAATGTAGTCATTTATTTCTTGGTTCTCTACATCATTTATCATGCCTTGAATTTCTTCTGGAAGTTTTCCTTTATTATCTAAAGGGTACCAAGGATCTGGAGACAAACATTCTAAAAGTTCTTCAATTTCTGGCTCAAATGGCTGCTTCTCATCAGTTGTAGTCCATTGGATCTCTTTTTATTTTACTGCTTCTTGGGGTACAACTCTATCCTTTGTACCTGTTTTAGAACTAGGATAAGGGCTTGAGAAGACCCTTATAGGGGCATATCATTTTCTTCCAAACAAATGCTTAAGCATCATTTTTAGTTCATTTCCAGTTTAGAGCTCTTGCTTCACAAATGGATTAGTATTGAGACTCTTACATTATCCAAACAGAGTTGAAATTCATGCATCCTATGTGATTTTATTATGCTTTTAACCGTGCATCTAAGAATGAATGCAACTATCATGAGTTTGTCTAAACTTTAGAAATAACAACCTATGTATACCTCCCTGGAAATGACGCCAAAATGTTGGGTGATTTAATTGTGAGCTAAATCCTTGTCATTAAATTGTCAACCCAGGGTTCGTGAACTGATGAGGTATATGTGTATTATATGTAATAGGTGATTATTTCTCATAATATATTAATCTAATGCAACAAAATTGAATCAAATTACAAAGAAAATCAAAATCAAGTGCACACATTATTTCTCAATCACTTTCTCTCTCAAAGACTAGCTCTACGAAAACCAACAATTCTAATCTAAGCTATGAAATGAAAAAATAATTTAATCTAGTAGTCTATAAGATTACTAATGTGAGATTACTAGTGGGCCAACCAATCCAAACATAAGGAAATTAAATCAATTTTAACGAAACAACATTAATGAAATAAACATAAAAAACATATAATCAAAATAACATAAAAGAAACTAAACTAAACTTCCATAAATGAAATAACATAAATATTTGCAACAAAGGAAAGATGTGGGAAAGTTGCGGTTGATGGGGCCCCTCCACTCCTCAACAAGCACATCGAACAATTATCAAAGCTTGGAGATCAAAGCTACAACATGTATTCCATAAACGAAGTTGGAGAAAGTTCCAAAGATATTACAATAACTAAACTCTCTTCCTCTCTATTCTCACTTTACAAATTACATCTTGGATGGAACACCTTTAAATGAATGATGCATTCCTATTTATACAAAATCTTAAGATAACTAATCAATAAATGTAAATCCACAATTGTCTCTTGCGGTTACAACCAATTACCTAAAGATATGAGATACAAATCTTCTCACACATCTTTAGGAGACACATATCAAAAAATCCATGATTATTCCCCTTTGAATGTGCTTAGTCAATTATCCAAATCTTCTACAAATATTACACAAATCTTCATGAGTTGAAATTGAAATTCGAATCTGTGGTTGACTGACCAAAGAAGACTCTTCTAGAATCTTCAAATAGGCCCACAACATCATAAAACTCGCCCCACTTTTAGACATATATGGAAAAATGCTAATTTCCTATTATTTAATCATAAATTATCTTAAAATACTTAAAATAAATGACTTGGAAAATAATAATGATAAACCAATATGATCATGAAAATAGTATTAATGTAGGGTTATGGAGTTCTAGAATATGATAAAGACATGCGAAATATGGTAAAATGATATAAATAAGGGTGAAAGAGGATGACATTTTGGAAGCCAAACACTGGGTATCGCAAAAATGGTGGTGTGTTAAATCATTGTCCCTAGCTGAGTATACTTTGACTTGTCTCCATGTCCAAAGAGAGTGATGGTGGAAGTAGATTTCAAGCTTTCAAATAAGGTATCAATGATATGAGCATCATCCCCTAGCCCATCGTTCTGGAATGCATCTAGCAAAATTTACTCCATGGCATTCATATCCCGTAAGTAATCATCCATACCAACCTCCATTGGATTGCCTCCTACATTGCCAACTTGGGATGAAGAACTACTATTGTTATAGTAATTCCTAATTGGTGAATCTGGATGTAGTGGGAATTGAATAGGTGGTTAATTCAACCATCCCTTGTATACTTCATCTATGATTCTTACTCTTAATGAAACCTTCTCTCGAGTTGACATTATAGTGGGGTGCTGTAGAAGATGGTAGGGGGGTTTCTCATCATCACTAGAATCCTAATTTCAAAAAATATTGAATATCATTAGTATAATATCAATGATATTAGTAAGCATGTCAATGCAATTGGTTTGTTGAAATTACATTACACCAAACAATTATTACCATAGTTGATCTAGGATTGCGGTTGGAAGATGCATTGTTCTAATTGGCAAGGTGAAGAGGTTGTCCATTTTCATCTACCAACTGCTTGTGATATGATGCTCCTGATAAGAGATTCCAACATTTTTGAAAATAATATGGAGTAATATTTTCTGCATATCAAGTTCCTGCATGGATACATTTTTATTCAAATTGACATGGATTAAAAAAAAATCAATTAGATAATCAAAATATAAATAAAATATGAACTTACTGGAGATGGAAAGGGAGAACTCCATGAATGACTTTGATCAACAATATGGAATGGGCTGGAATTTGAAGAATTGTCCATTTGCAAATATTATTGATATTTTTCCTTGCATTTGAGAAAAATCAAAAATAAAAATTTGTGTGCATATCCAAAATTAATGTTTATAACCATATAACCACAATTTCAATTTCAATATAGTTTTCAAACCAATTTTCAAGAATAAGGAAAATTTAAGCGGAAAATGTATACTATGAACTACTGTAATTCATGGGGATGCAATCTAAAGGATATTTTGATATTAATATTCCATTTTATGTGAAATTGAATTTTCAAATTGCTTTTAAACCAAACCGATGTGCTTATCAAAACAAAGTGCACCGATGCGTTTAAAACATTAACAACGCCCAGGCGTAAAAATAATACCTGCACCAGTTTCCAGCATTCAAAAAAAAATGCTATCATATCAATGTTCTTTTACAAAAACACATCGATGTGTTTAAAAAAAACAACACAACTATGCACCTGTTTCCCGATTTAAAAAAATAAAAACGAATTCAACCAACTCATTGCTCTTATAACAATTAGAGCATCAATGCTTTTAAATAGAAACTGCATCGTTGCATTAAAAAAATAAATTTTACCATTTCAGGATTTCAAAAATAATAAAATATTGTATTATGTTGGTGCATTGAAAAAACTTCCCGCCCCGACAATGTCAGTGCACTTTCTTTATAAACGCACTGGTGCAATTAAGTCTTGACTATCAAACACACCAATGTGAAAAGAAATTGAAAAAAAGGGCATGTTTTTTTTTCTCTTTTAAAATTAAATACCGAGCAACAATTGATTTCTTGAAATCTAATTTCATAAATTCTTTTAAATAGTAAAAAATTATTCACGATTTCATTATTTTACCCAAAATTTCAAGTGAGTAATTTGCAAGAGAGACATACCAGGAGCACTATGTAGTAGCATAATACTTTGGAGAAACAAAACTATTTAGAAGATCAGAAGGTGAAAGGTATGGTGATTGAGTCAAAAGCTTGCATAATAAAAATTTTAAATTTACTGTTTATTTTGATAGAAATAGCTAAAAAACCACACAATTACTAAAGAACACTCATAAATTATTCACAAATGGTGTATGTGTAAAGGCACTCACAGACAGATTACATTCAGATCACTCTATTAAATAGAGTTTCTGAGATCCAACTTATTCCTAATTTAGATAGAGAGGTTGAGAGAATTTCTCAACCATCACAAACCAATTTCTAAAATATGGAATGTAAGCATTAACTCCAACATCCCCCCTTAATGATTACATTACATGAAAATAACAAAATAATCAAGCTTATCAGTAGATGTTCCATCAAGTTGCCTCATAACCCTCGGAAAGGTGTAGTTGGCAAGTTGGATTCCTGAGTTCACTTCCTCAACTCCCGAATCAAGGACCTCCCAAAGTCAATTACTGGATAGCATCCTAATATGTTGCATAACCTCATTAGGAGACCACTTCCACGTCTACCACTAACGAGGGATCCTTCCCTAGATCTGCAACTGCCATACTATCTGGACAACCATCCATATTGAGCCTTACTACCACTTTATCTCTTCAAACAATTGATTGCAATCACTGAACTCCTAGTCATTCTATGGACGAGCTCCCATCCACCAAAATACATGGGTGCTAACTGCTATACTCGTCAGTTATCTAGAAAAGCCGTCTAAATACAGAATGTATCTAGATTCAGTATTACAAAATAACTTCCTTAATTCATCACCACTTAATTTACAAACAAATTATAATACTAATAATTTAACTACTCGACACCAGCGATTTACTTCTCACAGCATTCAGGTTCACATTAGCGTCATGTCCCAACTGATCATGAACATCCTTGGACTGCTGCAGCTCCACGT
Organism: Pinus albicaulis; assembly: GCA_034641835.2. Classification (NCBI taxonomy): domain Eukaryota; kingdom Viridiplantae; phylum Streptophyta; class Pinopsida; order Pinales; family Pinaceae; genus Pinus; species Pinus albicaulis. Next base: position 1,703,515,874 of record CM076575.1, on the reverse strand, counting down.
GGGTCGACATCCCACACTCCAGTGCAAATAGCTAACAGAAATTTGTTACTCTTTACCTATGCCCAATCTCATCAAAGAAATGTCGTTGTCTTCACATTGTGCAAAGTTTCACATTGTGTTGAGTTATGTGCTGAGTTATATTGAGATGGCTCAATCACACTCTTGGCTGGTCAACCAAGTAGGGAATAGATAAGATTGATGTCTGCGGCTCGTACAACATGCAACGACTCGTACAACACGCAATTAGCAGCCACTTCATCCAAGTGTAACATCTCTCCATGGAATTCATTATACAATTTCCTTTTGGTGTCTTGAATTCAAAAACATGAATGATTAGGTGGCCCTTCCCAGACGAAGATTCCTGATTGCTGTAGACATATTTATACGATCCTGGATCCAAACACTGGATACCCACGAATCCTTGTGATGTTTTAGATCGCAGAAATTCGATCAGATCTTTGCAATTTTTCCCATCAGTTTCAAGAGTTTCAGTGGTAGCGAGTGGAGTAGATATTCAAGACTAAGTCCATGTACTCATGTGAAGGGGGATGCAAGGATAGTTCACCCCTTTCTTCAACTGTCTACCCAAGTGCTTTCATCCCTTGCCTTCAGCGCCCAGTCATTTCTTAAATTCGCACTCAGTCAGCTCGGCTCTGCTATGTACTGATGATGTGTCTTCCCACCCATGATGATGGATTAGATCACTCAACAAAGCATTGCACAGGTTTAAGAATTTTCTCACAACATAACACACAGGTCTCTGATCTTGTGCTCTGATACCATGATAGAAATAGCTAAAAAATCACACAATTACTAAATAACACTCATAAATTATTCACAAATGGTGTATGTGTAAAGACACTCACACACAAATTACATTCAGATCACTCTATTAAATAGAGTTTATGAGATCCAACTTATTCCTAATTTAGATAGAGAGGTTGAGAGAATTGCTCAACCATCACAAACCAATTTCTAAAATATGGAATGTAAGCATTAACTTCAACATATTTTACTAATAAAAAATTTTACAATTTTTGTTAGGGTTTAATTAAAAGAGAGATCATTTGCAAGAGAGGCATACTTAGAGCACTGTGGAGTTGCAAAATATTTTGGATCAATTGAAAGACCAAAAGTTTAAAGGTATGGTGATTCACTCAAAACCTTAGATAGAAAAAATCTTAAATTATACTGTTAAAATATTTTACACTTTTTTTAGATTTATTCACAATTCATAAAAAAATAGATTAAAAACCCGTTTAATAAAAAATGTACTATAGATTTTATCAGTAAAATTTGTTATGATCTGCTTTCCTATTTAAATTTAATTAAAATTTAGACAAAAGAAAAAAAATCAATATTTACCTTAAATCCGTGCTTCTTCCTGCAAAATTTCACCTTAGAGTTTAACTTCCTCTACCACATCACAATTGCGGGTTTTTCCAATTTAGGGATTTTAGATTTAATGGGTTTGTGTACTTACTATATATAGGGTGTTTGACATGTAAAGCATGGGAATCAATTATTAAATTAGATCCAAACCCTATCGACCATCTCCGTTTTTTTTTTAATGACTATATGTTCCACGATGCGTCTTCCGTAATATGACACATCAATTTACTTATGTAATACAGTGCACCAACATATTAGACTACTCTTGTTTTTTTCTAGTCTATTAATCATTGCTCCTAGTGTAATATAACGCACCAGAGTGCCTCTTCCAAATAACACCGTTAGATAATTTTGGTGTGTTTATCCTTAAAAATTGCACCATAATAATTTTCAATATTTTTTAAAATTAATTTTCCATGACGGTGCACCTGAACAATTAAACACCCAATGTGCTTATTTAGATAAACACACCAGTTTGTTTATTTAGATAAATGCACCGGTTACAAGAGGTTTTTTTGGTCGAACAATATTTTATTTATTTTTAAAATATATTTAATGATTTCTATATTATTCTACAGGTTTTATATTGATAAAAAAATGCCTCAGAAGGTCTTAGGTAACAAAAATATTGATCAACATAGTGATAGCACATAAAAAAAGCAAAGAAGATAATTTCTTTGTAAATTCTTTACAAAATTAATATGTTTGAGCTATATGTAAGTTTAAATAATATGTATTGGTTGGTGTGTGTCATGCACAGCCTCAAAAGAGCATAAAACCCTGATATAAAAATTGCAGAATGATGAATTAGAAAAATGAAAAAATACTATTCAATATAAGTTTTTTTTTTTGAATTTTCATTAAAATATACCTAAGAATATTAGATAACATGTTTCAAACAATCTATTTATTCATATATATTTATTGTTTTGCAGGGAGTAACAACAAAGGAAAATATCAATGTCCTTCTAAGAAAATAAAAATTATAGAATGTGTAAATGGTAATGAATTGGTCCTTAACTCATCCGGAGTGTTGTTGGAGGTTAATGAAAGGGGGGAAATTTTTACAGAAGTATGAGGGATCTAGTGGAATGAACGTATAGATGTACTTTCCACTTATAATATAAAAATAAATCTAGTGATTCTAATAACCAAATTATATCTAAACTACAAGAAGCGTTTCCAGAGCAATGACCAATGAGACATGTCCGAATTGCAATAGCAAAAACTTACAAAAAAAATCATTCAAAAGGTAATATTCCTAATTGTATAAAATGATTATCTATATATATATATATACATATCATTAATTTATTAATATCAATTTTGTTATATTTAGTTTTCATATATCATTATAAAAATAATTTAATTCTTTTTTGAGGGAGATTATGAAAATCCAAAATGATCAATGGGTTGATATGTGAAACATGCCAATAGAAATGTCCAAAAAAGTGTATAATGAGATGGTTAAATAAATAGACATAATGATATCATAGGAGGAGCCATATCAACAAAAACATGCTTCTAATGTATGTAATCATCATTGAATTTGTATATATAAAAAAATAATTTAGCACTATATATTATTTTCAAGTATTTTGTTGTAGAAAAGAAAACTAGACAAAACACATTCAGCACATAAAACATGAAGACATGGAAGAAAAGGGTTGATTTAAAATTTTGTGAGTAATTTTAATATTTGCTTATAACAACTCAAGGTTTCATTTTTTCATATTTTAAGTTGTTTTACAACAACCATCCTTGAATGTCTTCAAATAGGTGCTAACATAAAAAGAAGAGCTATCAAAATAATTGATTGACATTGTGTTAAATAACGGTTGATAGTATATGTTGGCATATCAAAAATTAATTGTGGAATTTGTAAGTATCTATGTTGTTTACTTCTTTGAGTTTATAATTAATATAACAAAAAAATTCTTTATATTAAATATATGAGTTATTATGGGGCATAAATCTTGCACGAAATAAAGTATGGAACTCTGCCAACTGAAGAGTTGTTGAAATAAGGCATGCAATTTGGTTTTGAAAGAACATGTATAATTCATGAGTCACTTCCTTCTATGGCACATTTATTTTCAATTTACATTGATGTATATTATTTATTTCAATTTTTATTATTCTCCCCAATGTAGATACACTCATTACACTTTATTTTTATGTTTGCAGATGGAAATACAAGTTCAAAAAGACGAAAACAATTGATATAATAAAGAAAAAATTCCTCTAAATAACCCAAGTAATGGAAGTAGCTTGAGAATTGAAAATAGTTCCAACGAAGAATGATGATCAATTTGGATATCGATGCAAACTGTTGTATTTTTTAAAATAATTGTTTGTGAAAATCAAACATTTTGTCTAATATAATGGACATAGTGTCCCAATTGAAAGACAAGTGGTTACCATTAACAATCCCATTTTGTATAACAAAGAGTCTCTTATTGATATATATAAAAATACATTTTAATTTATTCTATTCTATTATCCAATCTTGTTGTGAAACGTTACACCACTAATTAAATATATGGATGATTAAATATTATAATGAAGAGATGTGAAATATGATAATATAAAAAATGAATCCAAACATCATATACAAATGCAATATTCAAATTTTAAGTTATATGAAAATCGTTATAAGATATAAGTCAATTTTTCAATTAATACTAGATTTAAGAAATTACAATAATTGCACTGTCACAAGTTGATCTTTCCAAAAAAGAGAAAATATCATTCAAAAATAGGTGTGTTTATAACATATAAAAGCACTAGTGTGTTGTGTTATATAAATCCTTTTGACGAAAATGAGAGCACTGATGCATTTATAGCTTCAAGCACTGTCCTGTTTGAGATTAACGCCTCGATGCATTGTAATTTTAACGCACTAGTGCTTTCATATAACTAACTTCCCTATACTACCAAATATTATCTATAGCTAAATTATTTAAGGAAACTAACAACACTGGTCCTTTTGTTTAACTAATGCACCGAGGCCTTTGTACTAATGATACACATCAGCATTGCAAGTTTTAAAAATCACTGACACAACAATTATTTTATGTGTACCCTAGTGTCATTCCTTATAAGAACGCTCTGAGGATTTTATATCTCTTAGCACTGATGTGTTATATATTACGCACCAATATTTTTTTCATTCAACGCCTCAGTGATTTTAGTTATGTATGTTTCCTGGTGCATTCATGTATGTAGCACACTGATGCGAGTTGTTCCATTAAGCGCACCATAAAAAATACATCCGCTAGAAGCTCCGACCACCCAAATTTTTTCAGTTGTAATGAAGTTCCATTAAAACCTCCATTATCCCAAACAAATGTTTTAGAGAATGTTTTTTTTTACAATTTTTTCCAATTTTATAACACTAAAAAGCTCTGCTATAAGGTATTTTCCTTGTAGTGAGGGCTCCCGCTCCTCTTTTGGTCCTTTGACATTTTTAAAGAATTTGGTAACACATTGGGGCTTTTTATGAGGTTGTTTAATCCTATCGAAACACTATTTATATGGGCATGACTTAAAGTTTTGTAAGGTTAATTTTTCTAAGGGATTGGAAGACATTATTACCATCTGGAATGAGGAGCAAGTCATTTGACAAACCCTCGACTATGAGGGTTTCCCCTTCAAATGTGGTCATTGCTACACATATGGACATTTTGGTACCAACTATTCATTTATTAACAAGAAAAAATGATGGGAAAAGAAGGTTTTTCAAACACATGAGGAGAAAATTTCTCTCACTCATTTTGTATCTCCCTCCAAGACAATTATTGATCAAAAAGTTTTAAAAAATTCCATTGAAGGGCTAATCATGAGCATGGATAAGGGAATAGAGACACCTTCAGGTGTTGAGGATATGAATATGATTTCAAATTTCCCTCCTCACTTAAATTATTCATTGACATTATTATTTCAAGCTATGTTCCCCATCCCCTTAATAATTTGGATCCATCTCTATCGTTACCGAAATTATTGACTCTGCTCCCAATCCTAGGTCGACCCTCCATTACGCCTTCTTACTCTATCCTTCCACTTGTACTAGTTGAAACAACCATTTCATTCGGGGTTAATCCAACTGAATCTAGCTCCCCTTATCATATTTTTTCCCCTTCTCCTTCGACCTTCCCATCAAAGTACAATTTACACTTAAAATCCTCATCAATCTCTATCACTTATTCCAAGTTAACAAAACAAGTGATGGTATTTATTTGGGAAATTTTATAGGTGGTATGGGTTCTTTGGATAATCCAAGCAAGAAATATCAGGGTAAAGGGAGGAAACCATTCCTCTCTACAACCCAATCTCAAGCTCACGCAAAAATTTGAATGGATAACCAAAATCCCATTTTTGGGCCCTTGGATCATCTACCCCTTCAAGGGGCCTCAAATGAAAATTATCTCCTTAAATTATTTGGGCTTAGCCAACCTTGTGAAAAAATTGGCTCTAAGGCATTTGATTAATTTTCATGGGCCTCAAATTTTTTCTTTTCCAAGAATCAATGATAGAAGGTGACAAGACCACCAATTTTCTCGCTTCCTCTTTCCCCAATTAGGATTTTCTTTCAAGTGACACAATAAGAAACTCCAGTGGGATTTTTTAATGTGGAGGAAAGGAGATTTCATATTACAATCAACATGGTCAATTAGAAATGGCTTGGCATTGGATCTTTATTTTAGGGATCTACATTTTTTCCTTCTTTTCTTAAATATATATAGGCAATATTATAATTGGGAAGTTTTTTGGGAACACACTCTAAATTTTCCTATTTCAACAAGAGAATCACTCATCATTGTGGGGGACCTAAACTTTGGACACAATGAAATATGGGGTTGATTGCTCAATTTAACCCTCTAGCCAATTTCCTGCTGGAGTAAATTGAGAGGGGTGGGCTTATTGATATTCAAACCCCTAAGCTCCTTCCTACCTAGTGAAAAAATATAATAGGAAATGATTAAATATCCAGAAGATTATGAAATATTCTTAAGCTTTGAGGCTTTTTTGGAAACAAATATGAGAATTAGGCAATGGGTAGACGTTGGAGGAGAGTCAAACCACTGCTTTATTTTCTAGAAATTAATAAAGCGATACCAAATCCACTAGGTATCTTCAAGCTCAATACCCACTAGTCTGAGGATCCCTCAATCATACAAGCCATTAAAGATGTTTGGAGACCTTATAATCCAGATGTAGTTTCCTCCCCCTTGATCCAATTCCAAGAAAACTAGAAAATAGCAAAGGTTGTTGCTAGTGCTTTGGCAAAGAAAATTAGAGAATGAAAGTCGAAGTTACTTGAGGATATTGAAGTTAAAATCATATCTTATGTAGAGGGGGAAGGTTTCAAAATACTTTGTAAATAAAATAAGAATATTTTTAAGATATTTGGAGAATAAAAGAAGGAATTTACTACTTGACAAGGAAAAAGAATGGATGATTAAAATTTGTAAACTATGGCTATGCGCAAGGTATGAAAACACCAAAATATTTCACCACTATGCCAGTCACAGGAAATTCATAAATATGTTACGGTCTACTAATATAGCTTATTGAACTTACGTATCATCTACTTAGTAGCTAATTGAGGAGGGAAAAAATTACTTAAAAAATACCATCAAGGCAAAGAAAGGATCAATATTGATAATATTATTTAAGTAGTTTCTCATTCATATATTTTAATCGATGAATATTAGGACAACAACCAATGGCGAAAATCACAAAGGGAGAGCTTGAGGTGGTTCTCCAAGGTTTTCAAAAAGGAAAGAGCCCAGGTCTGAATGTTCTAATAATCGACTTATATGTAGGATGCATTGATTTTTTTAGGTGAATACCTATTACAAGTGTAATCCAAGAGGATAATGTTAGCCGCACAACCCTTCTAGTGCCTTAATGGTTCTCTATCTTCTTGATAGTTTTTCTATGATTTTTGGGTCCCAAACTTTCGAGGTAATTTTGAGGCCCTAAACGATGTTTTTGGAAATTCGAGGGGTGGCAGGGGTTTCCATGTCATGCCTTGGCCTTAGTAAAAAGTTGTATTACTTTGATAGTTCTCTTCAACTAGATTTTAAGCACCCTAATCAAATATTGTATGCAAAAGTTGCACCCTTGAGAAGTTGATGTACCAGTTAAACACCTCAAGGCCCACAAACCTTTTGGAATTTCATCTTAAAGGGTTAGGGTTTTTTTACCTCCGGGTTTCTTTATTTATGTTAAAATACCATTCTTTCGACCTACTGTAATGAATGTTGTGAATGTGCATAATCTCCATGTCTCTTTGATTAGGGATCACTACCACCATTCTAGCTAGTTTGTGTTATACAATATTTTTTTATTTCATTTATCAATATAATTTTGGTTTTCACCATATTATTGTGCTTTTTGTTACATTTCTTTGTGTGTGTTCCATTTAATTTTATGCATTTCATTTCAATCTTCATATAGCCTAGATAAAAGTGGTGGAGTAGTTTCGTCAAAAAGGTCAAATTTTTGCGCCTTTCAACTCTACCTTTATGGCTATAATTCCTATGAAGGAAAACCCCACCTCCTTTGACCACTTTCATCCTATTTCCCTTTGTAACTCCATATACAATATCACCTCCAAAATTATTACAAAACGTTTCAAATAAATACTCTCCTATCACATTTCCCCAAAATAATTCATGTTCGCAAAGGATAGATAGATTCATAATGTTGTTGGCATGGCTCATGAAAGGCTCCATTCCATCTACACAAATCATCTAAAAAATTTTGTGTCTAAGGATGACCTATAAAAATATTTTGACAAGGTAAGTTGGTTATATATTTTCTTGTTTCTTATTCATTTAAGGTTCAATCACTCATTTGTCTCTCAGATATTGAATTGTATCATTACCACTTATTGTGCATTATTGATCATTGGAGCGATGCCCCCTCCTTTAATGTAGACAAACCATTGAGGCAAGGTTGTCCCTTCTCTCCTATTCTCTTTCTTTTAGTTTTTTAATGCAATGGTAAATATAATAAAGGATTCTTAGAATCATAATTCAATTAAAGGAATTTCTCTTCAACAAAACTATAGATTATCTCATTTACTTTTTGTAGATGATATTTCGTTATTTTGTGATGACAACATCATATATATGAAAACTTTGGAAGCACTCCTAGATTCCTTCAACAATTCCATGATTTTTAATATATAAAAATAGTCCCTATTATCATGGGTACTTTGAGATCAAAAATTTCTTAGCATCTCAACTTTAATGTATTTACAATTGGAAAAAATTGGCACATGATTCAAATATCTAGGATTTACTTTAAATCCTGAAAATTACTAAAATCGTATTGGTATCAACTATACTATCTAAGATAAAATAAATTAAACAATGCTTCGTGCAATTGGTGGCTATCTCAGGCAATCCATTTGCTTCAGATCAAGTTTTTTATTGAACCTATTCTAGTTTCCTAGTTCTCCTTTTCATGGATCCTGAAAAGAGTTAGAGAAAATCAAACATTTATCCCTCTATGTTTTATCGAAATGCAAGGAGGAAAAACAAACCTTTACACTGGCCTCATAGAAGTCTATTGCTTCACCAAAATCTCAAGTGGGGTGGGGTCTAAAGGATCTAACCTATTTTGCGTCTATTTTAGCTTCCAAGATAGCCTCAAGATTCATATAAGGAGAAGGTTTATGGGAACAACTTATGTTGTTCAAATATATCATGCCTATTTATCTTATGGATTGGATGAAATAGCTAGAAAAACCCTCTATAAATGGCTCTCTTTCCTTGAAATTTATTATTCATGCATTTTATATTATTCACCAGGTTCTCTAATGGAAGATGGGGCATGTAACTTAGGTAATGATTAACAAGTACCCGTGGATTGGTAGCTCAAACAATCATAAACTTCTAAATTTTTTAATTCATATATTACATAGGGAAGCTTGCATTTATCTCATCCAAGTGTCTCATAGGGAAATGGGATAGGGCCAACAACGATATGATACTTGTCAATTTCTTCAACTTGAAAGAGAGCATCCAACAACATGGAAATTTCTATCAAAACTCTTGTTTCATCACTTGTGACAATTTCCAATAATTTGGGCTACCTTGTTTGGGATAACAATGCATATAGGCTTGCACAAGAATCTCTTCTTGATCCTCCCCCTCGTTGGGGTAAAAATCTATAGACACTCAATAGTCTTGCAAAATTCAAACTTTTTATGCAGCATATTATAAAAAATAAAGTTTCTACATGGGATAAATTGCAGAAATATTCATTCCATGGTCCAAGTCAGTGCTCATTGTGCAAATATGATTTAGAATTAGTGGATTTTATCTTCTTTATATGCCCCTTCTCCAAATATGTTGGGAAACTTATATTCAAATAATTCAAGGTAAAAAATTTAGATGGGTTGATGCCTCAATTGAGAAAGGTTTTCACACATGGGTCTCCTCTCATATCCCAAAGAAATTTAAAGCTCTCCCCATTAGGGGAATTTTGAGGTCTAAAATGGGCCTCCTAAGGAAATTATAAAATAATAGTGGAAAAAATCTAATAAGATTTGATGACATCATCAAATTTTAGAGGGAAAAATGAAAAAACTACTTTTTCAATTCAAATTTTCAACTTATCTCCCAAAGTTTTTACTCAAATTTCAAGCGGGAGTACTCGTTGGATGCGGAATTTAATTCCCCATCCAAGGAGTACCCATGTTGCATACTTTCGATGAACTCTTCTACACGAAAAATGAGAAATACATAAAAAACGTGATTGTAATCACGTTTTTGATGTATTTCTCATTTTTCGTGTAGAAGAGTTCATCGAAAGTATGCAACATGGGTACTCCTTGGATGAGGAATTAAATTCCGCATCCAACGAGTACTCCCGCTCGAAATTTGAGTAAAAAATTTGGGAGATAAGTTTAAAATACGAGTTGAAAAAGTAGTTTTATTATTTTATTATTTTTTAATATTTTTTACTTTTTTACTCCAAAAATGGTGAATCATCCATTATGGATGACATCATCATCTTGAATCCTATTGGTTGTTATAAAGTTTATTTTTTTTGTACATTTTTCTTATGAGGCCCATTTTAGACCTCAAAATTCCCCTAATGACTCACAATAGCCTAGGGCATTCAGCTTGAAAGGAACCAGGTAATTTTTAAAGGAAAATTGCCAATGGTTATTAAGGTTTCTACACAAAGTTTGGCTATTCTAGACTTTGTGATATCACATGGCCCTTTTACTAAGGAACATCCCTCAGAGGTGGAAATTCAAAAGAAATATACCTTGGAATAGTTTGATGGTGGACCACAAGGGCATCCCCCTAAGGGGACCATGGGTCACATTCTCTTCTTATAATAGGAACATTCTATGTCATTATGTATGTTTAGACCATGTCACAAACAACTATGTTGAATTCATGGCACTTAAGCTACTTTGACACTAAGTACAAGATCAAGGAATCATTACTCTGCACATTTATGGGGACTCTTTATTAGTGATCATCTAGATGAAAATGAGAACATCCCTTACAAAATTACACTTTTCAACCCCTCTTGAAAAATTTGCAGTCGATGATTTCCTCTTACACCATTATAAAATTTTATCATGTATAGAGGAACAAGAAGAAACAAGATTCCAGACACTCAGGAAATGTTTTGACACATGGAAAATCACTGAAGAAAAAAGAGGTCACAAACAATATTTATTCTTGATCATTAGACACCCCTAGTCCCATTATGAAATATTTTTAAAATATTTAAAATGCAATAGAATATTTATTTTGATCAACTACAACAGATTTCCTTGTATCAAAATCTCAATCTAGAATTTTCTATAACTTTATGGGTAGTTGGGGTGCACACACACACACACACATTTACCCATCATATCCATAGGAATCTTCTCCAACATATTTAATTTTAATTTTATATCTTAATAAAAATATTGTTTTTTCTTTCCTTCGAAAAAAAATCTCTATGCCCTAGAAAAATTAGCAAATGTTTTCCTTTCAGATTATTTAACTAATGCCAATGAGGTGTAGAATAGACAGTGACAAAATGATCTATTAATACACTCCATGGTGAAAATTCATTGATACGAAACTCTGTGGGAAAAAATCTAGTGATGTTAAGGGCTAGCGTGGCCTAAACTGAGTGCAATCCCTAGGTGATTTTGAAAAATTAGATGCCCCTAGGTCGTAGCTACTCAAGCCCTAGGTTATACATGCCATTCATATGATGACTCACATTACTTAATAGAAAAATAAAAAAGTTATTCAACTAATATCTCTAATGTTTTTTCTAAAGGCCCTTTACACTTAGAATTCAACAAAATAGGTTCTCCTACATATTTTCCAATATTTTCACATTTTTCTTTATCTTCTTAGACACAATTTAAAAAGGATATACAAGTCCCTACTCAATTAATTAATTAATTAAAATTACATCATGTAATGTAAGCCAATCTAATCTAATAGAAGATAAATGATTGATTGATGTTCAATACAATATGTTTGGTTGTGTTTTATCTTATTTTGCATGTGTTTACATTCTCTCTTATACACAGTTATGGTTCCATTTTGAATGATATTATACATTATTATCTTATGTGTAAGTAATGAAAAATTTAAATAATAAAATGATATATAAATGAATTTGGTTTATATTTGGTAGTTAAGTGGAATGATTATTATCCTCCCCACCCAGATTTAATTTCCATGAGTGATATCGTAAGATCATATTAATTATGTTGTTGCAGTGGTTATGAGCCTTTTTTTTGACAACCTTGTACATTGAAGATTCCAAATCTTACCTTGGTTACCATTACCCCTTATTTCAATAGGTACATATATGCACTTTTAATTTTCGACAACACCATTGTAAGCCCAATACTACAAGTCAAAGCCTTGTAATCCATGTAGATTTTATCTATTATGGTATCTTAGGCCTATTATGGTTACTCACGGAAGTTCCCTCTAGTACCTGTTCTCAACTCCTTTCCTACTAGATAGGATGAAGGACTAGGGGTGGATCTCCTAGGACTCATGGTTTAGAGGAGCCACTGGTTTTGTAGGGGTGATCATATTTTGTAGGGATAATTCACCCAACACCAAATATTTTCAACAACTTCTTTGCCTCTTCATAGCTACTCGACAAGATATTATCACTCGGAGGAAAATTAGATTTGAATATCCTAGAGTTGGTGGGGAATATAACTGTACAATGACAATATTTAACATTCATAAAATCAACCATTTTTAAATTTTGTTGTGTGACAAAATATAAGGAACTTGATCAATCATGCATGAAATCAATTTCCATATTGATGAGAAACATGCCTTCAACATGCCAAACTTTGATTTCACATTGTATAGCAACCATGAAGGGTTTGAACAGGTTTGAAGGAACCACGCTTTCCAAGGTGGGTATTGACAATACTGGGGCCATGCTAGTGAAAAAGGTATAGACTGAGGACCAATATTCAAATTATTGAAATATTGAGAATGGTCTTGAGGCATACCTTGATTCAAAGTTTGGTGCCCGCAACTTCCATGGTTTCTTAGTGTTGGCTCGAGGGGTCTTGACCGAGGTTCGAAGGTTAAGGTTTTCCAACAAACCCCTATACTGTAGGCCCTTTCAGCAGTGACCTTCTTGTGCAAGCGAAAGTCTCACTCGAAGCAACATGGGAGGGTGCTGGAACCAGGCTTCCGCACCCTGGGAGAGAGTAGGTAAGTCAAGCCGGTCCACAATTATCAGATCTATACAGCCAAAGGTCGTTTGCAGGAGTTTCAATAAATAACCAAAATACAGTTTATCAGATCTAAACAACAGGCTTGCATCCACATGCATACTATTAGCTATAATCACATAATTGTATATTTGTAGCGGATTAACATATCATAGATACATTTACCATAACACAGTCAGTTCGCAGCTTAATATCACATATAACTCAAGTCCGCATCAATCATAACAGGACAAATCCAGACAACATCATATATCCACAATACTTCTACACATCTATATCATTACCCAAAAATCCTCTTACATTCCCCAAATTACCACATGTGCACACAGCAGGACAGAGGATCTCCGCACACATAGCCAACATGAGTCCTAACCCAAAAAACCCTACCATAGATCTAACAGTTTGTACTTCGCGTCAATCTCTATTCATTCCTACTTTATAACTCAAAAAAGGTTCATCTATTTATAGCAATTTAGCCTATGCATCCAATGGTTCGCAAACCATGGTTTGTAGACTCTTGGTCTACCCTTGACCCATTTAAAATGCATAAGGGGCTTTGACCCACCCCAAAACCCCTGTGTCAGACTAAAAAATACAAATTATACAAAAATGGATAAAATTCATAGCCTTTGGGAGACCTTGCTCCAACAGTCCCCCAACACAATCTTGTGACTCGTCTCAAGTCACTGTACTGGTGGGGCTTCAGTCTATGCTTGCAATACTCTGATTGCCTCAACTAACAAAGGTAGGATGCCTTCACTTTAGATAGCTGCATTCTGTGCAATGTCGACCAACTTCTCGAACAGTGGTCCTTCACTCACGACAGTGACACTTTCCAAATTTTGGTTCAGCTACTTGATAGCAACATCTGCATCCTGTGAAATTTTGAGAGCTTCATCAGCCCACGGCTTTAGTCAGTTGCCAAGGATCTTCTTATTTTGCCGAAGGTCATCAATATCCACTTAGAGCGCTTGGCTAGTGCGCAGTTGTTGCAAGCGCTGAGCAGGTACCAGAGTGGACAAGGTGGCTTCGATTGTCTCGAACTCTTCTTCTTTTTGTCATAGGTCCTGGTTTATCACTTGAAATATTGGATCATGTTGGACCTTAGTCCATAGCTGCATGGAAGTCTCCAGTAGCTGGGCTCCCTGCGCGATCTGCCCCATGATGAAATTCATAGCTACAGTGACCAACCCAGTTCACTGGGCCCGAACCTCCGGAGGCATTTCAGGTTGTAACTTAGCCTGTAGATCTACGATCTGCTGCTCCATGTGTGTCCTGACAACCTAAAATTCATCCTGGGAGGCCTTGAGTGTTGCGACTAGTTTTTCTACTTTTTCCTGAGGGGTGGCTGATGTCAGGATTTCTACAGGAACATCTGTGCAAAGTCAGTGAATCGTGTCTTTGAGTTCCGCGTGCTTCGAGGTGGTGAGGCACACCTCGAAATTCTTTTTAAGGAAGGCTTTTTCAGCTACACAGAGCTGTTGGTGCACTTGTTGGTCTCGATGGTGGATTTCCTGAAATACAGAAGTGTGGAGATCCTGCAAGGCCTCATGGGGGAGCTGAGCTAAGTTCAGCTGGATTGCTATACTGGCCTAGATTTGAAGTCCCAGGTTGGGTGGACTAAGCACCAGAGCTGTGCCAGGGAGAGAACAGAGGTGGCTGTCATCTGTAACTAGTGTTGCGCTACTGACAGTGGAGGGTGTACGTATCGGGGTCGCACTAAGCTTCAAAGTGTCTTTCTTTAATTTTAGCGCTCGCAACTCAGTGTGAATTGTGTCAAATACAGCCCGTAGTTATTCCTCTATGGCATCCCATCTGTCCTTCGCGGCCAGAGTGACTACAGCAGTGATTTGTTCCAAGTCTCTGTCAGTTAATGTGATTGTTTCATCCTGTTCTGCTCACTGAGATCGCTGCTTTTTGCGGGGCATTCTGACAGGCTCAATTGTGCACTTAGTGCCATAGGGGGAGGCAGGTCCGCCTGTCTCCAGACCTTCTATACCCAAACTGGTATGTGGGTCCGTCTGGGTCTCCACCTTAACGTCCTTCTGCTGTTGCACATCATTTGGGTGGCCACACTGGTGTCTTTTTTGGTACTCGTGACGACATGGAGTTTGACTTAGGATGTGTTGGTGCTTCCAATGCCCTTCACGCCAGTTTCGAAGCCAATTTTCAGTTAGGGGGCCAGAGCACAATAACGTTGTCAATTTCTTCATCCATCACCATGTAGGGAAGCGAAGTCCAAGCTTTTTCTTTGTGCGCTCTGATCTGAACATTGTGCAAAGTGACCTGAAATGCGGCAATGCCCTTATATTTGTCGTACACGGTAGCGGACAACCATGGTTGAGAATTAATAGTTGTGTCCATGCTACTCTGAAAGAGGACCCAGAACACCTGGTTGTCCTCGAGCCATTGAAGATCCGTGGAATCCCATAAGTGTGCATAGCGAGCCCCTTCGCACATGTCCAGGGTAATCTCAGGGAGGAAAAACTCTGCAGGAGATTCCGAGGCAACCACTGCTATAAGAAACAACAACCAAGAGTAACAAAAGGCAGAGCCCTACTCCTGGGACTCCCGAATGTTGGTTAGAAACTCATCACACAAATATTGTGCCTAGTTAAAACATACCCCCTTCGCACGTTGGCCAGCTAACTGAATGACATAGGCTAGAACAGAGGTAACCTGACACTTCCTAATCATTTTACATGCTAACAGCATGGTGCCTAGCTACGTACATTGGTCACTGATGGCCTTGATGATAAATCCCCAAGTATTATGGTCCACATGATACTTTTGGCTAACGAACTCAGCAGTCTCTGCCTCATATATCTTACCCACATGCTCCAGGGGGTTCAGGCTGCTCATGAGGCAACCAGTAATCCGATGCATGAGCACAGCGTCAATGGGGATCCTGTCCTAGATCCATAGGCATCCATCATGAATTAGTGTGAGAAGTTGTTGTGTGAGTCGGTCTGTTACATTGTAGTGTCCAAAGTGGGGCATCCTAAGCAGATTTAGGATCTCGAACCTCGCCAAAGCACGTACCCAATGTTGGGGGACAACTTTGACCCCATCGGTGCCATGAACTGTATCAATGTATAATTCGGGTGTGAGCTTAGGGAAGGCCTCAAAATTGGCCAAATCATATTCGTCGAACTTAACTTCATGAAGGCGACCAAAAGGTTCACCTATGATGGGGACCTCCCCTGGGGTCAGCGACATCTGCAGGTAGGTGATCAAGCCATCGAGGTTCTTTGGCGTGTGCATCGATGCCCTGCGTGGTCGCATGAAGGGGGGCAGCTAGTTGATCAGCTCGGCGAGCTGGGCCTCCTCTTGAGCAGCCCTCGGGGATTTCATGTTTCTTGGGGAGGTATGGGGCTTTCCTATGGCCTATTTCGTAGGATTTGAGGGCTTGCCTGAGCCCTGAGATTTTTATTTTCCTTTCTTAGTGGTAGGGCTGGGTGTGGAGACGACTTCTTTGACTTAGGATTCAACCTCCACCACTTCCTCAGTGTCTTGGTCTACTGAGGTTACTGGCTCTGAGAGTTTGACAGGGTTTGTGGCCATCATTCTGGCATGAAATATGAACTCATGATTGCTACTGTCAGAGGGGGCAGGCTGCTCAGACATGAACGAGATGCTAGCAGCATAGAATTTCTTACAGCACAACTTCATCCAGGACAACCAGGCTAAGTACAAGCTATTTGAGAAATAACGAACCTGTGTCTACTCTATCTCACCTATTTTATAGCCTTGGGTACCGCCCAATGGTAGATTAGACTTCGCGTGGGACTTACCATCAAGTAAATGGTAAAATATCTCCTAAAATCATCGCATTAAATACCAATCGCTCGCTCCATCCAACGGTAATTTTTTCTTTTACCCGATTTGACTGTTTCAATGGCTAGTTTTCGCACTAGGGTTGCGCTCAGCATACCCCTGCGATCCCAGCATACCCCTGCGCTCTGAGAAATACTCACGCATTTCTGGTGCACAGGCTTCACTCCGTTGGGATTCCTTCTAACTAAAATTCTGTGTTGCCATAACCCAGCCATCAAGACCTCTTGCGTCGTCATCTTACCTGCGTAGTGATCCCCTATTATATCTTCATAGTTTACATAATTCAAGCCATCGTTGCGCAGTACTTCATGAGGTGCGATGCTGATAAATTCCACCGCTCGATGTGCCAACTCCTTTCCTTTTCGTACCGAATTTTTAGCAAGTACTATGCTTGTGACTAGGGACGAATAGATCTCGATAAAACGTGCATCCACAACCCTACTTGCGAACAGCTGCGTATTAGGCAATCCTTCCTCACCCGTCTCAATTCGGGACAAGTGATCCTTCGCTGTACTCAAATTTCCAGGCTTGACGATTATTTCAACATTATATTCCTGAAGCAGCTACCACCTGTAGACTCCCACCCCCCCCCCCCCCCCCAACACAGTCACATTCCTTAGGCGTTCTAAAACCCCATGATCTGCAATCATCTTATAGTGGCGTCCTAATAGAGAGCGTTGATACTTCTGTAGCTTGTAGGTCAAGGCCAACCCTTCCCTCACCGTTGTGGCATAATTGTGTTTCTCACCCGAGATTATCTGACTAGTACATGTGATTGTGTGATTACTGTCTCTGGTGCCAAGTTGTGTACTACCTACTTCATGAGAAATTCCTAAACTATCCTTATGAAATATCATCGCCTGATCAAGGGAAGCAAGAATAGGTGCAGTGACCATCATGTTCCTGAGTTGTTCAAATTTCTTTTGGTGCACGTCATCCCAACTGAATGAAATATCATGCTTAAGCAGTGTTCTCACAAGTTCAGTGATCAGTGCGTATCCCCGACTGTATTTTCTATAGTAGCCCATATGTCCCAAGATATTGTGCAACAACTTCGTATTGATGGGCTTTACCTGTGTGACTGGTGTGATAAGTGTATTACTGATCTCCTCCCTCACCCTCTGCATATGATAAGGCTGTTGTGCTTCCAGCCGCGCATCTAAGTTGAGAGTGACGTGCGTACCACCCAAGTTCCCCGTGACCTTCTTAGGTCCTGAACACTTATCTGGAGACTCCATGATTAGATCCATAATATTTCCTATTGTCCCATCATCCTAGAAGTTCCCAATCATAACCTGCTTGGGTGGTACTGCCGTATGATGTTAACGCTTCGTGGTTTTAGTGGTTTTTTAGTAGCCTCCTCATGTATCGGAGGTCCCGCAACTATGCATTCCTCCCCTGATGCTATGATCAAGACCTTACATGGATCTACGTTGCAATCTTCCATGGTGGCCTTGTGGAGCTCGATATTATCCTGAATCTGTGTTTCCCATGTGGGTCCTCCTCTTACTGTGTTGGGGCTAGATTCACCAAACACAACGGTGTTGAGAGTCTGCAGAGCTCCCTTAAGCACCTCCAATCCTCCCGTTAACCCAAATGTCCCCAGCAATTCATCTCTTAGGGTTTTCCATTGGTGAGTGCGCTGTCATAGCTCCGCATCGAGATACCAGGAAGTAGGAAATGGTCCCAAGGCATGAATAAACAAGTGAACCCATTCTTCTGTAGTACGATCGCACCATCGCTCCATCCAAGCAAACAAGTATTCACACGGATTTCCTGGGTCCTAGAATCTCTTGATGTGCTCATCGGTTGGAGGTTCCAACTATAGTACCATCATATCCTAACATTCCTCCCATTCCTAGAATGCCCCCTTATGTGTGTCCCACCAATTCCCAAGCGTTTCACACATAGCTCGGTTAAGAGCCCATAGCCTTCGTTCTCTGGGAACCTCAGCTTCGAAGGTTCGCAAAAATTTTCTTTATACTACCGGAGCCATCAAAGCAGGGTAATTCTCTTACCTCAGAAGATATATAACAGAAGTCCTTGGTAATTCGTAGGAAGTGCAGTGTAGAGATTTCTTGCAGTCGGTTTTTCCAATCTTATAATTATTCGTCGGAGTCAGAGATGCATTTGTTCGTTGTCCTTCTCCTAGTGAGGCATATCATCGGCCATGGGATTGATCCAGTCTTCGTCCTTCGTAGTTAGCTTATAGATTTTATCCATCCCATCTTCCTCATGCACTGGCTAAGTGTACCTTTCTCCTTCTGTAGGGTCTAGTGGTACAATCACCCGAGTTCCCTCTCTTTCAAACACCATAATTTGTTTCTTCAAGTTGATAATTCCACCCATATCAATGGCCTAATCCAATCCCAAGAGTGTTGGGTAAGGGCCTGCATCTTCTACAATCTGAATGACTTCAAAGTCAGCTCGTACCTTAGCCCCGGTGATTGTTGAGATTCAACAAGATGATGAGCTTAGTGAAAAGAGTCACCTTCACTAAGTGGGACCACAGGCTATTTTTAGGTGCAAGTCTATTTTTAGACATAGTGATCATATTTTAGATGTTGCAGGATGCTATTTTTGGATGGTTGGTCAAGTGGAAAAATAGATGAAATTCTATTTTTAGAAGATTGGGTGAAGTTTATTTACAAATCGTCGATTTAAAAATAGATGTGTCGATTATTATTGACCCTTAATAATAATCAGACTCTAAATATCAACTTATTCTCTTGGAGCAATTTATTTCAGAATATAGATTTGGAAAATCAATGGGCTGAAGGAATTACGCAATTCCTAGGGTTTATTGGTGGTTCATGCATGGAGGACTTAGTTAGAACTGAAGTGGAAATGTTATGACAGAGTTGGAAGAGTAGTTACAGAAGTTGTTATTTAGTTTAACTCAGTTATTGGAGTTAAACTCAGTTGAGCTAGTTGTATCTTGTCTAACTGAATGATACACTAGTGAGAGTTAAGTGAATTAATTAGTTAATTAATTCACAACTATTAACTCACTAACAACTGAATAGAAACAACAGTTATCTACAATGCATGTCAGTTCTAGTGGAGACCCAGTGGAGAGGTAGGTGAAAGGGTAAGATGGACTATTTGTTTTGATTATAGTGATGCATTGATTGCATCACACACACATTGGAGTTGCCAATGAGGATTGCGTAGTCAAGGAAAGGTAGATTCGAATTCATTCAGGGGTCTTCTTCAACAGGGATTGCGCAGTGGAGGTAGGCTATCAGGTGGCAATAAATTAGTGCATGGATTTGCAGATTTCTTCATGTTAGTGTGTGACGATTGTATTGTACTGAGAGCTTGATGTACTAAAATTTGTATGAGATTGTTACATGATATCCATGATACATAATATATGATAGTTGGGGTTTTTAGCTTCAGGCTTTCCCATTAAACAACTGTGTTATGTGCGATTGTTTTTATTGCTTCATGTGTTTGCAATTGAGTTTTAAATTTCCACAAAAGATTAACAGTGGAAGGATTATGTATTTAGCAAGAAGATAAATATTGCTAGATCAGGGGAATCTGGATATATACATGCATATGTTATATAATTTCTACATGTTATCGCAGCAGTGTTAATTCTTGAAGATTGCAATTGTGAAGAATTGTTGAGTTTGTGCTGGTGGACAATTCAAATTTGCTGCAGAAATTTCTTGGTGCGACAGTTGAGTATACATTGAAATGTCTTTCAATGGGTTGTGATTGGAGTATGCCCTTGAGGGTAGTTCAAATTACATAGCCTAGAAGGATAGGATGGAGGTGGTGCTGGAAGATAATGGACTGAAGGAGTTCATCGATAGCGATGTTCCTAAGCCTGGTTCTAGCAATGCTGCATTACTTGACGCATGGAAAAAGAAGGTAGCAAAGAAAAGAAGAATCCTATTGGAAGGTGTGAAGGACCATATTGTCTCCAGCCTTCATGGGAAAGCCACTCCATTTGCAATGTGGAAGGCTTTGACAGATTTGTTCCAAAGCAGCAGCAACTAGAGGAAGTTGGCACTGAAAGATAAGCTCAGAAAAATAAAAATGGAGAAGGGCAACAGTATTCCAAAATATCTCACGAAGTTTTTCCACTGTAGGGATGAACTGGGAAGTTTGGGGATTACTATTGATGGTGATGACTTGGTGAGCTTTTCTCTCCTTGGGATTCTAAAGATTTGGCATAGTTATGAAGACTGTTTCAATGGACAAGATAAAATTCTAGGTTGGGAGTAACTTTGGTCGGATCTTATGTAGGAGGAGATAAGGCGAAGTACCAGGGATGGCTCTTCATTGAAGAATGAAGATGAAGATAATTGCACTTTGGATACCAAAGAAAGGAAAGGGAAGGGGAAGAAATTCCCTTCAAATTCTGAGGCTAAAGGAAAGAAGCAGGATTTTTCCAAGGTGAAGTGTTTTCATTCTCACGAACATGGGTATTTCACCACTGACTATCCACAGAAGAATAAGAACAAGAATGTTGCTAGAGTTGCAGTGGGTGAGGCCTTAGCCTCATAATTTGAACTTGATTTCTCTTCGATCGAATGCTTGGTTTCAAGCTCAATGGGATTAGTGTGGTATCTTGATAGTGGTGTGTCTTTCCATATGACAGGAGACAAGGAGTTGTTTAGTGACTTGGAGGAGAAGGATCTCCAAATGCATATAGAGATGGGTGACGATGGCAGATATGGTGCGACCAGCATTGGAACCATTACCTTTGAGAGGGATTCAGGTAATCCATTTCTGTTGCAAGATGTTATGCATGTTCTAGGTCTGAAGAAGAACTTGGTCTCGGTCGTAATGTTGGAAGACAGAGGTTATGACGTTGTTTTTAGCGATGGAAAAGCTTTCCTACGACATAAAACAATGGGTCAAACCAAGAGGATAGGGATTCTAGTTAAGAATCTCTACAAGCTAGAGGTAGATGGTTGCACTACAATGATGGGCAAAGCAAAAGAAGTGGTGAGCTGGGATGAGGGAAAATTATGGCACAAGAGATTGGGCCATCTTCACTATGGCGCATTGAATATTTTGTAGTACATTTCTACTGGAATTCCAAATGGTACTCTTGTGCAGTTAGATCAGTGCAATGGATGTACTATGGGTAAGTTTGTGAAGACCACCTTTCATGAGAAGGAGAACCGTGCTTCAATGATCCTTGAGAGAATTCACACAGATGTGTGTGGACCTTTCTTGGTTGCTTCAACAACAAAACACAGGTATTATGTTATATTTGTTGATGACTATTCTCATAGATGTTGGCTATTATTCATGCAGAAGAAGAGCGAAACATTCTCAAAGTTATGTGAGTTTAAAGCATTGATGGAGAAGGAGTCGGGGAAGCAAGTGAAAGCTCTACGGAGCGATAATGGTGGTGAATACATCTTGAGCGAGTTCAAAGAATTATGTAGCAATGAAGGAATTCGAAGAGAACTCATAGCTCCTCATAACCCACAACATAATGGGGTTGCGAGGAGGAAGAACAGAATGATCATGGGTGTTGCATGAGCTATGCTTGAGAGGGAGCTAGACTTGCATGTAGTGAAGGAACTGCTTGTTCCGAAATATGAGCCTCTGAATGTGGATCAACCACAAGAGGAGATTCATGGAGTGGAGGACTCAACTCATGCAGAACCAAACATCAGACAAGGCAAAAGGGGTACCACAGAAGCTGAGAGACTGAAGCTTGATGCAGCACAGAATGTAGGAGTCCCTACATCACAGCGCAGACAGAGACAGTCACTTGACCGATTTACTGGATACATGGCTCTTATGAGCAAGTGTATCATGACAGAGCCATCTTCTTTTGAATAAGTAGTGCAGGAGCACACATGGGTAGATGCCATGGTGGAGGAGTATGACTCCATTGTCAGAAACAGTGCTTGGGAGATTGTTCCAAGGCCGGTGGGAAAATCAGTTGTAGGATCAAGATGGATCTACAAGGTAAATCAAGTTGTTGATGGGAGCATCGAGAAGTATAAGGCAAGATTTGTTGCCCAGGGCTTCTCACAGATAGAGGGGATCTATTATGAAGAAACCTTTACACCTGTCGCACGGTATTCTTCCATAAGGACCATCCTTGCTCTCTCAGCGCAGATGGGTTGGCACATTCATGAGATGGATGTGAAGACTGTGTTCCTTAATGGGATCATTGAGGAAGAGGTGTACATTGAGCATCTTGAAGGATTTGAGATCTTCAGCAGTGAGTCGCATGTGTGCAGGCTCAAAAGAGTGTTGTATGAGCTGAAGAAAGCACCACGTGCTTTCTACACACGGATCGAAAACTATTTCACTAGATTGGGATTCACCAAGAGTGAGGCGGATGCAAACCTGTACCAAATTGTGGTGGAGGGTAAGCTTTTAATCATTGTTATTTATGTTGATGATTTAATACTAACGAGTGATGAGAAATTGATACACTCATGCAAGGCAGATCTTGCAAAGGAGTTTGAGATGAAGGATTTGGGCCTCCTTCATTATTTCCTTGGATTGGAAATATGGCAGTGGGAAGGTGAACTATTTGTGTCTCAAGGAAAGTATGCCCAGGAGATACTGGAGAAGTTTCACATGCAAGGCTGTAAGCCTATCGACACTCCTCTTCCAGGAAATTGGAGGAAATAGGATGCTACATCGGCAGAGGTAGTGGATGCCACTGTTTATCAACAGTAGGTGGGTTCGCTCATGTATATAGTTAATACAAGACTGAACATATGCTATGCGGTGAACCAAATTTCACAAGCAATGTTTAAGCCTACCAAGCTCTTTTGGAAGGAAAGCAAGCATGTCCTAAGGTATCTCATGGGAACATCTGAGTATGGCTTATGGTATAGACAAATGGATGAGGTGAAGTTGCATGGCTTCATAGATTCAGATTGGGTAGGAAGCCCAATGGACATAAAGAGCACATCAGGAGGGGTTTTCAGTATCGGATCTACAACAATTTCTTGGTACAGTAGGAAACAAAGATCTGTGGCACTCAGTTCAGCGGAAGCAGAATACATGGCGGCAAGTCAAGATGCATGTGAGGCTATCTGGATGAGGAATATCCTCGTCGGTTTGTTCGGTTCAGATTTAGATCCTACAGTGATACATTGTGATAATTAGAGTTGCATTAAAATCGCGATTAATCCTATGTTTCATGATATATCTAAACATATTGATATCCGGTATCATCATATCAGAGATTGTGTGCAGCAAAAGATCATGGTTCTTCAGTACATTCCTACGGAGGATCAAGATGTAGATATTCTGACGAAGGCGCTTACCAGGAGCAAATTTGAATACCATAGAGGCAGGATCGAGGTGAAAGATAATCCCTATCTTGTTGAGAGGGAGTGTTGAGATTCAAAAAGATGATGAGCTTAGTGAAAAGAGTTGCCTTCACTAAGTGGGCCCACAGGCTATTTTTAGGTGCAAGCCTATTTTTAGACTATGTATATTTTTAGACATGGTGATCATATTTCAGAAGTTGCAAGATGCTATTTGTGGATGGTTGGTCAAGTTGGAAAAATAGATGAAATTCTATTTTTAGAAGATTGGGCGAAGTCTATTTATAGATCATCGATCTAAAAATAGATGTGTCGATTATTATTAACCCTTAATAATAATCAAACTCTAAATATCAACTTATTCTCTTGGAGCACTTTATTTTAGTATACAGATTTGGAAATCAATGGGCTGAAGGAATTACACAATTCCTAGGTTTTATTGGTGGTTCATGCATGGAGGACTCAGTTAGAACTGAAGTGGAAAAGTTATGACAGAGTTGGAAGAGTAGTTACAGGAGTTGTTATTCAGTTTAACTCAGTTGAGTTAGTTGTATCTAGTCTAACTAAATGATACACTAGTGAGAGTTAAGTGAATTAATTAGTTAATTAATTCAAAACTATTAACTCACTAAAAACTGAACAGAAACAACAGTTAACTATAGTGCATGTCAGTTCTAGTGAAGACCCAGTGGAGAGGTAGGTGAAAGGGTAAGATGGACTATCTGTTGTGACTATAGTGATGCATTGATTGCATCATACACAAATTGGATTTTCCAATGAGGATTGAAAAGTCAAGGCAAGGTAGATTCGAATTCATTCAAGGGTCTTCTTCAGTAGGGAATGCGCTGTGGAGGCAGGCTATCAGGTGGCAAGAAATCAGTGCATGGATTTGCAGATTTCTTCATGTTAGTGTGAGACGATTGTATTGTATTGAGAGCTTGATGTACTAAGCTTTGTATGAGATTGTTACATGATCTCCATGATACATAATATATGATAGTTGGGGTTTTTAGCTTCAGGCTTTCTCGTTAAACAACTGTGTTATGTGCGATTGTTTTTATTGCTTCATGCGTTTGCAATTGAGTTTTAAATTTCCGCAAAAGATTAACAATGGAAGGGTTCTGTATTTAGCAAGAAGATAAATATTGTTAGATTAGGAGAATCTGGATATATACATGCATATGTTATGTAATTTCTACAGTGATATCTATGACCATATTTGAATCCCCAATGGTATGATCTTCTGTTGATTAGCCATGCGTAGCTGGATAGTAGACCATTCCAATTTAGGCTCTCCCATTCATTTCCAAGTCTACTTAGGTAGTACATTCACATGTGATCCTAGGTCTAGAATTACCTGGTCCATCTCATAATCACCAAGCTACGCAGTTAATCACATTTCATGGCTAGGGCGTCTCTTATGCTCATAAAGTTTGTGCACATCCTTAAGTTTCGTGACTGGGGCTGCCTTTCTTGTGCAACTGTTGAGTAGGGCTTGGAGGTTTTCTACCACCTATTGATTGTGCAGCAGCTTCATGCACGCCTGCAAGAATGGTTTGACCTCATCTTCGATTCCACTGTTTGGAGCCGATGTCTCATTTTGGGCACAGCCTTGCCGAGATGTGGCAGAGGTCTCCTTCTCCTTTTGAGAGCCCACACCTTCTGGTTTGGTAGCTACTTTATGGATCAGAGACTTTGTCTCAGCTCTTTCCACAGACCCTTCAGTGGCCATACCATTGCGTGTTATTACATTAATGCTCGGATCCTCTTCACGAGGTTCCGCCTTGACTCGTTGTACATTCTATGTAGGAGTCTGCTACTTTTCCTGTACCTTGACCATCAAAATCAGGCAGTCCTTGATCACATGGTCCAACTGTCTACAATATCTGCAGGATTTCTGAGTTGGGTTCGTGTAGTCCCTCGCAAAGTGACCTATTTCCCCATAATTATAACAGATTAATTGGCCTCTACCCCTACTTGCGCTTCCTCCTCATCCCCCTCCCTGTCCCTAGCTAGGGATCCTCCTATACCTGTGGGGGATCTTGGTGATGAGGGGTCTGAATATACCCTATATAGGTTTCCTCGGTCAATCATCAGATCATATGTTTGGTAGTTCTGTTCATCATGTCCTACAGACCTACAAAACCTACACCACTATTGTTTTACTTCTGGGATATATGCGGAAAGGTGGGGGAAGTGGTTGGTATCGTGTAGCCCAGCAACGTGACAGTCATCGCAGCATAGCGTCGGCCCACTTGGTCTCACATCTTCCCTAGGGTGCAGCGGGCTGGGTCCCCCAGCCTGGATGTAGTCTACAAGCATCGAACAGTTATCTTTGGTGTGGCCATTCACCCTGCATCGTATGCACCATATTTTGGGGCTGGCCTCTGTCCCTCGCTCCTTGTGTAGATTTTGAATCTCCATGTGCTTCTAG
Organism: Pinus albicaulis; assembly: GCA_034641835.2. Taxonomy (NCBI): domain Eukaryota; kingdom Viridiplantae; phylum Streptophyta; class Pinopsida; order Pinales; family Pinaceae; genus Pinus; species Pinus albicaulis. The sequence goes on along the minus strand of CM076575.1, from coordinate 1,703,489,182 downwards.
CTGGCCTTGTATCTGTTGTACTCCTAACTGGGTATCATCTCTTGGCACAACTTCCAGTTTCATGGAAACCTCCAAGGCCTTCTCCTATGTTTCAATGGCTTGGTGACCCATATCTATGTGCAGGTGGGGCAACAACATAGCAATGAACCACTACATGTGTTACTTGTCATCATACTAGAATCCTCCTTCTCTGATCACTTTCTTTAATGTTGATCAACTTCCCATACAGACTTAGATGGTCCTTGCTTTAAATCCTTTAAGTCACTTACTAACTAAGAGTAGGACTTAGATTTCTTGAACTGTTGTTTTAACGCATTCTTAATTTCCTCAATAGTTGAATTCACATGTTGGTCAATTTATCCCATGTAATAGTACAAGGCTCTCCCTTCAAAAGCAAGGGATAACTGTGCCCATTTCACTGCATCGCTTACTATGTTCTACAGTCCATATCGATCCTGCGAAAAACCAGAACCGATCGATGTCCTCATTGCCCATGCCTTTGAAGGTAGGTAGCTTCATGTGTGCAGCCCTATCGTCTTCTCGTGGGGGTGGAGGTGAGTTTTTACCCCTATGAGGGTTTGATGGTGGCGTTGACAGAGGGCTATGCATAGCAAAATTTCTTACTGGACTGTAGACAGATCGATCCCCCTCTTGGTTAGTCCTGTAGTACTTACCATTAAATTTTGTGCCCTTGCTCTGATCGGAGCTCATTCACTCTGTATGGCTACACAAAATGATTTTTTCGCACAACAAGATCTTAATTAGTAATGGAAAAGTCTTCAAAAACTTACCCCATAAACCCTTGAAGATCCTTCACTCTGCTTTCGAGTAGGATACGAATTGATCGACTGCAAATTCAGTCACAAATAATCCTATCACATTGTCCACCCAGTGATCTACCGTGCGAGTAATGGTGTTTTCGGTATCTTCTAGCTGCAGGATCCATTATGGGGTCCACTGTGTGACCCACTCGTCTTTCAAACACTTCTGAAATTTGACCAACCTTGCGAGCCACTCCTGGAGCTCAATCGCAATTGTTACAAAGAAGATCTCATAGATCTATGTGAAAATATACTTATTCTTCCACTCTTCGGTGGTCAACTTCTTACTGCGGTTTTCTTTTACTGTGAATTCTTGAACCTATTTTTCAAACCATTCATCGATTTATTTTCTTTCAAGTTTCCAATACAGCCTTGGCATTACCCGATCTCTCTCAAAATGCTCTTGGTCCCAGCAACGGAACCATTTGTTGGCTCAAGGGGTCCTGACCCAGGTTCATAGGTTAAGGTTTTCCAACAAACCCCGATACTATTGGCCCTTTCGGCAGTGACCTGCTTGCGCAGGCCAAAGTCTCACTCAAAGAATTATGGGAGGGTGCTAGAACTAGCTTTCTACACCTTGGGAGAGAGCAGGTAAGTCAATCTGGTCCACAATTATCATATCTATATAGCTAGAGGTCGTTCGCAGGAGTTTCAATAAATAATCATAACACAGTTTATCAGATCTAAACAACAGGCTCACATCCACATGTGTACTATCAGCTATAATCATAGAACAATATATTTGTAGCAGATTAATAGATCACTGATACATTTACCATAACATAGTCATTTCGCAACTTATTATCATCATATAACTCAAGTACGCATCAATCATAACAGGATAGATCTAGATAACATCAGATGTCCACAATACTTCTACACATCTATATCATTACCCAAAAATCCTCTTATGTTCCCCAAATTACCACCTGCACACACAGCCAGCTGGGTCCGCACACAGCAGGATAGAGGATCTTTGTGCACACAGCCAGCAAGAGTCCTAACCCAAACAACCCTGTCACAGAACTAACAGTTCGTACTTCGCATCAATCTCTATTAATTCCTACTTTATGACTCAAAAAAGGTTAATTTATTTATAGCAACTTAGCCTATGCATCCAACGGTCCACAAACCATGGTTTGTGGACTCTTGGTATAACCTTGACCCATTTACAATGCGTTAGGGGCTTTGACCCACCCCAAAACCCTCGCGCCAGACTAAGCAATACAAAATTATAAAAAAATGGACAAAATTCATAGCCTTTGAGAGACCATGCTCCAACACTTAGACCCCATGAAATACAGTTGATCCACCTCTTCATTCGCTCCCTGAAAGACTACCTTCAATCTAGGAAGAGAAGGGCATGAGCTAGTTGAATGACTCTATTCGCAAATTTCACATGCTTCTACAATGTTTAATGGACATTCCTTTAGTGGATGTTTCTTTCTGCACTGCGAGCAGAATATGGCCATGGTATTTTCCAATTCCATTTGCTTCTAATTTTCTTGCAACATGTCCAACTAATTAGATAATGTGCTCAATATATCAGTCCTCAAATTGTCCAGAAAATTTCTGATTTCTGCCTTCGTGACCCCTCCACTGAATGTCTTTATCAACCAAATCCCTTATTTATTTTTCGTGGCTCCTCTTGAACACTATATGCAAAGCTCACAGATAATATCGAAATCTTCTTTCAATAAATCTCCCTTTCCTACTATATTCAAAATCTCCAAAGATTCTTCCCTTAATGCCCGGAGAAGGATGATCTTCAAGATGTCCTTATCCAGGTTACTATGTCCTGACCTCTGTAGAGTGTCTTTGAAGCGCTCCACATAATCTTCCATATTCTCATATTCCTTATGCTTGAACTTAAATATTTCTTCCTTGATATCACAAGATTTGCAGTAATCATGACACTTCTCCAGAAAAATATTTTTCATTTCAACCCATGAGGAGATAGTTTCCCCCCCTAAACCCATGAACCGTCCCAGGGATGTTGTTAGTTGGTGCTGTTTTAATGCAGGAAGGAAGACCCATTTCATTTGAAAGTCGTCCAATCAAAGGAAAGTATTTACAAAAGGCTATTTATGAGAAGGAAATGTTGGCAATACTACATGCACTAAAGAAATGGAGACCTTACCTAATGGGAAGACACTTCAAGGTAAAAACTGGTCATGATAGTCTTAAACACTTTTTGGAACAAAGACTATCTTCAGAAGAGCAACAAAAATGGGTCACAAAGATGTTGGGTTATGACTTTGAAATAATCTACAAAAAAGAAAAGCTTAATGTTGTTGCAGATGCACTCTCAAGAAAGAATGAAGAGGTGGAAGCATTGCTTTGTGCCATTTCTATTATCCAACCAGATTGGATAACCAAAGCAAGAGATGAATGGAAGAAGGACAAAGATGTATGGACACTCATTCAAAAGTTGCGGCAAGATCCTAGTACATCTGATACATTTAGTTGGAAAAATGATTCCTTATGGTACAAAGATCGCTTATATCTTTGTAAGAATTCCCAACTAAAACAAAATATTCTTCTGGAATTGCACACTTCTCCTTTAGGAGGACACTCAGGATTTTTTAAAACTTACCACAGGGTGAAGAAAGAATTTTTTTGGGATGGCCTTAAATCTGATATTCAAAATTTTGTGGCGGAATGTTTGGTTTGCCGGCAGAATAAAGTGGAGACAATTAAGACCCTGGGACTTCTACAACCTTTATCCATTCCAAGTCAACGTTGGGAGGAGATTTCAATGGATTTTATCACAGGTTTACCTAAGTGCAAAGGAAAGAGTGTCATCATGGTGGTAGTTGATAGACTTACCAAGTATGCACACTTTTGTGCATTATCTCATCCATTTAAAGCAAGTACAGTTGCTACTACATTTATGGACATAATTCAAAAGCTACATGGAAGCCCAAGGGTTATTGTGAGCGACATAGATCCCATTTTTACTGGAAATTTTTGGACGGAGCTATTTTCTTGTTTGGGTACTCAATTAGCTCATAGCTCATCTTATCATCCTCAATCTGATGGTCAAACTGAGATAGTAAATAAATGTTTGGAAGGATATCTTCGTTGTTTTGTATCTGATAAAAAAACACAATGGGTCAAGTGGTTACCTCTCGCTGAATGGTGGTATAACACTTCATTCCATACTGCAGCAAAAATGACCCCATTTATGGCTCTTTATGGATATCATCCACCATCCATCACATCATCTTTACGGGAAAATTCAAAGTTTCAAGTAGTGGAAGATCACATCGAGCATTAGCAAGAAGTTCTCCAACTCTTAAAGGATAACCTAAATTTGGCAAAAAATCGAATGAAACAACAGGCAGATCAACATCGCAGCGAGAGAAGTTTTGATGTAGGAGATTAGGTATTTCTATGGCTACAACCATACAAACAAATGTCCCTCAAGCAAGCTAAGAAGAATAATAAATTATTGCCAAAGTACTATGGTCCTTACAAGGTGTTGCAAAAGATTGGTACTTTGGCATACAAATTGGTGCTTCCTGCTTCTTCGCGAGTGCATCCAGGTTTCCATGTTTCATGCTTAAAGAAGGTTATAGGTGAAAATCTTCCAGTTCAAAAAATATTGCCAGAACTTGATGAGGAAGGAAAAATCATATTGGAACCTGAAGCAGTCACGGAAACAAGAACTCGACAGCTACGAAATTGATCAATTTCAAAGTATCTCATCAAGTGGAAAAACTTACCCACTGAAGATTCTACATGGGAGGATGAGAAGTTTATACAGAAGCACCCAGAGCTACTCAAGCGTTGAGGACAACACTTTTTTGAAGGAGAGGGGCATGTTAGGTCCCTATATTACTAGTATAGTCCCTTATTGTTGTTAGTGTAACCCCCTTATTGTTATTATTGTGCCCTTGTAACCCCCATTTTGTTATTATTGTGCCCTTAAATTATTATTGTTAGGTCGGCTAGGATTACATTGTGGCCCACTAGGATTACATTATGGCCACATGGACTCCTATATATAGAAAGGAGGTTTTGTAAATTGTATCATCCAAGAATTTTTCATTCATGTAATGTATTGGAGGCTGCCCCCTCAAAGTGGCTTATTTCTAAGGCGTTGATATCTCTTTTCTTCTATTTTTGGAGCTGGTTACACAACATTGAAGTTTTTCTTGCAACAACATTAAGCTTTTATTGCAACAACATTAATCATTTTTCCAACTAAATGTATCAGATGTACTAGGATCTTGCTTCAACTTTTGAATGAGTGTCCATACATCTTTGTCCTTCTTCCATTCATCTCTTGCTTCGGTTATCCAATCTGGTTGGATAATAGAAATGGCAAAAAGCAATGCTTCCACCTCTTCATTCTTTCTTGAGAGTACATCTGCAACAACATTAAGCTTTCCTTTTTTGTAGATTATTTCAAAGTCAAAACTTCAAAACATGCCTTTATTCAAAACTTCCATGTCATTTTTTGTGCTCTTTGCGAGAGCGAAATTTGTTGCACTTGCTCTTGTAATTTTGATATGTCATGTTGCCATTCTTCATCTTCATGAGTCATAGTAGAGCTTTCCAAAGGCTTAATGGGTGTTGAATTCTTTTTAGGGGCCATTTTATAATCCAATACTGATATATATTCTACAATACGCCCTTGCAATCAATTCAACCTGATTCTTCAAACAAGACTTATGCAATTCGGAAAAAAAATACACACCTTTTACTTGCTTTTGAGGAGCTCGATATTTAAATTGTATTATCTATGTGATTGTGGCTCTTCAATATCTGAATTTCAACACTGAAGTAGCCCTCTAAATTCTCTTTTGAATGCCACAGGTATGACTTGATTTGGATTCTCCAAGACAAAGTTATGTCCAATCTCCCACAATGACCTAATTATGGACTGGTTCAGTATAGCGAACTTGTACGACTTGCCACGTGTCACTGTTTCATCCTTTCCCTCTGAAATTGATAGCCAAGAACTACAGTCCATGTACTTGTGACCAATTTTTACGGCACTCCAATCCGATGCTCAGAGAGAGAGTTATTGAAATTTTCCCACGATCACCTTTTTGAGATGAAATTCGGGAGCCTGAAAAAGCACTACCTTCCATAGATCATATCTCCAAAAATATTGCGAACCAAGATATGAATTTTTTTTAAAAGTTTCCTTAGGATTTCAGCTTCGTACCATAAAAATTTCAGATTCTAAACCTCAGTAGAAAAAAAGTGATAGCGCAAATTCCACGATGACCTGTTTAGGAGCCTGAAAAAAGACCTAACTTCCATAGATCATATCTCCGAAAATATTTTGAACCAAGCTCTGAAATTTTTAGAAGTTATTTATCAGGATTTTGGCTTTGAACCCTAAAAATTTTAGCTTCTGCAACTTCGTAGAAAAAAAGTTATAGTGAAAATTCCACGATGAGCTGTTTGGAGTAGCGAAACCCTAGAATCCAAAGCTCTGATACCAAATGTTGGTAAACCAGCTCCAAAAAGAGAAGAAAAGAGATATCAACACCTTAGAAATAAGCCACTTTGAGGGGGAAACCTCCAATACATTACATGAATGAACAATTCTTGGATGATACAATTTACAAAACCTCCTTTCTATATATAGGAATCCATGGGGCCATAATGTAATCCTAGCCGACCTAACAATAATAATTTAAGGGCATAATAATAACAAAATGGGGGTTAAAAGGGTACAATAATAACAATAAGGGGTTTACACTAACAATAATAAGGGACTATACTAGTGATATAGGGACCTAACAGATGTCCCCTTTAAAGTGGCAGGGAATATCTTCAATTTCTGAGCATCAACTATATAATCATACCCTTGATAGACAATGTCGAATTCAAAGAGGAATGTATCAGGATCTTTAGAGGAAAGCCTATGAAAATTAGGCAAATCTGTCAAAGGAATATGCTTCAACAGTGCATCACCTCTAATATCCCCAATTGGGAAATCGATCGAGGAAGTTGTAGGTGCCATGAATATTTTCCAATATTCACTCAGGATCTCAATAGATTCTGTAGTGAATGATTGAGGTAGTTCCAAAACAGAAGATTGGCCTCTATTTAACAGCACTTCCTCGATCTCGTGGTAATGCAAATTCCCTTAGATCTTCTTATTCCTTGCTGGAATTTCTTGATTCCTCAGATCACCTGCTTGCAAATTCCTCTCCTTTTGTCATCAACAAGAACGTTCCTTCTTCTAGTACCCTACTTACTTCTTCTTCTTCTTCTACCATTGAAACGATTCCTTCTGATATCGCGGGTAGTATTAGCTAAACGAGAGACTTCCTTTCAGATTTCGTTTGAGTTCTTACCCTGACAATGACCCGTGAACATGCTTCTAATTCAGCCTTTGTGATAAGTTCTTGGATATAGGTAATCCTTCTCAAATCCTTTATTCCTCTCTTTGGGGGTCCTCCTCTACCCCTTTTATTCGGATCTCTGTTCATACAATTGATGAGAAGAAAAAAAATTAAATAAAAATTTCTACGCTCGGGACCTGGAGCAGGGAAAGAGAAATTCCCTCCCTAGGACAAGAGATTAGGTGTTTAACACAAAGAAAGAAGGAAAAGAAAGAAAATAAATTAAATCTTAAGCTTAGGACTTGGAGCAGGGTAGCATTTCCCTCCCTAGGACGAGAGATGGGGCCCTCAGAAATCAACAGAAAGAAAAGAAAAGAAAAAGAAAACGAATAATGCTCAGGACATGGAGCAGAGTAGCATTTCCCTCCCCAAGATGAGAGATTGGTTCCTAAGAAATCAACTAAAAAGAAGATAAATAGAACAACTATGCTCGGGACCTAAAGCAAGTAGCGTTTCCCTCCCTAGGATGAGCGATTGATCCTTAGATCAATATGAATCATGTTCTTGCACCTTTGATAGCCTCCCCAGAAATGATGCCAAAATGTTGGTGTCCAAGTATGAATGATTATTCAAACCCTTTTCCACATTAATTAGCAATCCAGGTGTGTTGTTTATTGCAAGGCTAATGCACAAAATATATGGAGATGAAAATAGCACAATTATGTATTAATCATGGATTCGATGAACTAAATAAAGAAACAAATCACTATAACAACAATGAAAGAATAAAAACAATGAATTGTAAAACTTGCAATACATTCACAACAAATAAGGATTTCAGTAATTACATGTACTATCATGGCAATTAAGAAATATACAAAACAAGAAATGAAATTAACACACACACAAAAAGCACGCAGCACTTCATCAAGAGGGTGGGGCCAACTCCCTGATCAAGGTTGAAATGTATACACGAACTCACAAAAAGGACAAAAAGATAACTTGCATTACTTAATGAAATTTTCTGTTATAGATCTCAATTCCTTGCATATCTAACCCTTGATTCACAACTTCAGAGCCCTTCTTATACAAATGACTTCAATGGCAGTTCATGAAATCTCGAAAACTAGTGCCTAAAATTATATAGTTGTTGTTATGATGGACAGAATATATGTGAAAGAAAATAGACGAAAGGTTTTGGAGTCGTTATTTCATTGCAGTGTCGCCCAGGATAGCGCTGCCAAATCTGTAGTTGTCCCTGGAATTATGAATATGGTCATACGACCACTGAATCTGCAAAAATAGCTAAATTAGTAAATGAATTAGGTAATAATCCCTGTGAATATACGTCATCGACTAAATACTCCAATAATACTTGTTAATGGGCTTACCTATGCACTTTAGAACATAAATCGAATGTTAATGACACAAATGGATAAAGAAAGTGGGATAAAATGGAAGAAAAGATGTGCAGGTTTGGCTCCCAACAATGGCCACATCCATGGCCTCCACAAATGGGTCCTCTATGCAATAGATCCAAGTGGATAAGGTCATGGAAGAGTATAGGAACATTTTCTCCTCATCCATGGGGGTACCTTTGCACTATTAGATCAAGCATTTGATCGATCTAATCCCAGGTGCACCTCTACCTAATGGGCCTATTAACCACTACTCTATTATAGAAAATGAAGAAATCAAGTGGTATATCCAAGATTTTATACAAAAAGGGCACATTTTACCAATTTCCTCACCTTGTGGGAGCCCAGTTGTACTTGTGCATAAAAAAGATGGGACATGGAGACTCTACATTGATTATCATGCATTAAACAAAATCATAGTTAGGAATAGATACCCAATCCCACGAATTGATGAACTTATTGACCATATCAAGGAGACTAATTACTTTAGCAAAATTTATTTGAAGTATGACTGTTGGGTCTGTTTACTGGGTAAACTAACACAAGTATTTTATTATCAATCTGAGTTTGTAAAACTTGGAAGCATGTCCAAAATATATGGATTTGAAATACAATAATTTTTAGAAGATGAATTATTTAATTTAAAGGACGTTCATATTAAAAATATAAAACTTAACTAAATCATTTCTAATTTAATATGTAATAAGCAGAAGAAGAGGCTCCTAACTTAGGAGAACTAGGTTAACCTTCTCTACAATACTACTGCATGAACAAAAATCAAAATCACTAATGAACAATCGCTTTAAGATTCATAAAAGAATAATAGAAGAGGCTCCTAACTAAGGAGGTCCTTGTTGTCCTTCTTTATAAATTCATTCATCACTAATGCCATTGTATGAAAACTAGAAATTCAGGAAAAACTTTTAAACAAAGCAAGGAAGATGAATTCTAGTTTCTATTCTTTGTTCAGATAGAAGGAGAGTTTAACTTAAACACTGGGTTGACCCTTCATATGCATATTACAATTTAGAATAAGATTCATCAGAAAACATAATTGATCATCATACATCTAATTAACTGATTTAAACACAAAACAAAACTAGTTTAAGAAAATTCAACTAATCTAACCAGAAAGTGCACTTAGCTCGGTGTGGGGGCCCTCCACCCTTGTCTCACACACTGAAATTACTTCTCAGCTACTGAAAATCAATCAATAATTCACCACATTAAATAGTAGAAATAATATAGAACTGGTGTCTTCAATTAAATCTCAAAGTTCAGAAATATCAAAGTGAAATCATACAAATTCTACATATTCATGACTTTTCACAATACCATTCTTGTTAAAACTCTCCTTTGAAATATCAGGATCCTTATGTTCTAATAGGTGGCAGAGTCAGGCTAAACAATGGCAGAAACTCAAACTTATAACTTTAATTTTTAACGCTTGTTCAACACACAATCCCGAGTTTCATTTATTCTTAATATTTGTTCATCAATGAGGAAAATCCGAAGTTAGTGCTTACCTGTTCTCTCCATGAGATTTCTGAAATTCGTTGGAATGTTTGATCAACATAACGACAGATATATCGACTTCCAATCTCCGTTAACATCAATGCACCCTCTTCTTATTTCTCCACACCTCCTTTGCTATTTCTTATGTTGTTCCTTCTCGTCTTAAGTTTCTCTATTTTCTTCACAACCTCTTCTGTGTTTTCTTCAACAATTTCATTCTTCATGAGGTGTTTGAACCCGTGCCTATGGTATTCACAACATCAAATTCCTTTCTCTGAGCCTGGTAATGGCTGTGATGGTGAAAGAATAATGCAACACAAAGGTATGTTTGTTTTACATGGCAGAAGCTTCAGTAGTTGCACAGGGTTTGATTTATGTCATAGCACTGTGTTTTTGAATATATGTTGATCATTTCTCATGCCGACCCATCAATCGGATCCCTCCATGGTTTCGTTCCTTTTTTTTGCATGTTGTCCTTTCTCCACGGTGTATTCATACATCTTGTCACCATCATTAGGGGAATTTTGAGGTCTAAAATGGGCCTCCTAAGGAAATTATAAAACAATAGTGGAAAAAGTCTAATAAGATTTGATGACATCATCAAATTTTAGAGGGAAAAATGAAAAAACTACTTTTTCAGTTCATATTTTCAACTTATCTCCCAAAGTTTTTACTCAAATTTCGAGCGGGAGTACTCATTGGATGCGGAATTTAATTCCCCATCCAAGGAGTACCCATGTTGCATACTTTTGATGGGTCCTACTACATGAAAAATGAGAAATACATAAAAAACGTGATTACAATCACGTTTTTTTATGTATTTCTCATTTTTCGCGTAGAAAAGTTCATCAAAAGTATGCAACATGGGTACTCCTTGGATGAGGAATTAAATTCCGCATCCAATGAGTACCCCCGCTCGAAATTTGAGTCAAAAATTTGGGAGATAAGTTTAAAATACGAGTTGAAAAAGTAGTTTTATTATTTTATTATTTTTTAATATTTTTACTTTTTTACTCCAAAAATGGTGAATCATCCATATGGATGACATCATCATCTTGAATCCTATTGGTTGTTATAAAGTTTATTTTTGTTGTACATTTTTCTTATGAGGCCCATTTTAGACCTCAAAATTCCCCTAATGAACCCACATTCTCTGCCACTTTGTCTTTTATTCATAGCCACCTTTATTGCTTTACATGCATGTATCTTAATCTATATCCATCATGATTCATGTTTTTCATTGCATTGGTTTTGCATTTCATACTTAGGTTTTGTCATTTGCATTATGCCCTCATTCCATACCTTAACTTTTTATCATATGATATATATTTTCATATTGCGCTTGTAGCTTTGGTTTCAATCTTTTTATTGTTTAATTTAATTTTAAAATGACCCTAGAAGGGTCATTTTTAAAATTAAATTTTCTATTATGACATTAACCTTTGTTGTTTTGTAGGTCAACAAGAATTCGAATATTGAGCCTTTAATTTTTTATCCATATGCTTAAGAAAATGACTAGGATTAATGTGATGGTTTTAAAAAAATGATTGGGATTAATGTGGTGGTATATGGAATGATGGTTAATGTAGGAAGGTAAATGTAGGAAATGGGTAATGAACAGGGATAGGATTATAATGAATATGATTATGATGGGTAGGATAATGAAGGTAGTGTTTTGAAATGTATGTAGGATATAGGTAAAATGTAATGGAATGCATATTAAGCTAAATTAGTCTTAACAATTTCTAGAATTAAAAAAAAAAAAAAAAACGAGATTTTAAGAGCAAATTTTTTTCACTTACTATACTTGTACTCTCGTAAATAGCTTGATGTCAATACTATTCAATGATGTCCTCATGATGGTTATTATAAGATAAATTGAGCTGTGGAGACTTATTTTTTCTTTCATGTTTTTCACATCTGATATTGATTTAGGATCTTCGAATGTTAATTTTGTTTAGATCCCTTCTGCAATTTGTAATTGATGTTTCAGGTCCCTTCTGACAAGTGCTTCAGGCTTGAATGTTGATTTTGTCTTCTGCAATTTGTAATTGATGTTTTAGGTCCCTTTTGACATGTGCTTCAGGATTGAATGTTGATGTTGTTTAGGTCCCTTTTGTAGTGATAAAATAATTTTTTAGGTCTCTTCTGTTATGTAACTCAGGTTCCTTCCGCAATACAACTGCTCAAATTATTCACATAGTTTTATTACGAATTTCCCCCTTTCTTATGTTAAGACTTGTCCTCGAGTCTTGCATTTCTTGGAGGATTAATTATGCAAAATCACATTGAAGTAAAGACAAAAAACAAAGAATTCATATTGGCCAAACAAGTTGGTTTTCCGATATGAATTCGAGTTTGTATTGTGCCAGTCTCCTGGACGACATATTACTATGTTGTTCCATTATTTCCATATCAATTTCTATTGAAATTATTTTCATAAAATCCTCTTTATTGATAGGCTTATTGTAGACTTTAAGCCTATTTCCATTAACTAAAAATGAAATTGGTGTTTCATCTATTGTTTTTATTTTGACTGCTCCATTGTTATATATCTCCTCTATCTCATATGGTCCAAGCCAGTGAGTTGTAAACTCAGCTTTGAAATCCTTAAACTTGGATTCAAACAATAGTGCCCAGTCTCCTTTCTGAAAAACTGTATTCTTGATTAATCGACCATGCCATTTTATTCTCTGCTCATGCACTAGAGATGTATGCTCCACTTCTTGTTGTCTTATTTCATATAATTCATTTAATTGAATCACTTGTTGTTGTTGTGCTTCAGATAGTTCCATTCCCAATTCTGCTGCAATTTTATATGTATGTATTTGAAATTCAGTGGGTAACAGGACTTCCTTACCATATACCAACTGGTACGGTCTAAATCCAGTTGTGGTATTCCATGTGATCCTGTATGCCCATAGTGCATCTCTTAACTTTTTGGACCAATATTTTCTATTCATCTGCATAGTTTTTGTCATGATATTCTCCAAAAATTTGTTAGTGGACTCCACTTGTCCATTTTCTTAGGGATGGTACGGAGTATATTTTTTGTGTTTGATCTTGTAATTTTCTATAAGATCACTTACAAGATTGGAGGTGAATTGTGCTCCCTAGTCTTTGACAAATTGTCTCAGAACTCCAAACCTTACAAATATTTATTCAAATAGAACAAAAACCATTGTTTCTTATGTTGCTCTTTCCACTTCCTTTGCCTCCACCCACTTATTAACATAATGTGTACATACTAGAATGTACTTATTTTCATTTGATGGCGGGTTTATTGGTCCCACAAAATCTAGATCCCATTGCTCAAATGTTTATATGATTACTTGTGGCTTTAATGGCATTTCATCAGATACCACTAGTCTCCCAATTCTTTGGCATTTGTCACATCTCTTAACATAGGCTTTGGAATCCTCAAATATTGCTAGCGAGTAGTATAAAACAGGTCACCATTTAACCATCTATATCTAGCACTTTCTCTAATTATATTTCTTTTCTATTTTCTTGTGTAATGGGATGGTAGTATTCCAGATGATAAATAGTTAGCTACATCTACAAACCATGGAGTATTAATAGTTATAGAAAATAGATGTTCATCTGGAAACTCATCTGAAACATGATTTGGATCACAAGGTGAATGAAATCTTGATAGAATTTCTGCTACTTGATTATCCTTACTTGGTCGATCTTGTATAGTGATGTTAAATTCTTGCATCAATAAAAACCATCTAGTAATTCTGCCATTTGTAATTTCTTTGTTCATTTAGTATATTATGGTTGAATGATCTGTGTGAATGAATACTTGATATCTTGTTATGTAATGCCTAAACTTATTGGCTGCATGTACTACAACTAGAATTTCTTTTTCTGTAACTGTATAGTTCAATTCTGTCGGTGTTAAGTTTTTGCTTATGAAGTATATGGCATTATTAAATTGGTTCTCTTTTTGTCCAAGTGATGCTCCTATAGTAGTGTTAGATGCATCATTAGATATATGAAATGGAAATGACCAATTTGGTCCTCAAAGAATGGGTGCAACTAACCATTTTTCTTTTAATATTTCAAATGCATTTTGATAATTATCTATCCATTGGAATTCAACCTCTTTTGCAAGTAACTTGAATAGAGGTAGGTCTATTTTACTGAAATTTTCAATGAATCACCTATAATAGCCCGCATATCCCAAGAAAATTCTTACTTCCTTTTGTGTTGTGGGTGGCATTAAATTCACATTGACTTGTATTTTTGTTGGATCCACCTTAATTCCTGAAGAAGAAATATGGTGTCCAAACACTATCCCATCAGTTAACGACATAAATCATTTTTCATTAATGAAAGATAGATTTGTCTCTATGCATATTTTCAAAACCTTTTCAAGATTTTTCAAACAATCATCAAATGTTTCGCCATATACCGTGAAATCATCCATGTAGACCTCTACACATTCATGGATTAGATCATCAAATATTGCAAGGACTGCTCTCTGAAAAGTAGCAGGCACATTACATAACCCAAAGGGCAAAACATTATATGCATATATTCTCCATGGACAAGTAAATGTTGTTTTATGTTGGTCTTCCAATGCTATCTTTATCTAATTGTATCCACTAAATCCATCAAGAAAAGAAAATAATTTCTTCCCATCTAATGATTCTAGTACTTGATTAATAAATAGTAAAGGGAAATGATCTTTTAATGTGGCTTTATTGATCTCCCTATAGTCTACACATATTCTCCACATTCCATTTTTCTTAGGCACCACAACTAAGGGAGACACCCATTTATTATCATCAACAGGATAGATGAATCCAACTTGTAACAATTTAAGCAATTATTCTTTCACTATTTCCTTCATCATGAGATTCATTATTATTTGCAGTTTTCTTACTGGTTTGATATGATCAACAGTGTAAATGTGGTGAATACATGTCTTTGGATGAATTCCCTGCATATCTGTGTAATCCCAAACAAAAGCTTTTGAGTATTTCTGTAATAGTGTTATTACCTCTTGTTCTTGTGATGTTTCTAAATTATTACCAATATTCAAATTCCTTCCAAGATTCATTTCACTGATTTTACTATGTGAATTGGTAATTGAGTTAACAGGAAAAACACTTTCAAATGAATTTTGCAGTGATTGAATAGTATAGTTTTCCTGAAAACATTGATTTAAAATATGACTTGCAGCTTCATATTATGTTATTCTAAGTTTCTCCGAAATATCAAGTTCTAGGATGAAAAGGTCTAATAGATCCTCATATTCTTCCTCTTCTCTAAAACTATAGACTTGATTAATACTGAGAATAGATTGAGTTTCTTGTTTTTGATGTTCATCAAACCATGATAATAAAGAAGGAGATTTTGTTTTAGGATAGAGTGTAATATGCTTCCTTTCATCCCCATGTGCAATATTCATACTTCCTGATTTGCGTCCAATGACGCCAGTTGTTCTGGCTAACCATGGTCTGCCTAGAATTAAAGGATGGCCTCCTAAATTTGTTTTGGCTGAAAAATGAGAAAGTCTACAGGATACTCCCATGAATCTAGTGAAATAATGATATCTTCTAATATCCCTTCTAGTACAACTTTATGTCTATTTGTAAGCTCTAAAATTGTAGTAATAGGTCTAATATTGTTCAAATTCAAATGTTTCATAGTTTCTGTCGTCATAACATTTATTGTTGCTCCCAAATATATTAAAGTGTTTAGAACTGAAAAACTATTGATCGAGATGGTAACCATAGGGATCCCAGGGTCAATATATTTTTCAATATTGTTTTTGTAGACATGAGACTAGCTAATATGCCAATGACTTGGATTGTGGGTGGATCTCTTTTTCTTCTGCCAATTTTCTTGATGCATAAATCCTTTATTGATTTTTCATAAATTGGAATATCTTTTATTTCCTATAACAAAGTAATTTTGACATAAGAATTCTTAAATTCATTCAAAATATCAAATTCAGGTAGAGACATTGGAATTTTATGTTGTACTAACCTCTCTGGATAGGGTGGTGTTTGAGTCATAATAGATTTCCCTTTTTGAATTTTATTTTTTGGATGAGGCTTTTATTTTGTTCTCCTTGTTCAGTTTTTTCTTCTATAATTGGTGGAGAATCTTTATGTAACACTTTCCCAGACCTTGAATGGAAACCTTGTATGGGAAGAATAGAGTATGTAGGGAAGTATATTGCTTCTTCCACATTGTATGATGTTTTATCCACTTTGTTACTTGGATTAGATATTGGGTGAGATGGAATTTGAGTTGGTCTAGGAGGTGGTTGGTTAAAATGTAGTTGAAGCTGTTGAGGTTGATTTAGCATTGGTGCAGGATTTTGTGGTAGAAATGGCATTGGTTGAGGTTGTTGCTGGAATTGTTGGTATTGGAATGGTTCTTGAGGGTATGGTTGTTGATATTGATATTTTTGAGGGTAAATTTGTTGAGTTGGTTGGTTTCCATAACTATATCATATCCAACCTTGTGTAGGTTGGTTTTGATATTGTTGTGGAGGCCAAGCCTTCTATGGCATTGGAGTGTTCGATCAATTATGAGGAGGATATTAATAATTCTGGGGGTTTTGTTGAGGGAAGTGTTGAGGAATCCTTGGTTTCCAAGGTCTCCTTGGTGCCATATAGTAGTGAGAACCTATCCCGTGTACTTCTTCCATTTGCAACTCTTACAATTTTGGACTATTTTTAGTTGCATGATTCTCTATACAAAGTCCACACACTTGTATACCTTGCAAAGGACATTCTCAAAGTGGATGTTTCTGCCTACACTTTGGACAAAAGATTGGTAAGATTTGATCTTGTTCTTATTTCTTCTTCTTTTCTTTTAAGACATCAACTTGTGTTCCCAAAGTGATTAAGTGATTTGTTTTAAAATTTTCTATTAAACTTCCTATTTCTACTCTTGTTACTACACTTGCTGTAGATTTGGAAGCTCTTGATGTAATATCTCTTTTTCCACTTTTTTCTCTTCCCTAAGAATATTTTTGACAAATTTCAGCAATCTCATCAAATGGTAGGTTTGAGATATCTCATTTTCCCATCACATTTAGAATATCTAATTATTCATCTATGGTACCCTTAAGAAAAATTGCGCGGATGGTATCGAGATTTAGAGAATGTTGTTTGGATTTTTGCAGATTCTAAAGAAATATTTCTAAATACTCCTCCAAAATTTCATCTTCTTCTTGTGTCATTCTAAAAATATCCTCTTTTGAGTATCTAGCCCTGCAACAGGCTTGATACTTTTTAAGAAAAAAATTCTTCATATCATCCCAAGAGTCAATGGTATGTTTTCCTAAACCCATAAACCATTTTAATGTTGTTTCTTTCAAAGTAGCAGGAAAGAGACAAAGCTTGTGTGTGCCATCTGTGTATCCATAAGTTCTACATAAGATATCAAATTCGAACATAAATGAATCAGTATATTCTGTTGACATTCCATAAAAGTTGGGCAATACAGAAGGTGGAATGTTTTTCATTTTCACTTCTTCTCCTAGTATTTCTCTTCTGTCTAGTATTGGGAAGCCAATGGTAGCTTCCTGATCATAATCGTGTTCGATATCTTGTATTATTTTGTTATCTTGCTCTCATTTTTCTTCTTCTTCTCTCCTTCTTTGTGCTTATATTCTTTTGTCTTCCTCTCTCTTTCTCTCTGCTTCTAATCCCCTTTCTTCCTCTCTTTTTCTTTTCCATTCTCTCTTTTGTCTCTCATATTCAATTTTCTTTTTAGGAGTCATAAGTGGCACATTAGATCCTTCTCCTTCTTCAGTCATTTCCTGTTCAGAAATTTGTAATTTTTAATATGAGGTTGATTCAGTGTTTCCTCAACTATCTTAATTTGTTCAAGGACATGTTTCTCTAATTGTTCAACAATTGGATTTCTTGTTTCCTTTTGTCTTCCTTAGAAAGGAGTTTCTTTTGGTGATTGCTTTCTTTTTACCTCCAAGGCCAACAAGATATGTCTTTAAATTAGAGTTAATCTTTGTCCTGATCTCTATTTTTCCCCTAACTCCTCTAGAGTTGGTATTCCAGCAACTTTTGTAGTTAGTCCTATGGATGGTTGAATTTTTGGGGGGTTTTGTTTGATGAATCTACCCTTTTGGTCTCTATCTGTAGGCATAAAGAAACATACTAAAAGAAAAATTATGTATTTGTTTTTTTTTATGTGTTTTTGTTTTCTTTTTATCTTCCTATTTGAATACTTTGAAATATTCTTCCCCAGCAATGGCGCCAAAAATGTTGGGTCTTTTTAGTAAGAAAACTAACACAAGTATTTTATTATCAATCTGGGTTTGTAAAACTTGGAATCATGTCCAAAATATATGCATTTCAACTACAATCAATTTTAGAAGATGAATTATTGAATTTAAATGAAATGCATATTAAAAATATAAAACTTAACTAAATAATTTCTAATTCAATATGTAATAATAAGAAGAAGAGGCTCCTAACTTAGGAGAACCAGGTTGACCTTCTCTACAATACTACTGCATGAAAAGAAATCAAAATCACTAATGAACAATCAATTTAAGATGAAAAATGAAAAATAGAAGAGGCCCCTAACTGAGGAGGTCCTTGTTTTCCTTATTTACAAATTCATTCATCAATAATTCCATTGTATGAAAACTGAAAATTCAGAAAATAGCTTTTAAACAAGGTAAGGAAGATGAATTCTAGTTTCTATTCTTTGATTAGATACAAGGAGAGTTTAACTTAAACATTGGGTTGAACCTTAATATGCAGATTAGGATTTAGAATAAGATTCATCAGAAAACATAATTTATCATCATACATCTAATTAAATGATTTAAACATGAAACAAAACTAGTTTATGAAAATTCAGCTAAATTAACCAGAAATTGCACTTAGCTCGGTGTGGGGACCCTCCACCCTTGCCTCGCACACTGAAAGTACTTCTTAGCTAATAAAAATAAATCAAGCATTCACCACATTGAACATTAGAAAGAAGATAGACCTGGTGTCTTCAATTAACTCTCAAAATTCGGAAATATCAAAGTGAAATCATATAAATTCTACATATTCATGCCTTCAATGTTCTTGGATTAAATAGGAAAATATGAAACAAAATTGAATAGAATGTCTCTAAAAGCTATGTATATCCTTATCCTATCTATCTTGGTTGAGATCATCCATCCAATCACTCAAAATCTGGAAAATCCCATAAAATACTAAATCTCGCATATTTCCTAGGGATTTCCTGAATGACAGGTCTTATTTGACCAGCTTTGATCGGGTCTGTTTTAGCTCGATTGACTGAACCAATAGGTACACATCCATCCTTGGTTCAAAATATTTCTAAATATGTTCTCATATCATGTCCAAGTGTCCTGCGAGTATGACTTCAATGAAGCCATTACGAGAATTTTTAGTTGTGTCCAAAAATGCACTTAAAATCCATTTTTTGTAAAAACATCTAAAAATTGAAAAATGGAATTTATATACCTGAATATGCATAAATTGATCAAAATAATGTGTAATGGATGGTATATGGATGGATAGAATAGAAAATAATTTTATTTAATTAAGCATAATTGGATAAAAAACAAGGGCCAACAATGACTATCACCAAGTTCCAATAGAACCCATGGATGTATGGAAGGTCTCCTTCAAGTACAAGGAGTGTCTCTTTGTGTGGTTAGTCATGCCCTTCGGGTTGAAAAATTTACTTGCAACGTTTATGAGGTTGATGGATGACATATTGCATACTTTCACCAATTTTTTCATGGTTGTATATCTAGATGATATCCTCATCTTTAACAAGTGTTGGGAAGACCACTTGCAACATATTCGATAGGTCCTTCAAACCTTGTGGAAACACAATATATTTTCCAACCAAGATAAATTTTCCTTTGGCATGGACCAGTTCCAATATCTTAGCTACATAATTGATAATAAATGAGTTCATATGGATTGAACTAATATCCAAATCATTCGATATTGCGCAGCAGTGACGAATCTAACAAATATTCATAGCTTCTCGGGCCTTGCTAATTTCTATCAGAGATTCGTGTTGTGGTTTCTCATATAATTTGGTGCTTGAGTCAAGTTACCAAGGGTGGAGAAAAATGAAATTATGTTTGTTCTAAGTCACAACAGAAGGCAATCAATGATCTGAAACACCACCTTTTCTCTGCACCAATCTTGACTTTGCCAAACTTGCAACAACCATTTGAGATTGAGATAGATTACTTTGAATATGCTATTGGTGTAGTCCTCACTGATTAAGGACATATCATGTCCCATCATATTGATATGCTCTCTGATATTTTTCAAAGGCACCCCAACTATGATAAGGAAATGTATTCTATCATGTAGGCCTATTGGCAATGGAAACGTTATATTTTGGCGAAGAAGACGATCATCCACATGGATCACCATCCCCTTCAATTTAAGCAGACACAAGGGAAGTTGTAGAATGACCGACATCATAAATTTTCCACATACCTACAACAATTACATTTTAACATTAAACATAAGAAGGGTAGAACCAATCACGTTGCAGACTGCCTTAGTCGGCCCCCAATTGTGGCATTGAGCACAATTCTCAACTCTTTTCTGAATGAGACCTTTGCATGGCTGAAACTATATGAAAATGGCTTTGAATTCATTTCCACCTACAAGATGTTTATGACTGGAAAGCCAATTCCATACTTCCACCTTTAGGATGGACTATTTTTCTATATGTGACATCATTTTGTTCCTTCAAGTGAGCATGCTAATATGATTTTGGAGGCACATTATAGTCGAGTCGTAGGACATTTTGGTGTGGAGAAGATAGTGGTAGTACTACAAAATTATTTTATTGGCCAAAACTCTAACATGATGTTGGAAAATATATCAAATCCTGCATTGCATGTGCCATCACTAAGCCAACCATTAAGAAGCAAGGCCTGCACACTCCTTTTCCTTCTCCTAGTCGGCCTCGGGATTCCATCTCCATGGAGTATATTCCTAATCTTCCTTATACTAAGCATGGTAATGAATATGTGTTTTTGTTCATTGATATATTTTTTAATATGGTCATACTGGCTTCCTGCAAGAAGATTTCACAACAGAAGCCACCACTAAGCTCTTCTTTGAACGAGTGTGGGTACATTTTTGGATCCCATAGATCATTATATCATATCAAGATAACATATTTATAAGCACATTTTGGTCAATCCTATGTTCATTTTTGGACACCAAGCTCACTAAGTCAATGGTATCCCACCCTAAGATTGATGGCCAAAAAAAGTTCTCAAAAGGATGATAGTGCACATACTTCTCATGTACAAATCTAAGCATTCACAAACATGGGATGAGAGTCTCCCCTACATGCAACACAACTACAACATAGCTATCCATAGCTCAACTGGCTATATCTCCTTTCAGGTGGGCATATGATTTCAACCATTGTGTTCCATTGATGTTGCACAACCTCTTGCAACTACACAGATAGCATATGCATATGTTCAATCTGAAGATGATAAGGTCATCAAGTTTATCTAATGTATTCATCACATCTACCATTAAGTTCACGATATCCAGGATAAAGCCAATACTAAGTACAAACAATGTCATGATTATCATCAAGTGCTACATAAGTTTCAACTGGACGACAAGGTTTAGTTGCATTTGTAGAAGCAACACCTTTTCGATGCCTATTGGAAGCTTTAAACACTAATATGGCTCTTACACCATCACCAAGGTTGTGGTTAACAACACTTTCAAGCTAAGTACCCCCCCATTCTTTGGCATGCACCCAATATTCAATGTGGACCACCTTCGGCCATACTTTCCACCATTGTTGGACACATAAAACATTGTTGAGAAACTGACACCGAAAGAGCTCAACCTAGATTTCATTTAACAGGCCAGAACTGTTCAAATTATGGATACACAAATTAAGAACACTCGACAATAGAGGATCCAATTGTATTAGGTTGTTAAATTTGGCCAGCTCCTACAACAATGCAAGTGGCTCACGAGGGACCAAGTCCATCAGAAGTTTCCTCACCTCATGGAGGCACTCAACACAATGGCTACCATTGTTTCCTAAGGGGAGAGGGTTGATCCATGTAGATGTTGGTGGAAACCCACCTATTCCTCTTGGGTCCCCAACATTTTTTTCTATGAGTTTCCTATTTTTCATCATAGTTTCCTATTTTGATATTTTACTTTTTTTGGTAGTTTTCTAATCCTTAACTTTCAAAGCCATTTTAAGGCTCTAAAATATTTTTTTTGGGGAAATTAAAAAATACATATGTTGTAGTTGAATGTTGCTTTCCTCAGATATACCTTTCTAACAAGATATTATGCACTCCAAAAAAGGATCGTATACCAAATTTAAAACCACAGAAATTTGACATTCCAACTAACCGCAGTGAGGCCCATACCCTTTGGGGCTTCATCTTGTAGTGTTAGTTTTTTAGATTTTTAGGGTTTATCATTGTTTCTTCATGATAAAAATGCATCTGAGCCTCATTGTAACATAGTTTAGAAGGGATGTAGCTATAATATCTCTTCATGTAAACAATTTTCAACATTTTCTATTTATTAATTAAAGTTTTCATTGTATCTTTGTGTTCCTAAATTAAATTTGTATTTCATTTCATTCATTCATAAATCCGTATTAGAAGGGGATGCCATAATTTGAATATGAATTAGTTCTAAAATTTCACGGGCATGTTGATTGGGATTAGAGGTGTATTATGAGTGTCCCAAACATCAATGAGTTGAAACTGCACATTGAATAAGCATTGAGAACAATGGAGAACAACACAAGAAATGAGAGGCACACAACATTGAGGAAAGAAATTCATCAAAGCTAGATTTGGTGCATTGAAAGCACTGTGAATTTGAAAGAGCCACTAAGAAAATGGTTGATTTAATGGGATGTTATACAATTGAGTTTCTAGGTCACAACTATGAATGTAAATATAATTGTTAATGATTTTTGTTTACAAAGCTCAATCTTAAGTATATGTTTGGATATAGAACATTAAAGACGATGTTTCTCTAAGGAGGTGGAAATTTTGACATTCCCTATGGCTAATCCCAAATGGTTAATAAAAAATTATTATGAATTTTGTTCATGTAAATAATGTGGAAATGAAATATAAATATTGGCTAAAGAGAGGAAAAATATTCAAAGCTTGAGTGGGGAAGTTGTTAGGGGACTGCTTGGGAGAATACTGCACTTAGAGGTGCAATTAAGGATCCATTTAGCTTCATGTAAAAGAAAAGGCATGGTATATGAAATTAACAAAGAGCATGGGCTCCTATAAAAATTAAAAGGACAAATCTTGTATAGGCATTTTAAGGACTATATGGGAGCATGTGCATGAGGTCAAAGGTAGTCTTGTTCCTGTGAAAGGCATTGGTGTGCTCAACACACTGAGAAATCACAAGGGAAAAATAGGAGTTGCTTATAACCCATAAATTACATTTAAGTGATCATATAAATACCTGTTGGGAGGGATGTCTCTTCTATGCAACCACTTATTGAGGAGAATGGGCTCCTTAAGCAGAGGATGAGTCCACACATTGGCTTGTGGATTATGCTAACAAACTCAACATGTAGGAGGAAAGTTGGGAGTAGAAAGGATGCATGAGAGAATTATGTGTTAGCTTGGGAGAGATGATGAAATCATCATATTCTTGTGAAAAGGGAATATGATGACCCTAAATATGTGTTACAAACTTTACAAGTCCTTTATATCAAGTTATAAATATTATAAGTTTTTAAAAACATTTTTTACAATGAGTGTAGGTTTTATTTTTATTTTTTTAAATTTATTGACAAAATTGACATTCATTTTTAAAAATATCAATGTACCAACAAGCTTTCTGATGAAAAGAAATAAATATATGATAAATAAAATTCTTCATAAGATTAAAAGAGAAATAAAATAAATATAACAAAATACAACTATCAATAAAACAATTATAAATATAATAATACAAATGAAGGAACAATAACAAGTGACTAGAATGATATTAATTTAATATCTAAAAAGGCATGGGTTGTATCAAATCTCTCAATATTCAAACCTAATTTTTAGTGAATGTTCCTAACATTTTTATTTGTATTAATAGAAATTTCTCATCTCTATAAATAGAAATATTCTTATTTTAAAATTTTGTTAATGTAGATATGCACTTGGACTTTTCTTTAACATACTTTATAATTTTATTGATATGATATTAAAATCATTGATTATATATATATATTAAAAGGAAATGTGTTGTATGTTATCCATGATAACCCTTAGGTTTGTTTTTGAGTCATTTAGGTTAAGTGACTTAGGTTTTAATAAGATTTTTAACTATATGATTTTCAAAATTTCACATCTATGGAGGTCCTTTAGTGACGTTGAAAGGTCATCATTAGTATTTTACGAAGTCATTGTCAAATAAAAACCCAAAATTGCATTCTCCATAAGCTAATCTGGTAATAATTTGGGTTTGACAGTTTTACACACTTTCGCAGCAAATCTAGTTCACCGAGGTCAAGATTTGCTACTGAAGTTTCTGAAACTTCCGTAGCAAATATGTCTTCCCCAACATAGATGTTTCTACAAAATTTCTTTTTTCTACTAACGGTAGGGAAAATAATGTAGAGTTTCAAAAATGGTTTGGGCAGAGGTTGTCAGAGCATATTGGCTCATGATTTCTCCCTATTGTCATTTTCCATCATTTGTGAAATGCATGTTGCTTGGTCATCGTATTCCCTTTTCACGCTTTCATTCTGATTTCTCATCTCAAATACGCTCTTATATCATCCCTATGAGTTTATTTAGTTGTCTTAGTATCATTCTATTAGTCTTGGAGTCTATCTTGTTGTCTCAGGGTAGATTATATTAGTGTCAAAGGTTAGTGTGTTGTCCCTAAAAAGTTTTTGTAGGTGTGACGAAACGCATTGTTCAATACATCATGGAGCCATGGCATCATGAAAGAAGCAATATAAAGGAGTATATATTATCAGGTATGATCCCATGAACATGAGCCTTCTTGGAGAAGGTTGAAGGGCCAGGTCAAAGACTTAGAAGCACAGATGGAAATGGTATAGGCTGAATTGTTGAAAAAAGGTCTAAAAATGATTGTACAAACTAATGATGTTGCTCCATAAATATGGTAAGATGACACATTTTTTACTATATTATGACTTATGCTATTATATAGGCATGTATAGATTTCTATAAACATTTTTGAGGTGATATAAGGAATAAAATGAAAAATCTCCGGAAAATAGGTATTTTTGTAGCAACTTCCATGCTTGAATGTAGAAATTTGTTACGAAGTGTTGTAGCTTTCCATAGAGGTAAAAATTAGCCAAAATTTCATAAACAAGAAGGCTCAAGGAATTTGATTAACCCATTATCCTCAAGTAATACCTTGGAATAGTAAAAAAAGTTAAAAAATATGCAAACGGTTGATTTTGACATTTGCTACCAAAGTTTGCTACAAAATTTATCGAAATGACTGTTTTAGTAGTCAAATTCAAGCTCACGTTCTGACCAAATGGAAAGGAATTTTGGAAATCTGAAGTAGTTTTCTCTTCAACACTAGCCTAGCTACAAATTCCTCTCTAATTTTTTTCATATCCATCGAGGTTTGGAAAATATGCACTCATCTTTGAGGCCTATTTTACAGATTTGTGAATAAATTTGAATTTCAACTTGGTGGAGGTCCAACTTAGCAAGGTCAACATCCACATGGCATGATGACACATTAGCAGTCTAACCCATTCATAAAAAAAATGGTTGCATTTGATAGGGGTTATTAAAATAATTTTTTGAGCTATTTAATGATAGAAGAGTCATGTTTGTGTACAAACTCTCCCAAATAGAAAATATCCATAGAAAGTAACTGTGTGATGTAATTATATTAGAAATAGGTCTCTTATGTAGGAAATCAAGGCTAGCCTGTTATAGGTCAATTTGGGCATCATCCCCATGACTTGCTCAAACTGGATATCATCCCTAGGACCAATGAAATAGGGTCTATCATCCCCTTAAATTTCAGTTGCTATATGCCCTAAGAGAAGAAAAATTCATTCATCGCTTCTATTGTGAGATTTCCAAGGTTTGAAGTATATGTTATATCACTTATGAACTTACCAATGCTACCTCTAAAGGGACTAATTGTGTTTCATATGTAGCATCCCCCATTCAAGGGTGCACTGTAATGCACTTCCCGACATTCAGGAGTGTGTTGGTTAATTGGTAGCGAAATTCTCATTGTTTCGGAATCTCCACATGGCCAGTGCCTTCTAGAAGAGTCCATATGTGTCAAAATTTAAATCCAAGTGTCCATCTAACACCATTGAACTTGGAAATAGGTATTTCCTATTCTTGGAAAGTAATTCATTGAGAAACTACCATCAGTTTCCCTATAAATTGAGCACAGATCCTAATGCTAGGGAAGGAAAAATTTTCCTAAAGAAATGTTGTTGGATTCTCATTTGAGAGAGTGAAAGTACTAATATTCTCCTGGTGTGACATTGGATGTGATGAGGCTGGGATGAAGCTGGAGGAGGTGACAACAAATATATCATTAGTTGTAAATTCCTCCAAGTTCTACTCTTTAATAAATATTGATGTTAATTTTCCCATATATGTATCTCTTTATGTTTCTATTTCTCATGCAATGGATTCTTGAATGATATATATGTTTCAAATCTAATATATTTGAGTGATTAAGATAAGTAGGCATATGTATATTTCAATCTGTTTGATGTTCTATGTTTATGCTTGTAGGAATCAATCTGGTGATCTGACTTGGATTGAAGGTGACAACAAAAGCGACAGAAGGAGTAGAAGAAGCGCTTGGATCACAAGTAGGTTCTTCTATCATTTCGTGTGTCTATTTATTTTATAGAAAGTGATAGAAAAGTCTTTCATCTGTTGCTCTAAGTGTCTCGCACAACACTTAGGGAATTTTATTTACCCGTAGATCACAATTCCTCATAACAAATTAGCGACTCCACTGGGGAATTTCCTATCATTCCTGGTGTTTTTTCCTCTGCTAATCCTCATCAGTAGCATCTAATTTCAGTTATTAGAATTTTTAATGAAATAATTGCATTAGAAGTGTGTTCTTTAGCTTGCATTTCCAATCACTGTTGCACCCAACGCATTGTTGGTCAAGACACAGTGCACTGCAGTGCATTGTCTCCCACTCAGGGGTGCATTGCAACACATTGTCTCCCCTTAGAGACTGTGTTTCCCCCTTATCCAACCAAATTCCATTAAAATTTTTCATTGCTATCATTCTCATCCATTTTATTGTTGTATTCTCAATTGTCTGATACCTCTTAGAGACTAGTGAACTTTCTAGATTCTTCCTCCTTTGAAAATTAAATTTGTTCAATGTCTCTTCAGTGTTTTTCATTATCATTGGCAAATCAAATTCAAAGTATTTTATTTCTTCATTAGATCCATTTTTTTTCGTAAAGGAAATTTTCATTTCATTCTTCGTTTCCTGTAGGAAAAATTGGAGTTCCATTCTTCATTTTTCCTAAAAGAGAAATTGTTCTTAAATTCCTCGTTTCTCAAAGAAGAAAACATTTGTTTTTATTGCTTTGATGCATATAGTTTCCTTTCTTGCATTCACATTAAGGTAGATGAAAAGAAAAAAATGCATGTGCATATAGTGAATTATGCGTGTTGCATAGGAACAAGTTAAGAAAGTTTCATTTTAGTTTGTGCTCTTTGTTGTTTCCTCTAAAATTGATTTCTCTTTCCCTTAGTAGCTAGGATTTTCATTGAAAAAGCTAAAATTGAAAAGTTTTATTATCATTTTAGTTTGAATTCTTAGTAATTTCTATTACACCACGTGGTGAACCTCAAAGAAAAACTTTCTAAACAAGATCAACTTAAAATTTACATCAATTTACCTAAGAAAGCATTGGAACCATAATGATAACATTTAGAATGTATGGGCTAGAGACATGTTCCGACGTCGTTAAACATAGTCCTTGTCGTTAACTTTTCTGTGATACATTCCAAGTGTGATACCTCACTCCACGTACATAAGTATATCAGAGCTCGTCCACGTACCTTTGGGTATATAGGGTAGTGTTCTAGTATGAAAAGTATAAGGGGGTGCTCTCACTGTGCGGTTTCCCATTAGATAATGCTAATATGGACTTGGGCCTCCACATACCTTTGGGTATATTTGGGAGGAAAACTTTAGGTTTCTATCCATCCATAGTGAACTGAGTCAGTCACCTTGTAAATTTTGATACACCAAACACAACATTCAGGGAGATTGTCTGCCCGTTATTCTTGGTTCGCTTAGAGGTATTCTACAATTCACAATTACTTGGAAAACCTTTTGCCTAGAATTACCCTTTTATTTTGTTTTTGGTTGTAAAATAAATCAGTAATCGTGGAAGAATAACATCCCTTTCCCCGCTATTCACGTAGAATAACACTGAAACCACCTTTACCACTAGAAGCCATTTTTGGTCAGAAAAGGTGACATTGCTCTACCGAAACTAGTACTATCAGTACCTCTGGTGCGACATCATCCTCACATATACCAAATTCAGCTCAAGTTGTTTCTACAAATCCTGGTTCATATACTCTTATCGATATGGAGTCCTCACAGCTACCTATGGTCACGATCCATCCTATCAGTGAGACCATACCTCTTGAACTCGACGTTGTTCAACTCGAAGTTGATCCAGATCCTGTCACTTTTTTTCAAGAACATATAAATCCTAAAGTAGAAAGACTAGAATTTGTTCCTATATCAGTCACCCCAAAATCTATTATAGCTATTGAGTCTCCCGTATCACACACTCAACCTCATGAAATATACTTTGGACTGGACAGTGAAACCCTTCCACATAGTTTAATTTCGATTGAAGAAATACCACAAGACGAAACACCTTTAACTCCAACTCATTTTGGGGTGGAGATTCACCTATACAAGTATTTTCCTCAGTCACCTTCCTCTACTTTTGTTGAGCCTATGTCTATTAGAGTTCATGTAGATCCAGTAGGGTATACATTTGGTCTAATAACCATGCCTGAGCTAACATCTTCGGCTACACCATCTATTCCAGTTGCAACAGCACCTTCTCTTGCTACCCCATCGATGTTTACAACATCACCAGAGTCACATTTATATGGTGGCCCTTCTGTCCCACCTGGTTGCCAATCTTTATCTGTAACCTTCTTTGGTGCATCCTCAAACCCATGGATTTCACCAATGTCATCATTTGGTATTCTAATTGGTAAATCTATGGTGAGTACTGAATGGCTTGATCCTTTATACACATCATCAGGGCAATATCAAGATGGTCCATCCAGGTACATTCCATCCAGTACAATTTTAATTGGACTCCCTGCATTTGGAGAGCAGTATTTTCCATCATATTATACTCCTCATGCTAGGGGGAAACATATGGTCACCCATATTGACAATACTCCATCGGTATTTAGTCATCCTAATGTTGGAATGAATGTGTGTCAATGGCAGCCCACTCTACCCATCCAACCATAAACGGTTGTACATTCGTATCGATCGGTTCAACCTGTTGCACGCACATCAACTCTTCTTTTTAATACATCCTTACCCCTATTATAGAATCAAACTATTGTACCTAAACCACCTTAGGTGGGTCCTTCAACCCAATACCCTCAAGTATTGGGCCATCAGACTCCAATTCCTTCGATTGGTTTACAATAACCACCTGTATCCGAAATAATTTATTCACAATTTGGATTACCATATTATGGGATGTCATAGTCACAATTAGGTTATACCTATCCACAACTGAATCTAGGCTATTCTATTTTGGGTCATAATATTGGTGGACAGACCCCTTGCCATCCACAAGTGCAAATGCCACAACCTTCATTTCAACAAGAACCATACCCAGGTTTTTGTCAACAGAATCCTCAAGCGTTTTCTTATGAAAAAACCCCTCTCTCGGTTACCAACAATAGATTCCTTATGCTGGTGCCCAAAGGCCTGTTTCCTAAGAAATTCCATCATACCCTAGCTGTGCTTAACCCAAGTAAAATATATAGTTTCCCTTTGTTGCTACTTTTTAGTTACTGGATTTAAACCAGCTCACCAATGATCTAATAAACTATGCTCCTTGGTGGCTGGTGATATCTCATAAATTACCCTCGGATATTCCTAAGTTCAATGGAAACCCTGGGGAAGACCCGTCGATGCATGTTATGACTTATCATTTGTGGTGTTCATCTAACTCTCTAAATGATGACTCCATTCGACTACATCTTTTCCAGCATATGCTCACTAGTCTGATTGTGAAATGGTACATTGAGTTAACAAGAGCTTCATTTGATAATTTCACTGCCCTATCTACTGTCTTTTTGACCCATTTATAGTTACCCATATGATATGAAACATGAATGGAACTCTTGAATAATTTTAAAAAGACTAATGCTACTCACATTTATAATCATATTCATGAGTAGTGTCGTCATCGTAGAATGGTTAAGACATTTGTTACTTATCAAATTCTTACTGAATGGGTCATTAAGTCCCTGTTACTGTCTATAACTAAGGATGTGGCTAAGGGTGGTTTCATCACTGAAGAGCAGTTCATTGCTCGTGCGTAGCATTTAGACTTGATTTATACTCAGTCTGACATGCTCTACGAGAAAATTCCCAATGCATTGCGATCTAATTTTATTGTTCCTCCTCCATCTAAGGACTCTCATGCCGGAGACAGTATGATCGGTACTGCAAACACACATCACTCTATTGCATCTGATCTTGCACCTTCTTCCGAAATCCATGTCATGTCATCTGACAAAGGAAAAAGTGACAAGCAACCCAGAAGTAAGAAAAAGGGGAAATCAAAGAAAAATCAAACTTCTACCACACAGGAAATATCATCTAATCAATCGACTCAGAATCAGAAACCTCATTACCCTTGCATAATCTGTAATTAGGAACACTTTTTTCGAGACTCTCCTCACCGCGTCGAAATCTCAAATTTGGTTAAGACCACACATGCATCCGTAGTGTTGACAGATCCATTTCTGAATCCAGACACAAATTTGGTTGCTACGGATCAAGTTTCTAGTTCCCAAGTGCTTATGTTGTTTTTCACGAAGCCATTGACTGATGTTTTCATGTCAACACATAATAAAGACTACGGTAGTTAGGCTACTAATCACCCTACTACCTTGACCACAAAATTTTCTACAAAATTGATATTGCCAACTGCTATTCCTGAATTGACAATCAAGCCAATGAAGGGAGTCGTTCATAAATCGACATTTAATCCTCGAGAAATCGCTGCTCAAAATTATAATATAGTTGAATATTTGGCTCAATCCCCTTCAGTTATGTCAGCACTTGAAGTGCTTCAAAATTGTTCCTCCCAGAAGCAAACTTTGTTGTCAGGAATTGGTGGAATTTATCCTACTGATTCCAATCTCGTAGTCTTTAATCATACGGGCTATGTTCTGCAACTACCAGCAGAATTGGCATTCTCCATCCAAGTAAATGTTCTCAATCACCTTCTTCATCATACTATTATTGATGAGGGAGCATCTACATGCATTATGTCTCTAAATTTCTAGAAGTCACTTGGCTCACCGTGCCTATCTCAATCGCCTACGACGTTGAAATCTTTCGACAAACATACATATAAGCCTTGTGGTATTATCAATAACCTGCATGTTGAACTAGGGGGAAAAATAGTGAAAGTTGAAGTTCAGGTCGTTGACGGACCCCTTGACTACAACATTCTACTCGGAAGGCCATGGGTATATACTATGACTGTGATCGTTTCTACATATTTAAAATGATCACCTTTCCACATAAAAGTGTCATCACAGTCATCAATCAGCTATCCTTCTTTACCTCCAGTTCCCAGGTAACTAGAAGTGTTCCGTTAGTTCACACACCCCAACTCGCACTTCAGAACATTGGTGTAGTACTCTTAAAAGATTCCACCCTCATGGGAACCTTTGCATTACCACTGCCAGTGACATCGACAAAAATTGCAAACATATAGACCTCCTACATGATATATTCCACTCCATCTGGCTTAAGGAAGAGTACAGGTGATTGAGAAGTTGTTGCGTTGGATGAATTTCTACCACCTAGCCCAATTGAGTTGGCATA
The DNA here is from genome assembly GCA_034641835.2 of Pinus albicaulis. NCBI lineage: Eukaryota > Viridiplantae > Streptophyta > Pinopsida > Pinales > Pinaceae > Pinus > Pinus albicaulis. The sequence goes on along the minus strand of CM076575.1, from coordinate 1,703,456,975 downwards.
GCAATAAATCTATAAGGCTTGGGCGGCAAATCCGAAATCATCATCACTGGTCATTTGGGTTGATCGTTCATTAGATTTTGGTACTCCATCTGATCCTTTTTCATCCACATTCTTGAAAAATCAGAATATTGTGGAATCCATTATGCTAGAAGGAGAACCATGGGAATATCATCATCATCACTCCCATCTTCAAGATTACGAAGAAGATAATAATATTGAACTATATCACCCATCTATCAAAACATTCTTTTCGAATTATTTTCCTATTAATGCAATCGAATCCGAGAAAAAATTATAAAATATTTAAGAAATCATTTCTATCAATATTTTGACCAAACCTGAGGTTGTAGAAAACATTTATATCGGCATGTCTTGTTCTCCATCAGAACTTGAAAAATATCGCTCTCTCTTTCATGAATTTCGTGATGTATTTTATTGGTATTACAAGGAAATTCCATGCATAGATACTAGTATCATTGAAGACACCATTAATATGTACCCTGATGTCAAACCGGTACATCAACGCCTTCATCTTGTTCATCCAAAGAAGGTCACTGCCATTAAAGCAGAAGTTGAAAAATTTTTGCGTGTTGGTTTCATTTACCCTATTTCGCTAACTGAGTGGATTTCCAACATTGTTCTTGTTATGAAAAAACAAGGGACCATCATAGTGTGTCTCAATTATCGTGATGTCAATTTTGATTTTCCAAAAGACAACTATCCTACGCCCTCTATCGAATAGATTATTGACGATTGTGCTGGATGTGAAATATTTTCATTCATGGATGGATTTTCTGGCTACAATCAAATCAATATCCGCAAAGAGAACCAATATAAGACAACATTTATTTGCCCCTGGGGCACATTTTATTATCGGAAACTTCCTTTTTCTTAAATAACATTGGGGTAAATTTTCATAGAGAAATGGATTATGCTTTCAATGACATCAATCACATTGTTCAACCTTATTTATACGATTAACCCGCGCATTCATGAAACTAGACTAATCACCCAATACATTTGAGAGATATATTTTTACGCTACTGACACTACAAAATACGCCTCAATCCACATAAATGTGTGTTTTGTGTTGGTTCTAGTTTTTTTCTAGGATTCGTCGTCTCAAAAGAAGGAATTCGAATAGACTCCCTAAAGGTCTAGGCTATTCTTGATTTTCCCGTGCCCTCAAATTTGCTTCAATTACAGAAACTTTATGGAAAGGATTACTTCCTAAGGAGGTTCATACCCAACTACATCAAAATGGCTAAAGGATTCACTCGGCTCTTGAAAAATTGGATTCCCTTCCATTGGGATAATTTTGTGCAAGATTCTTTTGATGTTGTCAAGGATACTCTTTTCTGGGCATCATTAATGTGTCCCCCCAATTATCAGAGTGATTATTTCTTATATATCGTCGTAGCTAATATGACCATTGCTATGGTATTGGTCCAAGTATAAAATGAGATAGAACATCCAATATATTATTTGAGTCATAATCTCAATGATACGGAAGTGAAATATTCATATGTAGAAAACCTTGCCTTCACAGCTGTTCAAGTTGTCCAAATATTTTGCCACTATATCATATTCTGGAAGACCATTTCCATTTTGGATTGCAACCCCATGACTTACATCTTATCACATCAATTGCTGGGGGGGAAGTATTCAAAATGGATTGTCCTTTTGCAGGAGTTTGATTTGGAATTCATCAAATCCAAGTCAAAGAAGTCTTTAGTTTTGGCTGAGCTTCTATGTGACCTTCCCTCTGATAGTACTACTACTACATCAGAACCATATATTCCAGATGAGTCCTTGTTTCTGATCGGATCATCTGATCCTTGGTATGGTTATTTTATCATTTATCTCCAGACCCAAAATTTTTGTCTTGATGCCTCTCGCTATGACCAGCGACGTATTTGATACCAAGCCAAAGATTATCTAATCATCAGCGATACACTTTATCGTTGTGGTGTCGATACAATTTTAAGGAGGTGCCTCACTCATGAGGAGACCGAAAAGGTTTTAAATGATTGTCATGCTGGGGCTTGTGGTGGACACTTATCTGGATAAAATACCACGCAGAAGATACCCCGCGTCGGTTAATTTTGGCCTACCATATTTCGTGACTACATCCTTGCGGTCAGAAGTTGTCATGCATGCCAGATATTTGATCGTAAAATCCGCAAACCACCAGCACCAATGCATCATGTTTTCTCTGTGGGACCATTTTCAAAATGGGCATTGACTTCATGACCTGTAACCCTTGTTTGTCTGAGGGGCATGGTTATATTATTTTCATAGTAGACTACTTTACCAAGTGGGCTAAAGCGATGCCTACATTCAACAACACAGGAAAAATAACTGCATTATTTTTATTTAATCATGTCATTTCACAGTTTGGGGTTCTGCAAGCTTTACTCACAAATCATGGATCACATTTTTGCAATCATATGATGAATGATTTGAATTCCAAATTAGGACTATCACATGATAGTTCTACTCCTTATTATCCACAATAAAATGGACAAGTTGAGGCTATTAACAATATTCTTAAACAAATGCTTCAACGAATGATAGGAGTTCATAAATGAAATTGGAATTTAATCATGTACTTGGATTTATGGGCATACCAAACCTCAGTGAGAAATGCAACCAGATTTACCCCCTTTCAATTGGTATATGGTTTGGAAGCTATCTTTCCAATACAATGTGAAATATTGTCGTTAAAACTTGCAAACAACTTGTTACCTGACACCTATGCTGAAGCAACACAACTTTTTAACCTCATCCATCTTGATGAAACGCGTCATGAAGCCCAATTGGCCAACAAAGCACATAAGAGACATATAAAGGCGCAATACAACAAACATGTCCAACCTCACATCTTCTCAGAGGGTGACCTGGTCCTTCTTTATGATCAGGAAGCTGATGTAATAAGTATAGGGAAATTTGAGCCATTATGGCATGGCCCCTATATTTTCAAAATAGTTCTTGCTAAGGGCACCTACGAGTTGGTAGATTACGATGGAATTCCATTGGTGCAACCCCAAAATGGGTTGTATCTGAAACATTACTATGCTTAAACATGACCGTAGTAAACTGTTGTATTATATTGTATATATGTTATTGATTTGCATTTACTGTCTTATTTTGTTTTCCTAGATTTTTCTTGAAGTTAGTAATCCGCTTTACATTTCATTGCAGATATCTGAATATTTGGAACCATTCATTGGGTATGCTGATGGTGCTAGTAGTAGTATGCAGAATCTATCCTCTGCAGTGTGGGCCATTTTTCGCTCCGAACAGCGAGTTAGTGAGTTTTCGAGGGATTTGTATTGGTTGGTCAACAAACAATATCACTGAGTATACTGCGTTGAATGAAATTCTCTCAGATGCCATTTCTAGTGTTAACTGTATCATCATAAGCTTAGACTCACAACTTGTGGTACTACAATTTACTAGTGTTTATACTGTCAGAAATCCAACACTACATCATATGTTCCTAAGAGTTCGACTTTTGGAAAGACATTTTGATTTCATTCAATATCAACACATTTCCATAAACTTGAACACATTAACTGATTCTTTAGTGAATTACGTTATAAACAAACATTTTCAACACATGTAAAGATACATTCACATAATTGAATTGGATTGCACAATAAACATAGGAAAAAACTGAAAACAAATAGATAGATATTTATAGGTTTTTACAAAATTTGTGCCTAAGACACATTGGTCATATGACCTCAAAATATATGCAACATGTCAAAATTAAAATAGTGGTGCTCATGATAACATGCTACTAATCTATCTATCCTATGTAATAACTGCATCCAATGGTTAGGAACACCAATAGTATGTCATTGCAGTCGCATGGGTAACTCTTCCATCCAGAAATCTGGAATCTTGAAGGTCAACCCCTGTATGTGCTGCTGAAGCTCAGCAAGAGTCTAAGCAATGTCAAAATCCTGAAGGACTGCTCTCCCGACAACCCTCTATGCTAGCGCATTTGCTCCCTGCTCTGGATATCATGCTAAGGCTGCATCAGTGGAATCCACTCTAAGGAAAAGAAATGAGGATAAAACCATAGTTGAAATTTTTCTTCCTTCCTCCCTTTGTTCTTTAATTTTAGAGAGTACAGATTCAACCTAGTTGAAAATTGTTGGTTCCATGCACTCTAGTGAATACTGCATGTAAGATTTGTTTTCTATGTGTAGTGTAGCAGTACCAAAAAACTTTACAATCATAAATAAGATGGTTCTCAATTGAAAATCACGAACATCGGGGATGTTAATTTTCCCATCCTTTCTAGTTTCTGCCCCTGGATTACAATAATACAATATAAGCAGACCCTGAGAGATAAATGGGTAGGCCTCTCCTCAATAATCTTGTGAGAAAATAGATATCCTCCACTAAAATAGGTACCACTTTGTCCCCAATATGAAATGCCTCAATCGCTGGATCCCATGCGCAAACAAGGAACTCCAATAGTTCCATCTATTGCCTCATACCCAATAGTATAAATTACTTCAACAACCCACAGTCTCCGAGGGCTCTTATAATATCGAGATCATTTAGGGAAATCATGTTTTTTTCCTCATGTTCTCTTTCCCTCCAAGTAATTTTCATTTTGGTCCGTTGAATCCCTGAAACACAACCATAAGACTCATAAGGACCCATTTCATGCAAACAATCAGGTCACACTGCAAAGAACAAAAACTTGAATTGCACCCAATGCACCTCTGGTCAAGGGATAATGCATTTCAAGTTCACCTAGCCTTCAATTCTAGTGCACTGCAATGCACCTTTCGACATTCAAGGGTGTGTTGTCCTGTTTTCAAAATAGATTTTCCCTAAGGGGCCCAAACCCCTAAAAAAATGCAATGAAATGAAGAAAAAATACTATTGAAGGAAAGAGGAGGTTTATGGCACCAACCTGGATCAAACAGTGAGGAAAAATGTCCACGAAATTGGTCACAATCAACAGCTGAAGTTTGGGGGTAAAACAGGTTCAGAGCTCCAAAATGAAAATGGTAACTTTAAAATGGTAAAAATGAACAATAAAACTCTTTTAATTAGTCATTTTATTATTTGAAAATCATATTTATTCTTGTGACTATGGTTTTATTCATTTTTATAATGAAACAGGTATTTTTAATCCATTTGATGTTGTTCTAAACATGTTTACAACTAGCATAGAAGATTAGTCATGAACACTTATTTCAAGAATGATTCGACTACAAAGCATACTTTTATCCTTATTTTTCGAGTTTCGATAAAAACAAGAAAGGACTTGAAGCACACTTTTATCTCTTTTTCGACCTTTGATAACAACAAAAAAGGAACCCATGGAGTTTTTGTTTAGCTCTTTTCAAACTCCAATAATGTGAAAATATTGTCGAGCACTTGTCTTTTCGAGCTCGTAAAAGTAAATGAAACAACATATACTCAGTATAAGTTTAACCCTTTTCCAGATTGAGATAGATTATTTACGAAAAATGAAAACCTTAGTCGAACATGGCTAAGAGGTTCTTTGAGATATCATTTTACACTTTTTCGCATCTGAGCGACAAATTTACGAAAAAGGACTCATGGAGTTTTCTTTTTTCCTCTTTTTCAAACTCTCTAAATATGAAAAAGGATTGGGTTGTCACTATCATTAGGCTAGTTAAAACACAAAATAGCGACAAGCTTGTCGATCATGGCAAGAATCGAGTTCATTTATTGCTAGACTCATTAAATTATTAAATAGCGATGAATATTCACTTGAAGGGTTGAATTATATATCAAGCATATGTTATCTTCATCAAGCTTGTGAAAAAATAAAGAGGTACTCCTCAACAAATGACCAAGGAAAATTTGGGAAAGTGAACAAAACTTTTACTGTAGCAGTTCGCTCTTGAACATGACACTTCACTCCATCATCATGACTATTTGGGTTGGGTAATATTCATAACATTTCATTCATACCTATGGTTCATCATACCTTCACTTTGATTTTGGGTCAATGCTGCCAACTCATCTCAGTGTCACTGATATATTCAAGAGAAGTCATCCAGTGAATACTCATCTTTCTGCAATACTCATAAACCTTCATTTTCATGACATTCATACCTGAAAATTGCTATATCAAGTCACATTTTGTCTCTAAAATTAGTAATTCCTGTTTCGCAATAAAGTGGCTTCCTGTCGACATCAAATCATTATCCAGGAAGTTTACTTAGAAACATCATCTCCCAATACCATGAGGATTGTTACAACATCGAGAATATCCTCGCTTCTGGACCTTTGACTGAAATATTTTGTTTGGCGTTTAACATAAAATCATCTATTCATGCCTTACAAGATGTACTGCAGTACCTTAAGAAACATTAACATCAATGGTGGTTCTCTCGTGTTTGTTAATAGCTCACATCATTAGCTAGTAATCAAACGATGTCTTACCATGTCCGACTACAAATAATATGTTCACATGGCTAGACTTATACCCGAACAATCAAGTGAACAAGATAATAACACCTCAGATCTAATTTCATCCATCTAGGTTGCAATTTCAAGATTGTTGTACACATCATCTGTACGGTGACCTTACATACAGATTGTCATCCGAATATGGGCCTATATCTGTAGGCATGTCTGTATTGGGAAACATTCCAATGTAGACGACTTTCTGAACTATGTCAATGTTATTATATAGTTTATGTGCTGAGCATGGGAATGCCTCCCTCAGAAATTCGTGATCAAGATGAAAATATCATGATGTAATGTATTGTAAGATTGATGCAGGTTTCCACTCCACTTCAGTTCCAACTCATCACATCGTAAAGCATCTCATTCAAAAATATTATTATTATTTTGAATTCATGATTTAGGGAGAAGCTATTATAGGTAAATTTTGGCATCATCCCCAGGACCAATGAAATAGGGTCTATCATTCCCTTACATTTTCAGTTGCTATATGCCCTAAGAGAAGAACGATTCATTCATGGCTTCTATTGTGATATTTCCAAGTTTTAAAGTATATGGTATATCACTTATGAACTCACCAACGCCGCCTCTAAAGAGACTAACTGCGCTGCATATGCATCATCCTCCATTCAAGGGTGCACTGCAATGCACTTTTCGACATTGAAGAGTGCGTTGATCAATTGGGAGAGAAATTCTCATTGTTCCAGAATCTCCACATGTCCAGTTCATTCTAGAAGAGCCCATATGTGTCAAAATTCGAATCCAAGATTCCATCTAACACCTCTGAACTTGGAAACATGTCTTGCCTATTCTTAGAAAGGCATTCATTGAGAAACTACCATCAGTTTCCCTATAAATTGAGCACAAATCCTAGTGCTAGGGAAGGAGTAATTTTGGTAAAGGAATGTTGTTGGATTCTCATTTTAGAGAGTGAAAGTACTGATATACTGTTGGTGTGATGTTGGATGTGATGAGGCTGGGATGAAGCTGGAACTGGTAGCAACAAATCGATCATTGGTTGTAACCTCCCCTTTCTACTCTTTAATAAATATTTATGTTCATTTTCCCATATATGTATCTCCTTATGTTTCTATTTCTCATGCAATGGATTCTTGAATGATATATATGTTTCACATCTAATCGATTTGAGTGTTTATGATAAGTAGGAATTTTGATATTGCAATATGTTTTCTATTCTCTGTTTATGCTTGTAGTAATGAATCTGGCGATCTGAGTTGGATTGAAGGTGACAACAAAAGAAATAGAAGGAGTAGAACAAGTGCTTGGATCACAAGTAGGTTCTTCTATAATTATGTGTGTCTATTTATTTTAGAGAAAGTGATATAAAAGTATTTCATCTATTGTTCTAAGTGCCTAGCACCACACTTAGGGAATATGATTTATCCAGAGATCATAATTATGCATAACATGGCCAAAGTGGCAGACCATTGTATGAAGGCCTCACTCTATATATGGTGGAATTTTTCACTTTGTAGAGTGGGTGAATGTTATGAGGAGGATATTATGTAATTTTTCTTTATCAAGCTAACACAAAATTTAAAGCAGTTGTCTTCAAAACTTAAGATTCTTCTTGGCTTATGTATTTTTTTCTTTTTAGTTTGTATGTTGTCATTAGCTTCATGGTATTGTGATCACTTTGAATTCATAATTTTATGCTCCAACTTCCTTCATATGCTATGTTTTGTTGTAAAATTTAATTTTTATGCCATTTGCCTCAGCTTCCATGGATGCAATTTGCTACTAATCGAATTCCTTTAGCTGACTCCATGCCCAATGGTATCCATGATACACTCTTCCTCCTACAAAAATGACATAAGACATAAAAATATTTAGCCATATGCAATATAGATCTTGTATTGAGTATTCCATTGTTTTCTTCTTTGAGATAGCCCTCTCTTATTGGAATGGCTAACTTCCAGTCAAAAGTAGTTTGAAATAGTTATGCTAGGTTGATTGTTGACACAACCCAACTACTCCAGCCTAGTGATAACATTTTGGTGCATCTTCCGAGAGTCCGCAAGTTGTTTTATCCTCGGTGTTTATTTTTAAAGTATATGAACTCCTTAGGGTAGGAGGAGATCATACATTTCAAGGTTGTACTTCTACCATGGTGACTCCATTCTTGAAGAATTCAGAAATTCATGGCTTCATGGTGACTCCATTGCTTGAAGATCAATAGCTTGAAAAGACCCAAGATAATTTCTATCGCAAGAAATAATGTTAGGAATGCTCGAATGAATCAGTCTCACATCCCTGGTTTTCCAAATCCTATGCCCAAAGTTGATTGGTTAACTTATCTTCCTACATTTAAGATTAAAAGAAAGATAATGTTTCTCTTCACTTGGATAGATTCCATATGCATGTAAATAAGTTTCAAGTTGAGTTTCCTCAGGCTTGTCTCATGAAAATGTTTATGGCCACCCTATAGGATGAAGCTAGAACATGGTATGAAGTGTTGCAGTCGGGAAGCTTTTTATCTCCTAAATATTTACATAAAATGTTCTTCGAACATTATGAGAAATCCCATTATTCTTTATCATTATTACAAGACTGCTGTGATTTTTGTGAGGTGTTTATTCCATATCGTAAAACTCTTGGTGATAATGGAGAGTGTGTAGATGAGGATATGTTAAAGGCATTTTTTGAATTGTCTTCTCAGGTCAATTTTCATGATAATCAAGAAATTTTCCAACAAGCAGATTTGTCTTCTTTGCTTGAAGATAAATTGGATCAGAAATTTGACAGTCAAGTCATATTACATGAAATTTATGAGGATTTTTAGCCTTTTCAATCTATTTGTTGTCAAAGGTATGAGCCAAATCATTCAAATTGTTTTTCAACCCATTCCTTTTTTGAGATTTTATGTCAAGAAGAAACTCCTCAAGATCAGGTTGTTGAAAATACATGCATGAAAATTCTGAACAGTGAGGTAACATGTGAAGAAAGTTAATTTTTAGGTAAACCCAAGCTACATAAAGAGATGAATATACAGGTTTTACCTAATCTATTTTGGGATCATCAAAATGAGATGGATGATATGCATAAAGTTTTTTTGTATAGGGGTTGTTAGTGTTCATAATCAAGATAAGAGTCCTCAAGAAAAACTACCACATATTATATCTGATTTGTTTGATAAGCAAAAGATTAGTTTTGATACACACAATATGGATGTCATGCTTGAAGATGTTCAAGGATGCATGGATGGTTTTTCTGATTTACACGGAAGGGAAGACAAATCTATTGTTGCCATTTTATTTGATGATGTTCTTGGAATTGAAGACATAGGATAAAAGAAGCCATGAGTTATGAATGAATTCAGGCCTCATGGTTTTACTCGTCAAAAAGAGGAGATTTTTAATGTTTTCCAAGATCCAATGGTAAGTCTATTGCAGGCATCATTCAAGACAATTTTTGTGCATTTTATGGAGTATGGATTCAATTTTCATTCTAAGTTTCCAATAGATGATCCACTTTTGATTTTTTTCAAGAACAATGAAGAAGCCTAGGTGTTGGATCAGCTCTTTGACTTGTTATATTGGAGGTTTCATACTACTTGAGTTAATCAAGTGGATTTTCAGTTGTTAGAGTAGGGTTGGTATGCACATAAATAAGATTGTTTGGCAAACATCTCTTTTATCATTTGGTTTAAAGATTGCAGTTGCAAGTTTTAGTTTGTAAAGTGTTTTTTTCTTCAAGATCATGTCAAGGATTGAATGCAGACTGAAGAATATGACAAGTGGTTGGGAAATATGAAATGAATAAGGCAATAGAATTTCTAGATCTTTGCTACACCACAAGGGCACAACATCCCCATGGAGCCATTATTATCCATGATAACCACTATATTTGTTTTTGACTAAATTAGGTTAAGTGACTTAGGTTTTAATAGGATTTTTAAGTTTATGACTTTCAAATTTTCACATGTATGAAGGTCCTTTAGTGATGTTGAAAGACCATCATTAGTGTTTATGAGAGTCATTGTCATAAAAAAACCCTAAAATTCATTCTCAACGAGTTGATCTGGTCATAATTTGAGTTTGACAGTTTTACCCACTTTCGCAGCAAATCTAGTTCAAACTGGTCAAGATTTGCTACGAAAGTTCATGAAACTTTCGTAGCAAATATGCCTTCCCCAACAAGGATTTTTCTACAAAAGTTGGTTTTTCTACTAACGATAGGGAAAAGTGCACTGAGTATCAAAAAGTGTTTGGTCAGAGGTTTTTAGCACATGTTGGCTCACGATTGCTCCCTATTTTCATTTTCCATCACTTTTGAAATGCATGTTGCTCGATCATAATATTCTCGTTTCACATTTTCATTTTGATTTATTGTCTCAAATACGCTTTTATATCACCATTGTGAGCTATTTTAGTTGTATTAGTATCATTCTATTATTATTGGAGTCTATCTTTCTGTCTCAGGGTAGATTGTATTAGTGTCAAAGGTTAGTGTGTTGTCCCTAAAATGGTTTTGCATATGCGAGGGAAGGGGTTGTTCAATGCATCTTGGAGCCGTGGCATAAAAAAAGAAGCAATATAAAGAAGGATATGTTTTCAGGTATGAGCCCATGCACATGAGGTTTCTTGGAGAAGGTTACAGCATCAGGTCAAATACTTAAAAGCACAGATGGAAATGGTACAAGCTGAATTGTTGAAAAAGGGCCTAAAAATGATTGTACAAATTGATGATGCTACTCCATAAATATGGTAATATGACACATTTTTTACAATAATATGGCTTATCATATTATACAAGCATGTATAGGCTTCTATAAATGTTTTGGAGGTGATAGAAGGAAGAAAGTTCAAAATCTCAGGAAACTAGGTACTTCCGTAGCAACTTCCAAGCTTGAAGGTAGAAATTTGCTACGAACGTGTTGTAGTTTTCCATGGAGGTAAACATTAGCCAAAATTTCATAAACAAGAAGGATCAAGGTATGTTTTTAACCAATTAACCTGAAGGAAGACCCTGGAATAGTGAGAAAAGTTAAAAAATATGCAGAGGGTTGATTTTGAGATTTGCTACCAAAGTTTGCTATCGAATTTCTCGAAATGATTGTTTTAGTAGTCAACCTCAAGCTAAATTTCTGACCAAATGGAAATTCATTTTGGAACTCTAAAGAAGGTTTTTATTTAGCAAAATCCCATCTACAAAATCCTATCTCATGTTTTGCATATCCATTAGGGTTTGGAAAATACATACTCATATTTGAGGCCTATCTTACATAATTTTACATATTTGTGCAGAAATTTGAATTTCACCTTGGTGGAGGTCCAACTCAACAAGGTCAACATCCACGTGGCATGATGACACATCAAAAATCTAGAACATTCAGAAAATAAATTAGTTGCATTTTATAAGGGTTATTAAAAGAAATTTTTGAGCTATTTAATGATAGAAGAGTTCTTTTTGTGCACAAACTCTGCCAAACAGAATATATCCCTAGAAAGTCTCCATGTGATGTAATTCTATTAGAAATAGGTCTCTTAGGTAGGAATTCGAGGATGGCCTAGGTGGAAGACCATTGTATGAAGGCCTCACTCTTTATATGGTGGACTTTTTCACTTTGTAGAGTGGATGAATGTTATGAGGAGGCTATTATGTAATTTTTCTCTATCAAGTTAATACACAGTTTACAGCAGTTGTCTTCAAAACCTGAGATTCTTCTTGGCTTATGTATCTTTTTCCTTTTAGTTTGTATATTTTCATTAGCTTCACGGTATTATGATTACTTGGATTTCATAATTTTATGCTCCAACTTCCTTCATATGCTATGTTTTGTTGTAAGAGTTATGTTTTAAGCCATTCACCTTAGCTTCCATGGATGAAATTTTCTAGTAATTGAATTCCCTTAGCTCACTCCATGCCCAATGGTAGCCATCATACACTCTTTCTCCTACATAAATCACATAAAACTTAAAAATATTTAGCCATCTGCAATGTAGATATTGTCTTGAGTATTCCATTGTTTTTTTCTTTGAGAGAACCCTCTCTGATTGGAAGGGATAACCTCCAGTCCAAAGTGGTTTGAAATAGTTATACTAGGTTGATGGTTTCACAACCCAACTACTCAAACGTTATGATAACATTGTAAATAGTAGATTCTGAATTGTTTGTTAATTAAATTATAAATAATTAGAAAATAGTGAACATAAAATACAATGTACTCAAAATAAACTTATGCAATCCACTGGAAGATATTATGAGGAAGGTCATCTGCACTTAATGTCACTTGATTATTAAAATAAATTTCATCTCAAATATATTATCTATAATACCATATATATATATATATATATATATATATATATATATATATATATATATATATATATATATATATATATATATAATCTAGTGATGTAGATATACTCATTTTCAGATAAATTTGGCTTTTAAAATGTAAAATGTAATTTGATTGACAATTTTTTACTAGTAATGTTTTTATATTACCTTTATTACCATTTTTTGAATTGATTATTGGCTCAACTATCTCACTTGGATTGTATAAATGCTAATAAATTAATAACTATATTTGCAATATTCAATTTTCATCTCAATTTGAATGAAATTTTTATTCCAAAATTCTTTAAAGTGTGTTAAATTTAACTTTTTTTTTTGTATTAGTGTAGATATTTTTATTCATACCCAATATATTTTTGTTTGGTTTCATTATTAGTTAAAAGAACACATATGTGTTACAACCTTGACACAACTATTATATTTAATTATAGAGATTATAAGGTTTCACAAACATTTTTTACATTGGGAGTAGGGGTTTTTGAAAAGAAATATATTTATTTTTAAAAATATTAATGTACACACAACCTTTCTAAAGAAAAGGAATAAATATGTTAGAAATAGAATGCATAATAAAAATATAAGAGAAATAAACTAAATATAACAAAATACAACTAGTAATTAAAAAAAATTATAAATATAAAAGTACAAGTAAATGAGAATAAAAAAACTAGAATGATATTAATTCTACATCCACCAAGTGCTAGGTATCAAATCTCCCAAGATTCAAACCTCACTTTGAGTGCAAATTAGAAGAAAATGTTGAAACATGAGTGATTTGATTACTCTAAATGTTTCAATAATTTATTTTCCATTCTTCCAACTTCTTATCATACTACTTGATTTCCAACAAGTTCATTTTCAAAGAAAAAAATAGTAACTAGGTTCATATAGCATATTTATGTAACACCTCTAGTAGTGGCTTGCTATAGTAGTACTATATTTTTCATATCTTCAACAACTAGAAACAAAATTGACTTTTGGATGATCTGAAATACCCAAAGGCAATTGAATTATGTAATCCAATTAAAATTTTTATTTTAACATTTCTAATGAAAATTTGCTTAAAATACGTTTTAAACTATGGTATTTAATATAACTCCAATTCTAAATAATTAAATAATTTAATAGTAATTGGGTTAATATTACTCAAACTAATTGATCATTTCTACTATAGTTAATCTACTACATTTATTCATTTATTTGAAAATAAGAAACAAATATCCTTTATATCTTTATAGTAAATTACATTTTTAATATAGAATAAAATATTTCCTATATATAACTTTGAGTGCAAAACCAAAAAAGTGTTAACTTTGAGTGATTTTTTTACTTAGTAGATACAAAGTTAATGCTACTAACAATTTTATTTATATTAATAAAAATTCTACATGTCCATAAATAAAAATATTCTTAATATTTTTAATTTTATTAATGTAATGACATTTTCTTTGACCTACTTTATAATTTTTTAAATTTCTGATGTGATATTCAAAACATCGATTATATGTATCTTAAAAACTAATTAGTTGTAAATATTAGATTCTTATATGTTGTTTAATTAAAAAATAAACACATTAATATATTATGAAATTAGTAAAATAATTCCAAAAATAATCTTGAAGTTACCCATAATAAATTAAAATAGATGGGTATCAATATTGTAATTACGATTTATAATCCATAGCCCTCGAAGAATAGTTTAATTATACTGTCGGCCAACATAACATCGTTCTGTTTTGTATAAATGAAGAATGGCTTACAATATTGAATGCATAGTTTTCTCTCCAATAAGGTATAATTCTCATTTTCTGCGTACCCTAGGCACTGCAGCAATCCTTCCGAAACAATGCAATTCAATCCTTCTCATTTCGACCCTCGCAATCCCTTTCAAGGAAAGCAAATCAATCCAAATTTCGACCCTCAAAATCCCGAAAGGTTTCCTTTCCCTTTTTCCAGAACGCACCTTTCGTTCATGCCAGAGCTTCAACAAGATATCTTCTCCCTCCCTGTGCACCATTTTCAAACTCATAATTCCTCGGTTGCTAATTATCCCAGGATTGGCGTCACTAATCATCCCAACAAAACCGTTTTAAGTAACATTTTGGTTTCAGCTCCACGAAGTTCAAACACCTCAGAAATATCATCTCTCTCTAAGAACGGGAAGTTGGCAAAATCTACAGAGATGGAATATACAACTATCATAAATCCGGTAAAGCTTTTAAGTCAAACTCTAGAAGAAAAGTCAAGGAGGAGTTCTGAGAGTGCTGAAAAAATTAGACCCGTGAAAAATCATGGAGGAATTCTGAGATTACTGAAAAACTCAAACTCTGGAAGTTGGCAAACTCTACAAGAAAAATCAAGGAGGAATTCTGAGAGTGCTGAAAAAATTAGACCCAGAGAATCTGTGGATAGTAACAACATTTTGGATACGTGGAAGGATTCAGGTCCACCAAGTTCAAACACCTCAGAAATGTCATCTCTGTCTGATAACAGGAAGTTAGCAATTTCTAAAGAGATGGAAAATACCAGTGTCATAACTACGGTAAAGCTTTTAAGTCATTGTAAATTCCTATTATTTTAGTGATACATCTTCAGAATTTCTATGCATGATTTTGTGTTGTTTCAAATTTAAAGATAATGAGTCGTTACAATCTGCAATGCTAACTGAGATATTATGCTGATAATTTTGATAACAATGTGCGCTAAATTTTAATATTAATGTGCTCTAATTTATCTAATTTACTGTATGCAGAGCATGGACTCAAAAAAGATTGTTGTCAATGGTCAAAACATTAAATCAGAAGAATCAAAGAAATCGAAAGTGAAATCAACGAAGAATTCTGTGAATGGTGAAAACATTAAACCAAAAGAATTTATTGATGCCATAGCTGATAAACCAGTAAAAGAGTCTTCAGGCATGGACACTAAGTACCACGAATCAAGGAAATCAAAAGAGAAATCAAGGAAGAATTCTGTGAATGGTGAAAAAATGATACCCAAAGAGACTATGGATGCCAGAGATGATAACTCTTTAAAAGAGTCTTCCCTCAAGGACAGGGCCGTGAAATTGGATTTCGAGTTAATTGAGGCTGACATAGAAAATGTTGGTCATGATTTAGATGACGACTGGGAAGTGATAGACAAACCCCAAGATATAGATATGTGAAAATGTATCAGAAACTCATGATTTAGATGACGACTGGGAAGTTATAGACAAACCCCAATGTGAAAATATATCAGAAACTAAAAATGAAAACGAAAACAGTATTTTAGGTAGAAATTGACTCAAAAGTCATTTGAGTATGGGTATCTTGACATAGTTTTTTTAGCTACGACTTAAGCTAAATCATTGTAGCTTCATAAAAATATTTGTATTCATAGTTTGTTCCATATTTTTTTTTGTTAGTGATTTATGTAGATCTATTTGATTTAATATTAAATTTACAAAAATAAGGGCAAGGCGGTAATTGGATTTATCATCTCTTCTTTATCCTCTTTAGAGTTAATATTATTGGTATTACACAATTATTTAAATTGTCACTAATTCATTATCTATCAACATGGAAAATTTTATTTGTGTCCCCAAGAATTGATTGAATGCAAATCTTGTGAGAAGTATGCCAATAAGTCATTGCCTCTGTGTATGAGAGCTGAGGGTTTTCTCTATTGATTTCCACAGCTTAGGAGAGATGTGATTCTCGTTCTCATCCCAGAGGTTGAGAGCTTTTTCCATTTCAATGTAGACTCAAGAGATGGGAACTACGAGATAGATTATTTTTCATTCAACAAGAGGAAACATGTATGTTGCGGCTTGGAAAGTGGGATTTAACCCTTATGTGTCCCAATGAAAGGGGCATGATTACGTGGAGGCATGATTACATGGAGGCTTGAAACTTGAGTTCTACAATAAGTCTGAAAAATAATAACGGTAAGTCCTTTTTTTAGAAGGAGTCAAGACCTTGGTGGTTTCTAGGCCATAGCATGAGAGAGGTGTGACATGTGGTAGGAACAAGAGGTATTTTTGGAGGACCAAGTGGCATGTGGTTGAGTGACATGTGGTGCTAGCATGTGGTCTAGTTGCTCGTTGTGCTTTTTATCTATACGTTGTGCTTTTTGTAGAAGTGAGCCAACGTCCCTAAACTTCATTGTAGAGGTTTTCATCATCAAATCAGGGTTTCTATAACTATTTGCAAGTAAGTGGCACCTCCATAGCCCCTCCTTTCAGCTTGTGGTATCAATTTCATGGTGTATACCCTGCAATACATTTTATGCCATGGTTTAAGAATTTGAAACCCTAGTTCATAATTTACAAATTTAATTGTTCTCCCTAAGACCCATTCACCTTCCCTACACCCTAACTCACTCCCCATTTACCCATGCATCTACTCATTGCCCATTCCCAAGTCCTATTTCCTAAACTCTACCACCCTTGTTGTGCTTTCCTAGACAGCTACATACCTACTTGTTATACAAATTTTGTACCCTATTTCCCTAAATATTTCACCCTCCCATTACTTCACTAAGCTCCCTAATGCATTGATACATTCCCCCAAAGTTTCCCTCACCCATCACAATCCCATAACCCACTATCCTACTCTCTTTCCCTTCCCCTTCTTCCTTAGGGTTTTCAAAGATAAATTGTGCATAATGGAGGAAGAAAGAAACATAATGGAGGAGGAAAGAAATGCCATAGAAGAAGACAAGAAAACATATAACAAAGGAGGTAGGATTTTGAGATTAGAGCCAACAGGCACTAGATAATTAATGGAATCACCCTTAGCTGTCAGATGTTTCCAGCATGTAGGTTCTTTTGAATTTCGTGAGATGGTACAAAGAGTCAAAATTCATCCTAATTTGACCATGGTTTTCATCAACAACCTCCAAAACAACTAAGTGACTATAGCAGGGGTGACTTTCACCATTTCCACTGATATCATTGCAGCAGTAACAGGGATATCCAATGTGGGTGAAAAATGGTTTAAGGCTAAGGATTTGGATGCCTAGTTGTATGAGCCTTACCTCAAAGCACCTTACAAAGATAACATCAAAAATATCTTTCCTTTTGGTCAGTTGTTGAATAGATTTCCCCCCATCATAAAAATCATCGTGAAATACTTCACTTGTGAGGGAAGATTATCTATATTATACAACTCTCACATTAGGTTGCTTATTATTTTCACTAGGGTGAAATTTCTCAGCCTCCCCTATTACTTTTACAGAAGCATTGATAAAATGTCCTACATTGTGAAAAAAAAATATTTTGAGCTTCAGATGAATAACCTATTCCATCACTCTCTGATTAAAATCATTGTCCTTCACCATCTTAATCAATTGAACATATCATGGGAGAATTTCATAGAGGTATATGTCTTCACAGCAGGTCCAAGTCAATCGGCTAGACCTATTTCACCAACAACTTCAGTTCCTCACAGGAAGACTAGGAAAACTAGCAGGGCTATAGTGAAAGAGGCCAAAGATTCCAAAGAGGTCAAAGAAGCCAAAAAGGTCAAAACTTACTAGAGGGGACCTAGGCAAGTGTTTTCTCCACAAATTTTGGAAGGGGCCTTGCCTTCTCCATCAACAAAGCAGGGATTCAATCAAAAGCAGAAAGAGGAAGTTGTTAAAGAGGAGGAAGACATTCATGAGGAAGAAAGAGAGTTTGACTTGGTGGACTTGGATGTACAAGATGATCATGAGGCTTCAAATCTGTTCATCAAAGAGAAGGATGCCATAATCAAAGAACTAAAGGACAACATGGCAAGAGAAAAAATTGTCATATCCTTCCTTGAACAAGAAAACAAGTAGTTGAAAGACAAACATGTACTCATGGAGTTAGAGCTGCTAAAGGAAAAGAGACAAGACACCAAAGGTAAAGTAGTGATATCACATCATGAGTCTGACCATGGTGAGACTCAAACCACCAAGATAAGACCAAAAACAAGAGGTCTTAAGAGAGCTTTAGAGCAGGAGAAACATGAGGCAGAGCAACTCAGTTTTGAAGAAAGAATTGCAAAGGAAATTGATGATGACAGAGAGGTGTGGCTTGATAGGGTGAACATCTACCTTGAGAAGCTCCTCCATAATTCCAACAAGGATAATGAGATGGTCAGACACATAGCCAATAGATACATCACTAGAAATAATATTTTCAACATCACGATCAAGTAGTTGAAGGAGAAACACAAGAAAACCCTAATCAAGAATAAGGAGGAGGAAAAACTTGAGATTCTTGTTGATGCCTCCTTGATTGCTTTAGACACCTTATCAGCACTTCATCTACCAATTTTGAATATTTTTTGGCAAGTTTTCAAGTTATTGGCATTTCTGCAAATTTTGATGGACTTTTTGCACAATTGGCCTGTAAAAAGCGCAGTGTGGGCCACGATTCTCTCTTTTTGGAGACCTATAAATGTTAAATGGGTTTCATATTTAGATTCAAAGTGATGTCTACATCCAGTTTTGACTATTGGAACTCAAAAAACAGAGATTTTGATATCTGGAAATGACCAAAAAGCACTAAAAAAACACCTTTTTGCCTCCTTTTTTAGACCTTCGCTGCACTTTTGGAGTAGTATTGGGAGATTCAATTTTTGAGGAGCTTCACTCAACCATTTTCAGTTTTTGAGGAAACGTTTGACAACTATACTAGAAGAACTTTCCAATGAGCCATCTTGGGCCCAATTTGGACTTCGGGAAGGCAGTTAAAAATAAATTTTAAGGCCCACACTGCGCTCTTTCCCATGCACACTATGATTTTTCCAAGCATGCTGCACTTTTTTAAATTCACTGGTTTCTTTTGGGTGTGGAGCCTGATTATCTTGTTTACTTTGTATCACATCATTGGACCCCTGTACCTTAAAAGGGGCAGCAACGCTGCCCGTAATTAATCGCTACCGTGGGGGGTCCAGGGGTGGCCAGCAGCGCTTTTCGGAGCCCCCCCACTGGCAGGGGTTTTCGAGGGCAGCGCCCCCGAAGCTAAAAACAAATATAAAATTTCCTTGTAAAAGTATAGTAATTTCTAGTCAATCTGGGCCGTTCATTAGGCAAATGATCTGATGGTAGAAGTTATGTTTAGATTAGGGTTTTTTTCCCTAGAAGGCAACCCCTCACTTTTATGAGGGCATTGTATTGCGGTTGTGCATTGTATGTGTATTCTCGGAGTGAGAAACAGAGAGGGAGACTGTGAGAGAGAACAAAGGATATTACAACGGATCTGTTGTAGGTTTTGTCTCTTCATTTTTGTTGGATAATAGAAAGGGAGGATTGGCTGTTTGGGGTGGACGTAACCCAAACTGGGTGAACCACGTATATCTATTTCTCTCTAATTTTATGTGTTTTGTGTGCTTTTATTTTCCGCATATTTTATGTGTTGCATTCCTCTGTAATATTTAATTTTCTAACAGTTTCTCCAAAATTTTCACAATTTCTCAGTTGATGGATGAATTCAATGAATTTTACTGATGTAATGGTCAAATGTAGATGTAATTATATCATGAATAATTACTAGGGGTGGGCACATCATGTAAATAGATAATTTCGGTCAAAGTGAATCAGTTTCATAAATGTTAAGGATGAGTTGGCTAACCTTCATAATCACTAGGATTCTTGTTGAGCACTTAGTGGATCAACTTCACAAGTCATGGATTCGACCCCTGAGAGTGGGATAAGTAGTTTTTGGCCTATATCTTTCATTTTATTTCTCATTACAAGGGTTGGGTGTTGTAGAATTTAATCATTGAACACTACTGTAATCAGACTTTTAGCAAGAAATAACAGTCTGAGTTGCAGTTGTTTTGATGGGATACTTGTGGTAATGTGATTCGACATTGTTTCTTCTTATGTTTGCAAACGTGTGAATGTATTGTGATTTCATATTCATGCCATCTATGTATGTTATTTATTCCTAAGTCAAAAAGACTAAATTCATTAACTTATGCTTTGTTTTGGAGGAATAGTTACAATTTTATGTTCATATTTCTTGTAATTGAAAATAATTCATGTTTCCAATGCTCTTTTTAGAAACCATAACAGTATAAACCATTCCATCTTGATACATTAATGTGTTGAGTTGCTTACCTACCTTGCCCCATAAGATCCCTGCAATTATGATCCTTGTTTTCCCTGACCTAGTTTCTTATCTAACATATTCACCATCCAACACCTCAAATTTATCAAATAAACCCTAGTGTTACTATACCTAGCCTAAAATCTCATTGATCCATTCATCTTGGTTGTGATCCCTTGGAGAGAACCCTCTCCTTCCTAGTAGAGCTAGCTACTTGGGAAAATATTGGTCTATGGTTACCTTTGTTGGTCTCTTCTCAGCCTTGGAGATCTAGTGGAGTGATAACACATTGTAGGATGACATCAACATGACTCTAGTATACATCATCATAGGCTTGTGAACCTTAGGAGTTTCTAATTTCATGTTCATGGGTCGAGTCACGAATGACGGGGATTGTGGCTCAACCAAGAACCCTCATAAATGCATAAAGCCATAAAAAACCATATAAACTACGCTTGAACCAAAAAATTTGAATAGAATCATTTCACACCAGTACTATACCATAAATTATCCAAGAGAAACTAGTCTAATATATGTTGAGGATACAAACCAAGAGACCAAGAATCCAAAATACCATACCTAATCAAGCTCATTGAATATTCCCCAAAATTTCCACCAAGAACTTTGGAATTTTCCTCTTTACTCATGGATGGAGGAAGAGATTGTAGCCGGTACCTAATCACTATAACCCGGGGGAACCGTGAGGTCACCAAAGGCAGAGTCACTCATCATAAATCCCTCTACATGGGCCAAATGTGAGTCCAATCTATCCAAACAAAACCTCTGATTTCATAGCATGCATTTGATATCCTCCAGAGATGAGAACACATTGTAGTTGTCCACTTGTTTATCCTTAAATACCATTCATAATATATTATACATTTGAATATTTAAAGCAAGATCATTTAGAATATGAAGCTTCCTACTCTTAAGATTTCAAGGGTAGGAAATTCCTTTCCATTTCAAACAAGCACCGATCATATACAAATTATAATGATATAAACGCTCTCCTTCATCATGAGAATCTAAAATTCAATTTCTTTTCTCACCTCAAAAGGAACACCATTGAAAAGTGAAGCCATAAAATCATATGAAAAAGGGTGAGACCACTTTCGCCCCAAAGAGGAATTACTTCCTCCACCTCACCTGCATCTCATCCTCTACCTTGGAGGCAACAAAAATATAAAAGGATAGCACTTAAGTCATCTGTTGAAGGAATAACAACCTTAAATAAAATAGGAAGGAGGACTCAACACAAGAACGATAACACCATACCTAATAAACATAATATCGTCACTGAATTGCCAAACTAAATCACCAAATAATCAAGCTCCTAACAGAAAAGAAACAAGACCCACCCTACACGAAAAATCCCTAAAACAAAGATGGTCAGCTAACCTTTACACTAACATAGATTTGAAAAACAAGGACACCCCATGAATGAGGTAATGTCAAGAAGAAACAACCAACCCATAAATATTTGAATGTAATTCCACAAGAAAAATTAACAACGATTATGAGCAACCGAGACTATAAAAAAATTGATACACATTAAAATATATATACATATATATACAAAATGTTTTAAAAAATTAATAGTAATTGAAAATGAATCTCATTCTCTAGATAGGAGCCTTGATGCATATTGAAACATTCACATACATAATTTAAAATATGAAATAATTGGTTATTGAGCCTAAAGGCCAATCTAGTCTGAGGGAGATATGTAAGAATGTCACGTCCTCAAAAAATAATAAAAATAATTTAAACAAATAAAAATCTATTAACACAACAATTAATTGTTGATATTATAATTTTATACAACTTTACAAAGATAATATATATATATATATATATATATATATATATATATATATATATATAATACTCTTACAAATATTTAATATAGAACTTAAAGAAACTGTTTGAATATCCATATTAACTAATATATTTCAGTATGAACTTTCTCTCTTGACAGAAAGTGTGTATTTATATATGTGTATATTAATCTTAGCTAGAAAAGAAAAAGTAATTTAAGTAAAGTAGAGTAGTTACTTTTCAATAAGAGGGAGATGTGTGACTAATTCAATTTTTAATATAAAATATTAATAAAGATAATTATCAAATTATACAATCACATATTAACCACATAGATCTATATTAATCACATATTTACGAAGCAGTAAAATGTATTAATTGACGTGTAATTTTTTTTCAAGTTTGAGATTTGATATCAACTTTATATAAATCTATATATAAAAAAAAAGTTAAAAGAAAATATTTTAATGTATGATAGAATCAAATATCCAATGTGAGTTATGAATAAAATAATTTAATATGAATTAATATAAAATGACTCAATACACATGCTATTGAGCCGAAAGGCTCTTTCTACAATTCAGTATGAGGAAAATGTGTAAGCATGTCACGTCCTCAAAAAATAATAAAAATAATTTAAACAATAAAAAATCTATTAACTGTTAATATTATACTTTTATACAACTTTACAGAGATAATATATATATATATATATATATATATATATATATATATATATATATATATATATATATATATATATATATATATATATATATATATATTTTAATATAGAACTTAAAGAAAACTCCTTGAATATCCATATTAACTAATATATTTCGTGTGTTTCTCTCTCTACATCCCAACATTGTGAAGGCCGTGTGAAAGTATGTTCGCCCCTCTTAAAATAAAAATAAAATATTCTCTAAATAGAAAAACAATGTTGACTATAATAAAAATGAAAAAAAATATATATGCTATGCATGTTTGATTAGTTGTCCATATGATCTAATATCATGTAGAGTAACTAGAAGTTAATATATATATATATATATATATTTATATATATATAGAGTAAAAGATATTTAAAACTTATGTTTTCAAAAATATAATCTATATCTATATATATATATATATATATATATATATAATGTTAAAAGAAAATATTTTAATGTATGATAGAATCAAATATCAAATGTGAGTTATGAATTAATATAAAATGACTCAATACACATGTTATTGAGCCAAAAAGTTCATTCTAGAATCCAGTACAAGGGAGATGTGTAAGCATGTCACGTCCTCAAAAAATAATAAAATTAATTTAAACAATTAAAAATCTATTAACACAACAATTAAGGGTTGATATTATAATTTTATACAACTTTATAGAAATAAAATATATATATATATATATATATATATATATATATATATATATATATATATATATATATTTCTCTTATAAATATTTTAATATAGAAATTTCATAGAAACTTTCTTAGAAAATTTGTCTTTCTCAACTAGAAATTTTTTACGGAAAGTTTAATGTATGATAGAATCAAATGTCCATTGTGAGTTATGAATAAAATAATTTAATATGAACTAATATAAAATGACTCAATACACATGTTATGTAATCTCTATAATATTCAAAAATGTATTTAAACAGTAAAAATATACACAATGTTTTTGTATTCTAAAATAAGTTTGCAACAAAAGAAATTTGATCTCTTTCAGCTCATGTTAGATCATTGTTTTAGATAAATCTATACTGATATTTATATTATTTTAAAGTATAAATATTTTAGCCAATAAATATTTATATTTACATTGAAAGTGTTTCTTTTTTAAATTGATCATACCAAGTATTGTCTACTCTTTTCATCTCAATTTAACAAATAATTTTTTGTAAGAAAATCTTTTGGTAAAAATCACATCAAAATAATTTTAGTTGATGCATTTCGAAGCCAAATTTCTAATATAATTTTTTTTTTTTAAATTAACATTGTTTGCTCTTTTCATCTCAATTTCACATCTCCTTTACACTGTGATCAACGTTCACTTGTCATCGCGTGACATATCTGAGCTTTGTGGTGGGTACCGACCACCTTTTACTCAGAGTGAGAAAGTGGCTTAAGCCAATTTTCACTCTTGGATGGTGGCATATTCGCTAGATAATATTCTATTGTGATTTATCCTCCTCGTATATTTTTTATTTTCATTTTTAAATGGCATTCTATTGTGATTGATCCTCCTCGTAGATTTTTTCTTTTGCATTCTTTAAATGGCAGGGTTGGGGTTGATACAACACACAGGTTGACGACTTCATGTTCACCCACACCGCAATAACCCCCTCGGAGTACCTCAGAGCACACTTTACTTGTGCGTAAAACAAAATAATGGAGGTTTGTATATTATAATAAATGTTTTTCTTAAATCTCTATGGTAAAAAATAAAACATTTTTTACGGCGGAACCATTGGTTCTATATACACATTATGTTCTCACGTTTCAAAAGTGCTACTGGTTTGGGCATCAACTGCAGTAAGTCCTTCCTTCTATATGAATATGGAGACATTTAGGAGATTATTTTTATTGCCGATTTCATGGGTGTCAGCAAGCGCCATATATCAAATGGTTTCAAATATTTGGGTTTTTTCATTAAACCATGTGGATACAAGAATAGAGATTGGATTTGGATCCTTGATAGGTTGCGGGATCGGATTCAGCAATGGACTCATCAATGGTTATCGATGGGGGGTAGGTATATTCTAATCCAATCGGTGCTATCTCAGATGATTGTTTTCTGGGCTCATCTTCTTTTCATCCCCGCAGGTATTATTTCCAGAATTAATGGCATCATTTCTCATTTCCTCTGGAGTGGTGCCAAATCGGAGTAGAAATATCACCTCTGCAGCATGGCGGACATATGCAAGCCCAAGGGGTCGGATGGCTAGGGTATTCTTGACACACAGGTCTTTAATGGCGCCCTGTTAGCAAAATCATTCTGGAGAGCCATTTCCTGCCTGGGATTATGGAATGATATTATTAAAGCCAAGTATTTTCAAGAGGATGTTCTGCTTTCAATCAGCTGCAACACTCTTACTTTTCCTCGTTTCATATCGTGTATTTGGCGCAGCTTCAGAAAAATCATTCCTCTTATTACTCCGCACCTTAGATGGAATTTCAGGGATGGTAGTCACATTCCCATTGGCGCGACCACTCTTCTTCAGCTGGCGCCTGAAAGTGGTCCTTCTCAGAATCTTATTCATGCTCTTTCTATCCGCGGGATTCTTTTCTTCTCTCAGATAATTCTCCATTGGTCTCATTCAGCTCCCATTTTCAAATCTGCGGTTCAGCTTGGTCTGGAGGGAGCTGTGGTCGATGACTGGATTTGCTTTCGGGATTCTCTGCGTCAGGCTGGTTTATGCTACGCTACAGGGGGTGAAAAATTAGTATGGAGGGGTCCTATGAGAAGTCAATCATTGATTGTGAAAGATGTTTACCAGAACTTTTGTAATTCTTCTCATATGTTGCAGGGTCCAAGCGTTTTCCGTTTCTTCTGGAAAAGGAAAATTCCAATCAAAATTACTATTTTCAGGTGGCTTACATGGAAAGGCCGTGTCCTCACATGGGACAATTTGAGGAAGCTGGGTCATCATGGCCCGGGATGGTGTGTTTTCTGTTTTGCTGCTGATGAATCAATCCCTCATTTGTTCTTTTCATGCCCCTCTGTTATTCATATTTGGAAGTTATTCAGCTCCTTCTTTTTGGACCCGTCATGGCTTCCTGTGGACTTCATGTCTGCTGCTTTGGAGTGGGATAAGTTGCACAGTCAGTTTCGATCGTTGCCATTTTACTTCGTTTGGGAGATTTGGCTGGCAAGAAACAAGAGGATTTTTGACCAGATTCCTATTCAACCTCATAAGATCTATCTCGCCATCAAATCATGGATGGACGTGACTCCCACATTTATGCCTGATATTATTGATGGATCTCGTCGTATAAGACCACATGATATTTCCATTCCTGCTGTTTAATTTGACGGAGCTGCTGCTGATGGCACTACTGGTTGTGAGGCGTGGATCAAGATTTCAGAACACGAGCGATATCATATCATTTGGAATGGTGGTCCAGGCTCTAATAATAAAGCTGAAATCGCAGATTTGTGGGGGGGTTTGCTTGTTGCTTATGACCTTCAGATTTAGGTGGCTAACATCTTTGGGGATTCCAAATTGGTGATCAGATGGATTACAAATGAATCTCATATGGATTCTCCGCATCTACAAGGATGGGTCGAAAGGACCAGGCAGCTTTGGAATCATTTAGAATGCCCCCCTATCAGCCATATTTATCGTGAGAACAACACTAGAGCTGACAGGCTATCTAAGAGGGGTCTTCTGGAGGATTTTGGCTTATTGATGGTCTCCCATTTTTTAAATGGTATTCAGACAGGAGTGTCTCACGTCCCTCTTCCTTAAATTTTTATCTCAGTCTCTGTTTCGTTTCGTTTTGTAGGCGGATGCTCATATGTCTGTGTTATATTGAAGCTTGATGGACCTAAAAGTTTTAAGCCAGACCATATGCCCTGTTTTTGTCATGATTCAAGCCATATTTTGTTTTTGAGGGGCTGGACTCGCTTTTGTCGTTTTCCAATGGACTTATCACTTTCCACATCAAGCGAGCGTTTCTCCTATCGGCCTATATTTCTCCATCTTCTATGCGGTCATATTCTGTTCTGGGCGTACCTTTATTATATCTGGTTTCTATGATTCTCTGCTCACATATCCTTTGCAAGCGAGCAGGCTCATTGTTTGGCATGCGAGCACGATCATCCAATGCAAGCGAGCGTGACTTTATTCAAGCGAGCGTGTTATATTTTCCATGGCAGCCCATTTGCTTTTATTCATCTTCATGCAGCTGATCCGTATTCATGTTTGATCTATTTATATGATTCGGCCTGCAATATCATAATTTTATCATCAATTTTGCTAGCTCAGGAGCATCCTCATCTATTTTTTCAATCAATTACTGATACTTCTTGACTCTAACTTTCTTTTTGTAATCATAGCCGGCAGTAGAAGTTATATAGGATGATTATATTTGTATCTGGGTCGGATCATGACCTGTTCATATGGATGCCCTCTCATTTTGCTCTGTTCAGTTTTGAGCAGATTTCTATGGGGCAACTGATGGTGGACTTCTCGCTGTGTATCTATACAGCTAAGATTATATGAATATGTACTGTATATATCTCTAATATATTCAGCATTTTTTTCTTTCTGAAAAAAATAAAACATTTTTATAAATATTCAAAATTAAAGTAGTTAAAATTTATTATAATATTTATTATCATTTTTATAAATATCATAAAGTATTGGTAAAATTAATTTTATTTTTCTAAATTTTTCATTGTAAATGATCTAAATAGATGAAAAATAATATATTGATTCAATCCAAATCACTAAAATATACAAAACTTAAAAACACATAAAACATTTGATCTAGATGGATATTGGTGGCCATTTATCTATTTCACTTGGACTCCACTATTGTTTCTTTCAACTTTTTAGTTTCCTTAATCGTAGCACAATTTACTATTTTTGGTAGTTTTTTAGGTTCTGAACTTTCAGAGCCGTTTTGAGGCCCTAAACGACGTTTTTTGGAAAATCACCTCCGATAAACGTGACTTTTCAACTTGGTTTTCAACTCGACATTTGTTGTCAACAGCTGTAGTCCTCGGATAGATCTTTCTAACGAGGTATCATGTGCATCAAACGGAGATCATATGACCAAATTACGACCCCAGGAGGTTGGTTGTCCAACTAACCACAATGAAGCCCAAAAACTCTTGGTGTTACATCTCCTCAAGTTAGGGTTTTGGTTTTTTAGGGATTTATCTTATTGTTCAATACTAAAAAGGCTCTTGAGCCTCATTGTAACATATTTTAGAGTCATGTAGCAGCCACATCTCTTCTCAGAGATAAGCTACCATCGCTAGAGCTAGTTTCTTTCTATTATGTCCGTAAGCACTTTCAGTATTTGATGTTAATGAAAGGAAATATTATTTTTGTTGCATATTTGTATTTGTGATTATATGTGTATTATGTTTCTTTTCTTATTAAATTCGGATAAGTGGTATCAGAGAGATCTTCTCTTTCTCAATTTTTCTTTGTATGTACCCAACGAGGTTGGGGTATAAGGGCTTATGACTCGATCTGGTTGAACCTTTGCAAGATCAACCTCGCAACTTCGACGGCCTCCCATGGAAGAAGAAAATAAATATGAGGGAGCAGGAGGTCCTATCAAAATATTGCTCGAGGAGGTCCTCGAGAAAAAAAGGAACATGATGATGGATAAATTTTCCCATACCCTTTAACGACTACCCACCGGCAGTGCATCTTCATCTAAAAGCCACACTAGAGGTGTCACTCCTTTCAAGGTATAAGTCAACTTCAAAATCCCTGTATTTTAAGGCCATAAAGATGCAGACGTCGTAGATAGATGGTTGAATTTTCTGGAAGGGTATTTTTCGATCCATGGTTTCTCTGATCGAGAAAATGTTACCTTTGCGCTCCTAAAAGCCACCCCCCATATCAAAGATTAGTGGGAAACCTACTGCAAACAGAGGGATGAGGAAGTACCTTCACTTTTTCCAGCTGCACCCAACTAGAATTTATTCCGAGACATCATCAAGGAACAATATTACCCTGTGGGGATCTATGAGGACAAGTACATCCAATGGACAACACTACGGCAGCAAAGGGATCAAGATGTGCACGATCTATACCCTACACATAAAGTTGGGTATTAAATATTCAGAAAAACATTTTGTGCTAAAGTACCACATTTGTTTGCACGGATACATTCAGTAGAAAACAGAAATCCTTGACATTACCTCACTTGGCCCAAAATATCAATATTCTTTTAGGATCAAGCATAAATTTAAGCAAAAGAAGCTAGACTTTGGATCCACGAATCCGAAGCCAGGGAAAGGCGCCCCCAAACCACAAAATAAGGGAAAAATCTAAAGTGGGGTGACTTAGGACAACCCATTGAAGTAGCAAGTGAAGAACAACACCACAAAGCCAAATAAGGACATGGGGAAATGGTGTGAATTTCATAAAATCTCAACTCACAACACAAGTGAGTGTCATTCCAAACAGTCACTCATGGTTGAGTTGAAGGCATCTGAATCAGATGCATGTTTTGATTCCAAGTCAGAACTAGACAAGTGGAATTACAAAGGGAAGTGTATCATTGATGTGGAACCTAGTGTGATCGTTGCCACCATCAAGCTCCAGAGAGAGGAGCCCAAGGATCCATAGGAGGGGGAATGCCTCTTCCATTCCGAGATGTGGGTGAAGGGTTCTCCATTGCAATTCATTGTCGATAGTGGAAGCGAAAAGAACCTCATTTCAGTAGAGGTTGTGAAGTGGCTCAACCTATCGACCATAGTGCACTCACAGTTGTATACCATCAGGTGGCTTCACCAAGGAAGAGATCTCTGCGTCAGCCAATAGTGTCTCCTTCCCTACAACATCAAGCCTTTCATGGATGAGGTATTATGTGATGTTGCTCCTCTTGAAGTTTCTGATATATTATTAGGCCAACCATACTTGTGGAAGTAGTCTAGGCCTTGTTCTATTGTTATTATTAATTTGAGAAATAAGTTGTGTAGGATACCAGAGGTAGTACCGCCTTCTGCCATCTCTTTAATTACTGTAAAGCAATGCAGTGATATTATTTCCCAAACCATGAATTTTTTTTCATTATGATTCGCCCACAAGGCAAGAAGAAGAATGTGGTGGCTTCCTCCAAACAAGGCTCCCCTGCGCGGCAACAGCAGATGGAAAAATTCATGGAGGAATACAAGGACATTTTATCCTCACCCACAACGGTTCCTCTACATTGTCAGGTTAAGCACTCCATTATTCTGACCCTAGGCACGTCGCTTCGTAATGGGTTTATCTATCAATGCTCTGTTTTGGAGAATGATGAAATCAAGAGGCATATCCAAAAAATGTTGCAGAAAGGGAACAATGGGCCAAGCTACTCACCTTGTGGGAGCCCGATCGTGTCGGTACAAAATAAGGATGGCACCTAGAGACTCTGTATTAACTATCGAGTGCTAAACAATATCACTTTCTAGAATAAATATCCAATCCCATGGATTGATGGCCGGACCAACTCAAGGGGGCCAAATATTTCAGCAATATCAACTTGAAGTCTAGGTATCACTAGGTACCAATTAAACCCTACGATGTGTGCAAGACTGCCTTCAAAGCCAAGGAGGGCCTTTTCGAATGGTTGGTCATGCTTTTCGAGTTGACAAATAATCCTGCAACCTTTATGCGGCTGACGGAAGACATCTTGTGGACATTCACCAACTCATTTGTGGTGGTGTACTTAGATGACATCGTGATATTCAACGAAAATTGGGAATAACACCTCGACCACATCTGAGAGGTCCTCCAAACACTGCGGAAACACAAGTTGTGTGCCAATTTAGAGAAGTGCACTTTTGGCATGACCTAGGTTCCATGTCTGAGATACATTATTGATGAGTGGTGGGAGCATGTGGATCCAACTAATATCTAATTCATTTGGGATTGGCCAACCACAACCACTCTAACATAGCTCCACAACTTTCTAGGTCTTGCTAATTTCTACTGCAGGTTCATGTTGGGATTCTCTCATATCACTTGGCCCTTGAGTCAAGTCACCAAGGGAGGAGCTAAAGAAAAATTATTTTGGTTTGAACCTCAATAGAAGGCATTCATAGATTTGAAACATCGCCTCTACTATGCACCAGTGCTCACATTACCTGACTTGCAACAACCATTTGAGATCGAGATAGATGCCTCTAACTATGTTATTGGGGTAATTCTTACTCAACAGTGGCATCTAGTGGCATATCATAGTGAGACACTTTTCGACACAGTCCAGAAGTATCCAACTTATGATAAAGAGATGTATTCCATTGTGTAGGCTTGCTGACGATGGAAGCATTACATTTTGGGGAAGGAAGCAGTCATCGACACAAACCACCGACCCTTGCAGTTCATATAGACACAAGGGAAGTTACAGAACGATCACCATCAGAAGTGGTCTACATACCTGCAACAATTTCATTTGAACATCAAGTACAAGAAGGAAACACCAATAATGTTGCAGACTACCTTAGCCGACCATCGATCATGGCGCTAACCACCGTGCTCAACTATTGTGGGAACGATAATTTTGATTGCCTGCTTCTCTATAAAAGCGATCTAGAATTTGACCACACATACAAGACGCTCTTGGAGGGTACGAAAGTTCCAAATTTTCAACTGGATGCACTACTATGTCACTCAGGGAACATTTGTGTTCCTTCAAGCAGGCATGCCAAGATGGTTTGGGAAGCGCACTACAGTTGGGTCACTGGGAATTTATGGGTCGAGAAAAAAATAGCAATATTGCAAAGGTATTTCTATTCAATGAACCTTCAATAGGATGTCGGGAAGTATATCAAATCCTGCACTACCTGTGTCATTGCCAAACCAACCATCAAGAAGCATGGCCTTTATAATCCATTTCCTACCCCTAGTCAGCCTTGGGAATCCATATCCATGGATTACATGTCGGGACTTCCTTCTACTAAGCATGGCAATGACTGTTTTTTTGTGGTCGTCGAAAAATTCAGCCATTATATCCCATTAACGTAGCCATGCCATTTGCGGCTACTTAGGTAGATTTGGCTCATGTCTAGTCTGAAGATAACAAGGCGAAAAAATTCATTGAGCACATTCAGCACATCATCCAACAGGTTCATGACATATTGGACAGAGCCAATGCTAAGTACAAGCAGTGACATGATCAGCATCGGGTGTAATACAACTTTAGGTGGGAGATAAAGTGTGGCTACATTTGCAGAAGGAGGGCCTCACTGGACCCCACCACAAGCTTCACCCACTTTTATATGGGTCATAAACCATCACCAATGTTGTAGGGGATAATTCCTTTGAGCTCAGTATTCCACCATTCATTGGTCTACACCTAGTATTCAATGTGGACCGCCTTCGGCCCTAGTTTCGACCTTCACTAGACACATCCAACATGGCAAAAAAATTCACACCAACCAAGTTAAACCCAGACTTCATGGAAAAATCCACAACTGATCGGATCATGGACACATAGATAAATAATACCTAAAAACAAAGGATCCAATTATATAGAGTTGTCAAAGCAGACCAACTCCTTCACTAGGGCAAGTGGCTCACTAGGGACCAAGTTCAACAAAATTTTCCTCATCTCATGGAGGAACTCAACACAATGGGACCATTTCTTCCTAAAGGGGGAGTAATGATCTAGGTGGATATTGATGGCCACCCACCTATTCCACTTGGACCCCCACCACTTTTTCTTTCAAATTTTTAGTTTCCTTAATTGTAGCATAATTTACTATTTTTGCCAATTTTTCTTGTCCTAAATTTATGGAGCTATTTTGAGGCCCCAAACAACATTTTTTTTTGGAAAATCACCTTCAGAGAATGTTATATTTCAACTCAAAATTCAATATCAGCATTTTTATTCCTTGATAGATCTTTCTAATGGGGTATCGTGTGCGTCAAACAAAGATGATATGACCAAGTTATGACCCCGATAAGTTGGTTGTCCAACTAACCCCAACGGAGTCCATAAACTCTTGGTGTTAGATCTCCTTGGGTTAGGGTTTTGGTTTTTTAGGGTTTTATCTTATTTTTCAATAATAAAAAGGCCATTGAACCTCATTGTAACATAGTTCAGAGGCATGTAGCAGCCACATCTCTTCTCAGAGATAAGCTACCATTGCTAGAGATAGTTTATTTATATTTTTTCTATAAGCATTTTTAGCATTTGATATTAATGAAAGGAAATATTATTTCTATTGCATCTCTATATTTGTGATTATATCCATATTCTTTTTCATTCCTTATTAAATTTGGACTAACGTTCTTGTAATTGGTGTTTCCCTAAGTGTTCTAGACCTCATAGTGAGAGGGTTTGGCTCCTCAATCTCCATTAATTCCTTGCTTTGCTGAGCAACTTCTTCTTCAACTTTCCCTATGTGATGAGAGTGCCATGAAGATAATTTATTTGAATCTAGAGACAAAGAATCTATATGTTGAGAAAGTAATAGGGTATGAAGATGATTGCATTCCATTTCCAGAGAGTCCTACCATTGGTTTTACAAGTGAAAGAGACTCGTCATATTGGCATTATGAGTTTCATTGACTTCTTCTAACTCTATTAACTTAGCAGTAGTGGACATCAAGTATTTGTTATTTCATTGATTTTTTTCTTCGCGACTATATCCATTTCTACATTGAGAAAACTATGGGACTAATTAGTTGCAAAGTGAAACTAAAAAATACTCATATTAAAACTAGAGTGTCTTTAACTGAAGACCGGAATTACATAAGTGTATCTATGGGATGACACAAAATTAACTCAACTAACTTAAAGCCACGAAAAGGAGCCAAAAGTACCAAAAAAACCAAAGTAATTTATTTTCCAAAAACCTTTGAATGGGCCTTACATCATGAACTTGAATGAAGGAAAGACAACCCACAAACCAACAAACTCCCACTTCCTCTATATATTTCCATGATACACCTTCATGCCTAAATCTCTACCAAATCTAGATAGAACCATACACAAAATAAAGCTTCCATAATCCTAAATAGCTTTAGGATGCATCCACCACATTAATTACCCCCACATGAAGCTAATAAGGGGAATGGGCTACCCACACATTGATTACGTGGAGGCTTGAAACTTGGGCTCTACAATAAGTCTGAAAAATAATAACGGTAAGTTGTTTTTCACAAGGAGTTGAGACCTTGGTAGTTTCTAGGCCATAAATAATGTGGCATGAGGGAGGTGTGACATGTGGTAGGAACAAGAGGTATTTCTGGAGGACCAAGTGGCATGTGGTTGAGTGACGTGGTGCTAGAAAAGGAGAATACATAGTGGCGTGATGTCATCGTAACATCATTGTGTTAGTGTCAGTTTTTGCATCCTTCCACCAGTGATAAAATAAACTCTTTCATGTCATGTTAGGGTCCCATTTTGAAATTTTTGTCATTCCATTAGGTTATCATGCAAAAATTTGGTCACTTGGTGCAGTTTTAGGTCCGATCTCACTCCTTACAAAATTTTACTACCCGTTGGCTCATTGCACCACTTTGCTGAGTGTACCATCACTCATGAGTTATCATCATCATTTTAGTCATTTTCATGGTTTCATTCAGTCAGAGACTCCATTAGGTCTTAGGGTTTCCAAGGTCATCAAAACACCATTTCATTGCACAAAATCCCAACAAATGAAGGAGTGCCAATAAATAAATTTCATCAATAATTTTAATTTGTAAATTTGATTTCAGAGCAAAATGTAATTTTATTTTCCTAATTTGTAATAAGTTCTCAAATTTCCAAGTAGTTGCACATTCCAAGTTCCATCAGCAGATAATCCAAAGTTCCAAAAAGTCAATCAGTGTTCCTAATTCATAAAAATATGAAGTTCAATGATCGAATTCAGAAATTAAAAGATAAAGAGAAATGAAAAGTCAATTTCAAGAAAGGAAAGGTGGGTACCAAGGTTTTTTAATGACATTTCTCCAAGTATAAAGGCTCCAAAATACCAAGAAGTCATTCATTTGCATCTTCAAAGCATCAATCTCTCATCCTCCCAAGAAAAAAATTGACTTTTCCTTCAGAAAATCGAAATATGAGTCTTTCGCTGCCCTTTTTCCATAAGCGTTGCGCTTTTGTAGGAGACCACACTGCGCTTTTTCCAGTTGCTCACTGCGCTTTTTCTCTATATGATGTGCTTTTTGCAGAAGGAATCCACTGTCCCTAAACTTCATTGCATATGTTTTCATCATCAATTCATGGTTTCTACAGCTATTTGCAAGTAAGCGGCACCTCCATAACCCCTCTTTTCAGCTTGTGGTATCAATTTCATGGTGTATACCCTCCATTACATTTTATGCCATGTTTTAAGAAATTGAAACCCTAGTTCATAATTTACAAATTTAATTGTTCTCCCCAGGACCCATTCACCTTCCCTACACCCTAACTCACTCCTCACTACCCATACATCTAGTCATTTCCCATTCCCAAGTCTTATTTCCTAAACCCTACAACCCTAGTTGTGCTTTCCTAGGAAGCTACATACTTCCATGTAATACAAATTTCATACCCTATTTCCCTAAATATTTCACCCTCCCATTACGTCACTAAGCTCCCTAATTCCTTCATACATTCCCCCCAATTTTCCCTCACCCATCACAATCCCTAACCCACTATCCTACTCTCTTTCCCTTCCCCTTCTTCCTTAGGGTTTTCAAAGATAAATTATGCATAATGGAGGAAGAAAGAAACATAATGGAGGAGGAAAGAAATGCCACAGAAGAAGACAAGAAAACATATAACAAAGGAGGGAGGATTTTGAGATTAGAGCCAATAGACACCAGATAATTAATGGAATCACCCTTAGCTGTCAGATGTTTCCAGCATGTAGGTTGTTTCGAATTCTGTGAAATGGTACTTTGACTAGGGTTTTCATCAACAACCTCCAAAACAACCAAGTGACTATAGCAGGGGTAGATTTCACCATTTCCACTGATATCATTGCAAAAGCAAAAAAAATATCCAATGTGGGTGAAAAATGGTTGAAGACTAAGGATTTGGATGCCTAGTTGTATGAGCCTTACCTCAAGACACCTTACAAAGATAACATCAAAAAGGTCTTTCCTTTTGGTTAGTTGTTGAACAGATTTTCCCCCATGATGAAAATCATCATGAAATACTTCACTTGTGAGGGTAGATTCTCTAGATTATACAACTATCACATCAGGTTGCTTGCGCATTTCACTAGGGTGTAATTTCTCAGCATCCCCTACTACTTTTATAGAATCATTGATAAAATGGTCTACATTGTGAAAAACAAATATTTTTATCTTCAGATAAACAACCTCTTCCATCACTCTCTGATTAAAATCATTTTCCTTCACCACCTTAATCAATTGAACATATCATGGGAGAATTTCATAGAGGTAGATGTCTTCACTGTAGGTCCAAGTCAACCGGCTAGACCTATTCCACCAACGGTGTTAGTTCCTCACACTAAGACTAGGAAAACTAGCAGGGCTATAGTGAAAGTGGCCAAAGATGCCAAAGAGGTCAAAGAAGCCAAAAAGGTAAAAACCTACTAGAGGGGACCTAGGAAAGTGTTTTCTCCACAGATTTTGGAAGGGGCCTTACCTTCTTCATCAACAAAGAGGGGAAATCAAACGCA
This sequence comes from Pinus albicaulis, assembly GCA_034641835.2. Classification (NCBI taxonomy): domain Eukaryota; kingdom Viridiplantae; phylum Streptophyta; class Pinopsida; order Pinales; family Pinaceae; genus Pinus; species Pinus albicaulis. The sequence continues at coordinate 1,703,419,975 of CM076575.1, read as the reverse complement.
AAAAGAGGAAGTTATTCAAGAGGAGGAAAAAATTCACGAAGAAGAAAGAGACTTTGACTTGGTGGACTTAGATGTCCAAGATGATCATGAGGCTTCAAATCTAATCATCAAAGAGAAGGATGCCACAATCAAATAATTACAAGACAACATGGCAAGAGCACAATTTTTCATATCCTTCCTTGAACAAGAAAACAAGTAGTTGAAAGACAAACATGTACTCATGGAGTTAGAGCTGCTAAAGGAAAAGAGACAAGACACCAAAGGTAAAGTAGTAATAGCACTTGATTATTCTAACCATGGTGAGACTCAAACTGCCAAGATAAGACCAAAAACAAGAGGTCTTAAGAGAGCTTTAGAGTAGGAGAAACATGAGGCAAAGCAATACAGTTTTGAAGAAAGAATTGCAAAGGAAATTGATGATGATAGAGAGGTGTGGCTTGACAAGTTGAACATCCACCTTGAGAAGCTCCTCCACAATTCCAGAAAGGACAATTAGATGCTTAGACACATGGCCAATATATACATCACTAGAAATAAGATTTGCAACATCAGGATCAAGCAGTTGAAGGAGAAACACAAGAAAACCCTAATCAAGCATAAGGAGGAGGACAAACTTGAGATTATTTCTGATGCCTCCTTGATTGCTTGAGACACCTTACAACACTTCATCTACCAATTTTGAAGAGTTTTGGGCAAGTTTTAAAGTTTCTTTCATTTTTGCAAATTTTGACAAACTTTTTACACTGTCAGCCTGCAAAAAGCATAGTGAGGGCCACGTTGCACTTTTTTTAGACCTCCAAATGAGAAATCGGTTGCATATTTGGATGGAGAGTGATGTATCCATGTAGTTTTGACTATTGGAACTCAGAAAAAAGATGTTTTGACAAGTGGAAAGGGCCAAAAACCACTAAAAAAACATCTTTCTGCCTCCTTGTTTAGAACTTCACCGCGCTTTTGGAGAAGTATTGGGATATTTAATTTTTGAGGAGCTTCACTCAACCATTTTCAGTTCTTTAGGACAATTTTGACAACTATACTAAAAGAGATTTCCAATGAGCCATATTGGGCCCAATTTGGACTTCAAGAAGGCAATCAAAAATCAATTTTAAGGCCCACATTGCGCTTTTTACCAGGCACACTGTGCTTTTTCCAAGCACGTTGCACTTTTTGCAGTTCACTGTTTTCTCCAGAATTTTTACAATTTCTCAGTTGATGGATGAATTCAATGAATTTTTACTAATGTAATGGTCAAATGTAAATGTAATTATGTCATGAATATCTACTATGGGTAGACACATCATGTAAATAGGTAATTTTGATCAAAGTGAATCAGTTTCATGAATGTTAGGGATGAGTTGGCTAACCTCCCTAATCACTAGGATTCGAGTTGAGAACTTGGTGGATCAACTCCAAAAGTCATGGATTCAACCCCTGAGAGTGGGATAAGTAGTTTCTGGTGTATATCTTTCATTTCCTTTCTCATTGCAAGGGTTGGATGCTGTATAATTTGATCATTGAACACTATTGTAATCATACTTTTTGCAAGAAATAACAGACTGAGTTGCAACTATTTTGATGGGACACTTGTGGTAATGTGATTTGACATTGTTTCTTCTTATGTTTTGCAAAATTTTGAATGTATTGTGATTTCATATTCATGCCATCTCTATATGTACTTTATTCCTAAGTCAGAAGGATAGAATTCATTAGCTTATGCTCTGTTTTGGAGGAATAGTTACAGTTTTATGTTCATATTTCTTCTAATTGAAAATAATTCATATTTCCAATGCTATTTTCTAAAACCCTATCAGTCTAAACCATTCCATCTTGATGCCTTAATGTGTTGAGCTACTTAGCTACCTTTCCCCATCATATCCCTGCAATTTTGATCCTTGTTTTCCTAGTTTCTTCTCTAACATATTCACCATCCAACACCTCAAATTTATCAAAAAAACCCTAGTGCTACTATACCTAGCCTAAAATTGCATTGATCTAGTCATCTTTGTTGTGATCCCTTGGAGAGAGCCCTCTCCTTCCTAGTAGAGCTAGCTACTTGGAAAAATATTGGTCTGTGGTTACCTTTGTTGGTCTCTTCTCAGCCTCAGAGAACTGGTGGAGTCATAAAACATTGTAGGATGACATCAACATGACTCTAGTATACATAATAATAGGCTTGTGAACCTTATGAGGTTTTAATTGCATGTTCATGGGTCAAGCCACGAATGACGGGGATGGGGAAATGAGAATATTTTATTTAGTTGATGGGTAATTTGACATAATGATGTCACCATGGGATGATGAAAATGTCACATCATCGTAGACCCTAATTGGATTAATAGGTGCATTTTATGGACAAACCATGGTTAGTGGAGGCTGGGGTACAAGAAAATTATCTTTCACATAATGGGTAATTTTCCATCATGACATAATCATGAGATGAATCTAGCGTGACATTAGTGTGACACCATCCTACACCTCAAGAGGATCAAGAGATGTTATTTATGTCTAAGACATGGTGAATAGAGGTCGGTGGACAAAGAACTTCCTAAACACTTGATGAGAAAGTTTTCTTCATGGGTCGTGACAATAATAGATGTCGGATGGGAAATACTGCCTAGAAATTAATGTGATGTTTTCCATTCATGTCATGGGCTTCTCGTCCATATCTTAAGTTACACTTCGAACTCAAAGGGTAGGGCATGATGTCATGACATAGCCCACAAGCATGTGGTACACTGTATGGTGGTCAAGGGTATCATGAAAGATCCACATGGGCCACAAGGTAGTTCAGTGTAGAAGTAATTCTAACATGGTAGGGTTATTAAGGATAAAAATTTAAATGGCCATAACGTTTTATATGTAATTCATATTTCAATAGAATTTATATCATCAAAAATCACTCGACGAGCTGAAAAATATTAGCTTCAATAACATATTAACAAATTTACACTTATTAAAGTCCTTGAGGGTGGGACGAGATGTTTCCAAATATTTAAGTCGAAAGGGGTTAGATCCATTAGTAAGGAGCAAGTATATTTTCACCAGTGACAGTTTAATTCTCATGAGGTAGTTTCCAAGAGCAATGGGGAGACCTTTATTTATATGCCAAATGAATTAATGCACAAAAAGAGAGTAAATTAAATGATATTAAAACTAATGCACATATAAGTAGATCAACACACTCCCATGTCTTTCAAATCTACACATCAACTAGGTTTAGCTTGTGTGTTAAGAGGATGAATGTTATCTTCTCCAACTGGGTTCAAATCCTACTTGTGACAAGTTTGCTTTTCATGAGCTTATAGTTGATTGCATCTCTTCACGAGAGTTTTTTTGATGGGATTGGAAAGGTATCAACATTCAAATTCTCACTTATAGGCACGCGAATAGGAAAAATAGTAATAGTATTTAAAAAATATAAAAACCTTGTTGTGACAAGTTTATTCTTCATTAGATTATTGTTTATTGGGACTCTTTGTGAGCCAATTGTTCATGGGATTGGAAATGTATTAATACTCGTATTCTCAATCATAGACTTGAGTATAGAAAAAATAGTATTTTAAGGGATGATAAAACCTACTTGTGACACATTTGTTTTACATGAGTTGATTATTGATTGGGGCTCTTCATGAGCCAATTATTGATGGGATTGATAAGGTATCAATTATTACATTCTCACTTAACTACATTTTTTTGTAAATTAAATTTAACTCAAGTGATTCAAAGGAAAAAAATTATCTTTCCCATATTGAATTAAATTAAATTTATAATTACTCTTTACAAATTAATAGTTAATTAATGTTATTATAACTTATAAACAATCATATATATATATATATATATATATATATATATATATATATATATATATATATATATATATATATATATATATATATATGTATGTATGTATGTATGTATGTATGTATATATGTATGTATGTATGTATGTATGTATGTATGTATGTATATGTACATATCCATACATACATATGTATATATATATATATATATATATATATATATATATAGAGAGAGAGAGAGAGAGAGAGAGAGAGAGAGAGAGAGAGAGAGAGAGAGAGGATTGTAAAGTAAGGGTAGCTCTAGAAATTGAAAAGCACCCTAACAACTTTAATTGGGAAGACGGATACTAGTTATTCCATTCTTGGAAGCTCACTATCCATTTTTTGGACTCTAAACCTAATTCCCTTAACACAAATACCAATCCTAACCCTTCTTAAAACCCCCCTCCCCCTCCCTTTTACCTTTCATCTTTCTCCTGAGATTCTTTTTTCTTCTTTATTTCATTGTTCTTTGTCCCCTCCCCACCCTTTTCCTTTACCTTATCTAAACCCCGCTCTGCCCGCCACCCCTCCCCTTTTCTCTTTTCTACCCCCTTTTTATTTATTAATCTATTCTAATAAAAAAAACAAATCTCCCCTTTACCTCTATCCTACTTTTGTTATTATTTAATATTATTATTTTAAATTCTTTATCCAATTGTATCATTTATTCTTATAATTTCATTTTCTTCAATCTAATTCTAATTTACTACCATTTTTCTATTTTAATTTGATATTTTAATACTTCTTTAATTCTTTTTGTATTCTAAATTAATATTAATTATCCTATTCAAATCTAAAATTCGAATTTTAATACTACTTAATATTTCGATATTAACCACAAATTAATTGTTTAATTATATTTTAATATAAATATTCAACTTATTCCCTAGTATTAATATTAATTGGAGTTGTCTTTAGTGCAACTTTTTGGAAGTTTTTTGGTGGATTTTTCTAGCCTAATTTCTCTAAAGTCCAGTAGGAATTCATTGAAATCACAAGCTTGATGAGTAACCCGTACATAATCCAAGTGCCATAGGGGTTTTTCAAGGAGCTGAATCCATATATACAATAAAAAGAACTATTTGAAATAACACAAAATAAGATTTCACCTCAAATTTTTTCACTGGATTTAGGCACCGGAAACTCCAAAAAATCGCACTAAAGGCAACTCCATATAATTAATTTGACCAAATTTAAAATAATTTTATGCTAATTCTAATTTATTATTACTTTATAGTGATTTAATTTAACATTTTAATTCTTCTTTCATCCTATTTATATTATATTCTAATCTTATACTAATTTAACACTATATTATTCTAATAAAATATTATAATATTTAACTATATTTAATATTAATTAATTTTTTTCTTCTAAATAAAATTAATAGTTTAATACTAAGTTAATATAAATATTTACCTTATTCTATATAAAACTAATATGGATTTGGTATTTTTTTTAAGTGAACTTATATTCCAGTGAAAAAAGGAGATTACAGAGGATGTCATTTAGAACCACCCAATATACCAGGAAACTGAAATAACCCAGAAACCCAAGAACATGTAAAGCCAGAGAGTAGAATGCTAAATCCAGTGCAACTAGGCCTACATATACTAATAAATTCCATAGTGGAAGAAAACGGGATCAAAAGAGACCAAGACCATAAGAACTCCTCAAACTAGATTACAAAGTGGCATTACATTATTAGTAAAGGCCATCAAATTCCTTAATTCGGAAACAACATCTACCATCTCTAGTAAACCAATGAGAAAGTCTTGCACCAGAAAAACCTTAAGCCAATTGACAACAAACCAAAGCAATGCATTCATCCCTGCACCTCAAAAGCACTAGAAGATGATTTTTGAAGAAGAAAAAATATTTTCTAGGAAATACCCAACACTAACGAATTGAGCCAAGCAAAGAACCCCCATGCCATTTAGAAATAATAAACATATAATTTCCACAAAAGAAAGAACTCATCGCTAGAAAGCCTAACAATAATGAAGAAAATGTATCATTACCATCCAGGAAATACCCATCACTAGAGAAACCAACAAATAACAGGAATATGTATCATCACCAAGCTCTGTCTAGGATACAAAGCATATGGCATGAGGTTCCAAGACAACACAAAAACAACAGATAGGTAGCACACCAAATACACCTCGAGTCTAGCACAATTGAAAAATATAGAAGGGAACCATATCCACTATAATTAATTGTAGTGACATGAAAAAAAGACATCTTGACCAAGAACCCTCATAAATGCAAAAAGGCATAAAAAACCATATAAACTATGCTTGAACCAACAAATTTGAATAGAATCATTTCACACCAGTACTATACCATAAATTATCCAAGAGAAACTTGTCTAATACATGCCAAGGATACAAACCAAGAGACCGAGAATCCAAAATACCATACCTAATCAAGTTCATTGAATATTCTCTAGAATTTCCACCAAAAACTTTGAGATTTTTCCTCTTTACTCATGGATGGAAGAAGATATTGTAGCTGACACCTGATCACTATAACCTGGGGGAACCGTGAGGTCACCAAAGGCAGATTCACTCATCATACAACCCTCTACATGGGCCAAACGTGATTCCAATCTATCCAAACAAAACCTCTGATTTCATAGCATGCATTTGATATCCTCCAAAGATGAGAACACAATGTAGTTTTCCACCTTTTTATCCTTAAATTCCAGTCACAATAGATTAGACATTTGAATATTTAAAGCAAGATAATTTAGAAGATGAAGCTTCCTACTCTTAAACTTTCAAGGGTGGGAATTTCCTTTCCATTTCAAATAAGAATCCATCATATACAAAGTATAATGATATAAATTCTCTCCTTCATCATGAGAATTTATTAACATTTATACAATCCAAATGATATGGTTGAGCCAATAATCAATTCAAAAAATGGTAATAAAGGTAATATAAAAACATTAATAGTAAAAAAATTTCAATCAAATTACATTTTACATTTTAAAAACCAAATTTACATGAAAATGGGTATATATACATCACTAGACCATATATATATATATATATATATATATATATATATATATATATATATATATATATATATATATATATATATATATATATATATATATATATGGTATTATAGATAATATATTTGAGATGAAATTTATTTTAATAATCAAGTGCCATTAAGTGTGGATGACCTTCCTTATAATATCTTCCATTGGATTGCATAAGTTTATTTTGAGTACATTGTATTTTATGTTCACTATTTTCTAATTATTTATAATTTAATTAACAAACAATTCAGAACCTATTATTAATAATGTTATCATGAGGCTCAAGTAGTTCGGTCATGACAACCATCAACCTAGCATAACTATTTCAAACCACTTTGGACTGGAGGTTAGCCCTTCCAATCAGGGAGGGTTCTCTTAAAGAAAAAAACAATGGAATACTCAAGACAAGATATACATTGCAGATGGCTAAATATGCTTATGTTTTATGTGATTTTTGTAGGATGAAGAGTGTATGATGGCTGCCATTGGGCATGGAGTGAGCTAAAGGAATTCAATTACTAGAAAATTGCATCCATGGAAGCTGAGGTGAATGAATTAAAACATAACTCTTACAGCAAAACATAGCTTATGAAGGAAGTTGGAGCATAAAATTATGAAATAAAATTAATCATAATACCATGAAGTTGATGAAAATATACAAACTAAAAAGACAAAACTACATAAGCCAAGAATAATCTCAGGTTTTGAAGACAACTGTTGTAAACTCTGTATTAGCTTGATAAAGAAAAATTACATAATAGCCTCATCATAACATTCATCTACTCTACAAAGTGAAAAGTCCACCATATAAAGAGTGAGGCCTTCATACAATGGTCTTCCACCTAGTCCAGCCTCGAATTTCTACCTAAGAGACCTAGTTCTAATAGAATTACATCACACAGAGACTTTCTAGGGATATATTCTATTCAGCAAAGTTTGTACACAAAAATGACTATTCTATCATTAAATAGCTCAAAAATTTCTTTTAATAACCCTTATCAAATGCAACCAACTTATTTTCTGAATGTGTTGGACTGTTGATGTGTCATCACGCCACGTGGATTTTGAACTTTTTGAGTTGGACCTCCACCAAGGCGAAATTCAAATTTCTGCACAAATATGTAAAATTATGTAAGATAGGACTCAAAGATGAGTACGTATTTTCCAAACCCTAATGGATGTGAAAAATGTGAGATAGGATTTTGTAGATGGGATTTTTCTAAAGAAAAACCTCCTTTAGAGTTCCAAAAGAATTTCCATTTGGTCAGAAAGTTAGCTTAAAGTTGACTACTAAAACAATCGTTTCGAGAAATTTGGTGGCAAACTTTGGTAGCAAATCTGAAAATCAACCCTCTGCATATTTTTTTACTTTTCTCACTATTCCAGCATCTTCCTTGATGCTAATTGGTTAAACACATACCTTAATCCTTCTTGTTTATGAAATTTTGGCTAATTTTTACCTTCATGGAAAGCTACAACACATCTGTAGAAAATTTTTGCCTTCAAGCTTGGAAGTTGCAACAGAAGTACCTAGTTTCTTGAGTTTTTTCACTTTCTTCCTTCTATCACCTCCAAAAAATTTATAGAAGCCTATACATGCCTTTATAATAGGATAATCTATATTATAGTAAAACATGTGTCATATTACCATATTTATGGAGTAGCATCATCAGTTTGTACAATCACTTTTAGGCCCTTTTTTAACAATTTAGCCCGTACCATTTCCATCTGTGCTTCTAAGTCTTTGACCTGACCCTGCAACCTTCTCCAAGCAACCTCATTTCCATGGGCTCGTACCTGACAACATATCCTCCTTCATATTGCTTCTTTTTTTATGACATGGCTCCAAGATGTATTGAACAACCCCTTCCCTAATATCTTCAAAACCTTTTTAGGGACAACACACTAACCTTTGACACTAATATAATCTACTCTGATACAGGAAGATAGACTCCAATATTAACAGACTCATACTAATACAACTAAAGCATCTTACAAGGGTGAGATAAAAGCATATTTGAGACAAGAAATTAGAATGAAAACGTGAAACGAGAATATGATGACCAAGCAACATGCATTTCACAAATGATGGAAAATGAAAATAGGGAGAATTCATGAGCCAATATGCTCTAAAAAACTTTGACCAAACCCTTTTTGATACTATGTGCACTTTTTCCTACTGCTAGCAAAAAAATCGACTTTTGTAGTAAAACCTGTTGGGGAAGGCAAATTTTCTATGAAAGTTTCAGGAACCTCCGTAGCAAATTTTGACCTGTTTGAACTAGATTTGTTGTGAAACTGGGTAAAACTGTCAAACTCAAATTATGACCAGATCAGCTCATGGAGAATGAAATTTTGGGGTTTTTCTATGACAATGACTCCCATAAACACTAATGATAGCCTTTCAACATCACTAAAGGACCTTCATACATGTGAAAATTTGAAAACCATAAACTTAAAAATCCTATTAAAACCTAAGTCACTTAACCTAATTGACTCAAAACAAACCTAATGGTTATCATGGATAACAATGGCTCTAATGGGGATGTTGCGCCCTTCTAGTGCAGGAAATAACCAACAGATCTAGTGCCTTATTCATTGGGTAGTTCCCAACCACTTGCCATATTCTTTAGTCTGCATTCAATCCTTGACATTCTCTTGAAGAAAAAACACTTTACAAACCGAAACTTGCAACTAAAATATTTAAACCAAATGTTGAAAGAGATGCTTTCCCAACAAGCTTATTTATGTACATACCAACCCTACTCTAATAGCTAAAAATGCACCTGCTTAACTCAAGCAATATTAAACCTCTAGTATAACCAGTCAAAGAGCTGATCCAACACCTAGGCTTCTTCATTGTGCTTGAACAAAATCAGAAGTGGATCATCTATTGGCAACTCAGAATGAAAATTGAATCTGTACTCCATAAAAAGCATAATTTTTTTCTTGACTGATGATTGCAACAGACTTAGCATTGGATCTTGGAAAACATGAAAAATCTCCTCTTTTTGATGAGTAAAACCATGAGGCCTGAATTCATTCATAACTGATGGCATATTTTATCATATGTCTTCAATTCCAAGAACATGATCAAATGAAAAGGCAACAATAGATTTTTCTTCCCTTTCATGTAAATAAACAAAACCATCCATGCATCCTTGAACATTTTCAAACATGACATCCATATTGTGTGTATCAAAACTAATCTTTTGATTATCAAACAAATCAGATATAATATGTGGTAGTTTTCCTTGAGGACTCTTATCTTGATTATGAACACTAACATCTCCTATACAAAAAACTTTATGCATATCATCCATGTCATTTTGATGATCCCAAAATAGAGCAGGTAAAACCTGTATATTCATCTCTTTATGTAGCTTAGGTTTACCTAAAAAGGAACTTTCTTTGCATGTTACCTCACTGTTCAGAATTTTCATGCATGTATTTTCAACAACCTGATCTTGAGGAGTTTCTTCTTGACATAAAATCTTAGAAAAGGAATGGGCTGAAAAACAATTTGAATGATTTGGCTCATACCTTTGACAACATATAGATTGACAAGGCTGAAAATTCTCATAAATTTTATGTAATATGACTTCACCGTCAAATTGCTGATCTATTTTATCTTCAAGCAAAGAAGACACATCTGCTTGTTGGAAAATTTCTTGATTATCATGACAACTGACCTGAGAAGAGAATTCATAAAGTGCCTAACATATTCTCATCTACGCACTCTCCATTATCACTAAGATTTTTACGATATGGAATAAAAACCTCACAAAAATCACAACAGTCTTGTAATAGTGATAAAGAAGAATGAGATTTCTCATAATGTTAGAAGAATGTATGTAAATATTTAGGAGATAAAAGGCTTCCCGGCTACAACCCTTCATACCATGTTCTAGCTTCATCCCTTAGGGTGGCCATAAACATTTTCATGAGACAATCTTGAGGAAACTCAACTTGAAACTTATGTACATGCATATGGATTCTAACCAAGTGAAGAGCAATATTATCTTTATTTTAATCTTTAAATGTAGCAAGATAAGTTAACCAATCAACTCTAGGCATGGGATTTGGAAAACCAGGGATGTGAGACAGATTCATTGGGGCATACCTGACATTATTTCTTGCAATAGAAATCATCTTGGGACTTTTTCAAGCTACTGATATTCAAGCAGTGGAGTCACCATGAAGCCATGAATTTCTGAATTCTTCAGGAATGGAATCGCCAAGGTATGAAGGTCTCACTCTTTATATGGTGGACTTTTTCACTTTGCAGAGTGGATGAATGTTATGAGGAGGTTCTTTATCAAGCTAATACACAATTTAACATTTGTCATGAGGAGGAATGTTATGAGGAGGCTTGCTATAATAGTACTATATTTGTCATATCTTCAACAACTAAAAACAAAATTGACTTTTGGATGATCTGAAATAGCCAAGGGCAATTGAATTATGTAATCCAATTAAAATTTCTATTTTAACATTTCTAATGAAAATTTTCTTAAAATTAATTAGAAAATTTTGCCAAAAACTTAAAACTATAAAACGTTTAAACTATGGTATTTAATATAACTCCAATTCTAAATAGTTAAATAATTTAATAGTAATTAGGTCAATATTACTCAAACTAATTGATCATTTTTACTTTAGTTAATCTACTACATTTATTCATTTATTTGAAAATAAGAAACAAATATCCTTTATATCCTCTATATATATATAAACCAAAAAAGTGTTAACTTTGAGTGATTCTTTTTACTAAATAGATGCAAAGTTAATGCTACTAACAATTTTATTTATATTAATAAAAATTCCACATCTCTATAAATAAAAATATTCTTAATATTTTTAAATTTTATTAATGTAATGACATTTTCTTTGACCTACTTTATAATTTTTTAAATTTCTGATGTGATATTCAAAACATCGATTATATGTATCTTAAAAACTAATTAGTTGTAAATATTAGATTCTTATATGTTGTTTAATTAAAAAATAAACACATTAATATATTATGAAATTAGTAAAATAAATTCCAAAAATAATCTTGAAGTTACCCCATAATAAATTAAAATAGATGGGTATCAATATTGTAATTACGATTTATAATCCATAGCCCTCGAAGAATAGTTTAATTATACTGTCGGCCAACGTAACATCGTTCTGTTTTGTATAAATGAAGAATGGCTTACAATATTGAATGCATAGTTTTCTCTACAATAAGGTTTTCCCTTTACTTTAATTCTGATTTTCTGCGTACCCTAGGCACTGCAGCAATCCTTCCGAAACAATGCAATTCAATCCTTCTCATTTCGATCCTCGCAATCATTTTCAAGGAAAGCAAATCAATCCAAATTTAGACCCTCAAAATCCCGAAAGGTTTCTGCTCCCCTTTTCCAGAACGCACCTCTCGCTCATGCCAGAGCTTCGACAAAATATGTTCTCCCTCCCTGTGAAAACTAACGACAACCATTTTCAAACTCATAATTCCTCGGTTGCTAATTATCCCAGGAATGGCGTCACTAATCATCCCAACAAAACCGTTTTAAGTAACATTTTGGGTTCAGCTCCACAAAGTTCAAACACCTCAGAAATGTCATCTCTCTCTAAGAACGGGAAATTGGTAAAATCTACAGAGATGGAATATACAACTATCGTAAATCCGGTAAAGCTTTTAAGTCAAACTCTACAAGAAAAGTCAAGGAGGAATCCTGAGAGTGCTGAAAAAATTAGACCCGTGAAAAATCAAGGAGGAATTCTGAGATTACTGAAAAAATCAAACTCTGGAAGTTGGCAAACTCTACAAGAAAAATCAAGGAGGAATTCTGAGAGTGCTGAAAAAATTAGACCCAGAGAATCTGTGGATAGTAACAACATTTTGGATACGTGGAAGGATTCAGCTCCACTAAGTTCAAACACCTCAGAAATGTCATCTCTGTCTAATAACAGGAAGTTTGGAATTTCTAAAGAGATGGAAAATACCAGTGTCATAACTACGGTAAAGCTTTTAAGTCATTGTAAATTCCTATTATTTTAGTGATACATCTTCAGAATTTCTATGCATTTTGTGCTGTTTCAAATTTAAAGATAATGAGTCGTTACAATCTGCAGTGCTAACTGAGATACTATGCTGATAATTTTGATAACAATGTGCGCTAAATTATCGGACTTATGGTAACAATTTTAATATTAATGTGCTCTAATTTAGATATTTTTCTGTATGCAGGGTATGGAGTCCTCAAAAAAGATTGTTGTCAATGGTCAAAACATTAAATCAGAAGAATCCAAGAAATCGAAAGTGAAATCAGCGAAGAATTCTGTGAATGGTGAAAACATTAAACCAAAAGAATCTATTGATGTCATTGCTGATAAACCAGTAAAAGAGTCTTCAGGCAGGGACATTAAGTCCCACGAATCAAGGAAATCAAAAGAGAAATCAAGGAAGAATTCTGTGAATGGTGAAAAAATTATACCCAAAGAGACTATGGATGCCAGAGCTGATATCTCTTTAAAAGAGTCTTCCCTCAAGGACAGGGTGATATTGGATTTCGAGTTAATTGAGGTTGATATAGAAAATGTTGGTCATGATTTAGATGACGACTGGGAAGTGATAGACAAACCGCAAGATATAGATATGTGAAAATAGATCAGAAACTAAAAATGAAAACGAAAATAGTATTTTAGGTAGAAAATGATTCAAAAGTCATTTGAGTATGGATATCTTCACATAGTTATTTTAGCTACGAGTTTAAAGCTAAATCATTGTAGCTTTAGCAAAATATTTGTATTCAGAGCTTGTTCCATATTTTTTGGTTAGTGATTTATGTAGATCTATTTGATTTAATATTAAATTTACTGAAATAAGGACAATGCTGTAATTGGATTTATCATCTCTTCTTTATTATTTTAGTATACTAACTATTTTTTACATAAATGTACATGTATTCAAGTTCATCAATAAATTCTCTTTCCTTGCATGCTCTAAGTTCTAGGCATTGTCTTTCCTAAAAAATTAAAATGTTATCCAAGTACATTGTAACAACAACATTTTCAAGAATGGTTTCTAGAATTTATTGATTATCTCGATGAATGTGATAAGGTTATTTGTTAGCAGAGATGGCTTAAAGAACCATTAGAACAATCCATCCTTTACTTTGAAACAAATATTCCACTCATCACCTTCCCTTATCCATATTTTATTAATATATCTTTATGGTTACCCTATTAATGGCTCTACTAGAATATGTGCACATTTTTCATTCTCCAATCCTCTTCAGAGTGAATACTATTGGTATTACACAATTATTTAAATTGTCACTTATCCATTATCTATCAACCATCTCCTCCTCTTTCCTATTTATTTCCTCACTGGTTATTTGGGTCATCATGTAAAGTCCCTTGTTGGTTAAAATTGATGCATGTGTCAAGTCAATCTAACATGTATTCCTTGTGTTAGAGGCATGTAGATCTACATGAGTATTTACATGAGTTCAAGAGGCCAATATTTTTTCTTGTGTATTTCTTTTTTGAGGCCTAAACATGTTCAATGGAGTAGTGATGCTCTAGATATAGTGAAATTGAGAAAGTCATGGGGATTGCTTGTTGAGAATCACCTTAGTTGTGGCTTGAACCAGGGCTGAATAACCACTAGGAATTAGTTGGGTTGAGAGCTTATTTGTAGCTTGAGGCACATCAATGTTAGCTAGGATGATAATACATAGTGTAGCCTTGGATTGAGAACACAGGTGCAAGTACCATTGGGAACTTACTAGACAATAGCACTCTTACTTCTATAGTAGTAATGCAACTGATAAGTATCCTTTTTATCCATACATATGCTTCTCCAAGACTAAATTGAGACTCTTTGTGCCATACCTGAACCCTTATGTTGTTTTGTTGTTGGTTGAGAGCCAGTTATAATAGGGAAATGTTGAGAAACACCTGAGAAATTCTCTTTTCCATTGTGTGATTTGTTTACTTGTATTCATGATTGGTTTTGTAATAATAGTCTTATGTAATCGATGAATATCCCAGTTAGGTTGGTTATATTTAAATTTTACTTTACGATTCCGCTTGTATGTCTAGTCACCCATAAGAAGGATGAAAAGAGTTGTGAATAACACAGGTAAAATTTTATTTGTGTCCCCAAGAACTGATTGAATGAAAATCTTGTGTGAAATATGACAAGAAGTCATTGTCTCTGTGTATGAGAGAAGAGGGTTTCTTTATTGATTTCCACAACTTAGGAGAGATAGTCACAAATGCATCTAAGTGTCAAAAGGGAATTGAAGGAGGGGAGCTTCCTACCATATGACAATGTGATTCTCGTTCTCATCTGAGAGGTTGAGAGCTTTTTCCATTTAAATGTAGACTAAGGAGATGGGAGTTGCGAGATATTATTTTTTTCATTCAACTAGAGGAAACATGTATGTTGCGGCATGGAAAGTGGGATTTAATGAAAGAGGGCAAGCTTCAGTTCCTCACAGGTCAAAACCTACTAGAGGGGACCTAGGCAAGTGTTTTCTCCTCAGATTGTGGAAGGGGTTTTGCCTTCTTCATCAACAAAGCAGGGAAATCAAAAGCAGAAAGAGGAAGTTGTTCAAGAGGAGGAAGACCTTCATGAGGAACAAAGAGAGTTTGACTTGGTGGAATTGGATTTCCAAGATGATCATGAGACTTCAAATCCAATCATTAAAGAGAAGGATGCCACAATCAAAGAACTACATGACAACATGGCAAGAGCACAATTTGTCATATCCTTTCTTGAACAAGAAAACAAGCAGTTGAAAGACAAACATGTACTCATGGAGTTTAGAGCTGCTAAATGAAAAGAGACAAGACACCGAAGGTAAAGTAGTAACAACACTCGATTAATCTAACCAAGGTGAGACTCAAACCACCAAGACAAGACCAGCAACAAGAGGTCTTAAGAGAGCTTTATATAAGGAGAAACATGAGGTAGAACAACTCAATTTTGAAGAAAGAATTGCAAAGGAAATTGATGATCACAGAGAGGTGTGGCTTGAAAAGTTGAAAATCCACCTTGAGAAGCTCCTCCACAATTCCAAAAAGGACAATGAGATGCTCAGACACATGGCCAATAGATACATCACTAGAAATAAGATTTGCAACATCAGGATCAAGCAGTTGAAGGAGAAACAGAAGAAAACCCTAAATCAAGCATAAGGAGGAGGAAAAACTTGAGATTATTGTTGATGCCTCCTTCATTGCTTGAGACACCTTATCAGTACTTCATCTACCGATTTTGAAGAGTTTTGGGCAAGTTTTCAAGTTTTTTTCATTTTTGCAAATTTTGACAGACTTTTTGCACTGTCGGCGTGCAAAAAGCGTAGCGAGGGCCACACTGCACATTTTTTAGACGTCCAATTGAGAAATGGGTTGCATATTTGGATGCAGAGTGTTGTATCCATGCATTTTTTACTATTGGAACTTAGAAAACAGAGCTTTTGACAGGTGGAAATGGCCAAAACCACTAAAAAATAATCTTTTTGCCTCCTTTTTTGGAACTTTGTCACGCTTTTGGACCAGTATTGGGAGATTCAATTTTTGAGGAGCTTCACTCAACCATTTATAGTTCTTGAGGAAATTTTTGACAACTATACTAGAAGAGATTTCCAATGAGCCATCTTGGGCCCAATTTGGACTTTGGGAAGGCAGTCAAAAATCAATTTTAAGGCCCACGTTACACTTTTTCCTAGGCAAACTGCACTTTTTCCAAGCATAATGCACTTTTTGTAGTTCACTATTTTCTCCAGAATTTTCACAATTTCTCAGTTGATGGATGAATGCAATGAATTATACTGATGTAATGGTCAAATTTAAATGTAATTATGTCATGAATAGTTACTATGGGTAGACACATCATGTAAATAGGTAATTTTGGTCAAAGTGAATCATTTTCATGAATGTCAGGGATGAGTTGGCTAACCTTCCTAATCACTAGGATTCCAGTTGATAACTTAGTGGATCAGCTCCAAAATTTAGGGATTCGTCCCCTGAGAGTAGGATAAGCAGTTTTTGGTCTATATCTTTCCTTTCCTTTCGCATTACAAGGGTTGGATGCTGTAGAATTTGATCATTGAAAACTATTGTAATTAGAATTTTGGCACGAAATAACAAACTGAGTTACAGCTATTTTGATGGGATACCTGTGGTAATGTGATTTGAAATTGTTTCTTCTTATTTTTTTCAAAATTTTGAATGTACTATGATTTCATATTCATGCCATCTCTATATGTAATTTATTCCTAAGTCAGAAAGACCGAATTCATTAGCTTATGCTCTGTTTTGGAGGAATAGTTACAATTTTATGTTCATATTTCTTCTAGTTGAAAAGAATTCATGTTTCCAATTATCTTTTCTGAAACCCTATCGGTCTAAACCATCCCATCTTGAAACCCTATCGGTCTTACATACCTTGCCCCATCATATCCCTGCAATTTTGATCCTTGTTTTCCCTGACCTACTTTCTTCTCTAACATATTCACCATCCAGCACCTCCAATTTATCAAACAAACCCTAGTGCTACTATACCTAGCCTAAAATCTCATTGATCTAGTCATCTTGGTTGTGATCCCTTGGAGAGAGCCCTCTCCTTCTTGTAGAGCTAGCTACTTGGAAAAATATTGGTATGTGGTTACCTTTGTTGGTCTCTTCTCATCCTCAAGGATCTGGTGGAGTGATAACACATTGTAGGATGAAATCAACATGACTCTAGTATACATAATAATAGGCTTGTGAACCTTCGGAGGTTCTAATTGCATGTTCATGGGTCAAGCCACGAATGACGGGGATGGGGAAATGAGAATATTTTATTTATTTGACGATTAATTTGACATCATGATGTCACCATGGGATTATGACAATGTCACATCATCGTAGAGCCTAATAGGATTAAGAGGTGCATGTTATGGAAAAACCACCGTTAATGGAGGTTAGGGGACAAGAAAATTATCTTTCACATAACGAGTAATTTTCCATCATGACATAATCACGAGATGAATTTAGTGTGACGTTAGTTTGATGCCATCATACACCTCAAGAGGATCAAGAGATGTTATTATGTCTAAGTTGTGGTCAATAGAGGCTGAGGGACAAAGAAATTCCTTGACACTTGATGAGAAATTTGTCTTCGTGGGTCGTGATAATAATAGATGTCAGATGGGAAATACTGCCTAGAAATTAGTGTGATGTTTTCCATTCATGTCATGGCCTTCTTGTCCATATCTTAAGTTACACTTCGAACTCAAAGGGTAGGGCATGATGTCGTGACATAGTCCACAAGCACGTGGTACACTGTATGGCGGTCAAGGGTGCCATGAAAGATCCATATGGGCCACAAGGTAGTTCGATGTAGAAGTAATTTTAACATGGTAGGGTTATTAAGGCTAAAAATTTAAATGGCCATAACATTTTATCTGTAAGTCATATTTCAATAGAATTTATATCATCAAAAATCTCTGGACGAGCTGAAAAATATTAGGTTCGATAACATATTAAAAAATTTACACTTATTAAAGTTCTTGAGGGTGGGACGAGATGTTTCCAAATATTTAAGCTGAAAGGGGTTAGATCCATTAGTAAGGAGAAAGTATATTTTCACCAGTGATAGTTTAATTCTCATGAGGTATTTTCCTAGAGCAATGTGCTGACCTTGATTTATATGAAAAATGCATTATTGCACAAAAAGAGAGTAAATTAAATGATATTAAGACTAATGCACATATAAGTAGATCAACACACTCCCATGTCTTTCAAATCTACACATAAACTAGGTTTAGCTTGTGTGTTAAGAGGAGGAATGTTATTTTCTCCAAATAGGTTCAAATCCTACTTGTGACAAGTTTTCTTTTCATGAGCTTATAGTTGATTGCATCTCTTCATTAGAGAATTGTTGATGGGATTGGCAAGGTATCAACAATAAAATTCTCACTTATGTTGGAGTTAATTCTTACATCCTATATTTAAGAATTTGGTTTGTGATGGTTGAGAAATTCTCTCAACCTCTCTCTCTAAATTAGGAATAAGTTGGATCTCAAAAACTCTATTTAATAGAGTAATCTAAATGTAATCTGTGTGTGTGTGAGTGTTTACACATACACCATTTGTGTATAATATATGAGTGTGTTTAGTAATTGAGTGTTTTGTAGTTATTTCTATCATGGTATCAGAGCACCAGATTAGAGGCATGTGTGTTGTGAGTCTAAGTCCTTGGAAAATAAGAGTGCAAATTGATTTCCTAGGTAAACTGTTTTGGTGCTGCCGGCGTGGATCATCGACGGATTGGGATTTTCTTGA
The DNA here is from genome assembly GCA_034641835.2 of Pinus albicaulis. NCBI lineage: Eukaryota > Viridiplantae > Streptophyta > Pinopsida > Pinales > Pinaceae > Pinus > Pinus albicaulis. Next base: position 1,703,400,746 of record CM076575.1, on the reverse strand, counting down.
CAAAGTCTTTGGCGGGTTCTGCCATTGTGCGTTGTTTCAACCCCTGCACATTAGAGCTTTCGGTGTTTGCTGTGTCACTAATCCTATAAATATTGGTGCACTGGTCCATTATTTCAGAACTGCGGCCTCATTCTCTATGATGAATAGGGGAATGCCCTTTCCCATGCCAAGAAAAAGAGCGATTTCTGTTAGTTTCCAGATCTGACGTTAAATATTGACAGTTTTGTTGTGGGTTTCGATCTCTACAGAATTCAACAGTGGAAGAGAGTATGTGAGAAGCGATCAACGAAACAGGGTCATCTACCCCTCGTGGGATAAGGAAAATAGAAATATTAATTTTACTGTGGATAGCTTGTTGCATAAAGACTGAGTGCCCGAGTTAGCTTGTTGCTACATGGTGTCGTGCTGGCTGCTATTGATCTGCATAGCCATGTGAGGATAAATTTTCAAACTAGATAAGAAGGTCATGATGTAATAGTTAAATCTAGATGGCTCTTCTATACAACTAGCGAATATAGAGGTTTGCACCCATGTATCTCGGTAGATGGGAGCTCGTCCATAAAATTACTAGTAGTTCAGATGTGTGTGTGAAGTAGTAAGGATCAACATGGATGGTTGTCAAGATAGTATGGCAGTTGCGGATCTAGGGAAGAATCCCTCATTAGTCGTAGACATTGAGTGGTCTCCTAATGAGATTATGCGACAAATTGGGATGTTGTCCGGTAACTGACTTTGAGAGGTCCTTGATTCAGGAGTTGAGGAAGCGAACTTGGGAATCCAACTTGCCAACTACACCTTTACGAGGGTTATGAGGCAACTTGATGGAGCATCTACTGATAAGTTAAAGAATGATTGATTATTTTGTTATTTATGAGTGATTTCAATAAATTCATGTAATGTAATCATTAAGGGGGGATGTTGGAGTTAATGCTTACATCCTATATTTGAGAAGTTGGTTTGTGATGGTTGAGAAATTCTCTCAACCTCTCTCTCTAAATTAGGAATAATTTGGATCTCAGAAACTCTATTTAATAGATTAATCTAAATGTAATCTGTGTGTGTGAGTGTGTTTACACGTACACCATTTGTGTATAATATATGAGTGTGTTTAGTAATTGAGTGTTTTTTAGTTATTTCTATCAACTTGTAGGCGTGAGCATAGGAAAAATAGTATTTAAAAAATATAAAAACCTTGTTGGGACAAGTTTGTTCTTCATTAGCTTATTATTTACTGGGAATCTCTGTGAGCCAATTGTTCATGGGATTGGAAATGTATCAATACTCGTATTCTCAGTCATTGACTTGAGTATAGAAAAAATATTATTTTAAGGGATGATAAAACCTACTTGTGACACATTTGTTTTCCATGAGTTGATTGTTGATTGGGGCTCTTCATGAGCCAATTATAGATGGGATTGATAAGGTATCAATTATTACATTCTCACTTAAGTACATTTTTTTGTAAATTAAATTTAACTCAAGTGATTCAAAGGAAAAAAAATTATCTTTCCCATATTGAATTAAATTTAATTTATAATTACTCTTCACAAATTAATTGTTAATTAATTTTATTATAACTTATAAAAAATAATATATATATATATATATATATATATATATATATATATATAGAGAGAGAGAGAGAGAGAGAGAGAGAGAGAGAGAATTGTAAAGTAAGGGTATCTCTAGAAATAAAGCACCCTAACAACTTTAATTGGGAAGATGGATACTAGTTATGCCATTCTTGGAAGCTTAGTATCCATTTTTTGGACTCTAAACCTAATTCCCTTAGCACAAATGCCAATCCTGACCCTTCTTAAACTCCTCCCGCCCCCCACTTTACCTTTCAGCTTTTTCCTGATATTCTTTTTTCTTCTTTATTTCATTGTTCTCCACCCCCTCCCCATCCTTTTCCTCTACCTTAATTCTAAACCCCGCTCTTCCCTCCACCCCTCCCCTTTTCTCTTTTCTACCCCCTTCTTATTTATTAATCTATCCTAATAAATAAAATCTCCCCTTTACCTCTATCCTCTTTTTGTTATTATTTAACATTATCCTTTTAAATTCTTTATCCAATTATATCATTTATTCTTATAATTTCATTTTCTTCAACCTAATTCTAATTTACTACCATTTTCTATTTTAATTTGATATTTTAATACTTATTTAATTCTTTTTGTATTCTAAATTATTATTAATTATCCTATTCTAATCTAAAATTCCAATTTTAATACTACTTAATATTTTGATACTAACCACATATTAATTGTTCAATTCTATTTTGATACAAATATTCAACCTTATTCCCTAGTATTAATATTAATTTTTTTTCTTTAGTGCGACTTTTTGAAAGTTTTTTCGATGGATTTTTCTGGTCTAATTTCTCTAAAATCTAGCAGGAATTCATTGAAATCACAAGCTTAATGAGTAACCCGTGCATAATCCAAGTGCCATAGGGTTTTTCAGGGTGCTAAATCCATATATACAGTAAAAAGAACTATTTTAAATAACACGGAACAAGATTTCACCTCAAATGTTTTCGCCGGATTCAGGCACCGGAAACTCCAAAAAATCACACTAAAGGCAACTCCGTAGAATTAATTTGACCAAATTTAAAATAATTTTATGCTAATTCTAATTTATTATTAATTTATAGTGATTTAATATAACATTTTAATTCTTCTTTTATCCTATTTATATTATATTCTAATCTTATACTAATTTAACACTATATTATTCTAATAAAATATTATAATATTTAACTATATTTAATACTAATTAAATTTTTTTTCTTCTAAATAAAATTAATAGTTTAATACTAGGTTATATAAATATTTACCTTATTCTATATAACATTAATATGGATTTGGTATTTTTTTTTAATTGAACTTATATTCCAGTGAAAAAAGGAGATTACAGAGGATATCATTTAGAACCACCCAATATACTGAGAAACCCAAATAACCCAAAAACACAAGAACATGTAAAGCCAGGGAGCAGAATGCTAAATCCAGTGCAACTAGTCCTACATATACTAATCAATTCCATCGTGGAAGAAAACGGGATCGAAAGAGACCAGGACTATAAGAACTCCTCAAACTAGATTACAAAGTGGCATTACATTAATAGTAAAGGCCATCAAGTTCCTCAATTCGGAAACAACATCTACCATCTCTAGTAAACTAGTGAGAAAGTCTTGCACCAAAAAATCTTAAGCCAATTGATAACAAACCAAAGAAATACATTCATCCCTGCATCTCAAAAGCACTAGAAGATGATTTCTGAAGAAGAAAAAATATTTTCTAGGAAATACCCAACATTAACGAATTGAGCCAAGAAAAGAACCCCCACGCCATTCAGAAATAATAAAAATATAATTTCCACAAAAGAAAGAACTCATCGCTAGAAATCCTAACAATAATTAAGAAAATGTATCATTAACATCCAGGAAATACCCATCACTAGAGAAACCAACAAATAGTAGGAATATGTATCATCACCAAGCTCTGTCTAGGATACAAAGCATATGACATAAGGTTCCAAGACAATGCAAATACAATAGATATGTAGCACAAAAAATACACCTCGAGTCCAACACCATTGAAAAATATATAAGGGAACCATATCCACTATAATTAACTGTAGTTACATGAAGAAAAAAAAAACATCTTGACCAAGAACCCTCATAAATGAAAAACTCCATAAAAAACCATATAAACTATGCTTGAACAAACAAATTTGAATAGAATCATTTCACACCAGTACTATACCATAAATTATCCAAGAGAAACTAATCTAATACATGCCGAGGATACAAACCAAGAGACCGGGAATCCAAAATACCATACCTAATCAAGCTCATTGAAGATTCTCCAAAATTTCCACCAAAAACTTTGAGATTTTTCCTCTTTACTCATGGATGGAAGAAGATATTGTAGCCGACACCTAATCACTATAACCTGGGGGAACTGTGAGGTAACCAAACGCAGAGTCACTCATCATAAAACCCTCTACATGGGCCAAACATGAGTCCAATCTATCCAAACAAAACCTCTGATTTCATAGAATGCATTTGATATCCTCCAAAGATGAGAACACATTGTAGTTGTCCAATTTTTTATCCTTAAAGGCCATTCGCAATACATTAGACATTGAAATATTTAAAGCAAGATAATTTAGAAGATGAAGCTTCCTACTCTTAAACTTTCAAGGGTAGGAAATTCCTTTCCATTTCAAATAAGAACCCATCATATAAAAATTATAATGATATAAACGCTCTCCTTCATCATGAGAATTTATTAACATTTATACAATCCAAGTGATATGATTGAGCCAATAATCAATTCAATTTTTTTTAATAAAGGTAATATAAAAACATTAATAGTAAAAAAAATTCAATCAAATAACATTTTACATTTTAAAAACCAAATTTACATGAAAATGGATATATCTACATCACTAGATCATACAACTAGCAATTGCACCATATGTTGCAAAAGAAACGTCGTAAGCCAATAGCATAGGAAAGAGTAGCCTATAAGAAATAAGAAGGCAATAGTATAGGAAATAGTAGCCTAGAAGAAATAAGATGTTGCAGAGAACAAGTCATTGTGAAGAAATGAAAGGAAAACTTTGCTTCCATGGAAGCTAGTCGTGGAGGTTTCAAATATATTGATGATAAGAGTTATCAACCAAAAAAATTTGTTATAGATTTTTAAATAGGAAATTTGGGGTGAAAACATATATGTAAACCAAGATAATACGTTCGCATATATACAAATTTTGTTATAGATATTGAAATAGGAAATTGAGGGTGAAAATCCTTTGGCGATTAATAATTTAGCAGGTAACTCAAATAAGATATTTTAAATACATTCAAATACAATCTATCTAGCATAGATGTAAATAAAGAGAATTTTTATTAACAAAAATAGAGTTTACTTCAAGTTCATCTACATATCTTGGCGCCAATTGTATGCTTATCAGAAATTGTATATGTAGAACAATAGTCTTGGTATACATAAAGTGAATGTCATTTTAATATGGAGACATTTTTGGAAGGAGATATTGTTCTTTATGTTATGGTTTATTTTCTTAACTCCAAACTTGGTTTATTCTTTCTCTATGTACATAAGAAAAAAAATACAAAGTAAATTCACAAATTTAAGTTATAGTTTTATATTTCATAATTACAAATCTAGTTTCTTATTAATTTTTTTTTTTAGATCCTAGGTTATTCTAAATTGATCAAGGGTATAGAATTATTAGGGTGGTGTTCTATGTGCACTGAAATTCCCATGAGGTCCATCACAATGTATGGGGTTCATTGCAACCTTGGATATATTCAGTGAATTTTTTGATTTTTTGCTTGTGGCTACAACTTAGTTTTCGTTTTCACCTACTTATCATGATTCAAAACTTTGTTATCATCTTAGATCCTTATAGCATTATATATATTATGTGAGCTAATGTGATGTTTTTTTTGTCACAATGATTCAAAAATCAATTATTATACCACAATATTGACTTTCTTGGTGTCTATTTTTTTTATCTTATTAAAATATTTTACACATCTTAGGTTATTCTAAATTGATCAAGAGTATAGAATTATTTGGGTAGTGTTCTATGTGCACTAAAATTCCCATGAGGTCCATCACAATCTATGAGGTTCATTGCAACCTTGGATATATTCTATGAGTTGTGATTTTTTTCTTGTGGCTACAACTTAGTTTTGGTTTTCACCTACTTATCATGATTCAAAACTTTGTTATCATCTTAGATGCTTATAGCATTATATATATTATGTGAGCTAATGTGATGTTTTGTTTGTCACAATGATTCAAAAATTAGTTATCATACCACAATATTGACTTTCTTGTTGTCTATTTTGTTTATGAACCCCTTTAAAAAACCAGAGGAACATTTGATTTTACAGTGTGATCTCCCCAACATGGGCGGGGGTTTCAAAGATTGGAGAGTAAATTGAGTGGTTATTGTTAGAAATTGCTGTATAAGATGGGAAATTTGAATGGTTTGGTTAGTGTCAATTTTGTAAAACTATAATCTACAATAAGGACAAAGTGGGCTTTTTGTTTTGTAAGTTTTGTTTGGAATTGAAAATTATAAAAAAAAATTATAAAAGCTAAAATTATGTAGTGAGAAACATTGTTTAAAATTTCAGAATAAAAAGTTGAGTAAGTTTGACATTATATAATATGAAAATTGTTTATGATTATAAAGTAAAAAACATGTAAGATTTTTTAAGCTAAAATTAGGTAATTAAAGATATGTATATAGTTTTTTTGAACAGACGAAAGAGTATGTATGTAGTTACAAACTGTTATGTAGTTACAAACTATTACAATTAAGTAATTAAAGGTAAATTTAGTTTTATTTAAGAAATGTGAAATATGAATAATAAAATAGTTGTAACAAAAATAATATAGAACAAGAAAAACTATGTAAATTTGGATGTATAAAAATTTAGATACATTTTATTAAGTGAAATTTTAAAAGAATAATGGTTATAAACATTAAAAAATAATTTTATTAAATAGTGGCACCTAGGTGAGTTGTTTTCAAATAAGAACGTCTTACGACGTAAAAATATATATATATATATGTGTGTGTGTGTGTGTGTGTGTGTGTGTATATATATATATATATATATGTGTGTATATATATATAGATATATATATATATATATATATACACATAGACATAGACATATACATATACATATACATATACATATACATATACATATACATATACATATACATATACATATACATATACATATACATATATATATATATATATATATATATATATATATATATACATATACACACACACACACACACACACACACACACACACATATATATACATATATATATATATACATATACATATACATATTGTTGGTATTATATATAATATATTTGAGATGAAATTTATTTCAATAATCAAGTGCCATTAAGTGGGGATGACCTTCCTCATAATATCTTCCATTGGATTGCATAAGTTTATTTTGAGTACATTGTATTTTATGTTCACTATTTTCTAAGTATTTATAATTTAATTAACAAACAATTTAGAACATATGATTTACAATGTTATCATGAGGCTCGAGTAGTTGGGCTATGATAAGCATTAACCTAGCATAACTATTTCAAACCACATTGGACTGGAGGTTAGCCCTTCTAATCAAGGAGGGTTCTCTCAAAGAAAAAAAATAATGGAATACTCACGACAAGATCTACATTGCAGATGGCTAAATATTCTTATGTTTTATGTGATTTTTGTAGGAGGAAGAGAGTATGATGGCTACCATTGGGCATGGAGTGAGCTAAAGGAATTATGTTACTAGAAAATTGCATCCATGGAAGCTGAGGTGAATCGATTAAAACATAACTCTTACAGAAAAACATAGCATATGAAGGAAGTCGGAGCATAAAATTATGAAATCCAAGTAATCATAATACCATGAAGCTGATGAAAATATACAAACTGAAAAGACAAAAATACATAAGCCAAGAATAATCTCAGGTTTTGAAGACAACTATTGTAAACTGTGTATTAGCTTGATAAAGAAAATTTACATAATAGCCTCCTCCTAACATTCATCTACTCTACAAAGTGAAAAATTCCACCATATAAAGAGTGAGGCATTCATACAATGGTCTTCCACCTAGTCCAGCCTCAAATTCCTTCCTAAGAGACCTATTTCTAATAGAATTACATCACACAGAGACTTTCTAGGGATATATTTTGTTTGGCAGAGTTTGTACACAAAAAGGACTCTTCTATCATTAAATAGCTCAAAACATTATTTTAATAACCCTTATCAAATGCAACCAACATATTTTCTGAATGTGCTGGACTGTTGATGTGTCATCATGCCACGTGGATGTTGACCTTTTTGAGTTGGACCTCCACCAAGGTGAAATTCAAATTTCTACACAAATATGTAAAATTATGTATGATAGGACTCAAAGATGAGTACATATTTTCCAAACCCTAATGGATGTGAAAAATGTGAGATAGGATTTTGTAGATGGGATTTTTCTAAAGAAAACCCTCCTTTAGAGTTCCAAATGCATTTCCATTTGGTCAGAAAGTTAGCTTGAGGTTCACTACTAAAACAATCATTTCGAGAAATTTGGTAGCAAATTTGAAAAATCAACCCTCTGCATATTTTTTAACTTTTCTCACTATTCCAAGGTCTTACTTGATGTTAATTGGTTAAACACATACCTTGATCTTCATTTTTCTGCAACAGGACTCCGGCTACTGTATGAGGTGAAGCAAATGAAAAGATCATAAATGGCTTTGTATAATCAGGCCCAGCTAGCACAGGAGCTTCAGCAAATGCCTGTTTTATCCTTGTAAATGCATCTCTGGATTCTTGGGACCATCTTACTTCATTGTTATTTTTAAGCATATCAGTTATATGCCTAAATATCTCAGCATAGTTAGGAATAAATCTTCTCAGAAAATTAATTCGTCCTAGGAACACCTGCACTTCTTTCTTATTTCTGGGGAGAGGAATTCCATTTATAAATTCAACTCTCTTAGGGTCTATTTTCACACCGTCTTTAGTTACAATGTGCCCTAAGATTTTTCCCTCATCTAATGCAAATAACGATTTTTGAGGATTGAGGGAAAGACCATACCTTCTGCATTTTTCAAAGGTTCTCTGCAAGTGCTGAATGTGTTCAATATCATCCTTTGAAAATACTATGATATCATCCAGATATACCACCAGAAACTTGTCTTGCTCTCCAACAAAAGCTATGTCCATTTCCCTCTGAAAAGTAGCTCCTGCATTAATTAGCCCAAATGGCATCCTGGCATACATAAATGTACCCCATGGTGTTGTAAATGCAGTTTTCTTCTGATCCTCTGGGAAAACAGCCACTTGATTATAACTGGAAAACCCATCCATCATTGACATTCTAGAGGCTCCAACCACTTTCTGTAAAATATGGTCCATCTTAGGAAGTGGATAATTATCTTTTAAAGATGCTCTATTTAAATTTCTGAAGTCCACGCACAACCTTATTTCTCCGTTTTTCTTCCGGACAGGGACAAGATTCGCCACCCATTGAGAGTACCTCAGTGACACAATTATTTTGGCCTTTAGCAACTTCTTGATTTATTTTTCAATAGAGGGAAGCAACAGAGGATTTATCTGCCTGAGCTTCTACTTATAAGGCTTTGCATCTTCCCTCAAAGGAATTTTATGCTGCATTATATTAATATCAAAAGTTTTTAGGTCCTGATAATACCATGCAAATACATCCTTGTATGACTGAAATAATTTCAAATATTTTATTTTGTATTCCTCTGAAACCTTCTTAGATAATCTTACAATTTTGGGCTCAGCATCAGTGCCCAAATTCAAGTCTTCTACTTAATTTTCTTCTACTATTTTATTATGCTGCAATGGAACATCATTTTTGTCAAACAATATTTCTAGAGGTACCAGCCCTCTAGGTATGATATTTCCTTTTAGTTGCAGCACTTTATTGCCTGCTATTTTTTCTTCCCATTTGTTTTCTGCAACATTTTCAGCTTCTTCCTCATCATCACCAATCTCCATATTGGAGAATTCTCCCACTGTCTGTAAGAATCTCTTCATCTGTTCATCATCTTCAAATACCTGCCAATGTTTAACATTATTTGGGATTGATGGTCTATATTGTACTTCAATTTCATACCTCAAAAGAGGATTCTGTGGAGGACGAAATGTGCTAGCAGCCACAACAAGAGAATCTGCCATTCTATTCTGCTCCCGGGGCATGAACTGTATGTTGAATGCTGAGAAGAAATTCTCCACCATGTCCCAAACTTCATTTCTATATGCTCTCAGCCGAAGATGTTTGTTCTGGCATTGATTTTGGACCTGTCTTACCACCAGCTCAGAGTCTCCCATGAATTTTAAACTTTGTATGCCCATATTCTTGGCTGTCTGTAATCCCAAAAAAAGTGCTTCATATTCAGCTACATTATTGGTAGCCTCATATTCCAATTTAAAGGACAGTGGGACCCATTTTCCTGTAGGAGAGAGTAATAACACCCCAGCTCCATTGCCTTCTCTTGAATTTGCCCCATCAAAATGTAAAGTCCAGATTCCAACTTCATAATTTTCTGAAGGCTGCTCATCCTTAATTTTGAAGGAGGATTCATGCACATAATTTTGATCTTATTCTAGCATAAAGCATGAAAAATCTCCTTCTTTACTATAGACTGGTGAATTTTCAGAGTTATCAGCCTTAGTATCTACCTTGACAAATTTATTCTCTCTGTATAACCTCCTCTCCTGTCCACCAAAAACAAGGATGGTAGCATATGTTAAATCCATCTTAATTGACCCACCAATTTTTGTACCCCAGGACCTTGATAGCAACATGCCAAAGCGGGCTAGGATATCAGCCACCACAATGTCCATGACCACACTCTTTGCTGGAATTTGGGCCAAATTGACCACTAAATCTTTAATCATCCCCAAGCATTTGACTCTTTTGGAATCAAATGAATAAAGGTCTTTATATGGGTGTGTGATTTGTAGTCCTAGTTGTTCCATGACAGATAGAGGCATAAGATTATGGGAAGCCCCAGAATCTAACATACAATTGTGTAATAGCAGGTCATGAATAACTAGAGATACATAAAAATGAGGAGTAGAAGGATCTACTTCCTCAACATGTGGGCCAAAGACTACCATGGGTCTTTCTTCTTGAAGGTTTAAACTATCAGGCACAATTGATATTTCAGGAGGGAGCATAAAAGAAGTAACTTGAGACTGATATGCAGGTTGTTTTAGTAGCTCAGTCAAGGGGACTGGAATTTTAATTTTCTCAAGTTGCTTTTGCAAACTAAAAGCAGGAGGGGACTTTTCTATCACAACTTCTTTTGAATCTTTATTTTCAGCTGAAAATTTAATTTCTTTTGACACAGATTCATCATTAGGAGGACTGACTACTTTTGAAGAAGAAGGAATCTGATCATTAGGCTGCAAGGGAGTATTTAGAGGACTCTTACCTTTTTCTGTGTTTCTCTTTGTTGTTGATTCCTTCTGAGCAGGTACCTCCTTTTGAGGTGACTCCTCTTCTTGATCTTGAGTTCGGGTCCTCTTCCTTGAAGATCTGAGATCATATTTTCTATTGAAGTGTGCTTGCATGAAATCAACAAATTGTTTACAATAATGATCAATCTCTGCTTCTTCTTCTTCTTCTTGCAATGGGCATTCCATTTCATCATTTTTTGAGAAAGCAAGATTTGAATCTTCTAGTTCATAAGCAGCATCTTCAGTGGAGTCATCTGCTGGACCTTCCAGGTACAAGGGATGTGGTACCTGATCTTGCTGCTCCTTTGCTTCCCTTGGCAATATTTGCAATGGTGGTCTCTTATACTGGGGATTGTATCCTCTGTTTGGAGCATTATAGAAATTCTTGGGAGCTGCATTCTTAGCCTCCAACTCAAGCTTGACCATCTTCTTAACCATCTTACATATTTCATCCATCTTATCTGCATCCTTATCTTGATTAGAGGTGGAAACCTCTTCTTTGCCTCTCCTCCTAGTTTCCTGTTCAGCTTTTCCTTTTAATTTTCCAGTGGAGGCAATGTTTGCTTCCAGCTCAAGAGCATCTGACTGAGCATCATCTAAGGTAGGAGGTTTTCTTTCCCTTAGAGAGAAACCAAAATCTGAATCAAAAGCTGCTATGAAAACTACCTTAGCAGCAGTTTGGTGAGGCTTCATCTCAGGAGGCAGGCTCAAATATAGCTTATTAAATCTTTTGATAAAATCTACCACTCCCTCATTATGTTTCTTCTTCAGAGTATTAAACTCAGTAAGACACATCCCATGATCTTTCTTTTGCCCCCATTTTCTGAGAAAAATCTCTTCCATTCTATCCCAGGTATTAACTGAGCGGTCTCCTAATGTTTTAAACCACTTTCTAGCTTCACCCTCAAGAGATTGGACAAAAAATCTTAAGACCACATCCAGGTGTTCTACATTTAAATTTTCTGCAAATGAGCAGAAAGTTTCAAGATGTTTCTGAGCATCAATATCATTTTCTCCATTGAATCTGGGCAATATCTTCAAATAATCCTGCGACATATCATTAAGCACTTGTGGCAAGGCCAAGGGAGCATATTTTTTCAATAGGAAAGCAGGAACATTAGCCATTGGAGGAGGTGGGGGTTGTGCAACAATCTGATGTACAAATGAAGGAAGAGAAAGAGGAGGAAGTGGAGTACGTATAACAATGGGGATAAATTGCACAGAAGCCTGAGGTGTAGATGGGAATAGTTCACGGTTAACAGCAGCTACTTCTGTGACTTCTTTAACTTCTTCAGCCTCAGGGGTAGGATGAGGGTTATCTTTGGTTTTAGCACTTCCCCTGGGTGGGCTATTTGAGTAATATTCGGGATTTTCCTCAGTGGAGTTAGGATTTTCCACTGGGATTTCCTGAGAAGAAGAGGATGGATGATCTTCTATAGAATATGCAGGGACTTCAGCATGGGCTGATTGTCTTTCTTTCCAACTTCTTCTATGAATAATCTTCTTTGGTCAGATACAGAGGATGTCTTTAACTTAGAGGAATCTGACCTCAAATGTGGCTTTCGAGGAGCCAGGACTACCAATAGATTTATCAAATAAAGAACAGTGGAGTCGCCAAGGTGAGAGAGACGCAACTCTTCAACTCTTTGTGCTCACCTGATTAGAGAGTGAATATGATTTTTCGAGGCCCAGGGAAACTGATATTCTTGAATTCGCTCCCCGGCAACGACGCCAGAAAGATGTTGTAGACAATTCTTGTCACTCCTAGAGACAGTCTAGAGTTGCCATAGACTAGTGCCTAGGACATCTTAGCATAACAAGGAGCTCATAATATAGCTTGGGTTGTCAATCCAAAAGCTCTCTTACTATCTCTTGTAAAACAAGGAAATTAGTTTAAATGGAACCAAACTCTCTCAGAAGCTGATACAAGAGAAATAAACTAAATATAACAAAACACAACTAGCAATAAAAAATTTGTAAATATAATAGTACAAGTAAATGAGAATAAAAAAACTAGAATTATATTAATTCTACATTCACCAAATGCCAGGTATCAAATCTCCCAAGATTCAAACCTCATTTTGAGTGCAAATCAGAATAAAATGTTGAAACATGAGTGATTTGATTACTCTAAATATTTTATAAATACAGATTTGAGATAAATCTATAATGTTCCAATAATGTATTTCCCATTCTTCCAACTTCTTGGCATAGTACTTGATTTGTAACAGTTGCATTTTCAAAGAAAAAATTAGTAACTAGGTTCATATAGCATATTTATGTAACACCTCTAGTAGTGGCTTCCTATAGTAGTACTATATTTTTCATATCTTCAACAACTAAAAACAAAATTGACTTTTGGATGATGTAGATTGCATAAGTCCAAAGATTCTCTACGTCAATTCTGAAATACCCAAGGGCAATAGAATTATGTAGGCCAATTAAAATTTTTAATTCTAACATTTCTAATGAAAATTTGCTTAAAATTAATTAGGAAATATTGCCAAAAGCTTAAAACTATAAAACATTTAGATTATGGTATTTAATATAACTCCAATTCTAAATAGTTAAATAATTCAATAGTAATTAGCTTAATATTACTCAAACTAATTGATCAATTTTACTTTAGTTGATCTACTACATTTATTCATTTATTTGAAAATAAGAAACAAATAACTTTAATATAATAAGTTAATTTTTAATATAGAATAAAATACTTCATAATAAAAGACCTATCCAGACAAATACACGATTATATATATATATATATATATATATATATATATATATATATATATATATATATATATATATATATATGAAAATAATACATATGACAAAAAAATTTGATGAAAGGGAGACATGACTCTAATGAACTAATTGATTGATGTGAGGTTTAAAAACTTTTGTTAAATTGCATAAGTTTATTTTGAGTACATTGTATCTTGTTTTCACTAATATCAACAAAATTTTGTTTCTATAATCTAGTAATGTGAACATACCCAAAATATTTTCTGAAATGTAAAATGTATTTTGATTGATAAAGAAAAAATTAATATTAATGTTTTTATTTTAACTCTATTACCATTTTATGAATTGATTACTAGCTCAACCATTTGCATTCATCTATTTGACTTGGATTGTATAAATTCTATTTAATTAAGAATTTTATTTGCAATATTTATTTTTTACATAAATCTCATTATGATATGTGGAATGCACTTTTTAGTTCAAAATGATGTAAAGTATGTTAAATTTAATTTTGTTTTGTTTTAATGTAAATAATTTTTTTTCATATCTAATATAATTTTGTTTGATTTAATTATTATTTAAAACAAAACATGTGTTACAAACTTGACAATTCAATTATATAAGTTATAGAGATGATAAGGTGATCAGGAGTTCATAAATTTTTCTCAAAATTCAAAGTTATAGGATTGGGTTGAAACTAGGATGGTTGCGTAGATCTCATCTTCCTGATTCTGGTGTCGTGAACAGTTCAAAAAAACGATGTTGTATGAGGGAGATATTGTGTTCTGATCAAAACGCCAAATAGGTAGAAATTGTGATAGTTGACCAAGTTTGATTAGGATGCGTAGTCAGCAAAAAGGATGCATAGTCAGCAAAAGATAATATTCTAAGGAATATTCATTTCCTCATAACCAATTTGGGTTTGAAAAGTGTACTTCTATATTGGTTGAATGAGTTGTACGTTTTGTTTGAAGAGCCAATCATAAGGTGACACATGGCCAACCATGAGGCCGCCACATGTCCTCGAAATATCATATCAATTTTTTTTTTGGATGCCATAGGAATCGACTGCGGGACCTCCCGCTTGTCACACACAAGACTTATTGACTGTTCTCTGCAATATTTCTATTTATGTTGCATTGAATACAATTTTGGGGGTTGGAACCACCAACGGTCCCAACTCGCCAGCAGTTTCACATTATGTATGTCACATGGCGGCATAAAAAAATAAATGTTACAACCTGAATTTTATGCGTTGCCCACTAGCTAATGGTTACATTGTGTCACATGCAACAGTTAAAACAAAAAATTCGCGCGGTCTCTGTTAACCCATCTCTTCAACCCCAGTTCAAGCTTATCTACCACGGTTATATGCGAAGTTCTGCCAACAACAACCAGTTTGTAATCTTTGGTTTAGGGTTGGCATGTTGCCACCCAACCACTAACTTTAAATTTTGCAGTTAATTCTGGCGGAAAATTTGGAAGTGCACCATTTTGGGTAGGATTCACTATTTTAGCTCTAGTTAAGTGGAGTCCTCCACTTTTAGTGGAGCTTTTCTAGGTGTAACTGGGAAAAAGAGTAGGAGACTCAATGTTCGCCCATTCTAAGTGAATGAAGAGTCATTTTTTACTAATTGGAGAATTCTTGAGCCATTGGTGCATAGAAAACAACAATTAGAGCACTGTAAATACATGTATTTGAAAATTTTTGAGCATAATGAAAGATGGGCATGCCATTGGGAGTTGGACTAGCAGATGTAACCTAGGAGGGGTGAACTGCTTCATCATGTCTGTTGTGTAAATTATATGTGGTGACTTATTTCTTTGTTTTACATTGTTTTTCAGTGTTATTTAATCTTGTTTTATGCTTCTAATTCACCTAAAATCATCTACAATTCATTGTTAAAATTCTCAATCCTTAAGAAAACTAATGAGACAAGTATGCACATGTTTATAAACTGAAAATACACTTAGCACAACAAAACTAATATAGTCATTTCAGATCAGATTGGTATCAAAGCTAGAGTTTATTCTCTGGTGTTGTTTAGTGAAAATAATTGTTTAACTATTTGCAAGTTTTAGGTTCTTACTAGGCTCAAGCTCAAAAGAAGAGAAGGAAAATTGGTGGAAGCAGAAGGGTCTCAAGAAGAGCCAAAGAAAAGGAGAGAAATATTGCCACAATATCCACCACCTAGTTCACCTCCTAAGGAAGCAGAAGCTACATTAAGTATGCCTCAAGAGGAAGGGGAAATCCATGAAGAATTTGATCCCAAGGAGGAAGAAAGAGTGTTCAGGAAAGAATTTCTTGACATGACTGAGATAGTTATAATCCTTCATCAAGAAATGAATGAGAGACTAGAAGGAGAAGGATCTAAACTTCACAAGGAAGGACAAGGATCTTCAGGAGGTCACAATGATGAAGATAATTCAAAGAAGGGAAATGAAGGAAATGGAGGCTATGGAGAGCCATCATCCTCACCCTCATCATCATCATCCTCTACTTCTACTTCAGTACATCAGCCACACAAGTCAAAGAACATTGGTAAAAGTCCCTTTTTAAAACTTGATGTTAAGTTTGAATTCCCAAATTTTAATGGTGAATTCAATGCAGAAAATATTGATAATTGGATTAGGTAATTGGAGGTCTATTGAGAATCCATAATCTTGAAGATGATGATACCAAAATTCAATTAGCTTCATTGAGAATGGAAGGTGCAACACTTTTTTGGTGGGAAGCCAAGAAAAAGGAGGAGATTAAGAAACATGGTAAGATTATTCTATCATGGCGAAATTTCATTACTGCTATAAAACAACAGTTTTATCCATTAGCTCATACGCATAAAGTCATAATGAACTGGAAAAAATTTAGGCAATTGAAGGGACAAAATGTGCAAGAATACACCCAAGAATTTAGGAGAAGAGCTCTCTTATTAGGGGTAGATTTGTAGAGCCAAGATACTTTGCTCAAGTACATAGGAAGCTTACATAGCTACCTAAAACATATTATTCTCATGTTTAACCACACCATTCTAGATGAAGTATGTGTTCAGGCCAGACGTCTAGAAGCTAGAGGGAAGAACATTTTTGAAGAGCATAGAAAGAAACCTTTTAAGGGTAAAGCCAAAGAAAAGACCTCAAAAGGTTTAAGAAAAAAATGCATTTGTTAAGAAAGAGGGAGAAAAAGTGTTTTGTAATTTTTTTTTAAAAGAAGGCCATGATGAAACTCATTGTTGGAAATTACATCCTAAAATGAGGCCAAAGAAACCCAATAACAAAGGGAAACAGAAAACTGCTGCTACAGTTCAACGTGATTTAGGATCTGATTCAGGTGATGAATCTAAGATTACAACCATGGGATTGAAGAACATGAAGGGAAAATAAATTGAAACTAAACCCACTACTAGTACATCAAACTGTCACATACATACTCCAAATGAAGAAGAAAGAATAGAATTGTTTCATGTTAGGGTCATATCCAAGCATACCAAGATTGACACATTGTTTGACATTTGGTCACAAGAAAACTTAATATATGAAGAATTGGTCAAGAAACTTAACTTTGAGACCATACCACATCCAAAACATTATACATTAGGCTTGATTTTTAAGGATGAAAAATTGCAGGTTTCAAAGAAATGCATATTGTGATTTGCAATCACTGCAAATTTTGTTGACACAGTTGAATTAGATGTGGTTTCACTTGACATAACAGGTATTGTGTTGGGGATTCCTTAATTTTATGATAGGAAAGCGATCTTACATTGCCATGAGAAAAAATATCATTTATTCAAATATGGCAAGAGTTCATTATTAGAGCACATCGCAAGAAGACAAACATTGCTATGGTAAATGTCGGACAGGTAAAGAGGCTGGTAAATTCAAGTAAGAATTTTTATCTTCTTATGATTAAGCCTAAAGGTGATATTAATAATGAATCATTTGAGGCATGTGATCCTAATTTGAAATCATATTTATATGATGTATTTAATGCACATCATGAGATGTTTCGAGAGCCAACATGATTGCCTCCAAAAAGAGAGATTTAACATGAGATTCAGTTGCAGAAAGATTGTCCTCTTCCAAACATCAATATGTATCACATGTCAATAATGGAGAATGCTGAAATAAAGAGGCAAATCAAAGAGATGTTGGAAAAAGGAATCTTAAGTCCAAGCACCTCGCCATGCAGTTCACCCATAGTATTGATACCAAAGAAAGATGGGACTTGGCGCATGTGTGTAGATTTTCGAGCTTTGAACAATATTATGGTAAAAAATCATTACCCACTCCCAAGGATAGATGATTTTCTTGATCAGCTGAAACAATAATTTTTTTTTCATTAAGTTAGATTTACGAAGTTGATATCATCAAGTAAGAATTGCAGAAAGTGATATATGGAAAACTGCATTCAAAACCAAACAAGGACTCGTTGAGTGACTAGTTATGCCATTTGGTTTGTGTAATGTACCGACAACTTTCATGCGTGTGATGGATAGTGTTTTGCGTCCATTACTTGATGAATTTGTGATTGTGTACTTCGATGAGCAAAACAAGAGAATATCATGTCTTGCATGTGAATAGAATGCTTGATATTTTGAAGAAAGAGAAATTGTTTCTTAAGATGTCAAAGTGTGAGTTTGGAAAGACTTCTTTGGTCTATTTGGGACATATTGTAGGAGGAGGAGAGTTGATAATTGATCCTTCTAAAGTGGAAGCCATTGTGAATTGTCCCACACCCAAAATAGTAACCAAGGTAAGAAGTTTCTTAGGTGAAGCTCAATATTGGAGAAAGTTTATTGCTAACTTTTCTTCCATCACAGCTCCTATGCATGTAGTGACAAGTGTAAAGAAAGGCTTCCAATGGGGAGGCAAACAACAACAAGCTTTCGAAGCTTTAAAAGACAAAATCAGTTCAGCTCCAATCCTTGCATTTCCAAATTTGAGACAACCATTCAAGATTCAAACCAATGCTAGTGATTATTCCATGGGTGCAATACTTTTGCAACATTGTAAGCCTATCTCTTTTCATTCTGAAACATTTAATCGTGTTGTGAAAAATTATCCTACATATGAAAAATAACTATATGCATTGGTAAAAAGTGTCAAGAAGTGGAAACACTACTTGATGGGTAAAGAGACTATTGTACACACCAATCACCAACCATTATAGTACTTGTATTAGCAAAAAAAATTGCATCAATCAAGGAATTTCAGGTGGATGGGAATTCATCAACAATTTCACTTGGTTATAAGGTACAAGAAAGTTATTTTCAATAAATTTGCTGATATGATTTCAAGACCAATTATTAGTGCATCTAATTTACTCAAAAATGATTATGTTGTACATGAGAGTTACATAGAACAATATGCACATGACATTGATTTTCATGATGTGTATGCTAGTTTGAGTGAAGGGAATCAAGTTGAAGAAAAAGATTATCACATGCATAACAATTTTTTGTTTCATTTGGGCAACTTGTGTATACCAAAAGGAGAGAGGCTAAGTGTCATGAGAGAATCACATTCATCTCTTATTGTGGGACATGTTGGGGTAAGCAAAACATTAGCGCATCTACAAAGGTATTTCTATTGGCCTCGCATAATAGATAGTGTGTCACGTGCATCTACAGAGGTATTGCTATTGGCCTCACATGATAGATAGTGTGTCACATTTTATAAGAGGTTGTTCTATGTGTGCAACAAGTAAGCATAATAATCGGAAGCTTGGGTTGTACACGCCACTACCGGTACCATCAAGGAAATGGGAGAGTGTCTCCATGGAATTTTTTGAAGGTCTACCTATGTCAAGAAAAAATCATGATTATCTTTATATAGTTGTGGATAGACTCAGTAAAATGTGTATACTTATGCCATGTAAGAAAACCATTACTACTGAAAAAACGGTTGAAATTTATTTTCAACATGTTTGGGTTCATTTTCAATTGCCAACTTCTATTGTTAGTGACAGGGATTCGAAGTTCATTGGTAATTTTTGGTCGAATCTATGGAGAATGATGGAAACAAAGTTGAAAAGGAGGACCGCTTTTCATCCACAAATAGATGGAAAAACCGAGGTGGTGAACAAAACCGTTGTGCTTCTATTGAGAGAATATTGCAACAAACATCCTAAGTTGTGGGATGAACAACTGCATTACATTCAGCAGACTTACAACCAGGCAAAGAACTCTTCAACACAAACATCACCTTTTGAAGTATGCTTTGGGTATTTGCCAAAATTTCCATTAGACTTCATCTCTGGGAAGGATGTTGCAATTGATGGCCATAGTGATATTGACAAGGCTCGAAATTTCATTGAGAAAATTCAGATTATAAATCAACAAGTTCAAGAACAACTTGAGAAAAGTCAAAGAAAATACAAAGAGAGGCATAATAAACATTGAGTTGATCACAAGTTTCAAGAGGGAGATGAGGTATGGTTGCACATTAGAAAAGAAAGGATGCAGGGGGAAGGTAAAAATTTCAAACCCATTCATTATGGTCCATTAAATATCATAAAGCAAGTTGGTAATAATGCATTTCAACTTGACTTGCCTTCTTATATGCAAATGTATTAAGTTGTTAGTGTTGAAAATTTACGTTTGTATGAGCCACCTTTGATCGATGATCAAGGAACTAATGTTCAATATTTCTCGCCAGAATTGCTAGATGAGCTCAAAGAAGATACAATTCATGACAGGAGGACAAGAGCATCCAAGAGGGGAAGTGTTGAATACCTTCGATTTGGGCTCAAAGGCACTAAACCAAACAAGGAAAAATGGATGGAGGTTGGAAAGGTGAAGGATTTGTACCCTCATCTACTGAACAAGTAATCAAGTCTTTTGGGGTCCAAAAGCTTCCCAATGGGAAGGAGTGATCAAGAGTTCATAAATTTTACTCAAAATTCAAAGTTATAGGATTGGGTTGAAAAAAGGATGGTTGTGTAGATCTCATCTTCCTAATTTTGGTGTCGCGAACAGTTCGAAAAACCAATGTCGTATGAGAGAGATATTGCATTCTGATCGAAAAGCCAAATAGGTAAAAATTGCTATAGTTGACCAAGTTTGATTGGGATGCACAGTCAGCAAAAGAGAATATTCTGAGGAATATTCCTTTCCTCATAATCAATTGGGGTTTGAAAAGTGTCGCTTCTATATTGGTCAAATGAGTTTTATGTTTTGTTTGAAGAGCCAATCATAGGGTGACACATGGCCAGCCTTAAGGCCGACACGTGTCCCTGAAATGGCATATAAAAATTTTGTTTGGAGGTCGCAGGAATCGACTGCGGGACCTCCCACCTGGTACGCACAAGACTTACTGATTGTTCGCCGCAATTTTTCTTAACTTATTGGTCTGTTGTTTATATTTATGTTGCATCGAATACAATTTTGGGGGTTGGAATCGCCAGCGGTCCTAACCTGCTAGCGGTTCCACATTATGTATGTCACATGGTGGCATAAAACAATAAATGTTACAACCCGCAGTTTATGCGTTACCCGCCAGCTAAAGGTTACGTTGTGTCACATGCAACGGTTAAAATGAAAAACTCTGCGCGATCTCTGCTAACCCATCTCTTCAACCCCGATTCAAGCTTATCTACCACAGTTATATGCGGAGTTCCACCAACAGAAACCGGTTTGTAATTCGTGGTTTGGGGTTGGCATGTGGCCACCACTAACTTTAAATGTTGCAGTTAATTCCAACGGAAAATTTGGAAGGGCGCCATTTTGGGCTGGAGTCACTATTTTAGCTCCAGTTAAGTGGAGTCCTCCATTTTTAATGGAGCTTTTCTAGGTGTAACTCGGAAAATGAGTAGGAGACTCAATTTTCATCCATTTTGAGTGAATGAAGAGTCATTTTTTACTAATTGGAGCATTCTGGAGCCATTGGTGCAAAGAAAACAACCATTAGAGCACTGTAACTATATGTATTTGAAAAATTTGAGCATAATGAAATATGGACATACCATTGGAAGCTAGACCATTAGATGTAGCCCAAGAGGAGTGAACTGTTTCATCATGCATGTTGTGTAAATTATATGTGGTGACTTATTTCTTTTTTTTACACTGCTATTCATTGTTATTTAAGCTTGTTTTATACTTCTAATTCACCTAAAATCATCTACAATTCATGGTTAAAACCCTCAATCCTTAAGCAAACTAAAGAGCCAAGTATGCACATGTTTATAAACTAAAAAGACACTTAGCATTGCAAAAATAATATAGTCATTTCAGATCATAAGGTTTTAAAAATATTTTTTACATTGAGTGTAAGGGAATTTCTTTCTTTCTTTCTTTATTTTATACAAAAAAAAAAAAAAACACATTCATTTTTAAAAATCTCAATGTTCCAACAACCTTTCTTATCAAAAGACATAAATATGTGATAAACAAAATGTATAATGAAATTAAAACAGAAATCAACTAAATATAACAAAAAAAAACTATCCATAAGACAAGCATAAAAATAATAGTACAAATAAAGTAACAATAGCTAAACTAGCATGATATTAATTCTATATCTACAAAATGCCAAGTTGTATCAAATCTCTCAAAATTCAAATGTCACTTTGAGTGCAAAACCAAAAAAAGTGTTAACCTTGAGTAATATTTTTACTCTAAATACTTAGTAAATCCAAAATTAATACTTCCAACAATTTTATTTATATTAATAGAAATTCCACATCTTTATAAATAAAAATATTCATAATATTTTTAAATTTTATAAATGTAGATATACATTTGACATTTTTTTTTACATACTTTATAATTTTTTAAATTTCTGATGTGATATTCAAAACATCGATTATATGTATCTTAAAAACTAATTAGTTGTAAATATTAGATTCTTATATGTTGTTTAATTAAAAAATAAACACATTAATATATTATGAAATTAGTAAAATAAATTCCAAAAATAATCTTGAAGTTACCCCATAATAAATTAAAATAGATGGGTATCAATATTGTAATTACGATTTATAATCCATAGCCCTCGAAGAATAGTTTAATTATACTGTCGGCCAACGTAACATCGTTCTGTTTTGTATAAATGAAGAATGGCTTACAATATTGAATGCATAGTTTTCTCTACAATAAGGTTTTCCCTTTACTTTAATTCTGATTTTCTGCGTACCCTAGGCACTGCAGCAATCCTTCCGAAACAATGCAATTCAATCCTTCTCATTTCGATCCTCGCAATCATTTTCAAGGAAAGCAAATCAATCCAAATTTCGACCCTCAAAATCCCGAAAGGTTTCTGCTCCCCTTTTCCAGAACGCACCTCTCGCTCATGCCGGAGCTTCGACAAAATATGTTCTCCCTCCCTGTGCAAACTAACGACAACCATTTTCAAACTCATAATTCCTCGGTTGCTAATTATCCCAGGAATGGCGTCACTAATCATCCCAACAAAACCGTTTTAAGTAACATTTTGGGTTCAGCTCCACAAAGTTCAAACACCTCAGAAATGTCATCTCTCTCTAAGAACGGGAAATTGGTAAAATCTACAGAGATGGAATATACAACTATCGTAAATCCGGTAAAGCTTTTAAGTCAAACTCTACAAGAAAAGTCAAGGAGGAATCCTGAGAGTGCTGAAAAAATTAGACCCGTGAAAAATCAAGGAGGAATTCTGAGATTACTGAAAAAATCAAACTCTGGAAGTTGGCAAACTCTACAAGAAAAATCAAGGAGGAATTCTGAGAGTGCTGAAAAAATTAGACCCAGAGAATCTGTGGATAGTAACAACATTTTGGATACGTGGAAGGATTCAGCTCCACTAAGTTCAAACACCTCAGAAATGTCATCTCTGTCTAATAACAGGAAGTTTGGAATTTCTAAAGAGATGGAAAATACCAGTGTCATAACTACGGTAAAGCTTTTAAGTCATTGTAAATTCCTATTATTTTAGTGATACATCTTCAGAATTTCTATGCATTTTGTGCTGTTTCAAATTTAAAGATAATGAGTCGTTACAATCTGCAATGCTAACTGAGATACTATGCTGATAATTTTGATAACAATGTGCGCTAAATTATCGGACTTATGGTAACAATTTTAATATTAATGTGCTCTAATTTATTTATTTTACTGTATGCAGGGTATGGAGTCCTCAAAGAAGATTGTTGTCAATGGTCAAAACATTAAATCAGAAGAATCCAAGAAATCGAAAGTGAAATCAGCGAAGAATTCTGTGAATGGTGAAAACATTAAACCAAAAGAATCTATTGATGTCTTTGCTGATAAACCAATAAAAGAGTCTTCAGGCATGGACATTAAGTCCCACGAATCAAGGAAATCAAAAGAGAAATCAAGGAAGAATTCTGTGAATGGTGAAAAAATTATACCCAAAGAGACTATGGATGCCAGAGCTGATATCTCTTTAAAAGAGTCTTCCCTCAAGGACAGGGTGATATTGGATTTCGACTTAATTGAGGTTGATATAGAAAATGTTGGTCATGATTTAGATGACGACTGGGAAGTGATAGACAAACCGCAAGATATAGATATGTGAAAATAGATCAGAAACTAAAAATGAAAACGAAAATAGTATTTTAGGTAGAAAATGATTCAAAAGTCATTTGAGTATGGATATCTTCACATAGTTATTTTAGCTACGAGTTTAAAGCTAAATCATTGTAGCTTTAGCAAAATATTTGTATTCAGAGCTTGTTCCATATTTTCTGGTTAGTGATTTATGTAGATCTATTTGATTTAATATTAAATTTACTGAAATAAGGACAATGCTGTAATTGGATTTATCATCTCTTCTTTATTATTTTAGTATACTAACTAATTTTTACATAAATGTACATGTATTCAAGTTCATCAATAAATTCTCTTTCCTTACATGCTCTAAGTTCTAGGCATTGTCTTTCCTAAAAAATTAAAATGTTATCCAAGTACATTGTAACAACAACATTTTCAAGAATGGTTTCTAGAATTTATTGATTATCTCGATGAATGTGATAAGGTTATTTGTTAGCAGAGATGGCTTAAAGAACCATTAGAACAATCCATCCTTTACTTTGAAACAAATATTCCACTCATCACCTTCCCTTATCCATATTTTATTAATATATCTTTATGGTTACCCTATTAATGGCTCTACTAGAATATGTGCACATTTTTCATTCTCCAATCCTCTTTAGAGTTAATACTATTAGTATTACACAATTATTTAAATTGTCACTTATCCATTATTTATCAACCATCTCCTCCTCTTTCCTATTTATTTCCTCACTGGTAATTTGGGTCATCATGTAAAGTCCCTTGTTGGTTAAAATTGATCCATGTGTCAAGTCAATCTAACATGTATTCCTTGTGTTAGAGGCATGTAGATCTACATGAGTATTTACATGAGTTCAAGAGGCCAATATTTTTTCTTGTGTATTTCTTTTTTGAGGCCTAAACATGTTCAATGGAGTAGTGATGCTCTAGATATAGCAAAATTGAGAAAGTCATGGGGATTGCTTGTTGAGAATCACCTTAGTTGTGGCTTGAACCAGGGCTGAAAAACCACTAGGAATTAGTTGGGTTGAGAGCTTATTGGTAGCTTGAGGCACGTCAACGTTAGCTAGGATGATAATACATAGTGTAGCCTTGGATTGAGAACACAGGTGCAAGTACCATTGGGAACTTACTAGACAATAGCACTCTTACTTCTATAGTAGTAATGCAACTGATAAGTATCCTTTATATCCATACATATGCTTCTCCAAGACTAAACTGAGACTCTTTATGCCATACCTGAACCCTTATGTTGTTTTATTGTTGGTTGAGAGCCAATTATAATAGGGAAATGTTGAGAAACACCTGAGAAATTCTCTTTTTCCATTGTGTGATTTGTTTACTTTTATTCATGATTGGTTTTGTAATAATATGCTTATGTAATCGATGAATATCCCAATTAGGTTGGTTATATTTAAATTTTACTTTACAATTCTGCTTGTATGTCTAGTCACCCATAAGAAGGATGAAAAGAGTTGTGAATAACATTTGTAAAATTTTATTTGTGTCCCCAAGAACTGATTGAATGAAAATCTTGTGTGAAATATGACAAGAAGTCATTGTCTCTGTGTATGAGAGAAGAAGGTTTCTTTATTGATTTCCACAACTTAGGAGAGATAGTCACAAATTCGTCTAAGTGTCGAAAGGGAATTGATGGAAGGGAGCTTCCTACCATATAACAATGTGATTCTCATTCGCATCTAAGAGGTTGAGAGCTTTTTACATTTAAATGCAGACTTAGGAGATGGGTATTTTTTTTCATTCAACTAGAGGAAACATGTATGTTGCGGCCTGGAAAGTGGAATTTAACCCTTATGTGTCCCAATGAAAGAGGGCAAGCTTCAGTTCCTCACAGGAAGACTAGGAAAACTAGAAAGGCTATAGTGAAAGAGGCCAAAGATGCCAAAGACTTCAAAGAAACCAAAAAGGTAAAAACCTACTAGAGGGGACCTAGGCAAGTGTTTTCTCCTCAGATTGTGGAAGGGGCCTTGCCTTCTTCATCAACAAAGTAGGGAAATCAAAAGCAAAAAGAGGAAGTTGTTCAAGAGGAGGAAGACCTTCATGAGGAACAAAGAGAGTTTGACTTGGTGGAATTGGATTTCCAAGATGATCATGAGACTTCAAATCCAATCATCAAAGAGAAGAATGCCACAATCAAAGAACTACATGACAACATGGCAAGAGCACAATTTGTCATATCCTTTCTTGAACAAGAAAACAAGCAGTTGAAAGACAAACATGTACTCATGGAGTTAGAGCTGCTAAATGAAAAGAGACAAGACACCGAAGGTAAAGTAGTAACAACACTTGATTAATCTAACCAAGGTGAGACTCAAACCACCAAGACAAGACCAGAAACAAGAGGTCTTAAGAGAGCTTTAGATAAGGAGAAACATGAGGTAGAACAACTCAATTTTGAAGAAAGAATTGCAAAGGAAATTGATGACGACAGAGAGGTGTGGCTTGAAAAGTTGAAAATCCACCTTGAGAAGCTCCTCCACAATTCCAAAAAGGACAATGAGATGCTCAGACACATGGCCAATAGATACATCACAAGAAATAAGATTTGCAACATTAGGATCAAGCATTTGAAGGAGAAACAGAAGCAAACCCTAAATCAAGCATAAGGAGGAGGAAAAACTTGAGATTATTGTTGATGCCTGCTTCATTGCTTGAGACACCTTATCAGTACTTCATCTACGGATTTTGAAGAGTTTTGGGCAAGTTTTCAAGTTTTTTTCAATTTTGCAAATTTTGACAGACTTTTGCACTGTCAGCCTGCAAAAAGCATAGCGAGGGCCACACTGCACCTTTTTTAGATGTCTAATTGAGAAATGGGTTGCATATTTGGATGCAGAGTGTTATATCCATGCAGTTTTGACTATTGTAACTTAGAAAATAGAGCTTTTGACAGGTGGAAATGGCCAAAACCGCTAAAAAATAATCTTTCTGCCTCCTTTTTCGGAACTTTGTCACGCTTTTGGACCAGTATTGGGAGATTCAATTTTTGAGGAGCTTCACTCAACCATTTTTAGTTCTTGAGGAAAGTTTTGACAACTATACTAGAAGATATTTCTAATGAGCCATCTTGGGCCCAATTTGGACTTTGGGAAGGCAGTCAAAAATCAATTTTAAGGCCCACGTTACACTTTTTCCTAGGCAAACTGCACTTTTTCCAAGCATAATGCACTTTTTTTAGTTCACTATTTTCTCCAGAATTTTCACAATTTCTCAGTTGATGGATGAATGCAATGAATTTTACTGATGTAATGGTCAAATGTAAATGTAATATGTCATGAATAGTTACTAGGGGTAGACACATCATGTAAATAGGTAATTTTGGTCAAAGTGAATCAGTTTCATGAATGTTAGGGATGAGTTGGCTAACCTTCCTAATCACTAGGATTCCAGTTGATAACTTAGGGGATCAACTCCAAAATTTAGGGATTCGTACCCTGAGAGTAGGATAAGTAGTTTTTGGTCTATATCTTTCATTTCCTTTCACATTACAAGGGTTGGATGTTGTAGAATTTGATCATTGAAAACTATTGTAATCAGAATTTTGGCAAGAAATAACAAACTGAGTTACAACTATTTTCATGGGATACCTGTGGTAATGTGATTTGAAATTGTTTCTTCTTATTTTTTTCAAAAGTTTGAATGTACTGTGATTTCATATTCATGCCATCTCTATATGTAATTTATTCATAAGTCAGAAAGACTGAATTCATTAGCTTATGCTCTATTTTGGAGGAATAGTTACAATTTTATGTTCATATTTCTTCTAGTTGAAAAGAATTCATGTTTCCAATTATCTTTTCTGAAACCCTATCGGTCTAAACCATTCCATCTTGATGCCTTAATGTGTTAAGCTACTTACATACCTTGCCCCATCATATCCCTGCAATTTTGATCCTTGTTTTCCCTGACCTACTTTCTTCTCTAACATATTCACCATCCAGCACCTCAAATTTATCAAACAAACCCTAGTGCTACTATACCTATCCTAAAATCTCATTGATCTAGTCATCTTGGTTGTGATCCCTTGGAGAGAGCCCTCTCCTTCCTAGTAGAGCTAGCTACTTGGAAAATGATTGGTCTGTGGTTACCTTTGTTGGTCTCTTCTCATCCTCAAAGATCTGGTGGAGTGATAACACATTGTAGGATGAAAACAACATGACTCTAGTATACATAATAATAGGCTTCTGAACCTTAGGAGGTTCTAATTGCATGTTCATGGGTCAAGCCACAAATGACGGGGATGGGGAAATGAGAATATTTTATTTATTTGACGAGTAATTTGACATCATGATGTCACCATGGGATGATGACAATGTCACATCATCATAGAGCCTAAGAGGATTAAGAAGTGCATGTTATGGAAAAACCACCGTTAATGGAGGTTGGGGGACAAGAAAATTATCTTTCACATAACAAGTAATTTTCCATGATGAAATAATCACGAGATGAATTTAGCTTGATGTTAGTTTGATACCATCCTACACCTCAAGAGGATCAAGAGATGTTATTATGTCTAAGTTGTGGTCAATAGAGGCCGAGGGAAAAAGAACTTCCTTGACACTTGATGAGAAATTTGTCTTCGTGGGTCGTGATAATAATAGATGTCAGATGGGAAACACTGCTTAGAAATTAATGTGATGTTTTCCATTCATGTCATGGCCTTCTTGTCCATATCTTAAGTTACACTTCGAACTCAAAGGGTAGGGCATGATGTCGTGACATAGTCCACAAGCACGTGGTACACTGTATGGCAGTCAAGGGTGTCATGAAAGATCCACATGGGCCACAAGGTAGTTCCATGTAGAAGTAATTCTAACATGGTAGGGTTTTTAAGGCTAAAAATTTAAATGGCCATAACATTTTATCTGTAAGTCATATTTCAATAGAATTTATATCATCAAAAATCTCTCGACGAGCTGAAAAATATTAGGTTCGATAACATATTAAAAAATTTACACTTATTAAAGTTCTTGAGGGTGGGATGAGATGTTTCCAAATATTTAAGCTGAAAGGGGTTAGATCCATTAGTAAGGAGCAAGTATATTTTCACCAGTGATAGTTTAATTCTCATGAGGTATTTTCCTAGAGCAATGGGGTGACCTTGATTTATATGCCAAATGCATTATTGCAAAAAAAGAGAGTAAATTAAATGATATTAAGACTAATGCACATATAAGTATATCAAAACACTCCCATGTCTTTCAAATCTACACATCAACTAGGTTTAGCTTGTGTTTTAAGAGGAGGAATGTTATTTTCTCCAACTAGTTTCAAATCCTACTTGTGACAAGTTTGCTTTTCATGAGCTTATAGTTGATTGCATCTCTTCATTAGAGAATTGTTGATGGGATTGGCAAGGTATCAACAATAAAATTCTCACTTATTTTGGAGTTAATTCTTACATCCTATATTTAATAATTTGGTTTATGATGGTTGAGAAATTATCTCAACCTCTCTCTCTAAATTAGGAATAAGTTGGATCTCAAAAACTCTATTTAATAGAGTAATCTAAATGTAATGTGTGTGTGTGAGAGTGTTTACACATACACCATTTGTGTATAATATATGAGTGTGTTTATTAATTGAGTGTTTTGTAGTTATTTCTATCATGGTATCAGAGCACCAGATTAGAAGCATGTGTGTTGTGAGTCTAAATCCTTGGAGAATAAGAGTGCAAATTGATTTCCTAGGGAAACTGTTTTGGTGCTGCCAGCGTGGATCATCGACAGATTGGGATTTTCTTGACAAAGTCTTTGGTGGGTTCTGCCATTGTGCGTTGTTTCAACCCCTGCACATTGGAGCTTTCGGTGTTTGCTGTGTCACTAATCCTATAAATATTGGTGCGCTGGTCCATTATTTCAGAACTGCGGCCTCATTCTCTATGATGAACAGGGGAATGCCCTTTCCAATGCCAAGAAAAAGAGCGATTTCTGTTAGTTTCCAGATCTAACGTTAAAGATCGACGGTTTTGTTGTGGGTTTCGATCTCTACAGAATTCAACAGTGGCAGAGAGTATGTGAGAAGAGATCAATGGAACAGGGTCATCGACCCCTCGTGGGATAAGGAAAATAGAAATATTAATTTTACTGTGGATAGATTGCTGCATAAAGACTGAGTGCCTGAGTTAGCTTGCTGCTGCATGGTGTCATGTTGGCTGCTATTGATCTGCGTAGCCATGTGAGGATGAATTTTCAAACTAGATAAGAAGGTCATGATGTAATAGTTAAATCTATATACATTTCGTATTTAGACGGCTCATCTATACAACTAGCGAATATAGAGGTTTGCACCCATGTATCTCGGTAGATGGGAGCTCATCCATAAAATGACTAGTAGTTCAGCTGTGTGTGTGAAGTAGTAAGGATCAACATGGATGGTTGTTGAGATAGTATGGCAGTTGCGGATCTAGGGAAGAATCCCTCATTATTCGTAGACATTGAGTGGTCTCCTAATGAGGTTATGCGACAGATTGGGATGTTGTCTAGTAATTGACTTTGGGAGGTCCTTGATTCAGGAGTTGAGGAAGCAAACTTGGGAATCCAACTTGAAAACTACACCTTTACGAGGGTTATGAGGCAACTTGATGGAGCATCTACTGATAAGTTAAAGAATGATTGATTATTTTGTTATTTATGAGTGCTTTCAATAAATTCATGTAATGTAATCATTAAGGGGGGATGTTGGAGTTAATCCTTACATCCTATATTTGAGAAGTTGGTTTGTGATGGTTGAGAAATTCTCTCAACCTCTCTCTCTAAAATAGGAATAAGTTGGATCTCAGAAACTATATTTAATAGAGTAATCTAAATGTAATATGTGTGTGTGAGTGTGTTTACACGTACACCATTTGTGTATAATATATGAGTGTGTTTAGTAATTGAGTGTTTTTTAGTTATTTCTATCAACTTATAGGCATGAGCATAGGAAAAATAGTATTTAAAAAATATAAAAACCTTGTTGTGACAAGTTTGTTCTTCATTAGCTTATTATTTACTGGGAATCTCTGTGAGCCAATTGTTCATGGGATTGGAAAAGTATCAATACTCGTATTCTCAGTCATTGACTTGAGTATAGAAAAATAATTATTTTAAGGGATGATAAAACCTACTTGTGACACATTTGTTTTCCATGAGTTGATTGTTGATTGGGGCTCTTCATGAGCCAATTATAGATGGGATTGATAAGGTATCGATTATTACATTCTCACTTAAGTACATTTTTTTGTAAATTAAATTTAACTCAAGTGATTCAAAGGAAAAAAAAATTATCTTTCCCATATTGAATTAAATTTAATTTATAATTACTCTTCACAAATTAATTGTTAATTAATTTTGTTATAACTTATAAAAAATAACATATATATATATATATATATATAGAGAGAGAGAGAGAGAGAGAGAATTGTAAAGTAAGGGTAGCTCTAGAAATAAAGCACCCTAACAACTTTAATTTGGAAGTTGGATACTAGTTATGCCATTCTTGGAAGCTCAGTATCCATTTTTTGGACTCTAAACCTAATTCCCTTAGCACAAATGCCAATCCTGACCCTTCTGTTGAAGCCTAGAAAATCTCTGCTTCAAACATTGGGGAAAACCACCCGGTCGGGACCTTAGGAAAGCTCCTTATCCGTTTGCTATGGTGGCTCCGACTGGATTGAAAGGACCAGTTTACTTATAACTAATGGGTAGGTGATGGGTTGATTTGGATGAGTAAAAATGGGACTAAATAACTAAAATGAAACTATCTAATTTAATCTAAATACTAATAAAGAAATTCTAAAGTTAACCCGGGTATCACATGTGAATACAACTTAAAATTATTCCAATTTAACAATAACCATAAAAATGTATTAAAGTTTAATTGAAATTGTGCAGTAACAAATAAAGATAACTCTGTTTAAGAAATTAAACAGAGTTATATTAGCATATTGTATTCATCATTGTATATCATCTATATATACTTATGAAAGATAACATTTCAATTATACTCAAAAATGATATATTAAAGAAACGTTGTGAAAACCAAATATATATATATATATATAAATGATAGCAAATTTTAAAGCGAATATCATATGACAAAAGAAATCAACATTGAATAGATAAAAATACCTTATCCATCTTGAAAGCTTTCGAATGAAATCTGATATTCAAATCCAGTAATTCTGATGCAAAATCAAATCCAAGGTACAGAAATGAAACACTTTAAAGATAATTCCGCATAAAATCACCAGATGTGATCCTTTATAAAATATAAGAGGTAGTGGAGTACAGAAATGTAATCTCCAAGTCGAAAATATTACAACTCAGGACCCTTTCTCCAATGCATGAGAAGGGTTTAAATATGAAATTACATGAAAACAGAATCCTACTACTACTGCTACAATCTATCAAATTAAAAACAAAAATACTATCTTAAAATGGAACCGATTCATTGCTTTTCCTTCTCGCTCGATGTAGCCAGGTGGAAAATTTTCAACATTTCCTGTACTTCTGATGGATGACTCATCTTGGAATGTAACTGTCCAACGTATGTGGCATCGGAGAATTCTAGAATCAAACAATCAACAGCATTTGATAGGCATTTAATAGTTGATTGTTGATTGAGTGGCTTAATCAGATAGGTCCACATATTATCCCAAGATATTGTTTGAAGCTTATTGATCTGTTGATTTTTATTCATCATTTCTTCTTTCCATCTGCGATCAATTTATTTGACTTTGAGTAAATTCCCTGGAACACAATCTGAAATGAGATTACATGCATACAAGCTGTCATTGATAAATTGTGTTATATTACCCATCATACTTCTATCTCTTGATATAGCTCTCTCGACTTTCATCAACCGGTGCTCCCACTCTGTAAACAGGATTTCCTTATGTCTTTCTTCTATCCGAGGTAGATTATCTTCTTTTCTCTTCTCTGTATCTTGCCAAATAAGAAATTCAGAAATATTTTCATCGACATCATCAATCTCTTGCCTGAGAGTAACTATGTCCTGTATTAAAGATGATGTGATATCAATAAATGGCTCTGTTTGAGTTAATTTCGTACAAAAATTATTTAACTGCTGAGAAAGTAGTTTATTGGCTTCAAGAGCTCCTATTTTGAATTCATTTAATTTGGGAAAATCCTTGAATTTGTCTAAAGCTGATTGAAATTCTTTTTCTTTTACAATCTTTTTATTTTGCTCATCTTGCAATAAATTTTGTAACTTTGAAATTTCTTGATTCATCTGTTGCTATTTGTTTAGAGCTTGTTCATCAACTTTCTTCTTTTCTATGGTCAGCTGCTCTTCTAGCTCTTTAATTCTGAGCTCTTGATTTTGAAATTGCTGTTCAAATTGAGCAATCTTCTGCTGATTTTCATTAGCTTGTTTTTCAAGTAAATCTAGATGTAGATCTTTCTGAGTCATCAACTGAGAAACCTCTGTAGCTTTATCTATTTTCGCAGCACTGTATGCTCCTGCATATTGGGATAACTTAGTGATATCCTCAGATGGATTCACTTCAACATTCTTATAAACAATACTCATGAATTCCTCTTATGAAGCAAAAATTGTGTCTTGATCCATTTTCTTTCTTTTTCTTTGTTTTTTAACAACAGCCTTATGTTTAGGACTATAGAATACATCCAGAGGAGGGATTTCCTCAATTTTCAACACAATTTGTCTTGTAGGATGTTCAGGAATGATTTCAACATCCTGATCTTCTGGATTTTTCTCTTCAGGATTATCTTGCAGTCCTAATTGATGAGAAAATTGATTATACTACTTCAACAATTGAGATGAAACATTAAGATCAACAGAGTCTATAATTTGATTAGTTTTTCTTCCTCCAAGTTGTGTATCTGATTTCTCTGTATTTCTTTCTTGTTTATCAGTTTTGTTGTCTGAACCTTCCTTTTGAATATGCACATTAGTATCAGTACTTGTGCATTCTTTCTCTGTTTGAACTGTGGATTGCTGATCAGTATTTTCATCGGGTTTGCCATCAGTGATTTCTTTCTGAATGTGTACAATCAGATCATTTCTTGTTGCTTCTTCTTGTGTCTGTATAATGGGCTGGCCAGTAGATGACTGTGTAATGGCCTTACTGGTAGATGTTTCTCCTGTTGTTTTGCCAGATGTATCCTCTGCTTCTGACCCTTGTATAGGAACTCTCAATTGGTCTAGAGGAACTTTCAATAATCTTTGACTTCTAAATAGCATAAATTTATTCATTTCTTCTTTCTGGAATTTGGACTTGGCAAAATTATAAACTTGAGAAAAGTCATTTAATAAAACAAACAAATCATCAAATTCATCCGGTTCATGCTCAAACCAAGCAATCGAAACTGAAGAAGTAACATTAAAAGCTATCTTTTGTGGATCATAATGTCTCCCCGGGATTGTTGCCAATTTAAAACCCTTTATTTTGGCGACTTCCTTTTCTGCATGCTTGAAGTCATTCAAAGTAAAATTTCCACAATTGAATGGAAAAGAAGGCCACATTCTTTTCTTATTATTGCTCAGAGATCTAGATATTCCTTCAACTGTCAATTGATAGGAGATTTCCTGAGCTAGAAGTTTATCTGGAACAAAAAGAGGGAGAACATGGGGTTCCACAATACTCCCGAAAATCCTGACATACGTGAATTTTTCCTCTCCAAACCAATCTCCTATTGAGGATAAGTCTGTTTTAGTTTTGTCGGAGAATCTAGGGGGAAAGCGATTGAAAATGGTTTGAAAAATTGGAATAAGGAAACCATGACATATTCTATACACATGATCTTTGAAATGAACTTTCCAAAGGAGTTTATGATATATATGAATCGGAGTGGGATCTTTGGTAGTCCATTTCCAGCCTAACAAGGGAAACTCAGAATTAAAACAAAGAGCTTCTAGAACATAAGCACAAAAGAAAAAGGGAGTGGTATTTCCAACGATTTTATCTTGTCTGTATTCGAGAATCCTATTAGCTATCCTATCAGACAGAATAATAGCCCAGTCCATAATTTCAGAATTGACAACAGCTAGGATTAAAGGAACCATTTGTATAGAAAACCTAGCAGAATTGTTATTGCCAAATAATCTACATATCATAGCAGCGGCATGGAAGTATGGGGGTGAAACAGAATCTACTGAATACATACCGGATGATTCATTTTTGTGCTTTTCAGGATTTTTCCTTCAATCTTTGATAGGTTCATATTGAACTTTATTACTGTCAGCAAACTCTTTGACAAATTCTTTATTATAGACCTTCTGCGGATCAGGGAGATGATACATTTCTTTGAGGTCTTCTGCTTTGAATGATCCAAAAGATGTTCCAGAAGATGAAATAAACATTCTGTCCTTAATTTCTACACTATTGATGACCCATCGAATCACATCATAATAAGGAATGATGTTTGCTCTGGCTGCAATTCGATGTAGGAATGAATTCGCAAGTGCTCTTTCAGTAATCTCAGAGTCGGAATCTGAGTTATCTTCATCCAAAACTGATACCTTTTCCATTGTGACTTTATGGTTTTCACTCTCAATCAGATTATAAACTCCTTCCCATGTCATTTTGCCTAGCCCTTGACATGATGTATTTGTAACTAGCTTCAGCTTTACTGGTTTTTCCTTCGAGACTGTAGGACTCTCAACAAACTTAGCAGCAACAGTAGTCTTCATTCTCCTTGTTCTCTTCAACATTTCTATGTCTGATATTGTTTCCCTCAGTCTGCGAATGAAAGGATTTGGCGTTCTTTGATTCTGTAAGGCAATAAGCTCTTAGTCGTGATAAACAAGCAATTGAAAAGAATGATTATAAAAATTATGGGTTCATGATTCATTATTTATTGAATCCATGTAACACTTAAATATTTTGTTTGGGTCACACTCACGTATCCAAAACAGAATCCTAAAGCAATAATCATTTGATTTGTTATTGAATGCTGAATGTACAATTGGAGATTTGGCGCTTGTGAAATATTATAAAATTACCTATTTTGAATTCCTCCAATGTGATGAATGTAGTATATTAAATATCAATCGCATCGGAAGTATTCAAAATGGTACATAAATATCACAATACAGATTTCTCTGATTGCCGATTTCGATTGCAAACTTCTCCGATTTCCGATTATATGGTGGTACATCGCATCAAAGAGTTTCAATCGAAAAGAATTATGAATGGTTTTCTCCGATTTCCGATTGCGATATGGTGGGGTCTACCATATAGAGATTCTTCTTTTTTAAGCGAAACAAACTTTTATTTCCTTTTGAAAATTGTTTTATAATAAAGCGCGTCGCATCGGAGAATTTTCAAATGACCAAAAAGAATTTATTAAAAGTGCCCCGATCACGCGATTGCGATTGATCGCATCGCATCGGAGATATGTGAATGAATAACTCAAATCCTTTGCGATTGGAGATTTGCGATTGGACTAATCGCATCGGAGATTTTGAACATGTATGTAAAGCTTCTCTCAAAGATTCTTTCGATTTCCGATTTCCGATTACTGTTCATGGGACTTTTGCAATTGATTTATTTTCTATAATAAAGTCTTTTATATTTGATCGGATCGGAAGTTTTTGAATGTTGTATTTGTTTGTACACCCTTGGTAACAAAGATATGCAATGAATCTTTCAAAACAATGAATCTTTATTTCTAAGTCTTTTATTCCTATATTAAAAGAAGAAAAAAGGGACCCTATTTCTAAATGAATTTTATTCTAAAATTTTTTGGAAAAAAGGGAGGTTTGTTGTACAGTACAACACCTTCTTAAACTTCTCCCCTCCCCCGCCCCCCTTTACCTTGCAGCTTTCTCCTGAGATTATTTTTTCTTCTTTATTTCATTGTTCTCTACCCCCTCCCCATCCTTTTCCTCTACCTTAATTCTAAACCCCGCTCTTCCCCCCACCCCTCCCCTTTTCTCTTTTCTACCCCCTTTTTATTTATTAATCTATTCTAATAAAAACAATTCTCCCCTTTACCTCTATCCTCTTTTTGTTATTATTTAATATTATCCTTTTAAATTATTTATCCAATTGTATCATTTATTCTTATAATTTCATTTTCTTCAACCTAATTATAATTTACTACCATTTTCTATTTTAATACTTATTTAATTCTTTTTTATTCTAAATTAATATTAATTATCCTATTCTAATCTAAAATTCCAATTTTAATACTACTTAATATTTCGATACTAACCACATATTAATTGTTCAATTCTATTTTGATACAAATATTCAACCTTATTCCCTAGTATTAATATTAATTGTTTTCTTTAGTGCGACTTTTTGAAAGTTTTTTGGATGGATTTTTCTGGTCTAATTTCTCTAAAATCTAGCAAGAATTCATTGAAATCACAAGCTTGATGAGTAACCCGTGCATAATCCAAGTGCCATAGGGTTTTTCAAGGCGCTAAATCCATATATACAGTAAAAAGAACTATTTTAAACAACACAAAACAAGATTTCACCTCAAATTTTTTCGCCGGATTCAAGCATCCGAAAACTCCAAAAAATTGCACTAAAGGCAACTCCATATAATTAATTTGACCAAATTTAAAATAATTTTATGCTAATTATAATTTATTATTACTTTATAGTGATTTAATATAACATTTTAATTCTTCTTTTATCCTATTTATATTATATTCTAATCTTATACTAATTTAACACTATATTATTCTAATAAAATATTATAATATTTAACTATATTTAATACTAATTAAATTTTTTTTTCTTCTAAATAAAATTAATAATTTAATACTAGGTTATAGAAATATTTACCTTATTCTATATAACATTAATATGGATTTGGTATTTCTTTTTAATTGAACTTATATTCCAGTGAAAAAAGGAGATTACAGAGGATGTCATTTAGAACCACCCAATACACTGAGAAACTGAAATAACCCAAAAACACAAGAACATGTAAAGCCAGAGAGAAGAATGCTAAATCCAGTGCAACTAGGCCTACATATACTAATTAATTCCATAGTGGAAGAAAACAGGATCGAAAGAGACCAGGACTATAAGAACTCCTCAAACCAGATTACAAAGTGGCATTAAATTAATAGTAAAGGCCATCAAGTTCCTCAATTCGGAAACAACATATACCATCTCGAGTAAACCAGTGAGAAAGTCTTGCACCAAAAAATATTAAGCCAATTGATAACAAACCAAAGCAATACATTCATCCCTGCACCTCAAAAGCACTAGAAGATTATTTCTGAAGAAGAAAAAATATTTTCTAGGAAATAACCAACATTAACGAATTGAGCCAAGAAAAGAACCCCCATGCCATTCAGAAATAATAAAAATATAATTTCCACAAAAGAAAGAACTCATTGCTAGAAAGCCTAACAATAATTAAGAAAATGTATCATTAACATCCAAGAAATACCCATCACTAGAGAAACCAACAAATAGTAGGAATATGTATCATCACCAAGCTCTGTCTAGGATACAAATCATATGACATGAGGTTCCAAGACAATTCAAATACAACAGATATGTAGCACACCAAATACACCTCGAGTCCAGCACCATTGAAAAATATAGAAGGGAACCATATCCACTATAATAAATTGTAGTGACATGAAAAAAAAACATCTTGACCAAGAACCCTCATAAATGAAAAACGCCATAAAAAAACCATATAAACTATGCTTGAACCAACAAATTTGAATAGAATCATTTCACACCAGTACTATAACATAAATTATCCAAGAGAAACTAGTCTAATACATGTCGAGGATACAAACCAAGAGACCGGGAATCCAAAATACCATACCTAATCAAGCTCATTGAAGATTCTCCAAAATTTCCACCAAAAACTTTGAGATTTTTCCTCTTTACTCATGGATGGAAGAAGATATTGTAGCTGACACCTAATCACTATAACCTAGGGGAACTGTGAGGTAACCAAAGGCGGAGTCACTCATCATAAAACCCTCTACATGGGCCAAACGTGAGTCCAATCTATCCAAACAAAACCTCTGATTTCATAGCATGCATTTGATATCCTCCAAAGATGAGAACACATTGTAGCTGTCCACTTTTTTATCCTTAAAGGCCATTCACAATAGATTAGACATTTAAATATTTAAAGCAAGATAATTTAGAAGATGAAGCTTCCTACTCTTAAACTTTCAAGGGTAGGAAATTCCTTTCCATTTCAAACAAGAACCCATCGTATAAAAATTATAATGATATAAACGCTCTCCTTCATCATGAGAATTTATTAACATTTATACAATCCAAGTGATATGATTGAGCCAATAATCAATTCAATTTTTTTTAATAAAGGTAATATAAAAACATTAATAGTAAAAAAAATTCAATCAAATAACATTTTACATTTAAAAAACCAAATTTACATGAAAATGGGTATATCTACATCACTAGATCATACAAATAGATACATATATATATATATATAGATATATATATATTTGAGATGAAATTGATTTTAATAATCAAGTGCCATTAAGTGGGGATGACCTTCCTCATAATATCTTCCATTGGATTGCATAAGTTTATTTGGAGTACATTGTATTTTATGTTCACTATTTTCTAAGTATTTATAATTTAATTAACAAAAAATTTAGAACATATGATTTACAATGTTATCACGAGGCTCGAGTAGTTTGGCTATGATAAGCATTAACCTAGCATAACTATTTCAAACCACTTTGGACTGGAGGTTAGCCCTTCTAATCAAGGAGGGTTCTCTCAAAGAAAAAAAATAATGGAATACTCAAGACAAGATCTACATTGCAGATGGCTAAATATTCTTATGTTTTATGTGATTTTTTTAGGAGGAAGAGAGTATGATGGCTACCATTGGGCATGGAGTGAGCTAAAGGAATTATATTACTAGAAAATTGCATCCATGGAAGCTGAGGTGAATCGATTAAAACATAACTCTTAAAGAAAAACATAGAATATGAAGGAAGTTGGAGCATAAAATTATGAAATCCAAGTAATCATAATACCATGAAGCTAATGAAAATATACAAACTGAAAAGACAAAAATACATAAGCCAAGAATAATCTCAGGTTTTGAAGACAACTATTGTAAACTGTGTATTAGCTTGATAAAGAAAATTTACATAATAGCCTCCTCCTAACATTCATCTACTCTACAAAGTGAAAAATTCCACCATATAAAGAGTGAGGCATTCATACAATGGTATTCCACCTAGTCCAGCCTCAAATTCCTTCCTAATAGACCTATTTCTAATATAATTACATCACACGGAGACTTTCTAGGGATATATTTTGTTTGGCAGAGTTTGTACACAAAAAGGACTCTTCTATCATTAAATAGCTCAAAAAATTATTTTAATAACCCTTATCAAATGCAACCAACATATTTTCTGAATGTGTTGGACTGTTGTCATCATGCCATGTGGATGTTGACCTTTTTGAGTTGGACCTCCACCAAGGTGAAATTCAAATTTCTACACAAATATGTAAAATTATGTATGATAGGACTCAAAGATGAGTACATATTTTCCAAACCCTAATGGATGTGAAAAATGTGAGATAGGATTTTGTAGATGGGATTTTTCTAAAGAAAAAACTCCTTTAGAGTTCCAAATGCATTTCCATTTGGTCAGAAAGTTAGCTTTAAGTTGACTACTAAAACAATCATTTCGAGAAATTTGGTAGCAAATTTGAAAAATCAACCCTCTGCATATTTTTTAACTTTTCTCACTATTCCAAGGTCTTCCTTGATGTTAATTGGTTAAACACATACCTTTATCCTTCTTTTTTATGAAATTTAAGCTAATGTTTACCTCCATGGAAAGCTACAACACGTCTGTAGAAAATTTCTGCCTTCAAGCTTGGGAGTTGCTATCGAAGTACCTAGTTTCCTGAGATTTTGCACTTTCTTCCTTCTATCACCTCAAAAACATTTATAGAAGCATATTCATGCCTTTATAATAGGATAAGCCATATTATAGTAAAAAATGTTTCATCTTACCATATTTATGGATTAGCATCATCAGTTTGTACAGTCATTTTTAGGCCCTTTTTCAACAATTCAACCTGTACCATTTCCATATGTGCTTCTACGTCTTTGACCTGACCCTGCAACCTTCTCCAAGCAACCTCATGTCCATGGGCTCATACCTGACAACATATCCTCCTTTATATTGCTTCTTTTTTTATGCCATGGCTCCAAGATGTATTGAGCAACCCCTTCCCTCACATCTGCAAAACCTTTTTAGGGACAACACACTGACCTTTGACACTAATATAATCTACCATGAGACAAAAAGATAGACTCCAATAATAATAGTCTAATACTAATACAACTAAAGAGGCTCACAAGGGTGAGATAAAAGTGTATTTGAGATAAGAAATTAGAATGAAAACGTGAAACAAGAATATGATGACCGAGCAGCATGCATTTCACAAACGATGGAAAATGAAAGTAGGGAGAAGTCTTCAGCCAATATGCTCTAAAAACCTCTGGCCAAACCATTTTTGATACTATGTGCACTTTTCCCTACTGTTAGCAAAAAAATCAACTTTCGTAGCAAAATCTGTGTTGGGGAAGGAAAAATTTCTACGAATTTTCAGGAACTTTCGTAGCAAATCTTGACCTGTTTGAACCAGATTTGTTGTGAAAGTGGGTAAAACTGTCAAACTCAAATTATGACCAGATCAACTCATGGAGAACGAAATTTTGGGGTTTTTCTATGACAATGGCTCCCATAAACACTAATGATAGCCTTTCAACATCACTAAAGAACCTTCATACATGTGAAAATTTGAAAATCATAAACTTAAAAATCCTATTAAAATTTAAGTCAGTTAACCTAATTTACTCAAAAACAAACCTAATGGTTATCATTTATAACAATGGCTCCAATGGTGATGTTGTGCCCTTGTGGTGAAGGAAAGAACCAGCAACTCTACTGCCTTATTCATTGGGCAGTTCCCAACCACTTTTCATATTCTTTAGTCTGTATTCAATCCTTGACATTCTCTTGAAGAAAAAACACTTTACAAACCGAAACTTGCAACTACAATATTTAAACCAAATGTTGAAAGATATGCTTTCCCAACAAGATTATTTATGTACATACCAACCCTACTCTAACAGCTAAAAATCCACCTGCTTGACTCAAGCAATATGAAACCTCTAGTATAACCAATCAAAGAGTTGATCCAACACCTAGGCTTCTTCATTGTGCTTGAACAAAATCAGAAGTGGATCATCTATTAGCAACTCAAAATGAAAATTGAATCCATGCTCCATAAAAAGCATAAAATTTTTCTTGATTGACGATTGCAACAGACTTACCGTTGGATCTTGGAAAACACGAAAAATCTCCTCTTTTTGATGAGTAAAACCATGAGGCCTGAATTAATTCATAACTGATGGAATATTTTATCATATGTCTTCAATTCCAATAACATCATCAAATGAAAAGGCAACAATAGATTTGTCTTCCCTTTCGTGTAAATCAACAAAACCATCCATGCATCCTTGAACATCTTCAAACATGACATCCATATTGTGTGTATCAAAACTAATATTTTGATTATCAAACACGTCGGATATAATATGCAATAGTTTTTCTTGAGGACTCTTATCTTGATTATGAACACTAACATCTCCTATACAAAAAACTATATGCATGTTATCCATGTCATTTTGATGATCCCAAAATAGAGCAGGTAAAACCGTATATTCATCTTTGTATGTAGCTCGGGTTTACCTAAAAATGAAATTTCTTCACATGTTACCTCATTATTTAGAATTTTCATGCAAGTATTTTCAACAACCTGATCTTGAGGAGTTTCTTCTTGACATAAAATCTCAGAAAATTAATGGGCTGAAAAACAATTTGAATGATTTGTTCATACCTTTGACAACATATAGATTGACAAGGCTGAAAATCCTCATAAATTTCATGTAATATGACTTGACCGTCAAATTGCTAATCTATTTTATCTTCAAGAAAAGAAGACACATTTGCTTGTTGGAAAATTTCTTGATTATCATGACAATTGACCTGAGAAGAGAGTTCATAAATTTCCTCTAAAATATCCTCATCTACGCACTCTCCATTATCACCAAGGGTTTTACGATATGGAATAAACACCTCACAAAAATCACAGCAGTCTTGTAATAGTGATAAAGACGAATGAGATTTCTCATAATGTTAGAAGAACGTTCTATGTAAATCTTTAGGAGATAAAAAGATTCCCGACTGCAACCTTTCATACCATGTTCTAGCTTCATCCTCTAGGGTGGCCATAAACATTTTCATGAGACAATACTGAGGAAACTCAACTCGAAACTTATGTACATGCATATGGAATCTAACCAAGTGAAAAGCAACATTATCTTTATTTTAATCTTTAAATGTAGCAAGATATGTTAACCAATCAACTCTAGGCATGGGATTTGGAAAACCAGGGATGTGAGACATATTCATTGGGGCATACCTAACATCATTTCT
Organism: Pinus albicaulis; assembly: GCA_034641835.2. Lineage (NCBI taxonomy): Eukaryota > Viridiplantae > Streptophyta > Pinopsida > Pinales > Pinaceae > Pinus > Pinus albicaulis. The sequence continues at coordinate 1,703,356,922 of CM076575.1, read as the reverse complement.
TGCAATAGAAATCATATTGGGACTTTTTCAAGCTATTGATATTCAAGTAGTGGAGTCACCATGAAGCCATGAATTTCTGAATTCTTCAAGAATGGAGTCACCAAGGTAGAAGTACAACCTTGAAATGTCTGATATCCTCCTACCCTAAAGTGTTTAGATACTTTAAAAATAAACACCGAGGATAATACAACTTTCACTCCCAGAAGATGCACCAAAAATCTATCACCATGCTAGAGAAATCGGGTTGTGTCAACCATCAACCTAGCATAACTATTTCAAACTAATTTGGACTGGAAGTTAGCCCTTCCAATCAGAGAGGTCTCTATGGATAAATATGGATAAATATTTTTATATTTTATGTGATTTTTGCACTAGGAAGAGTGTATGATGGCTACCATTGGACATGGAGTCAGCTAAAGGAATTCAGTTACTAGCAAATTGCATCCATGGAAGCTAAGGAAAATGGAATAAGACATAACTTTTACAACAAAACATAGCATATGAAGGAATTTGGAGCATAAAAATATGAATTCGAAGTGATCAAAATACCATGAATATAATGAAAATATACAAACTAAAAAGAAAAAAATACATAAGCCAAGAAGAATCGCAAGTTTTGAAGACAATTTCTATAAACTTTCTATGAGCTTGATAAAGAAAAATTACATAATAGCCTCCTCATAACATTCATCCACTCCACAAAGTGAAAAATTCCACCATATATAGAGTGCGGCCTTCATGCAATGGTCTTCCACCTGGTCTAGCCTTGATTTCCTACCTAAGAGACCTATTTCTAATAGAATTACATCAGACAGATAATTTCTATGGATATTTTCTGTTTGGGAGAATTTGTACACAAACAAAACTTTTCTATCATTAAATAGCTCAAAAAATTCTTTTAATAACCCTTATCAAATGCAATCAATTTTTTTATGAATGTGCTAGATTTCTTATGTGTCATTATCACACGTGGATGTTGACCTTGCTAAGCTGGACCTCCACTATGTCGAAATTCAAATGTATGCACAAATCTGTAAAATTATGTAAAATAGGCCTCAAATATGAGTGCATATTTTCCAAACCTCGATGGATGTGAAAAAAAATAGAGAGGAATTTGTAGATAGAATGTTTTTGAAGAGAAACCTACTTCATATTTCCAAAATTCCTTTCCATTTGGTCAAAAACTGAGCTTCAAGTTGACTAATAAAATAGTGGTTTCTAGAAATTTGGTAGCAAATGTCAAAATCAACCCTTTGCATATTTTTTAACTTTTCTAACTATTCCAAGGTCTTCCTTGAGGATAATGGGTTAAACACATGCCTTCAACCCTATTGTTTCTGAAATTTTGGGTAATGTTTACCTCCATGGAAAGCTACAACACTTTTGTAGAAAATTTCTACATTCAAGCATGGAAGTTGCTACAGAAATACTTATTTCCTAAGAATTTTAACTTTATTCCTTCTATCACCTCCAAAACATTTATATAAGCCTATAAATTCCTGTATAATAGCATAACCCATAATATAGTAAAAAATGTGTCATATTACCATATATATGGAGCAACACCATCAGTTTGTACAATCATTTTTAGGCCTTTTTTCAACAATTCAGACTGTACCATTTCCATTTCTGCTTCTAAGTCTTTAACCTGACCCTACAACATTCTCCAAACAGCCTCATGTCCATGGGATCATACCTGACAACATATCCTCCTTTATATTTCTTCTTTCGTGATGCCATGGCTCCATGATTTATTGAACAACCCCTTCCCTCACACCTACAAAAACGTTTTAGGAACAACACACTAACCTTTGACACTAATACAATCTACCATGAGACAACAAGATAGACTCCAAGACTAATAGAACGATATTAAGACAATTAAAGAAACTCACAAGGATGAGATAAGAGTGTATTTGAGACAAGAAATTAGAATGAAAACGTGAAAATGGAATATGATGACCGAGCAACATGCATTTCACAAATGATGGAAAATTAGAATAGGGAGAAATCATGAGCCAATATGCTCTAACAACCTCTGCCCAAAACCTTTTTGACACTCTGTATGCTTTTCCCTACAATTAGAAGAAAACCAAACTTTCGTATAAAAATCTATGTTGGGGAAGGTAGATTTGCTATGGAATTTTCAAAAACTTCTGTAGCAAATCTTGACCTGTTTGAACTAGATTTGTTGTGGAAGTGTGTAAAATTGTCAAACTCAAATTATGACTAGGTCATCTCATGGAGAATCCAATTTTGGGATTTTTATTTGACAATGACTTTGTAAAACGCTAATGATGACCTTTAAACATCACTAAAGGAACTTCATACATGTGAAATTTTGAAAATCATATAGTTAAAATTCCTATTAAAATCAACGTCACTTAACCTAATTGACTCAAAAGCAAACCTAAGGGTTATCATGGATAACATACAACACATTAATTTTTATGATATATATAATCAATGATTTGAATATCATATCAATAAAATTATATTATAAAAAATATAAAATATGTTAAATAAAAGGCCAAGTGCATATCTACATTAACAAAATTTTAAAATAAGAATATTTCTATTTATAGAGATGCAAAATTTCTATTAATACAAATAAAAATGTTAGGAACATTCACTCTCGATCTTTAAGCCTTTAGGGTACAAAAATCACTCAAGGTTCAACACTTTCATTCTCTTGCACTCAAAATTAAGTTTGAATATTGAGATATTTGATACAACCCATGCCTTTGTAGATATAGAATTAATATCATTCTAGTTTTGTTATTGTTCATTCATTTGTACTATTATATTTATAATTGTTTTATTGATAGTTGTATTTTGTTATATTTATTTTATTTCTCTTTTAATCTTATGAATAATTCTATTTATCATATATTTATTTCTTTTCATTAGAAAGCTTGTGCGTACACTGATATTTTTAAAAATGAATGTCATTTTGGTCAATAAAAATAAATAAAAATAAATAAAACCTACACTCATTGTAAAAAAAAAATTCTAAAAACTTATAATATTTATAATTTGATATAATGGACTTGTAAAGTTTGTAACATATATTTATGGTCATCATATTCCCTTTTCAAAGTAATATGATGATTTCATCATCTCTCCCAAGCTAACACATAATTCTCTCAAGCATCCTTTCTACTCCCAAGTTTCCTCCTACGTGTTGAGTCTGTCAGCAAAATCCAAAAGCCAGTTTGTGGACGTGTTCTCTGCTTAAGGAGCCCATTCTCCTAAATAAGTGATTGCATAGTAGGTACATCCCTCCCAACATGTATTTATATGATCACTTAAATGTAAGTTATGGGTTATAAGAAACTCCTATTTTTCCCTTGTGCTTTCTCAATGTGTTGACCACACCCATGCCTTTCACAGGAACAAGAATACCTTTGACCTCATGCACATGTTCCCATATAGTCCTTAAAATTCATTTACAAGGTTTATCCTTTTAATTTTTATAGGAGCCCATGCTCTTTCTTAATTTCCTATACCCTGCCTTTTATTTTACATGAAGCTCAATGGATCCTTAATTGCACCTCTAAGTGCAGTATTCTCCCAGGAATTCCCCTAACAACTTCTCCACTATGTTGGGTATGTGTTATATTCTTTCCACGACTAGCCCCGTGCACTGTACGTTGCACCGGGCGCAGCAGGGGGGTCACAAGGGAGGAGGAAACCCCCACTGTTGGGGTCCAGGGCAGCACCCCGGCAAAAATTTGTTTGGTGTGCGGACCCACCCATGTTTTGTGCATGATTTTTCACATGGTTTTGGGGTACGATGGTTTTCGACCCCTAGTATTTTGTAGATTGGGTCAATGGAACTACGGTTATGTTCTAATCCAGGGTTAATGGATTGGGGTTTATGTATGCTTGGGCATGTATATATATGTTTTGTAACACTAAAAGGAATATAATGAAAAATCAAGCTGGTCATCCCGATTTGGGATCTAGGGGAAAATCTCTGTGTTTATCTATTTTATGTTTTATGCTCTCGCTATTGTTTATTTTCTGTTATAAGATTCATGTGTAGATAATTTCTGTTCAGGGTTGGGTGAAACAATGGGTGAAACCTACATTTGGTATCGTAGTTGTTCTTGCTTCTAGGGGTTTCCTTCTTTTCTCTCGAGGGTATTTCCTTGCCTGCTTCGAGACTATTGTTCAAAGGGGAGATCTACAGGATCGATTCTTGCGGTGAAAGAAGATGGCAAGTGGCGAAAAGATAGAGATCGAGAAATTTAATGGTCAGAGTTTTGAGTTGTGGAAGCTCAAGATGGAGGATCTGCTGGTGGATAAATTTCAGTGGATCGCAGTAGATCCAGGTACTAAACCAACGGAAATGTCAGATGAAGACTGGAAGAAACTGGATTGGAAGGCTAAGAGCACAATATGGTTTTGTGTATCAGATTCAGTATTGTTGAATGTATCTGGGGAAGCTACGGTGAAGAATTTGTGGGAAAAACTTGGGACTTTGTACCAATCTAAGTCTCTGGTGAATAAGTTGTTCCTGTGGAAAAAGTTGTATAACCTGAGGATGAAGGATGGAGACTCAGTGACAGAGCATCTGAACGCCTTCAATACTGTGGTAAGTCAGCTGTCATCTATTGATATTAAAATATCAGATGAAGATAAGTGCATCAGTTTGTTGTGTTCTCTACCAGATTCGTGGGACAGTCTGGTTATTGCAATAGGTAGCAATACAACTACCTTGAATTTTGATGACATTGTCTCAGCCTTGCTGTCGGAGGAAATGAGATGGAGAAATATGGAGGGCCAAAATGGAGATGCCTTATCTGTACGAGGAAGGTCCCAAAATAGAAACAAGAATAAGTTTTCGAGTGGGAGATCCAAATCTAGAGGGAGATCTAAATCTCCTGGAAAGTTTGTAAAGGTATGCTGGAAATGCGGAAAGGAAGGGCACTACAAAAAGGAGTGCAGATCTAAAGCTCCCGAGAAAGGAAAGGGATCTGATGATGCTCCTTCTGCAGAGGCAAAAACCACCTCGGATGAAGGTGGGGATGTGTATTTGGCTTCTTCTTCAAATACACATGTAGATCATGAGTCATGGTCGATTGACTCAGGTGCATCCTTTCACTTCACTCCCCATAGGGAGTGGTTCTGCGAGTATGAGAAATATGATGGTGGTGATGTCTTCCTAGGGGATGATAGGAAGGCCAGAATCGTCGGACGTGGAAAGGTCAAGCTGAAGCTGCAAGGTGGGAGGATTAGAACACTTCCCGGTGTTCTGCATATTCCTGCATTGGCCAGAAATCTGATTTCTGTAAGCAAGATGGATGATGCAGGTGTAAAAACAGTGTTCGAGAAAGATGCCTGCAAGATGGTTCGGGGAGAACTGGTATTAATGCGAGGAGTTCGGACTGGAAATCTGTACAAGCTACAAGGTAGCACTGTTATTGATGGGTGTAATAGTTATGTGGTTCCTGAAAGTGGAGCGGAAAGCCTAGCTGTCTCTGGAGAAAATACCATACTATGGCATCAAAGGCTTGGACATATTGGAGAGAAGGGCCTTCAGATACTACATAGAAATGGTATGGTAGAAGGCATGTCTAATTCCTCTCTGGATTTCGATTTGTGTGAACATTGTGTATATGGGAAGTAGAATCGGGTGAGTTTTCCTTCTGGTGCTAAGAGGGCGAACATGATATTAGAACTTGTGCACAGTGATGTGTTTGGACCTGTGTCAGTTCCATCACTGGGAAAGTCTGTGTACTATGTTTCATTCATAGATGACTTCTCAAGGAATACATGGATATATTTCTTGAGGAAGAAATCTGAAGTCTTTGACAAATTTAAAGAATTTAAGGCTCTGGTGGAAAACCAGAGAGAGAAGAAGATAAAGGGACTGAGGACAGCTAATGGTGGGGAGTTTTGCAAGAAGGAATTTGAAGAGTTCTGTAAGAAGTGTGGCATAGCACGGTAGAAGACTACTCCATACACACCTCAACAAAACGGAGTTGCAGAAAGAATGAACAAAACATTGATGGAAAAGGCAAGAAGCATGCTCGGTGGTACCGGTTTAGGACAAGAATTCTGGGCAGAGGCAGTGGAGACTGCATGTTACTTAGTTAACAGATCACCTTCATCAGTGTTGGAGGATAAGACTCCACATGAGGTATGGACTGGTAAGAAACCCTCTCTTTCACATATAAGGGTATTTGGATGTGATGCATATGTACATGTTCCAAAGGAGAAAAGGACCAAGTTGGATAATAAATCTGAAAGGTGCATCTTTATTGGGAATAAGGATGGTTTAAAGGGTTACAAGCTTTGGAACCCAGAAACAAGGAAGGTTGTGTACAGCCGAGATGTGGTGTTTAGAGAGGTGAAAGATGTTGTTAAACATGAAATCATACCAAAGGAACCTGAGAAGATAGAGTTGGAGCTAAAGGAGGATGAATCAGACTCTATAGCAGAAGAAGATTCAGAAGAGGAAGAGCCACAAACTCCAGCTTTGAGAAGATCAGTTCGGAAAAGAAGGCAACTAGAAAGGTATAGTCCATATTCTTTTTGTTCAGGTTTTGCCTTAACTATAACTGATGATGATCCCAGAACTGTCAGGGAGGCAGTAGATTCTGAGGATGGAAAACTCTGGAAGGAGACCATGGTTGATGAAATGACATCCTTGCACAAAAATGAGGCATGGGATCTGGTGGAGTTACTGGCTGGAAGGAAGCCCATTGGGAGAAAATGGGTGTTTAAGAAGAAGATGAATGTAGAAGGCAAGGTGGAGAAATGCAAATCTCAGTTGGTAGCAAAAGGTTATTCCCAAGTGCCAGGAATTGATTTTGGTGATATTTTCTCTCTTGTTGCCAAGGTTACTTCTATTAGATTACTTTTATCTGTTGCTACTACATTTCATTTTGAGATAGAACATATGGATGTGAAGACAACATTTCTTCATGGGGATCTAGAAGAGGAGATCTACATGAAGCAACCTGAAATCTTTATGGTGAAGGGTAAGAAAGAACTGGTATGCAGGTTGAAGAAGTCTATGTATGGGTTAAAACAATCACCAAGGATGTGGTATCAGAAATTTGATACCTATATACAGGGACTTGGCTTCACCAGAAGCAAGGAGGATCATTGTGTTTATTTTAAATTAATTGGTGTCCAAGTTATTTATTTGGTCTTGTATCTGGATGATATGTTGTTGATTGGAAATGACAAAGAAATTATCCAAGATTTGAAGACCCAACTGTTCTCCAAATTCGACATGAAGGATCTTGGTGCTGCAAACTATATTTTGGGCATGGAAATTAAGAGAGATCAGGCAAAGAGGAAGATCTAGTTAAACCAAAGGAATTATTTCAAGACTATATTGCAGAGGTTCAATATGAAGGATAGTAAACCGGTGAATGTTCCTATTCCTATAGGTGTAAATCTATCTGCCGAACAGTGTCCCAAGACACAAGAAGAAGAGGAGGATATTTCCCGTGTTCCATATGCAAGTGCAGTGGGTAGCCTGATGTATGAAATGGTTTGTACTAGACTATACATTGCACATGCAGTGGAAGTATTGAGCAGGTTTATGTCAAACCTAGGGAAGGAGCATTGGACAGCAGTGAAGCGGGTTTTCAGATATTTACGTGGCACTAGTGATTATGGCTTGTGCTACCAGGGAAGACCAGGATTGGAAAGAATATTGGACATTCATGGTTTTGTTGATGCAGACTGGGCTAGAGATCTGGACCAAAGAAGATCTACAAGTGGGTATGTGTTTAGCCTATTTGGAGGCGCAGTCAGTTGGATGAGTAAAAGACAGTCTATAGTGGCTCTTTCAACTACAGAGGCAGAATACATAGCAACCACTCATGCAAGCAAGGAAGAAATTTGATTGCAGAGATTGTGTTCAAGTATGGGGTTGGTACAGCAAGCTATAAGGATAGACTGTGATAGCCAAACTGTAATTTTCTTGGCTAAGAACCCTTCTTACCATTCAAAGAAAAAGCACGTTGATGTTCAATATCACTTTGTTAGAGATATGGTTGAGGCTAAAAGGGTGTTGCTGGTAAAGGTGGACACTTTGAAGAATGTTGCAGATGCATTGACGAAGTCTATGAGCACTTAGAATTTCTCTTGGTGTAGAGAAACAATGGGTGTTGAAGAATTGGCCCAATGACTAAGCTCTCCTATGGCCCCCTGTGGAAAGAAAACAACAAGTGGGAGAATTTTGGGTATGTGTTATATTCTTTCCACAACTAGCCCCACGCACTGTATGTTGTGTCGGGTGCAGCAGGGTGGTCACAAGGGAGGAGGCAGCCCCCACTGTTGGGGTCCGGACCCCAATAGTGCGAACCCCACTCATAGGCGGACCCACCCATGTTTTGTGCATGATTTTGCATATGAAAATTTGTTTGGTGTGCGGACCCACTCATAGGCAGACCCACCCATGTTTTTTGCATGATTTTGCACATGGTTTTGGGTTACGATGGTTTTCAGCCCCTGGTATTTTGTAGATCCGGTCAAGGGAACTATGGTTATGTTCTAATCCAGGGTTAATGGATTGGGGTTTATGTATGATTCGACATGTATATATATGTGTTGTAACACTAAAATGAATATAATGAAAAATCAAGCTGGTCATCCTGATTTGGGATCCAGGGGAAAATCTCTGTGTTTATCTATTTTATGTTTTATGCTCTCACTATTGTTTATTTTTTGTTATAAGATTCATGTGAAGATAATTTTTGTTCAGGGTTAAAACCTACACACTCAAGCTTTGAATATTTCTCCTCTCTTTATCCAATATTTATATTTCATTTCCACATTATTTACATGAATACAATTCATAATAATTTTTTATTAACCATTGGAGATTAACCATAGGGGATGTCAAAATTCCCACCCACTTAGAGGAACATCGTCCTTTGAGTTTTATATCCAAACATATACTTAAGATTGAGCTTTGTAAGCAAAAATCATGAACAATTATATTTACATTCATAGTTGTGACCTATAAACTCAATTGTATAACATCCCATTAAATCAACCATTTTCTCAATGGCTCTTTGAAATTCACAGTGCTTTCAACGCACCAAATCCAGCTTTGATAACTTGCTTTCCTCAATGTTGTGTGCCTCTCATTTCCATTGTTGTTATCCACTGTGCTTAGTGCTTCTTCAATGTGTAGTTTCAACTCATTGATCTTTGGGGCACTCCTAATGCACCTCTGATCCCAATCAACATGCCCATGACATTTTAAAACCATTTCATATTCAAATTATGGCATCCCCTTCTAATATAGATTTATGAATGAATGAAATGAAATAAAAATTTAAAATAGGAACACAAAGATACAGTGAAACTTAACTTCAATTAATAAATAGAAAATGTTGAAAATTGATTACATGAAGAGATATTATAGCTACATTCGTTCTTAACTATGTTAAAATGAGGCTAAAATGGATTTTTATCATGAAGAAACAATGATAAACCCTAAACATATGAAAAACTAACACTAGGAGATGAAGCACCAAAAGGTATGGACCTCGATGTGGTTAGCTGGAATGTCAAATTTATGTGGTTTTAAATTTGGTATACGATCCTTGTTTGGAGTGCGTAATATCTTGTTAGAAAGGTCTATCTAAGGAAAACAACATTCAACTACATCATATTTATTTTCACATTTCCCCAAAAAAAATATTTTAGAGCCTCAAAATGGATCTGAAAGTTAAGGACCCAAAAACTACCAAACAAATAAAAATGCCAAAATAGGAAACTCATAGAAAACAATGTTGGGGACCCAAGTGGAATAGGTGGGTTTCCACCAATATCCACATGGATAAACCCTCTCCCTTTAGGAAGCAATGGTCCCCATTGTGTTGAGTGCCTCCATGAGGTGAGGAAACTTCTGATGGAATTGGTCACTCGTGAGCCAATTGCCTTGGTGTAGGATGTGGCCAAATTTAACAACCTGATATAGTTGGATCCTCTATTGTCGAGTGTTATTAATTTTTGTATCCATAATTTGAACAATTTTGGCATGTTCAATGAAATCTAGGTCGAGCTCTTTTGGTGTCAATTTCTCAACAATGTTTGATGTGTCCAACAATGGTGGAAAGTATGGCCGAAGGTACTCCACATTGAATATTGGGTGCATGCCAAGGAATGGGGTGGTACTTAGCTCGAAATTGTTGTTAACCACAACCTTGGTGATGGTGTAAGACCCATATTAGTGTTTAAAGATTCCAATGGGCATTGACAAGGTGTTCCTTCTACAAATGCAACTAAACCTTGTCGCCCACTTGAAAATTATGTAGCACTTGATGATAACCATGACATTGTTTGTACTTAGCATTGGCTTTATACAGGATATCATGAACTTACTAGAATATGTGATGAATACATTCAATAAACCTGATGACCTTATCATCTTCGGATTGAACATGTCCATATATTATCTGTGTAGTTGCAAGAGGCTGTGCAACATCAATGGAACACAATGGTTGAAATCCTAGGCCCACCTGAAAGGGGATATAACCAGTTGAGCTATGGAGAGCTATGTTGTATTTTTGTTGGAAATTGGGGAGACTCTTATCCCATGTTTGTGAATTCTTAGAGTTGTAAATGAGAAGTATGTGCACTATCATCCTGTTGACAACCTTTTTTTTCCATTAGTCTTAGGGTGGGATACAATCAAATTAGTGAGCTTGGTGTCCAAAAATTACCATAGGATTGACAAAAATGTGCTTATAAATATGTTATCTTGATATGATATAATGATCTATGGGTTCCCAAAATGTACCCACACTCGTTCAAAGAAGAGCTTGGCAGTGGCTTCTGTTGTGATACTCTTCTTGCAATAACCCAATATGACCATATTAAAAAATATATCAATGACCACAAACACATAGTCATTACCATGCTAGGTAGAAGAAAGATTGGGAATATACTCCACGGAGATGGAATCCCAAGGCTGAATAGGAGAAGGAAAAGGAGTGTGCAGGCCTTGCTTCTTAATGGTTGGCTCAGTGATGGCACATGCAATGCAGGATCTTATATATTTTCCAACATCATGTCAGAGCTTTGGCCAATAAAATAATTTTGTAGTATTACCACTATCTTCTCCACACCAAAATTTCCTACGACTCGACTATAATGTGCCTCCAAAATTAGATTAGCACGCTCACTTGAAGGAACAAAATGATGTCCCATATAGAAAAATAGTCCATCCTAAAGGTGGAAGTATGGAATTGGCTTTCCATTCATCAACATCTTGTAGGTGAAAATGAATTCAAAGCCATTTTCATATAGTTCTAACCATGCCGAGGTCTTGTTCACAAAAGAGTTGAGAATTTTTCTCAATGCCACATTTGGGGGTCGACTGAGGTAATCTACGACATGATTGGTTCTAACCTTCTTATATTTAATGTTCAAATGTAATTGTTGCCGGTATGTGGAAAATTTATGATGTTGAGCGTTCTACAAATTCCCTTGTGTCTACTTAAATTGAAGAGGATGGCGATCCATGTGGATGAAAGTCTCCTTCTCCAAAATATAACTTTTCCATTGCCAATAGGCCCGCTTGATAGAACACATTTCCTTATCATAGTTGGGGTACCTTCGAACAATATCAGAGAGCATCTCAATGTGATGGGAAACTCTATGTCCTTGCTAAGTGAGGACTACACCAATATCATATTCAAAGGCATCTATCTCAATCTCAAATGGTTGTTGTAGGTCTAGCAAGGTCATGATTGGTGTAGAGAAAATGTGGTGTTTCAGATCAATGAATGCCTTCTATTGTGACTTAGACCAAAAATACTTTATTTTTTCTCCACCCTTGGTAACTTGAATCAAGGGCCAAGTGATATGAGAAAACCCCAACATGAATCTCTGATATAAATTAGTAAGGCTCAAGAAGCTATCAAGCGTTGTTATATTCTTCGGGGCTAGGCAATCTCGAATGACTTGGATATTAGTTGGATCCACATGAACTCCTTTATTATCAATTATGTAGCTCAGATATTGGAACTGGTCCATGCCAAAGGAAAATTTATCTTGGTTGGAAAATAGATTTTTTTTCCACAAGGTTTGAAGGACCTATCGAATACGTTGCAAGTGGCCTTCCCAACACTTGTTAAAGATGAGGATATCATCTAGATATACAACCGTGAAAAAATTGGTGAAAGTATGCAATATGTGATCCATAAATCTCATAAATATTGCAAGGAAATTTGTTAACCCAAAGGGCATGACCAACCACACAAAGAGAAACTCCTTGGACTTAAAGGATACCTTCCATACATCCATGGGTTTTATTGGAACTTGATGATAGTCATTATTCACCCTCGTTTTTTATCCATTTTTTCTTAATTAAACACACTTATTTTCCATTCTATCCATCCATACATACCATCCATTAAACCTTATTTTTACCAATTTATGCATAGTCAGGTATATAAATTATGTTTTTCAATTTTTAGATGTTTTTACAAAATTGGATTTTAAGTGCTTTTTTGGACATGACTAAAAATTCCCGTAATTTCTTCATTGAAGTCATACTTGAAGGACACTTGGGAACGATATGAGAACATATTTAGAAAGATTGGGAACCAAATATGGACGTGTAACTATTGGTTCAGTCAAACTGAGCTAAAACATGCCCAGTTAAAGCTGGTCAAACAAGACCTATCATTTAGGAAATCCCTACGAAATAGGCCAAATTTAGTATTTTATGGGATTTTCCAAATTTTGAGTGATTGGATGGATGAGCTCAACCAAGATATATGGGATAAATATAGACATATCTATCAGAGACATTTTATTCAAATTTGTTTCATATTTTTCTATTTAAGCCAAGAACATTGAAAGCATGAATATGTAGAATTTGTACGCTTTCACCTTGATATTTCTGAAATTTGAGAGTTAATTGAAGATACCAGTTCTATATTATTTCTATTGTTAAATGTGGTGAATTCTATATTGAGTTTCAATATTTGATAAGTACATTCAGTGTGTGAGGCAAGGGTGGAGGCCCCCCATGCCAAGCTAAGTGCACTTTCTGGTTAATTTAGTTGAATTTTCTTAAACTAGTTTTGTTTCATGTTTAAAACAGTTAATTAGATGTATGATGATCAATTATGTTTGTTGATTAATCTTAGTCTAAATTCTAATCTGCGTATTAAGGGTCAACCCAGTGTTTAAGTTAAACTCTCCTTCTATCTGATCAAATAATAGAAACTAGAATTGATCTTCCTTGCTTTGTTTAAAAGCTATTTTCTGAATTTCTAGTTTTCATACAATGGAATTAATGATGAATGAATTTATAAAGAAGGAAAGCAAGGCTCTCCTTAGTTAGGAGTCTCTACTATTATTCTTTTATGCATCTTAAGGTGATTTTTCATTAGTGATTTTGATTTATGTTCATGCAGTAGTAGTGTAGATAAGGTCAGCCTGGTTGTCCTAAGTTAGGAGCCTCTTCTTATGCTTATAATATATTGAATTATATATTATTTAGTTAAGTTTTATATTTGTAATATGCATTTCCTTTAAATTCAATAATTCATCTTCTAAAATTTATTGTAGTTGAAATCCATATATTTTGGACATGCTTCCAAGTTTTACAAACACAGATTGATAATAAAATACTTGAGTTAGTTTACTTAGTAAACAGACCCAAAAATTTTGGCGCCATTGTCGGGGAAGCATATTGAAAGGGAGTCAAATAGGAAGATAAAAAAAAAAAAACACATAAAAAAAATAAAGACAGTTTTTCTTTTAGTATGTTTCTTTATGCCTAGAAATAGAGATCAGGAGGGTAGATTCTTCAAACAAAACCCCCCAACAATTCAACCATCCACAAGACTAACAACACTATTTTCTGGAAGACGAACTCTAGAGGAGTTAAAGGGAAAATAGAGATCAGGACAAAGATTAACTCTAATTGAAAGAAAGATCTTGTTGGCCTTGGAGGTAAAAAGAAAGCAATCACCAAAAGAAACTTCTTTGCAAGGAAGACAAAAGGAAACAAGAAAACCAGTTGTTGAACAATTAGAGCAACCTGTCCTTGAACAAATTAAGATATTTGAGGAAACACCAAATCAACCTCATATTGAAACATTACAAATTTCTGAACAGGAAATGACTAAAGAAGGAGAAGGATCTAATATGCCACTTATGACTCCTGAATGGATAATTGAATATGAGAGACAATGGAGAGAATGGAAAAGAAAAAGAGAGGAAGAAAGGAGATTAGAAGAAGAGAGGAAGAGAGATGAAGATAGAAGAATAGAAGCAAAAATAAGGAGAGAAGAAGAAGCAAAACGAGAGCAAGATAACAAAATTATACAAGATATCGAACAAGATAATGATTAGGAAGCTACCTTTGGCTTCCCAATACTAGACATAAGAGAAATACTAGGAGAAGAAGTGAAAATGAAAAACATTCCACCTTTTGTATTGCCAAAAATTTATGGAATGTCAACAGAAGATCCTGATTCATTTATGTTCGAATTCGATATCTTATGTAGAGCTTATGGATACACAGATGACACACACAAGCTTCGTCTTTTTCCTACTACTTTGAAAGCAGCAACATTAAAATGGTTTATGGATTTAGGAGAACATACCATCCCTTCCTGGGATGATATGAAGACTTTTTTTCTTAAAAAGTATCAAACCTATTTCAGGGCTAGAGACTCAAAAGAAGATATTTTTAGAATGGCACAACAAGAATGTGAAATTTTGGAGGAGTACTTAGAAATATTCCTTTAGAATATTCAAAAATCCAAACAACATTCTCTAAATCCCGATACCATCCGCACAATTTTTCTTAAGGGTATCAGAGATGAATACTTAGATATTATAAATTTGATGGGCAAAGGAGATATCTCAAGCCTACCATTTGATAAGATTGTTTAACTTTGTCAAAAATATTCTAGGGTAAGAGAAAAAAGTGGAAAAAAGACATATTACATCAAGGCTTCCAAATCTGCAGCAAGTACAGTAATAAGAGAAGAAATAGGAAGTTTACTAGAAAATTTTAAAACATGTCTCTTAAGAACTTAGGGAACACAATTTGATGTCTTAAAAGAAAAGAAGAAGAAAGAAGAACAAGATCAAATCTTAGCAATATTTTGTCCAAAGTGTAGGCAGAAACATCCACTTAGAGAATGTCCTTTGTAAGGTATACAAGTGTGGAATTTGTACAGAGTATTATGCAACTAAAAACTATCCAAAATTGAAAGAGTTGCAAATGGCAGAAGTACAAGGCGTCATCACTATCATGAATCAGCTATCCTTCTTTGCCACCAGTTCCCAGGTAACTGGAAGTGTTTCGTTAGTTCACGCACCACAAATCACACTTCAGAACATTGGTTTAGGACTCTTAAAGGATTCCACCTTCATGGGAACCTTTGCATTACCGCCGCTTGCGATGTCGACAGAAATTGCAAACATAGATACCTACTACATGATATATTCCACTCCATATGGCTTAAGGAATATTACAGGTGATTCTAAAGTTTTTGCGTTGGATGAATTTCTATCACCCATCCCAATTGAGTTGGCATAGAAATAAATCTACATGACTTAGGCGGCACATATGAAATCATCGTGGCCGATCATTTGGGTTGATCGTTCATTATATTTTGGTACTCCAACTGATCCTTTCTCATCCACATTCTTGACAGATGAGAATATTGTGGAATCCATGATGCCAGAAGGAGAACCATGGGAAGATCATCATCGCTCCCATCTTCAGGATTACGAAGAATATAATATTATTGAAATATATCACCCATCTATAAAAACATTATTTTTAAATTCTTTTCCTATTAATGCAATCAAATCCGAGCGAGATTTTTCAAATATTGAAGGAACCATTTATATCGATATTTCGACTGAACCCTGCATTGTAGAAAATATTCATGTTGACGTGTCTTACTCCCCATCAGAACTCGAAACATATCACTCTCTCTTTCATGAATTTTTTGATGTATTTTCTTGGTCTTACGAGGAAATTCTAGGCATAGATACTAGTATCGTTGAACACACCATTAATATGTACCCTGATTTCAAACTGATACATCAACGCCTTCGTCCTGTTCATCCAAAGAAGGTCACTGCCATTAAAGCAGAAGTTGAAAAAAATTTATGTGTTGACTTCATTTACCCTGTTCCGCTAATAGAGTGGGTTTCCAACATTTTTCCTGTTATGAAAAAACAAGGGACCATCATAGCGTGTTTTCATTATCAGGATGTCAATCTTGCTTGTCCAAAAGACAACTATCCTACTCCCTTTAGCGACAATATTATTGACAATTGTGCTGGATGTGAAATATTTTCGTTCATTGATGGATTTTATGGCTACAATCAAATCAATATCCGCCTAGAGGACCAATATAAGACAACATTTATCTATCCCTGAGGCACATTTGCTTATTAGAAACTTCTATTTGGTTTAAAGAACGTTGGGGAAACTTTTCAGAGAGCAATGGATTATGCTTTCAATTACATCAAGCACATTGTTCAACCTTGTCTAGACAATTTACCCACTCATTCACAAAACTGAAATAATCATCCGATACATTTGAGAGATATCTTTTTACGTTGTCGACACTAAAAAATATACCTCGATCCACATAAATGTGTGTTTTGTGTTGGTTCTAGTCATTTTCTAGGATCCATCATCTCAAAGGAAGGAATTTGAATAGACTAGCTAAAGGTCCAACCTATTCTTGATTTTACTATGCCCTCAAATTTGCTTCAGTTAAAGAAACTTCAGGGAAAGGATAACTTCCTATGGAGGTTCATACCCAACTATACCGAAATGGATAAACATTAGAGAACTTTTGAGGTCTAAAATGGGCCTCCTAAGAAAAAATACAACCAAAATAAACTTTATAAGAACCAATGGGATTCACTATGATTATCTCAACCATGGGGGATGATTCACCATTTTTGGGGTAAAAAGTAAAAAGATTAAAAAATAATAAAATAATAAAACTACTTTTTCAACTCGTATTTTCAACTTATCTCCCTAAGGTTTTACTCAAATTTCGAGTGGGAGTACTATTTGGATGCAAAATTTAATTCCTCATCCAAGGAGTACCCATGTTACATACTTTCGATGGACCCCGCTACATGAAAAATAAGAAATACATGAAAAAACGTGATTGCAATCACGTTTTTCATGTATTTCTCATATTTCATGTAGTAAGGTCCATCGAAAGTATGCAAAATGGGTACTCCTCGGATGAGGAATCAAATTATGCATCCAACGAGTGTTCCTGCTCGAAATTTGAGTAAACCCATAGGGAGATGAGTTGAAAATACGAGTTGAAAAAGTAGTTTTTTCTTTTTTCCCTATAAAATTTGATGTTGTAATCTAATCTTATGTTATTATCTCAAGTATTATTTTATAATTTCCTTAGGAGGCCCATTTTAGACCTCAAAATTCCCCTAATGGGATTTACTCCGCTACTGAAGAAGTGGATTCCCTTCCATTGGGATAAGGTTGCACAAGCTTCTTTTGATGTTGTCAAGGATACTCTTTTTTGAGCATCATTAATGCATCCCCCCCAATTATCAAAGTGATTATTTCTTATATCTCACCACAATTGATATGACCATTGTTATGTTATTGGTCCAAGTATAAAATGGGATAGAACATCCAATCTATGAGTCGTAATCTCAATGATATAGAAGTGAACTATTCATATGCATAAAATCTTACCTTGGCAGTTGTTCAAGCTGTCCAAATATTTCACCACTATATCCCATTCTAGAAGACCATTTCCATTTCGAATTGCAACCCCATGACTTACATCTTATCACGTTAATTTCTAGGGGACAACTATTCAAAATGGATTTTCATTTTTCAGGAGTTTGATTTGGAATTCATCAAATCCAAGTCAAAGAAGTCTTTAGTTTTGGCTAAGCTTCTATGTGACCTTCCCTCTGATAATACTGCTACTACATCAGAACCATATATTCTTGATGAGTCTTTGTTTCTGATCGGATCTTCTAATCCTTGGTATGGGTATTTTAACGTTTATCTCCAAACCCATACTTTTCAACCTGATGCCTCTCGCTATGACTAGCGATGTATTCGATACCAAGCCAAAGATTATCTAATCATCAGCGATACACTTTATTGTCATGGTGTCGATATAATTTTAAGGGGGTGCCTCACTCATGAGAAGGCCGAAAAGGTTTTAAATGATTGTCATGCTAGGGCTTATGGTGGACACTTTTCTGGATATGCTACCACGCAGAAGATACTCCATGTTGGTTACTTTTGGCCTACCATATTTCACGACTGCATCCTCGCAGTTAGAAGTTGTCATGCGTGCCAGATATTCGATCGTCAAATCCACAAACCACCAGTGGCAATGCATCATGTTGTCTTTGTGGAAGCATTTTCAAAATGGGAATTGAATTCATGACCTATAACCTTGTTCATCTAGGGGGCATGGTTATATTATTTTCGCAGAAAACTACTTTACTAAGTGGGCCAAAGTGATGCCTACATTCAACAACACAGGACAAACAACTGCATTATTTTTCTTTAATCATGCCATTTCAAAGTTTGGGGTTCCAAAAGCTATAGTCACAGATCATGGTTCACATTTTCACAGTCATATGATGAATAAGTTGAATTCCAAATTAGGACTGTCACATGATAGTTCTACTCCTTATTATCCACAATGAAATGGACAAGTTGAGGCTATTAACAATATTCTTAAACGAATGCTTCAACTAATGATAGGAGTTCATAAATGAAATTTTATTTTAATAATGTACTCAGCTTTGTGGGCATACCGAACCTCAGTGAGAAATGCAACTGGATTTAGCCCCTTTCAATTGGTATATGGTCAGGAAGTTATCTTTCCAATCCAATGTGAAATACCATCGTTAAAACTCACAAGCGAATTGTCACCTGACACCTCAGTTGAAGAAGTGCATATTTTTAACCTCATCCATCTTGATGAAATGCGTCATGAAGCTCAATTGGCCAACGAAGTGCATAAGAGACGTATAAAGGTGCAATACGGAAAACATGTCCAACCTCACATCTTCTCAAAGGGTGACCTGGTCCTTCTTTATAATCAAGAAGCTGATGTAATAGGTACATGGAAATTAGAGTCGTTATGGCATGGCCCCTATATTTTCAAAATAGCTCTTGCTAAGGGCATCTACGAGTTGGTAGATTACACAGGAATTCCACTAGTGCAGCCCCAAAATGGGTTTTATATGAAACGTTACTATGCTTAAATATGAGCATAGTAAATTGTTCTATTATATTGTATATATGTTGTTGATTTGCATTTACTATCTTAGTTTGTTTTCCTAGATTTTTCTTGAAGTTAGTAATATGCTTTACATTTCATCGCAGATGTATGAATCTTTGGAACCATTCATTGGGTATGTTGATGGTGCTAGTTGTAGTACGCAAAATCTGACCTCTACAATGTGGGCCATTTTTCACTCCGAACGGCGAGTAGTGAGTTTTTGAGGGATTTTTATTGATCAGTCGACAAACAATATCACTGAGTATAGCGCATTGATCAAATTTCTCTCGGATACCATTTCATTTGGTATTAATCGTATCATCATAAGGTTAGACTCACAACTTGTGATACTGCAACTTACTAGTGTTTATACTGTTAGAAATCCAACACTACATTGTATGTTCCTAAGAGTTCGACTTTTGGAAAGAAATTTTGATTTGCTTCAATATCAACACATTTCCAGAACTTGAAGACATTAACTGATTCTTTATCGAATTACATTATAAATAGACATTTGAAACACATGTAAAGATACATTCACATAATTTAATAGGATTGCGCAATAAACATAGGAAAACATTGAAAACAAATAGATAGATAGTTATAGGTTTTCACAAAAAAATTTCCCAAGACACATTGGTTATCTGACCTCAAAATGTATGCAACATGTCAAAAGTAAAATAGTGGTGCTCATGATAACATGCTAATGATCTAGCTATCCTACATAATAATTGCATCCAATGGTTAGGAACGCCAATAGTATGGCGCTGCAGTCACATGGGTAACTCTTCGATCCGGAAATCTGGAATCCCAAAGGTCAACCCATGTATGTGTTGTTGAAGCTCAGCAAGAGTCTCAGCCATATCCAAATCCTGAAGGACTGCTCTCCTGATAGCCCTCTCTGCTGGCTCATCCACTCCTTGCTTTGGTTGTCGCACTGGTCGAACTTGACCTACATATGCATACATCAAATCTTTAGTTTATTCTGGGAAAAAATCAAAGTACAAAAACATGTATAAACCTTAGAAAAATAAAAAAACTTGGTAAAACAATTCTTACCAATTGCACCCCATTGAGCGACTTCTGGTAAAAATAAATCTGGATCTCCTTGGAAGTCGACGCCTGCATATGCATAGTCATTGATGGAAATAATCTGTCGCTTAAACCAGGCGAAGAATGCAGTTGAGAACACAATGGTCAGTTGAACAACATGTCTAGCCATCAGTTCTACCCATCTCTGCTCCTTGGATCCTTAGGGTTATATATTCCCAGTCTCGCATGCTGAGGTTGCATTAGTGGAATCTGCTCTAAGGAAAAATAAATGAGGATCGAACCATATTCGAAAACTTTCTTCCTTCCTCCCTTTTCCTTGCTTAGTTTTTCTTTCATTTGAGAGAGTACAACTTCAACCCAGTTGAAAATTGTTGGTTCCATGCATTTTAGTGCATACTGCATGTAAGATTTTTTTTCTACGTGTAGTGTACCAGTACCAGCAAGCTTTGAAATCATAAATAAGATGGTTCTCAATGGAAAATCATGAACATCACGGATGTTTATTTTCCCATACTTGCTAGGTTCTGCCCCTATATTGCAATACTACAATATATAATCTCTCACCGTCTCTCCTCCAAGAGAAGACCCTGAGAGAGAAATGGGTAGGCCTCTCCTCAAAAATCCTATGAGAAAATAGATATCCTCCACTAAAATAGAGACCACTTTATCCCCAATATGAAATGCCTTAATCGTTGGATTCCATGCGTGAATAAGGAACTCCAATAGTTCCATCTGTTGCCTCATACCTGATAGTCTGAAGTACTTCAGCAACCCACAATCTTTGAGGGATCTTACAATACCTAGATCATTTAGGGAAATCATGTTTTGTTCCTCATGTTCTCTTTCCATCCAATTAATTATCATTTTGGTCCGTTGAATCCCTGAAACACAACCACAAGACTCATAAGGACCCATTTCATGCAAACAGTTAGGTAAAATTTAGACACACTGCAAAGAACAAAAATGTGAATTGCACCCAACACACCCCTAGTCAAGGGATAGTGCATTGCAAGTTCACCTAGCCTTCAATTCTAGTGCACTACAATGCACCTTTCGACATTCAACAGTGCGTTGCCCTGTTTGAAAAATAAATTTATGCTAAGGGGCCCAAATACCTAAAAAATTGAAATGAAATGAAGCAAAAATACTATTGAAGGAAAGAGGAGGTTTATGGCACCAACCTAGATCAAATGGCAAGGAAATTTGTCCATGGAATCAATCGTAATCAACAGCTAAAGTTCGGGGGAAAAACGGGTTCAAAGCTCCAAAATGAAAATGGTAACTTTCAAATGGTAAAAATGAACAGTAAAACTCTTTTAATTAGTCATTTGATTATTTGCAAATAATATTTATTGTTGCGACTATGGTTTTATTCATTTTTATAATGAAATAAGTATTTTTAATCCATTAAATATTGTTCTAAATAGATTTATAGCTAACATAGAAGATTAGTCATGCACACTTATTTTAAGAATTATTTGACTACAAAGCATATTTTTATCCTTATTTTTCGATCTTTGATAAAAATGAAAAAGGACTTGAAGAGCACTTTTATCTTTTTTTCGAGCTTTGATAAAAAAGAAAAAGGAACCCCTAGAGTCTTTTTTTAGCTCTTTTCAGACTCCGATAATGTAAAAATATTGTCGGGCACTTGTCTTTTCAAGCTTGTAAAAGTAAATGAAACGACATCTACTCAGTATAAGTTTAACCCTTTTCCAGACTGAGATAGATTATTTACGAAAAAGGAAAAACTTAGTCGAACATGGCTAAGAGGTTCTCTCAGATATCATTTTACACTTTTTCGGATCTGAGCAACAAATTTACGAAAAAGGACTCATGGATTTTTCTTTTGTCCTCTTTTTCAAACTCTCTAAATATGAAAAAGGACTGGGCTGTCACTATCGTTAGGCTCAATAAAAAATAAAATAGCGACGGGCTTGTCAATCATGGAAAGAATCGAGTTTCATTTATCGCTAGACTCGTTAAATTATTAAATAGCGATACATATTTGCCCAAAGGGATGAATTATAGATCAAGTATATGTTATCCTCATCAAGCTTGTTAAAAAATAAAGAGGTACTCATCAACAAATGACCAGGGAAAATTTAGGAAAGTGAACAGAACTTTTACAGTAGCAGGTCACTCTTGAACATGACACTTCACTCCATCATCATGACTGTTTAGGTTGGGTAATCTTCCTGACAGTTTATTCATACCTATGTTTCATCATACCTTCACTTTGGTTTTGGGTCAACGTTGCCAACTCATCTCAGTGTCGCTGATATGTTCAAGAGAATTCATCCAGTGAATACTCATCTTTCTACAATACTCATAAACCTTCATTTTCATGACAGTCATCCCTGAAAATTGATATATCAAGTCAGATTTTGTCTCTAAAATTAGGAACTCTCATTTCGCGAGAAAGTGGTTTCCTGTCGACATAAAATCATTATCCAGGAAGTTTACTTAGAAACATCATCTTCCATTACCATGAGGCTTGTTATAGCAATGAAAAGATCCTCGCTTCCAGAGCTTTGACCGAAATATTTTGTTTTTCATTCAACATAAACTCTTCTATTCACGCCTTACAATATGTACTACAATACCTTGAGATACATTAACATCAATGGTGGTTCTCTTGTGTTTGTTAATAGCTCACATCATTGGATAGTAATCAAACGATGTCTTACCATGTTCGACTACAAATCATTAGTTTTCATGGCTATATTTGTACCCGAACGATTGAGTGAATGAGATAAGAAGACCCCAAACCTAGTTTCATCCATCAAGGTTGTGATTTCAGGATTGTTGTACACATCATCTATGCGGTGACCTTACATACAGATTGTCGTCCAAATATGGGCCTATATCTATAGGCTTGTATGAATTGGGAAACATTCCAATGTAGATGACTTTTTGAACTATGTCAACGTTATTAGATAGTTTATGTGCTGAGCATGGGAATGCATCCCTCAAAAATTTGTGATCAAGATAAAAATATCATGATGTAATTGATTGTAAGATTGATGCAGGTCACCACTCTACTTCAGTTCCAACTCATCACAGTGTAAAGCATCTCATTCAAAAATATTATTATTATTTCGAGTTCATGATTTAGGGCAAAGATATTATAGGTCAATTTGGGCATCATACCCCATGACTTGGTCAAACTAGACATCATCCCCAAGACCAATGAAATAGGGTCTATTATACCCTTACATTTCAGTTGCTATATGCCCTAAGAAAAGAACAATTCATTCAGGGCTTATATTGTGAGATTTCCAAGGTTTTAAGTATATGTTATATCACATATGAACTCACCAATGCTGCCTCTAAAGGGACTAACTGCGTTGCATATGTAGCATACTCCATTCAAGGGTGCACTGTAATGCACTTTCTGACATTCAAGACTGCATTAGTTAAATGGGAGAAAATTTCTCATTGTTTCGGAATATCCACATGGCCAGTGCCTTCTAGAAGAGTCCATAGGTGTCAAACTTCAAATCCAAGTGTCCATCTAACACCTTTGAACTTGGAAACATGTCTTTCCTATTCTTAGAAAGTCATTCATTGAGAAACTAACATCAGTTTACCTATAAATTGAGCACAGATCCTAGTGCTAGTGAAGGAAGAATTTTGGTAAAGAAATGTTGTTGGATTATCATTTGAGATAGTGAAAGTATTGATATGCTGCTAATGTTATGTTGTATGTGATGAGGCTAGGATGAAGCTAGAGCTGGTGGCAACAAATCGATCATTAGTTGTAACCTCCCCCTTCTACTCTTTAATAAAGATTGTTGTTCATTTTCACATATATGTATCTCTTTATGTTTCTATTTCTCATGCAATGGATTCTTGAATGATATATATGTTTCACATATAATCGAGTTGAGTGATTAATATAAGTAGGCATCTATATATTGCAATATTTTTGTTGTTCTTTGTTTATGCTTGCAGGAATCAATCTGGTGATCTGAGTTGCATTGAAGGCAACAATAAAAGCAACAGAAGGAGTAGAAGAAGCCCTTGGATCACAAGTAGTATCTTCTATCATTCTAAGTGTCTATTTATTTCAGAAAAAGTTATATCAAAGTCTTTCATCTATTGTTCTAAGTGCCTAGCAACACACTTAGGGAATTTGATTTATCCGTACATCACAATTCCACATAACATGGCCTAGGTAGCAGACCATTGTATGAAGGCCTCACTCTATATATGGTGGAATTTTTCACTTTGTAGAGCGGATGAATGTTATGAGGAGGCTATTATGTAATTTTTCTTTATCAAGGTAATACAAAGCTTAAAGCAGTTGTCTTCAAAACCTGAGATTCTTCTTGGCTTATGTATTTTTTTTCTTTTCAGTTTTTATGTTCTCATTGGCTTCATGGTATTGTGATCTCTTCAAATTCATAATTTTATGCCCTCACTTCCTTCATATGCTATGTTTTACTGTAAAAGTTATGTTTTATGCCATTTTCCTCAACTTCCATGAATGCAATTTTCTAGTAATTGAATTCCTTTAGCTAACTCCATGCCCAATGGTAGCCATCATACACTCTTCCTCTTGCAAAAATCACATAAAAAATAAAAATATTTAGCCATATGAAATATAGATCTTGTCTTGAGTATTTCATTGTTTTTTTCTTTGAGAGAGCCCTCTCTGATTGGAAGGGTTGACTTCCAGTCTAAAGTAATTTGAAATAGTTATGCTAGGTTGATGGTTGACACAACCCAACTGCTCCAGCTTGGTGATAAAATTTTGGTGCATCTTCCGAGAGTCTGAAAGTTGTATTATCCTCAATGTTTATTTTTAAATTATCTAAACTCTTTAGGGTAGGATGAGACAAGACATTTCAAGGCTATACGTATACCTTGGTGACTACATTCTTGAAGAATTCAAAAATTCTGCTTGAAGATCAGTAGCTTGAAAAATACCCAAGATTATTTCTATTGTAAGAAAGAATGTCAGGAATGCCCCAATGAATTGGTGTCACATCCCTGGTTTTCCAAATCCTATGCCTAGAGTTGATTGGTTAACTTATCTTCCTACATTTAAGATTAAAAGAAATATAATGTTTCTCTTTACTTCGTTAGATTTCGTATGCATGTAAATAAGTTTCGAGTTGAGTTTCCTCGGGATTGTCTCATGAAAATGTTTATGGCCACCCTAGAGGATGAAGCTAGAAAATGGTATGAAGGGTTGCAGTCGGGAAGCTTTTTATTTCTTAAAGATTTACATAGAACTTTATTCGAACATTATGAGAAATATCATTCTTCTTTATCACTATTACAAGACTGTTGTGATTTTTGTGAGGTGTTTATTCCATATCATAAAACTCTTGGTGATAATGGAGAGTGTGTATATGAGGATATGTTAGAGGCACTTTATGAATTCTCTTCTCAGGTCAGATTTCATGATAATCAAGAAATTTTCCAACAAATAGATGTGTCTTCTTTGCTTGAAGATAAAATGGATCGGAAATTTGATGGTCAAGTCATACTACATGAAATTTATGAGGATTTTCAACCTTTTCAATCTATATGTTGTGAAAGGTATGAGCCAAATCATTCAAATTATTTTTCAGCCCATTCCTTTTCTGAGATTTTATTTCAAGAAGAAACTCCTCAATATCAGGTTGTTGAAAATACATGCATGAAAATTTTGAACAGTGAGGTAACATGTGAAGAAAGTTCATTTTTAGGTAAACCCGAGCTACATAAAGAGATGAATATACAGGTTTTACCTACTCTATTTTGGTATCACCAAAATGACATGGATGATATGCATAATTTTTTTTTGTATAGGATTTGTTAGTGTTCATAATCAAGATAAGAGTCCTCAAGTAAAAATACCACATATTATATTTGATTTTTTTGATAAGCAAAAGATTAGTTTTGATACACACAACAAGGATGTCATGTTTGAAGATGTTCAAGGATGCATGGATGGTTTTGTTGATTTACACGAAAGGGAAGAAAAATATATTGTTGCCTTTTTATTTGATGATGTTCTTGGAATTGAAGACATAGGATAAAAGAAGCCATTAGTTATGAATGAATTCAAGCCTCATGGTTTTAATCATCAAAAAGAGAAGATTTTTCATGTTTTCCAAGATCTAATGGTAAGTTTGTTGCAGTCATCATTCAAGACAAGTTTTTTTCTTTTTATGGAGTATGGATTCAATTTTCATTTTGAGTAGCCAATAGAAGATCCACTTCTGATTTTGTTCAAGCACAATGAAGAAGCCTAGTTGTTGGATCAGATCTTTGACTGGTTATACTGGAGGTTTCATATTGCTTGAGTTAAGCAGGTGGATTTTCAGTTGTTAGAGTTGGGTTGGTATGTACATAAATAATATTATTGGGTAAGCATCTCTTTCAGCATTTCGTTTAAAGATTGTAGTTGCAAGTTTCAGTTTGTAAAGTGTTTTTTCTTCAACATCATGTCAAGGATTGAATGCGGACTGAAGAATATGAAAAGTGGTTTGGAACTTCCCAATGAATAAGGCACTAGAGCTGTTAGTTCTTTGCTACACCACAAGGGCACAACATCCACATTGGAGCCATTATTATCCTTGATAAACACTAGGTTTGTTTTTGAGTCAATTAGGTTAAGTGACACAGGTTTTAATAGGATTTTTAAGTTTATGATTTTCAAAATTTCACATGTATGAAGGTCCTTTAGTGATGTTGAAAGAACATAATTAGTGTTTATGGGAGTCATTGTCATAGAAAAACCCCAAAATTTCATTCTCCACAAGTTGATCTAGTCATAATTTGATTTTGATAGTTTTACCCACTTTTGCAGCAAATCTAGTTCAAACAGGTCAAGATTCGCTATGAAAGTTCCTAAAACTTCTATAGCAAATATGCCTTCCCCAACACAGATTTTTCTACGAAAGTCAGTTCTTCTACTAACGGTAGGGAAAAGTGCACAAATTATAAAAAAGGGTTTGGTTAGAGTTTTTTAGAGCATATTGGCTCAAGATTGCTCCCTATTTTCATTTTCCATCATTTTTGAAATGCATGCTGCTCAATCCTCATATTCTCGTTTCACGTTTTCATTCTAATTTCTTGTCTCAAATACGCTTTTATCTCACCCTTGTGAGCTACTTTAGTTGTATTAGTATCGGTTTGTTAGTATTGGAGTCTATCTTTCTGTCTTAGGATAGATTGTATTAGTTTCAAAGGTCAGCGTATTGTCCCTAAAAAGGTTTTGCAGATGTGAGGGGAGGGGTTGTTCAATACATCCTGGATCCATGGCATAAAAAAAGAAGCAATATAAAGGAGGATATGTTTCCAGGTATAAGCCCATGGACATGAGGTTTCTTGGAGAAGGTTGCAAAGTCAAGTCAAAGACTTAGAAGCATGGATGGAAATGGTACAAGCTGAATTGTTGAAAAAGGGCCTAGAAATTATTGTACAAATTGATGATTCTACTCCATAAATATGGTAAGATGACACATTTTTTACTACAATATGGCTTATCCTATTATATGGGTATGTATATGCTGCTATAAATGTTTTTGAGGTGATAGAAGGAAGAAAGTGAAAAACCTCAGGAAACTAGTTACTTCTGTAGCAACTTCCAAACTTGAAGGCAGAAATTTGCTACGGATGTGTTATAGCTTTCCATGGAGGTAAACATTAGCCAAAATTTCAGAAAAAACAAGTCTCATTGTATGCGTTTAACCAATTAACCTCAAGGAAGACCCTGGAATAGTGAGAAAAGTTTAAAAATATGTAGAGGGTTTTTGAGATTTGCCACCAAAGTATGCTACCGAATTTCTCAAAATGATTGTTTTAGTAGTCAACTTCAAGCTAACTTTATGACCAAATGGAAATTCATTTTGGAACTCGAAAGGAGGTTTTTCTTTAGCAAAATCCTATCTCATGTTTTGCACATCCATTAGGGTTTGGAAAATATGTACTCATCTTTGAGGCCTATCTTACATAATTTTACATATTTGTGCAGAAATTTGAATTTTGCCTTGGTGGAGGTCTAGCTCAACAAGGTCAACATCTATGTGGCATGATGACACATCAGCAATCCAACACATTCAGAAAATAAGTTGGTTTCATTTTATAAGGGTTATTAAAAGAAATTTTTGAGCTATTTAATGATAGAAGAGTCTTTTTTGTGTACAAACTCTGCCAAACAAAATATATCCCTAGAAAGTCTCCATGTGATGTAATTCTATTAGAAATAGGTCTCTTAGGTAGGAATTCGAGGCTGGCCTATGTGGAAGACCATTGTATGAAGGCCTGACTCTTTATGTGGTGGAATTTTTCACTTTGTAGAGTGGATGAATGTTATGAGGAGGCTATTATGTAATTTTTCTTTATCAAGCTAATACACAATTTACAGCAGTTGTCTTCAAAACCTAAGATTCTTCTTGGCTTATGTATTTTTGTCTTTTCATTTTGTATATTTTCATCAGCTTCATGGTATTATGATTACTTGGATTTCATAATTTAATACTCCAACTTACTTCATAGGCTATATTTTGTTGTAAGAGTTATGTTTTAAGTCATTCGCCTCAGCTTCCATGGATGCAATTTTCTATTAATCGAAATACTTTAGCTCAATCCATGTCCAATGGTAGCCATCATACACTCTTCCTCCTACAAAAATCACATAAAACACAAAAATATTTAGCCATCTCCAATGTAGATCTTGTCTTGAGTATTCCATTGTTTTTTTCTTTGAGATAACTCCCTCTGATTGGAAGGGCTAACCTCCAATCCAAAGTGGCTTGAAATAGTTATGCTAGGTTGATGGTTGTCACATCCCAACTACTTGAGCCTCGTGATAACATTGTAAATAGTAGATTCTGTTTTTTTTGTTAATTAAATTATAAATACTTAGAAAATAGTGAGCATAAAATACAATGTACTCAAATAAACTTATGCAATCCAATAGAAGATATTATGAAGAAGGTCATCCCCAATTAATGTCACTTGATTATTAAAATAAATTTCATTTCAAATATATTATTTATAATACCAACAATATATATATTAAATTGGTTTTTAAAATGTAAACTGTAATTTGATTGACATTTTTTTACTAGTAATGTTTTCATATTACCTTTATTAGAATTTTTTGAATTGATTATTGGCTCAACCATCTCACTTGGATTGTATAAATGCTAATAAATTAATAACTATATTTGCAATATTCAATTTTCATCTCAATTTGAATGCACGTTTTATTCCAAAATTCTTTAAAGTGTGTTAAATTTAATTCATGTTTTTATTCATACCCAATATATTTTTGTTTGGTCTCATTATTAGTTACAATAAGACATATGTCTTACAACCTTGACAGAACTATTATATTTAATTATAGAGATTATAAGGTTTCACAAACATTTATTACATTGAGAGTAGGGTTTTTTTTCGAGAAATATATTCATTTTTTAAAATATTAATGTACACACAACACAGCTTTTTTGATGAAAAAAAATAAATATGTCAGAAATAGAATGCATAATGAAAATATAAGAGAAATAAACTAAATATAAAAAAAACACAAATAGCAATAAAAAAATTTGTAAATATAATAGTACAGGTAAATGAGAATAAAAAAACTAGAATGATATTAATTCTACATCCACCAAATGCCAGGTATCAAATCTCCCAAGATCCAAACCTCATTTTGAGTGCAAATCAGAATAAAATGTTGAAACATGAGTGATTTGATTATTCTAAATGTTTCATAAATACAGATTTGAGATAAATCTATAATGTTCCAATAATGTATTTCCCATTCTTCCAACTTCTTGGCATAGTACTTGATTTCTAACAGTCGCATTTTCAAAGAAAAAATTAGTAACTAGGTTCATATAGCATATTTATGTAACACCTCTAGTAGTGGCTTCCTATAGTAGTACTATATTTGTCATATATTCAACAACTAAAAACAAAATTGACTTTTGGATGATGTAGATTGTGTAAGTCCAAAGATTCTCTATGTCAATTCTGAAATACCCAAGGGCAATTGAATTATGTAAGCCAATTAAAATTTTGAATTCTAACATTTCTAATGAAAATTTGCTTAAAATTAATTAGGAAATCTTGCCAAAAGCTTAAAACCATAAAACGTTTAGATTATGGTATTTAATATAACTCCAATTCTAAATAGTTAAATAATTTAATAGTAATTAGCTTAATATTACTCAAACTAATTGATCAATTTTACTTTAGTTGATCTACTACATTTATTCATTTATTTGAAAATAAGAAACAAATAACTTTTATATAATAAGTTACATTTTTAATATAGAATAAAATACTTCATAATAAAAGATCTATCAAGACAAATACATGATTTAATATATGTATATATAATAAATATGACAAAAAAATTTGATGAAAAGGAGACATGACTCTAATGAAATAATTGATTGATGTGAGGTTTAAAAACTTCTGTTAAATTTCATAAGTTTATTTTGAGTACATTGTATATTGTTTTCACTAATATCAACAATATTTTGTTTGTATAATCTAGTAATGTGAACATACCCAAAATATTTTCTTTTAATGTAAATTTCAATTTTGAAATGTAAAATGTATTTTGATTGATAAAGAAAAAATTAATATTATCATTTTTATTTTAGCTCTATTACCATTTTATGAATTGATTACTAGCTCAACCATTTGCTTTCATCTATCTGACTTGGATTGTATAAATTCTATTGAATTAAGAACTTTATTTGCAATATTTATTTTTCACATAAATCTCATTATGATATGTGGAATGCACTTTTTAGTTCAAAATGATGTAAAGTATGTTAAATTTTTTTTTTTTTTTTTTAATGTAAATAATTTTTTTTCATATCTAATATAATTTTGTTTGATTTGATTATTATTTAAAAAAAAACATATGTGTTACAAACTTGACAATTCGATTATATAGGTTATAGAGATTATAAGATGACCAGGAGTTCATAAATTTTTCTCAAAATTCAAAGTTATAGGATTGGGTTGAAACTAGGATGGTTGCATGGATCTCATATTCCTGATTCTGGCATCGTGAATAGTTCAAAAAATGATGTCGTATGAGGGATATATTGTGTTCTAATAAAAAATCCAAATAGGTAGAAATTGTGACAGTTGACCAAGTTTGACTAGGATGTGTAGTCAGCAAAAAGGATGCATAGTCAGCAAAAGATAATATTCTAAGGAATATTCATTTCCTCATAACCAATTGGGGTTTGACAAGTGTACTTCTATATTGGTTGAATGAGTTGTACGTTTTGTTTGAAGAGCCAATCATAGGGTGACACATGGCCAGCCATGAGGCTGCCACGTGTCCTCGAAATATCATATCAAAATTTTGTTTGGATGACGTAGGAATTGACCGCGGGACCTCCCGCTTGTCACGCAAAAGAATTACTAACTGTTCTCTGCAATATTTCTATTTATGTTGCATTGAATACAAGTTTGGGGGTTGGAACCGCCAATGGTCCCAACTCGCCAGCAGTTCCACATTATGTATGTCACATGGTGGCATAAAAAATAAATGTTACAACCCAAATTTTATGCGTTGCCCACTAGCTAATAGTTACATTGTGTCACATGCAACAGTTAAAACAAAAACTTCGCGCGGTCTCTGTTAACCCATCTCTTCAACCCCAGTTCAAGCTTATCTACCATAGTTATATGCGAAGTTCCGCCAACAACAACCGGTTTGTAATCTTTGGTTTAGGGTTGGCATGTGGCCACCCAACCACTAACTTTAAATGTTGCAGTTAATTCTGGTGGAAAATTTGGAAGTGCGCCATTTTGGGCAGGATTCACTATTTTAGCTCTAGTTAAGTGGAGTCCTCCACTTTTAGTGGAGCTTTTCTAGGTGTAACTGGGAAAAAGAGTAGGAGACTCAATTTTCGCCCATTCTAAGTGAATGAAGAGTCATTTTCAACTAATTGGAGAACTCTTGAGCCATTGGTGCATAGAAAAATACCATTAGAGCACTGTAAATACATGTATTTGAAAATTTTTGAGCATAATGAAAGATGGGCATGCCATTGGGAGCTGGACCAGCAGATGTAACCTAGGAGGGGTGAACTGCTTCATCATGTCTGTTGTCTAAATTATATGTGGTGACTTATTTCTTTGTTTTACATTGTTGTTTAGTGTTATTTAATCTCGTTTTATGCTTCTAATTCACCTAAAATCATCTACAATTCATTGTTAAAATCCTCAATCTTTAAGAAAACTAATGAGACAAGTATGCACATGTTTATAAACTGAAAAGACACTTAGCACAACCAAAATAATACAGTCATTTCAGATCAGATTGGTATCATAGCTAGAGTTTATTCTCTGGTGTTGTTTAGTGAAAAGAATTGTTTAATTGTTTGCAAGTTTTAGGTACTTACTAGGCTCAATCTCAAAAGAAGAGAAGGAAAATTGGTGGAAGCAGAAGGGTCTCAAGAAGAGCCAAAGAAAAGGAGAGAAATATTGCCACAATCTTCACCACCTAGTTCACCTCCTAAGGAAGCAGAAGCTACATTAAGTATGCCTCAAGAGGAAGGGGAAATCCATGAAGAAGTTGATCCCAAGGAAGAAGAAAGAGTGTTCAGGAAATAATTTCTTGACATCACTGAGATAGTTAGAATCCTTCATCAAGAAAGGAATGAGAGACTAGAAGGAGAAGGATCTAAACTTCACAAGGAAGGACAAGGATCTTCAAGAGGTCACAATGATGAAGATAATTCAAAGAAGGGAAATGGAGGAAATGGAGGCAATGGAGAGCCATCATCCTCACCCTCATCATCATCATCCTCTACTTCTTCTTTTTAAAACTTGATGTTAAGTTTGAATTGTCAAATTTTAATGGTGAATTCAATGCAGAAAATCCTGATAATTGGATTAGGTAATTGGAGGTCTATTGAGAATCCATAATCTTCAAGATGATGATACCAAAATTTAATTAGCTTCATTGAGAATTGAAGGTGCAACACTTTTTTTGTGGGAATCCAAGACAAAGGAGGAGATTAAGAAACATGGTAAGATTATTCTATCATGGCCAAATTTAATTACTGCAATAAAACAGTTTTATCCATTAGCTCATACGCATAAAGTCATAATGAACTAGAAAAACTTTAGGTAATTGAAGGGACAAAATGTGCAAGAATACACCCAAGAATTTAGGAGAAGAGCTCTCTTATTAGGGGTAGATTTGCAGAGCCAAGATACTTTGCTCAAGTACATAGGAAGCTTACATAGCTACCTAAAACATATTATTCTCATGTTTAACCACACCATTCTAGATGAAGTATGTGTTCAGGCGAGACATCTAGAAGCTAGAGTGAAGAACATTTCTGAAGAGCATAGAAAGAAACCTTTTAAGGGTAAAG
The DNA here is from genome assembly GCA_034641835.2 of Pinus albicaulis. Classification (NCBI taxonomy): domain Eukaryota; kingdom Viridiplantae; phylum Streptophyta; class Pinopsida; order Pinales; family Pinaceae; genus Pinus; species Pinus albicaulis. Next base: position 1,703,323,231 of record CM076575.1, on the reverse strand, counting down.
CCAAAGAAAAGACCTCAAAAGGTTTTAAAAAAAAATGCATCTGTTAAGAAAGAGGGAGAAAAAGTGGTTTGTAAATTTTTTTTAAAAGAAGGCCATGTGAAACTCATTGTTGGAAATTACATCCTAAAATGAGGCCAAAGAAACCCAATAACAAAGGGAAACAGAAAACTGCTACTACAGCTCAACGTGATTTAGGATCTGATTCAGGTGATGAATATAAGATTACAACCATGGGATTGAAGAACATGAAGGGAAAATAAATTGAAACTAAACCCACTACTAGTACATCAAACTGTCATATACATACTCCAAATGAAGAAGAAATAATAGAATTGTTTCATGTGAGGGTCATATCTAAACATACCAATATTGACACATTGTTTGACATTTGGTCACAAGAAAACTTAATATATGAAGAATTGGTCAAGAAACTTAACTTTGAGACCATACCACGTCTAAAACCATATACATTAGGCTTGATTTTTAAGGATGAAAATTTGCAGGTTTCAAATAAATGCATATTGTGATTTTCAATCACTGCAAATTTTATTGACACAGTTGAATTAGATGTGGTTTCGCTTGACATAACAGGTATTGTGTTGGGGATTCATTAATTTTATGATAGGAAACCGATATTCCATCTCCATGAGAACAAATATCATTTATTCAAATATGGCAAGAGTTCATTATTAGAGAACATCACAAGAAGAAAAACACTGCTATGGTAAATGCCGGACAGGTAAAGAGGCTGGTAAATTCAAGTAAGAATTTTTCTCTTCTTATGATTAAGCCTAAAGGTGATATTAATAATAAACCATTTGAGGCATGTGATCCTAATTTGAAATCATATTTATATGATTTATTTAATGCACATCATGAGATGTTTTGGGAGCCAACATGATTGCCTCCAAAAAGAGAGATTCAACATGAGATTTAGTTGTAGAAAGATTGTCCTCTTCCAAACATCAGTATGTATCGCATGTCGATAATGGAGAATACTGAAATAAAGAGGCAAATCAAAGATATGTTGGACAAAGGAATCTTAAGTCCAAGCACCTTGCCATGCGGTTCACCCATAGTATTGATACCAAAGAAAGATGGGACTTGGCGCATGTGTGTAGATTTTCGACCTTTGAACAAGATTACGGTAAAAAATCGTTACCCACTCCCAAGGATAGATGATTTATTTGATCAGCTGAAAGAAGATTTTTCTTTTCATTAAGTTAGATTTACGAAGTTGATATCATCAAGTAAGAATTGCAGAAAGTGATATATGGAAAACTACAATCAAAACCAAACAAGGACTCTTTGAGTGACTAGTTATGCCATTTGGTTTGTGTAATGCACCAACAACTTTCATGCATGTGATGGATAGCGTTTTGCGTCCATTACTTGATGAATTTGTGATTGTGTACTTCAATGACATTTATTTTTAGCAAAACAAAAGAATATCATGTCTTGCATGTGAATAGAATGCTTGATATTTTGAAGAAAGAGAAATTGTTTCTTAAGATGTCAAGGTGTGAGTTTGGAAAGACTTCTTTGGTCTATTTGGGACATATTGTAGGAGGAGGAGAGTTGATAATTGATCCTTCTAAAGTGGAAGCCATTGTGAATTGGCCCACACCCAAAACAGTAACCAAGGTAAAAAGTTTCTTAGGTGAAGCTCAACATTGGAGAAAGTTTATTGCTAACTTTTCTTCCATCGCAGCTCCTATACATGTAGTGACAAGTGTAAAGAAAGGCTTCCAATGGGGAGGAAAACAACAACAAGCTTTCGAAGCTTTAAAAGAAAAAATCAGTTCAGCTCCAGTCCTTTCATTACCAAATTTGAGACAACCATTCAAGATTCAAACCGATGCTAGTGATTATTCCATGGATGCAATACTTTTGCAACATTGTAAGTTTATCTCTTTTCATTTTGAAACATTTAATGGTGTTGTGACAAATTATCCTACATATGAAAAATAACTATATGCATTGGTACAAAGTGTCAAGAAGTGGAAACACTACTTGATGGGTAAAGAGACTATTGTACACACCAATCACCAACCATTACAGTACTTGCAGTCGCAAACAAAATTGCATCAATCAAGGAATTTCAGGTGGATGGGAATTCTTCAACAGTTTCACTTGGTTATAAGCTACAAGAAAGTTATTTTCAATAAATTTGCTGATATGCTTTCAAGACCAATCATTAGTGCATCTAATTTACTCAAAAATGATTATGTTGTACATGAGAGTTACATAGAAAAATATGCACATGACATTGATTTTCAAGATGTGTATGCTAGTTTGAGTGAAGGGAATCAAGTTGAAGAAAAAGATTATCACATGCATAAAAATTTGTTATTTCATTTGGGCAAGCTGTGTATACCACAAGGAGAGAGGCTAAGTGTCATGAGAGAATCACATTCATCTCTTATTGTGGGACATGCTGGGGTAAGCCAAACATTGGCGCATCTACAGAGGTATTTCTATTGGCCTCGCATAATAGATAGTGTGTCACGTGCATCTACAGAGGTATTGCTATTGGCCTCACATGATAGATAGTGTGTCACGTTTTATAAGAGGTTGTTCTATGTGTGCAACAACTAAGCATAGTAATAGGAAGCTTGGGTTGTACACGCCACTACCAGTACCATCAAGGCAATGGGAGAGTGTCTCCATGGAATTTGTTGGAGGTCTACCTATGTCAAGAAAACATCATGATTATCTTTATGTAGTTGTGGATAGACTCAGTAAAATGTGTATACTTATGCCATGTAAGAAAACCATTACTACTAAAAAATGGTTGAAATTTATTTTCAACATGTTTGGGTTCATTTTCGATTGCCAACTTCTATTATTAGTTGTTGGGAAAAATACTAAGAGGGGGGGGTGAATCAGTATTTACTGCATATTCAAAACTTTTACTTTTTCACTCTCTAAAACCCATACGCTACTTTCCTTTAATAAACTCGCGTATATACGCGGATATCCTTCATGAAACTCGCGTATTAGCAGAGATCTAAATATGCAGAAGTTTGTTAACTTAGTTCTTTGCAATATTCATTCATCTGATGTTAAGTTATCAGTAAACATGTGCAGTAATAACAAAATAAACCATCACACAAAGCATCACACATGAACACCAGGATTTTTAGGTGGAAACCCAAATCGGGAGAAAACCACCGCTGCAGTTGCTCAGCCTTCAATATTTTATTATAGAGAAAACATCTTACAACATATGTGTTGGTGCAGACTTGACCAGCACGCAGGCACCCACCTGCGCTCGTTTACCAGCCTCTCCTGGAAGGGAGCTCCAACCCCCTGACTCGTTTACCAGCCTCTCCTGGAAGGGAGCTACGACCCCCCGATCTCGTTTACCAGCCTCACCTGGAAGGGAGCTACAACCCCCTGACTGAAGGCTACAACCCTCAGCACCCCTTTGGACCACGTTTCATCAATTTTCACACTGGATCCAACAACTTCAATAGACCACAACTTGTAGGCCACATTTCATCATATTTTCAGACTGGACCCTCTCCATACTTTTAAGCACAGTCAACCATGAAACAGATACATATAACTCACTGACAGATATCAGTAAACCAGCAGAACAGATCAGACATTTCTTACCACAGACTTCAGCAAACCCTAGTTTGCATACGCGCTTTCCTTTCACTGATGTCGCATATATACGCGCTCCGTTCACATAAACCAGCGTATACTTCTGTACATATTACAGATCTAATTTCATTGCGCATACGCGCTTTCTCTTCAGCGAAGCCGCGTATATACGCGCTTCCTCTTCGGCGAACTAGCGTATGGTTCTTCAGACTTTTATGTCATTGCAATTCTTCACAACAGATACATCACTTCATATTTTACCCTTTACCTCAGACAGATGTTCGCCTCATCACAGATCTAATCATTCCATAAGCAGATCTAGCAAATACAAGTACATTTCAGATCTAGATCCCCTTCTTCATCATTGGTGCATCATACATTCAGATTTATCATTCAACTGTAACCCTTTCCATTCAGATCTACTTCAGAGAGAAGTATTCATTCAAGCTCAGACATCTTGCACCCACCCTTATGATTTGCACAATGAATTTTTTCTCTTTATATAGGTTTACCCTTTTTCAATACCATGAGCCAAAACCACATTACTTCCGATGGTATTCCTGGACGGGGTCATTTAGACGAATCATTACCCAATACAATGGGTCAATACCATGGTGGTTACCCCTGGTTTTGCACTTATTGAGCGCTTTTTCCCATACGCGACTTGTCACGTTCTTTCCCGCGTGCATACGCGACTTCACCTAGACATATCCGCGTATGCCTTGAGACATACTCTTTTCATCATAGATCTATCATATATTGAATTCCTTTCTTCATTGCCTTCTGTATTCTCTGTAGATACATCAGATTTACCTCATCAAGGATATATTCTATCAAGCACAACTTCATCAAGTAAGTTATCATCATCTTCATCAAGTGGGTTGCCATTTAAGGACAACACTCAGCATCAAACATTATTTCACATCAGATTTACATCATTTACCAAGTCCATCAAGTCAAGAATAACTTCATCAGGTGATTTGCCATCAAGGACAACACATGTCAATAATCTCATGTCTTCATCTTGATTCAGTGGGTTGCCATCAAGGACAACACTCTGCATCATATTGCCAACATTAGTGACAGGGATTCAAATTTCATTGGTAATTTTTGGTCAAATCTATGGAGAATTATGGAAACAAAGTTGAAAAGGAGGACCGCTTTTCATCCACAAACATATGGAAAAACCGAGGTGGTGAATAGAACCGTTGTGCTTCTATTGAGAGAATATTGCAACAAACATCCTAAGTTGTGGGATGAACAACTGCGTTACATTCAGCACACTTACAACCAGGCAAAGAAATCTTCAGCAGAAACATCACCTTTTGAAGTATGCTTTGGGTATTTGCCAAAATCGCCATTATACTTCATCTCTGGGAAGATATTGCAATTGATGGCCATAATGATATTGACAAGGCTCAAAATTTCATTGAGAAAATTCAGATTATAAATCAACAAGTTCAAGAACAACTTGATAAAATTTAAAGAAAATACAAAGAGAGGCATGATAAACATCGAGTTGATCACAAGTTTCAAGAGGGAGATGAGGTATGTTTGCACATTAGAAAAGAAAGGATGTAGGGGGGAGGTAAAAAGCTCAAACCCATTCATTATGGTCCATTCAAGATCATAAAGCAAGTTGGTAATAATGCATTTCAACTTGACTTGCCTTCTTATATGCAAATGTATTAAGTTGTTAATGTTGAAAATTTATGTTTGTATGAGCCACCTTTGATCGATGATCAAGGAACTAATGTTCAAGATTTCTCGCCAGAATTTCTAGATGAGCTCAAAGAAGATACAATTCATGACAGGAGGACAAGAGCATCCAAGAGGGGAAGTGTTGAATACCTTCGAGTTGGGCTCAAAGGCACTAAACCAAACAAGGAAAAATGGATGGAGGTTGGAAAGGTGAGGGATTTGTACCCTCATCTACTAAACAAGTAATCAAGTCTTTTGGGGTCCAAAATTTTCCCAATGGGAAGGAGTGATCAAGAGTTCATAAATTTTACTCAAAATTAAAAGTTACAGGATTTGATTGAAAAAAGGATGGCTGTGTAGATCTCATCTTCCAAATTTTGGTGTCACGAACGGTTCGAAAAACCGATGTCGTATGAGAGAGATATTGCATTCTGATCGAAAAGTCAAACAGGTAAAAATTGCGATAGTTGACCAAGTTTGATTGGGATGCACAGTCAGCAAAAGATAATATTCTGAGGAATATTCCTTTCCTCATAACCAATTGGGGTTTGAAAAGTGTTGCTTCTATATTGGTCAAATGAGTTTTATGTTTTATTTGAAGAGCCAATAATAGGGTGACACATGGCCAGCCCTGAGGCCGACACATGTCCCCGAAATGGCATATCAAAATTTTGTTTGGAGGCCGCAGGAATCGACCGCGGGACCTCCCACCTGGTACGCACAAGACTGACCGACTGTTCGCCGCAATTTTTCTTAACTTATTGGTATGTTCTTTATATTTATGTTGCATCGAATACAATTTTGGGGGTTGGAATCACCGGCGGTCCTAACCTGCTAGCAGTTCCACATTATGTATGTCACATGGTGGCATAAAACAATAAATGTTACAACCCGCAGTTTATGCGTTACCCGCCAGCTAAAGGTTACGTTGTGTCACATGCAACAGTTAAAATGAAAAACCCTACGCGATCTCTGCTAACCCATCTCTTCAACCCCGATTCAAGCTTATCTACCATAGTTATATGCGGAGTTCCACCAACAGAAACTGGTTTGTAATTCGTGGTTTGGGGTTGGCATGTGGCCACCCAACCACTAACTTTAAATGTTGCAGTTAATTCCAGCGGAAAATTTGGAAGTGCGCCATTTTGGGTGAGAGTCACTATTTTAGCTCCAGTTAAGTGGAGTCCTCCACTTTTAATGGAGCTTTTCTAGGTGTAACTTGGCAAATGAGTAGAAGACTCAATTTTCATCCATTTTGAGTGAATGAAGAGTCATTTTTTACTAATTGGAGCATTCTGGAGCCATTGATGCAAAGAAAATAGCCATTAGAGCACTGTAACTATATGTATTTGAAAATTTTGAGCATAATGAAAGATGGACATGCCATTGGAAGCTAGACCAGCAGATGTAGCCCAAGAGGAGTGAACTGCTTCATCATGCATGTTGTGTAAATTATATGTGGTGACTTATTTCTTTGTTTTACACTGCTATTCATTGTTATTTAATCTTGTTTTATGCTTCTAATTCACCTAAAATCATCTACAATTCATGGTTAAAATCCTCAATCCTTAAGCAAACTAAAGAGACAAGTATGCACATTTTTATAAACTAAAAAGACACTTAGCATTGCAAAATTAATACAGTCATTTCAGATCATAAAGTTTTAAAAATATTTTTTACATTGAGTGTAAGGGAATTTCTTTCTTTCTTTCTTTCTTTCTTTTATACAAAAAAAAAAAAAACACATTCATTTTTAAAAATCTCTATGTTCCAACAACCTTTCTTATCAAAAGACATAAATATGTGATAAACAAAATGCATAATGAAATTAAAACAGAAATCAACTAAATATAACAAAAAAAAAACTATCCATAAAACAAGCATAAATATAATAGTACAAATGAAGTAACAATAGCTAAACTAGCATGATATTAATTCTATATCTACAAAATGCCAAGTTGTATCAAATCTCTCATGATATTAATTCAATATCTACAAAATGCCAAGTTGTATCAAATCTCTCAAAATTCAAATGTCACTTTGAGTGCAAAACCAAAAAAAATGTTAACCTTGAGTAATATTTTTACTCTAAAAATACTTAGTAAATCCAAAATTAATACTCCTAACAATTTTATTTATATTAATTGAAATTCCACATCTTTATAAATAAAAATATTCATAATATTTTTAAATTTTATTAATGTAGATATACATTTGACATTTTTTTGTACATACTTTATAATTTTTTAAATTTCTGATGTGATATTCAAAACATCGATTATATGTATCTTAAAAACTAATTTGTTGTAAATATTAGATTCTTATATGTTGTTTACTTAAAATATGAACACATTAATATATTATGAAATTAGTAAAATGAATTCCAAAAATAATCTTGAAATTACTCCATAATAAATTAAAATAGATGGGTATCAATATTGTAATTACGATTTATAATCCATAGCCCTCGAAGAATAGTTTAATTATACTGTCGGCCAACCTAACATCGTTCTGTTTTGTATAAATGAAGAATGGCTTACAATATTGAATGCATAGTTTTCTCTCCAATAAGGTTTTCCGTTTAATTTAATTCTGATTTTCTGCGTACCCTAGGCACTGCAGCAATCCTTCCGAAACAATGCAATTCAATCCTTCTCATTTCGACCCTCGCAATCCTTTCCAAGGAAAGCAAATCAATCCAAATTTCGACCCTCAAAATCCCGAAAGGTTTCAGCTCCCTTTGTCCAGAACGCACCTTTCGCTCATGCCAGAGCTTCAACAAAATATGTTCTCCCTCCCTGTGCAAACTAACGACAACCATTTTCAAACTCATAATTCCTCTGTTGCTAATCATCCCAACAAAACCGTTTTAAGTAACATTTTGGGTTCAGCTCCACGAAGTTCAAACACCTCAGAATTGTCATCTCTCTCTAAGAACGGGAAGTTGGTAAAATCTACAAAGATGGAATATACAACTATCATAAATCCGGTAAAGCTTTTAAGTCAAATTCTACAAGAAAAGTCGAGGAATCCTGAGAGCGCTGAAAAAATTAGACCTGTGAAAAATCAAGGAGGAATTCTGAGATTACTGAAAAAATCAAACTCTGGAAGTTGGCAAACTCTACAAGAAAAATCAAGGAGGAATTCTGAGGGTGCTGAAAAAATTAGACCCAGAGAATCTGTGGATAGTAACAGCATTTTGGATACGTGGAAGGATTCAGCTCCACTAAGTTCAAACACCTTAGAAATGTCATCTCTGTCTAAAAACAATAAGTTGGCAATTTCTAAAGAGATGGAAAATACCAGTGTCATAACTACGGTAAAGCTTTTAACTCATTGTAAATTCCTATAATTTATTATTTTAGTGATACAGCTTCAGAATTTCTATGCATTTTGTGCTGTTTCAAATTTAAAGATAATGAGTCGTTACAATCTGCAATGCTAACTGAGATAATATGCTGATAATTTTGATAATAATGTGCGCTAAATTATCGGACTTATGGTAACAATTTTAATATTAATATGTTCTAATTTATCTAATTTACTGTATGCAGGGCATGGACTCCTCAAAAAATATTGTTGTCAATGGTCACAACATTAAATCAGAAGAATCCATGAAATCGAAAGTGAAATCAACGAAGAATTCTGTGAATGGTGAAAACATTAAACCAAAAGAATCTATTGATGCCATAGCTGATAAACCAGTAAAAGAGTCTTCAGGCATGGACATTAAGTCCCACGAATCAAGGAAATCAAAAGAGAAGTCAAGGAAGAATTCTGTGAATGGTGAAAAAATTATACCCAAAGAGACTATGGATGCCAGAGCTGATAACTCTTTAAAAGAGTCTTCCCTCAAGGACAGGGTGATATTGGATTTCAAGTTAATTGAGGATTATATAGAAAATGTTGGTCATGATTTAGATGACGACTGGGAAGTGATAGACAAACCGAAAGATATAGATATGTGAAAATATATCAGAAATTAAAAATGAAAACGAAAACAGTATTTTAGGTAGAAAATTACTCAAAAGTCATTTGAGTATGGGTATCTTGACATAGTTATTTTAGCTACGACTTTAACTTTTAAAGCTAAATCATTGTAGCTACAGCCAAATATTTGTATTCATAGCTTGTGCCATATTTTTTTTTGTTGCTAGTGATTTATGTAGATCTATTTGATTTAATATTAAATTTATAAAAATAAGGGCAATGCTGTAATTGGATTTATCATCTCTTCTTTATCATTTTAGCATACCAACTAATTTTACATAAATGTACCAACTAATTTTACATAAATGTACATGTATTCAAGTTGATCAATAAATTCTCTTCTATAAGCCACTACAACACTTTCTTTACATGCTCAAAGTCCTAGGCTTTGTTTTTCCTAAAAAATTAAAATGCTATCCAAGTACATTGCAACAACAACTTTTCCAAGAATGGTTTCTAGAACTCACTCATTATCTTGATTTATGTGATAAGGTCATTTGTTAGCAGAGATGGCTTAAAGAACCATTAGAACAATCCATCCTTTACTTTGAAACAAATATTCCACTCATCACCTTTCCTTATCCATATTTTATAATATATCTTTGTCAATAGGTACTCATGGTTACCCTATTAATGGCTCTACTAGAATATGTGCACATTTCCTATTCTCCAATCCTCTTTAGAGTTAATACTACCACTGGGGATGATAAACCACTAGGAATTAGCTGGGTTGAGAACTTATTGGTAGGTTGAGGCACTTCGATGTTAGCTAGGATGATAATACATAGTGTAGCCTTGGGCTAAGAACACAGGTGCAAGTACCATTGGGAAATTACTACACAAGAGCACTCTTACTTCTACAGTAATACAACTGATAAGTGTCCTTTTTATCCATACATATCCTTCTCCAAGATTAAACTGAGACTCTTTGTGCCATGCATGAACCTTATGTTGTTTTGTTGTTGGTTGAGAGCCACTGCAGTGTTATAACTGGGAAATGTTGAGACACATCTAAGAAATGTTCTTTTACCATTGTATGTGAGTGATTAGTTTAGAATAATTGAGAAATTTACCTCTTCAGACTCTGAATCTAGATTTGGGGTGATTAATTGCAAGAAAGAAGAATAGTGCAATCATCTTATGGTTGGGTGGATAGTTTAAGTTCCTCTCTTACTTTCCAATCATCTAAATGTAAGATATGTATGTACTTGCATTTCCATGTTACTTGTGTTGATTTATTGTACATGATGATTGGCTTCCACAGGGATGTTGTATATCTCTAGGTTTTGCAATGCAAGGGTAAGATTGAATTAGATGTTTTTTAAATGTTCTTGTATAGACTATTTGTTATACTCATGAATACATAATGTAGTAATAGGTTCGTATTCATGATTTATTTCCCAGTGGATAGGTTCTGTGCTTATTTTTCTCTATTATGATATTGTGTGATTTGTTTACTTGTATTCATGGTTGGTTTTGTAATAATAGGCTTATGTAATCGGTGAATATCCCAATTAGGTTGATTGTATTTAAATTTTACTTTACCAATCTGCTTGTATGTCTGGTCACCCATGAGAAGGATGAAAAGAGTTTTCAAAAACACAGGGAAAATTTTATTTGTGTCCCCAAAAACTGATTGAATGCAAATATTGTGAGAAATATGACAAGAACTCATTGTCTCTGTACTCTATTGATTTCCACAACTTAGGAGAGATAGTCACAAATTCATCTAAGTGTCGAAAGGGAATTGAAGGAGGGGAGCTTCCTACCATATAGCAATGTGATTCTCGTTCTTGTCCTTGAGGTTGAGAGCTTTTTCCATTTCAATGTAGACTCAGGAGATGGAAGCTGCGAGATAGATTGTTTTTCAACAAGAGGAAACATGTCTATTGTGGCCTCACAAGTGGGCTTTAACCCTTATGTGTCCCAACGAAAGGGGGCGAGCCACGAGAGGAGAAAACATTAGTTAAGTTGTGTAAAAATATTTTTCATGGTCATAGCCCTATAGGGGGTGTCCCTATTGTTTTACAATGGAATATCAGTTGGGGCATGATTTTGTGCAGGCTTGAAACTCGAGCTCTACAATAAGTCTGAAAAATAATAACGATAAGTTGTTTTTCACAAGGAGTCCAGACCTTGGTGGTTTCCAGGCCATAAATAATGTGGGATGAGGGAGGTGTGATATGTGGTAGGAATAAGGGGTATTTCTAGAGGACCAAGTGGCATGTGGTGCTAGCAAAGGAGGATACATAGTGGCATGATGTCATCATAGCATCATTGTGTTAGTGTCAATTTTTGCATCCTTCCACTAGTGATAAAATAAACTTGTTCATGTCATGTTAGGGTCCCATTTTGAAATTTTTGTCATTCCATTAGGTCATCATGCAAAAATTTGGTCACTTGGTGCAGTTTTAGGTATGATCTCACTCCTTACAAAATTTTACTACCTGTTGGTTCATTTCACCACTTTGTTGAGTGTACCATCAATCATGAGTTATCATCGTCATTTTAGTCATTTTCATCATGGTTTTATTCAATCAGATTCTCCATTAGGTCTTAGGGTTTCGAAGGTCATCAAAACACCATTTCATTGCACAAAATCCCAACAAATGAAGGAGTGCCATTAAGGAAATTTCATCAGTAAGTTTAATTTGTAAATTTGATTTCAGAGCAAAATGTAATTTTATTTTCCTAATTTGTAATAAGTTCTCAAAGTTCCAAGTATTTGCACACTCAAAGTTCTATCAGTAGATAATCCAAAGTTCCAAAAAGTCAATCAGTGTTCCTAACTCATCAAAAGATGAAATTCAATGATCAAATTCAGAAATTAAAAGATAAACAACAATGAAAAGTAAATTTCAAGAAAGGAAAGGTGGGTCCCAATGTTGTTTAATAAAATTTCTCCAAGTATAAAGGCTCCCAAAGACCAAGAAGTCATTCATTTGCATCTTCAAAGCATCAAGCTCTGAGCCTCCCAAGCAAAAAACCAAATTTTCCTTCAGAAAATCGAAATATGGGTCTTTTGTTGCCCTTTTTCCACAGGCGCTTCTCTTTTGCAGGAGACCATGCTGCACTTTTCCCAGTTGCTCACTGCGCTTTTTCTCTATATGTTGTGCTTTTTGCAGAAAGGAGCCATGGTCCCTAAACTTCATTGCAGATATTTTCATCATCAGTTCAGGGTTTCTACAACTATTTTCAAGTATGTGGCGTCTCCATAGCCCTTCCTTTCAGCTTGTGGTATCAATTTCATGGTGTATACCCTCCATTACATTTTATGCCATGTTTTAAGAAATTGAAACCCTACTTCATAATTTATAAACTTAATTGTTCTCCCCAGGACCAATTCACCTTCCCTGTACCCTAACTCACTCCCCACCACCCATACATCTACTAATTTCCAATTCCCAAGGACTCTTTCCTAAACCCTACCACCCTAGTTGTGCTTTCTTAGGGAGCTAGATACCTCCCTGTAATAAAAATTTTGTACCCTATTTCCCTAAATATTTCACCCTCCCATTAATTCCCTAAGCTCCCTAATCCCTTCATACACTCCCCCAAATTTTCCCTCACCCATCACAATCCCCTAACCCACTCTACTACTTTCTTTCCCTTCCCCTTCTTCCCTAAGATTTTCAAAGATAAAATGTGCATAATGGAGAAAGAAAGAAACATAATGGAGGAGGAAATAAATGCCATAGAATAAGACAGCATGCCTCCTCCATTTGCCCAACATATTTACCACAATGTTGCCCAACCTCCTTATTATTTGTATTCGTAGCCTAGTGTTCCAGCTCCTCCAGCATTAGCACCTCATCCTCCCTTGCCTTCTCAACCCTCACAACAACAGCCACCACCCCCCAGAGTCAAGTGTATGCACAACAAGGTGCAAATAATCCTCCTACTTCAAAAAAGAAGAGGAAAGGCCACCAAAACCAATATTCCCTACGTAATCCAAGACCCAATCCCCAGGGGAATGCACCTAACATGAAAACCCAACAACAGGGCACTCAACCCAAGCAGGACAAGCCAGTTTTCACGAAAAAACCTTGTTCTTGTTGCGATGTCTATGGTTACTACGCCCAAAATTGTCCTATCTTACTTCAAATGCGTCAGATGTGTGAAGCTCAAGTAGCATCACGAGGACAACAAGCCCCCCTTTCATTTCCTCCCAATGTTGCACCTATACAACCAGTTGTGTTTACCAATCCTTTCCCCCAACAAGGATTTGTGGCTACCCAACCCCGTGAAATTCAAGCGGCCACTCAACCTCCTCTATCTAGTACCTTCGATTACCAAATTATCATGATGAAATCTGACCAACCCATTACCGTTGACCTCAACCTTGAAACTTGGTCCCATCAATACAACAAGCTCCCCACTACGTCTACCCTTGAGCCCCCTTCTTCATGTCCCAAAGAGGCTCTTTCGAAACCCAATGGTCCTTTACTGATCCCTCAGCCTAAGGCAGAGTTCCATACCAATATCCCCAAGGGACCATTACGTTGAAACGCTACTTCTAGTAAAGCTTCCCATTCGTATAATATAGTAGATGACTTGGCGCAATCCCTTGCTACCATGTCAACGCTGGAAGTCCTCCAGTCATACCCTTCACAATGAAAATCTCTACTAACTACCATGGGCACTGTGGATCGATGTTGGCCGGTCAAAACTCCCCCCCCCCCTTCCTACCTCCATTTCCTTCCAAATCGTTGTCAAGATCTGGAATGCCAATGTCTCCCATTGTATCATTGATGAGGGGGCATCCACCTATGTGATGTCCAATTCAGTTTGGAAGCAACTTGGATCTCCTAAGTTGGCCCCTTCCACTATCACCCTCCGAGCGTGGGATGGCCACTCTTCCCAGCCCCTTGGAATTTGGCATGTTCCACAATTGTCCTATTACTCTTGCAAGCAAGACATTTTGTGTTGATTTAGAAGTCATTGATGCCCCCTTAGACTACAACATTCTTTTGGGTCATAACTACATTTATGCGATGTCTTCTGTCCCATATGCAGTTCCCTATAAGATGTGCTTTCCTCACAATGGAAATATTGTCACCATTGACCAGTTGACATATTATGAACTAAAGTCTCAGACCTCCCATGAGTCCATCATCTCTTCGGTGGCCACTAAACAAGCAGTCGAACCTCCGACTAATGTCTCACTTGAAGTCTACAAAGAATCCTCTTGGCTTGGTTCATTCCCTGGTCTCTCTCCTCCTATCTCTGATCCCAGCTCGTCGAACTTTTTCATGATGCAATCATCTCAGTCTGACCTCAAATGGACTGGTTCGACTAGTCCTTAGTCTCGCCCTCAGTAGCCTCCTCGACTCAACCTTCCCTCCTCAAGGCCCCTCATCTGCAGCTGGTATCAATGAGAATATCTACCCTTATGGAATGATTCCTCTTGACCTTAACCACCTGGAGTTGTCCTGCCTGGCCATTACCCCTTCGGTAAAATATCATTTCTAGATTCCCCTCCTGGAGTATTTGCGGTACCTATTATGTCTACATTATCTCTTCCTAACATGACCCAAGGGATCCCAGTATGATGCATTGATCCCCTAGCCACTATCCCACTTGGTCAGCCCAAACCTTACCTTAATTTTACCCCGGTACAATTGGTCACCATGACCCCTCCCTTTGCTTCTGTGCCTAGCCACCTCAACAGGAACCTACTCTTGTTGTGAAAGCTTCGGGTGAGGGGACAAAGCTCGCAAGAAGGCACCTAAGGACAAGGCTTCCAAAACAACCACTACTCCTCAGCCTCAAATTCTCACCTCATTGTGTGCTTTGTGTGATGTTGTCGGTCATGCAACCCATTATTGTCCTGAATTGCCTTGCATCAAGCCCATGGTTAATTTCGTGATTCCTAAGTCTAAGGTCCTTGAAGCCTATGTTTCTTCCTTGACTGCAGCCAAGAATCCCAATACTATTCACACCAACCACCCCTATGCTTTGTGTGATTTCCATGGCCATTATACCCATCTTTGTCCCGGCATCAAGCATTACTACACCTCTTTCAAAGTACTTCAGGAGTACGAGACTGAACAAAACCATACTGCCTCTTTAGTTTGCATTTATCTTTCATATTTTTCAGAGCCCTTTCTTGTTTTACAGGGTCTCTTTGGTTGTACTTATATCTCATGTACTCAGATATTATTGTATAAGTCCTGGCTATTTTCCCAGGCACAATATGTATGTGGGATCCATTATCATGTTTCTATATGGCCCATTTTTATGCCAGCATGTACTATATAGTTCATTCCCTTATTTGTTGGATGCATTATTCTTTTTACTTTGTTATCTCATCGGGCATAGGTATGCCTCCTCCACCTCATGTAAAACAGGTACACACTCATAAAAGAGAATTGTCACACCTGTAAGTCTCACCTCCTCAAGGTCTTATCCTATAGCACTTTAAGTCTACCTCATATTTTTCTCTCTTTGACTCCCCTTTTGGTGTCTAGTGATTGAGTTCTTACAACGTACTTCAGCCATACGATTAGATCCTAATGCTCGCACGTTGGGGGGAAATCAGTTACACCAATTTTTGGTCATCTAACCTGTTACTATTAGCTTGACCAAAGTACACCATGTAAGACCAATTTTACCCTAGTAAAATTGCTTTCACTATGAAAAATAACTTAGTAATCCATAATTTATTCAGTTTTTTATGGTCTAAACAGGAAACCCCATGAGGAATAATTGAATAAATCCTTATTTGTTTGATTTTCCTCAAGGGATAATTAATTAAACAACAGTTTAATTAATATTCCTTCTCATATTTAACCCAAAACAGGAAAATGAGTTAGATAAATCACTATTTATCTTATTATTTTCTAGGAATAATTATTTAAAAGATTGTTTAAATAGTATTCCTTGTTAAATTTGACTAATTATTTATAAATAATTGAATAAATCATTATTTATTTAATTATTACTCAACCACATTCTTAAAATAATAAATAAATCATTTATTTATTTATTTTTTACAAATAAAGGGATTTGACCAAATTCAAATTATTTTTCCCTCCAATAAAAATAATAAAATATTCCATAAAAGTTGGATCTAGATTTGGTTAATGATATTTTAACTATGCACCAATATCTAGACTAACTCAATATTTTGCTATAAATAGAAGGATTTTTCCATTCATTCACTACCCTTTTTTGCCTAAAGATCACTCTGGATCTATACTTTGGGTCTGACTTTGATCCTCCATCATTGTCAAATTTTTCTACCTTTTGCTTGTGAAATCCCTTTGAGTTCCATTTTTGTCTGGGTTTTATACACCATCAAGAGAGAAATATATTAGATCTAAAGCGTTGAGGACATACAACAACCCATCCCATTGAGGGGGACTGGTAACATATTTCTATGTTCCCTTCCCAGGCATCATAAATAGAAATTTCTTTAAACATATTATTGTCTTCTCTATTGGATGCATGGAGCAACTCTTGCTTTTATTTGTTGTTTAATGTATTTAACTACATAGCTCTAGATTTTGTAGCATTTATTCTGATCAACTAATTGCAGATCTAAGGAAATTGACAACCATCTTTGATTTTAGGGCTGTTTGTTATGCATAGCTAAAGTGAGCTTTTTTTGTACGCTTGCGATTAGAATTCACACTAACCAAAATTCATCCTACTTTGACCAGGGCTTTCATAAACAACCACCAAAACAACCAAGTGACTATAGTAGGGGTGACTTTCACCATTTCCACTAATATCATTGCAGCAACAACATGGATACCCAATGTGGGTGAAAAATGGTTTAATACTAAGGATTTGGATCCCTAGTTGTATGAGCCTTACCTCAAGGCACCTTACAAAGACAACATCAGAAAGGTCTTTCCTTGTGGTTAGTTTTTGAATAGATTTTCCCCCATGATGAAAATAATCATGAAAAAAATCACTTGTGAGGGAAGATTCTCTATATTATACATCTATCACATCAGGTTTCTTATGCATTTCACCAAGGTGAAATTTCTCAACGTCCCCTACTAATTTTATAGAAGCATTGATAAAATGGCCTACATTGTGAAAAACAAAGATTTTTAGCTTTAGATGAAAAACCGCTTCCATCACTCTCTGATTAAAATCTTTCTCCTTCACCACCTTAATCAATTGAACATATCATGGGATAATTTCATAGAGGTAGAGGTATTCATTGCAAGTCCAAGTCAATCGTCTAGACCTATTCCACCAACAACTTCAGTTCCTCACAAGAACACTAGGAAAACTAGCAGGGGTACAATGAAAGAGGCCACAGATGCCAAAGAGGTAAAATAAGCCAAAAAGTTCAAAACCTACTAGAGGGGACCTAGGAAAGTGTTTTCTCCACAAATTGTGGAAGGGACCTTGCCTTCTTCATCAACAAAGCAAGGAAATCAAAAGTAGAAAGAAGCAGTTGTTCAAGAGGACGAATACCTTCATGAGGAAGAAAGAGAGTTTGATTTGGTGGAATTGGATGTCCAAGATGATAATAAGGCCTCAAATCTGATCATCAAAGAGAAGGATGCCACAATCAAATAACTACAAGACAACATGGAAAGAGCACAATTTGCCACATCCTTCCTTGAACAATAAAACAAGCAGTTTAAAGACAAACATGTACTCATGGAGTTAGAGATGCTAAAGGAAAAGAGACATGACACCAAAGGTAAAGAAGTAATAGCACCTGATGAGTCTGACCATGGTGAGACTGAAACCACCAAGACAAGACCAAAAACAAGAGGCCTTAAGAGAGCTATAGAGAAGGAGAAACATGAGGTAGAGAAACTCAGTTTTGAAGAAATAATTGCAAAGGAAATTGATGATGACAGAGAGGTGTGGCTTGACAAGTTGAACATCCACCTTGAGAAGCTCCTCCTTAATTCCAAAAAGGACAATGAGATGCTTAGACACATGGACAATAGATACATCACTAGAAATAAGATTTTGAACATCAGGATCAAGCAGTTGAAGGAGAAACACAAGCAAACCCTAATCAAGCATAAGGAGGAGGAAAAACTTGAGATTCTTTATGATGCCTCCTTGATTGCTTGAGACACCTTATCAGCACTTCATCTACCAATTTTGAATATTTTTGGGCAAGTTTTCAATTTTTTTCCATTTCTACAAATTTTGACATACTTTTTGCATAGTCAACCTGCAAAAAGCACAGTAAGGGCCACACTACAATTTTTTTTTTACCTCCAAATGACAAATAGGTTACATATTTCGATTCAGAGTGATGTCTGCATGAATTTTTGACTATTGGCACTCAGAAAATAGAGCTTTTGACACTTGGAAATGGCCAAAAACCACTAAAAAATCATCTTTCTGCCTCCTTTTTCAGACCTTTGTCGTGCTTTTGGAGCAATATTGGGAGATTCGATTTTTGAGGAGCTTCACTCAACCAATTTCAGTTCTTGAGGACATTTTTGAAAACTATACTAGAAGAGATTTCCAATCAACCATCTTGGGCCCAATTTGGACTTCGAGAAGGAATTCAAAAATCAATTTTAAGGCCCATGTTGCGCTTTTTCCCAGGCACACTACGCATTTTCCAAGAACACTGCATTTTTTTTAGTTCACTGTTTTCTCCAGAATTTTCACAATTTCTCAGTTGATAGATGAATTCAATGAATTTTTACTGATTTAATGGTAAAATGTAAATTTATTTATGTCACGAATAGTTACTAGGGGTAGACACATCATGTAAATAGGTAATCTTGGTCAAAGTGAATCAGTTTCATGAATTTTAGGGATGAGTTGGCTAACCTCCCTAATCACTAGGATTCCAGTTGAGCACTTAGTGGATCAGCTCCACAAGTCAGGGATTTGACCCCTAAGAGTGGGATAATATTTTTTGTTCTATATCTTTCATTTCCTTTCTCATTGCAAGGGTTGGATGCTATAGAATTTGATCATTGAACACTGTTGTAATCAGACTTTTGGCAAGATATAATAGACTGAGTTGCAGTTATTTTGATGGGATACCTATGGTAATGTGATTTGAAATTATTTCTTCTTATGTTTTGAAAAAGTGTGAATATATTGTGACCTCATATTCATGCCATCTCTATATGTAATTTATTCCTAAGTCAGAAAGACAAAATTCATTAGCTTATGCTCTGTTTTGGAGGAATAGTTACAGTTTTGTGTTCATATTTCTTCGAATTGAAAATAATTCATGTTTCAAATTCTGTTTTCTAAAACCCTATCAGTCTAAACCATTACATATTGATACCTTAATGTGTTGAGCTACTTACCTACCTTACCCCATCAAATCCCTGCAATTATGATCCTTGTTTTCCCCGACCTAGTTTCTTCTCTGACAAATTCACCATCCAACACCTCAAATTTATCAAAAAAAACCCTAGTGCTACTATTCCTAGCCTAAAATATCATTGATCCAATCACCTTGGTTGTGATCCCTTGGAGAGAGCCCTTTCCTACCTAGTAGAGCTAGCTACTTGGAAAAATATTGGTCTGTGGTTAACTTTGTTGGTCTCTTCTCGGCCTTGGAGATCTGGTGGGGTGATAAAACATTGTAGGATGACATCAAAATGTCTCTAGTATACATCATCATAGGCCTGTGAACCTTAGGAGGTTCTAATTGCATGTTCATGGATTGAGCCATGAATGATGGGGATGGGGAAATGAGAATATTTTATTTAGTTGACGGGTAATTTGACATCATGATGTCACCATGGGATGATGACAATGTCACATCATCATAGACCCTAAGAGGATTAAGAGGTGCATTTTCTGGACAAACCATGGTTAATGGAGGCTGGGGGACAAGAAAATTCTCTTTCACTTAATGGTTTATTTTCCATCATGACATAATCATGAGATGAATTTAGCTTGACGTTAGTGTGACACCATCCTACACCTCAAGAGGATCAAGATATGTTATTTATGTCTGATTCATGGTCAATAGAGGCTGGGGGATAGAGAAATTCCTCAACACTTGATGAGAAAGTTGTCTTCGTGGGTCATGACCCCAAGAGGATTAAGGTGCTTGTTTTCAGCAAAGGCCACAATAATAAATGTCAGATGGGAAATACTGCCTAGAAATTAATGTGATGCTTTCCATTCATGTCATGGGCTTCTCGTCCATATCTTAAGTTACACTTCGAACTCAAAGGGTAGGGCATGATGTCGTGACATATCCCACAATCACGTGGTACACTGTATGGCAATCAAGGGTGTCATGAAAGATCCATATAGGCCACAATGTAGTTCTGTGTAGAAGTAATTCTAACATGGTAGGGTTATTAAGGCTAAAAATTTAAATGGCCATAACGTTTTATCTGTAAGTCATATTTCAATAGAATTTATATCATCAAAAATCTCTCAACGAGCTGAACAATATCGTGTAGTCCAAAGTTAATTATTCTACCTTTGGAAAGAGAGGAAATTTTATAACCCCATTTCCATAATGAGAGCATGGAGGTTGGGCTAGGACTAAGTAACTCCACTCTTTCAACTTGGAAGGTTCAATGGGGTAGGAGGGAGTGTTATAGGGTGGGAATCCTCTAATATTTTCCACAGGAAAAAAAATGTTGGCCAAAAAGGGAAAGTAAATAAGGAGAATAATCATATAGATGGTGAGGTCTTATTAATTGTGTCTAGATTGAATGATTAAAAGAAAAAACTTATTATCTTATGCACTTGGATTTAAATCTTCATTATGACATTCCTACTCTATGTGTGTCGATTAGGTTCAGTAACATATTAAAAAAAGTATACTTATTAAACTCCTTGAGGGTGGGACGAGATGTTTCTAAATATTTAAGCCGAAAGGGGTTAGATCCATTAGTAAGGAGCAAGTATATTTTCACCAATGACAGTTTAATTCTCATGAGGTATTTTTCTAGAGCAATGGGGTGACCTTGACTTAGATGCCAAATGCATTAATGCACAAAAATGGAGTAAATTAAATGATATTAAGACTAATGCACATATAAGTAGATCAACACACTTCCATGTCTTTCAAATCTACACATCAACTAGGTTTAGCTTGTGTGCTAAGAGGAGGAATGTTATCTTCTCCAACTGGGTTCAAATCCTACTTGTGACAAGTTTTCTTTTGATGAGCTTATAGTTGATTGCAACTCTTCATGAGCGAATTGTTGATGGGATTGGCAAGGTATCAACAATAAAATTTTCACTTATAGGCATGAGCATAGGAAAAATAGTACTTAAAAAATATAAAAACCTTGTTGTGACAAGTTTGTTCTTCATTAGCTTATTGTTTATTGGGACTCTCAGTGAGCCAATTTCTCATGGGATTGGAAATGTATCAAAAGACGTATTCTCAGTCATAGATTTGACTATAGAAAAAATAGTATTTTAAGGAATGATAAAACCTATTTGTGACACATTTTTTTTCCATGAGTTGATTGTTGATTGGGGCTCTTCGTGAGCCACTTATTGATGGGAATAATAAGGTATCAATTATTACATTCTCACTTAAGCACATTTTTATGTCAATTAAATTTAACTCAAGTGATTCAAATGAAAAAAAATTAGCTTTCTCATATAGAATTAAATTTAATTTATAATTACTCTTCATAAATTAATTGTTAATTAATTTTATTATAAATTATAAAGAATCATCTCTCTCTCTCTCTCTCTCTCTCTATATATATATATATATATATATATAGAGAGAGAGAGAGAGAGAGAGAATTGTAAAGTAAGGGTAGCTCTAGAAATTGAAAAGCACCCTAACAAATTTAATTGGGAAGATGGATACTAGTTATGCCATTCTTGGAAGCTCACTGTCCATTTTTTGGAATCTAAACCTAATTCCCTTAACAACGCCAACGCTGACCCTTCTTAAACTCCCTCCCCACCCCCATTTTACCATTCATATTTCTCTTGAGATTCTTTTTTCTTCTTTATTTCATTTTTCTCTACCCCCTCCCCACCCTTTTCCTCTACTTTAAATCTAAACCCCTCTCTGCCCCCCACCCCTCCCATTTTATATTTTCTACCCCCTTTGTATTTATTAATCTATTCTAATAAAAAAAAATCTCCCCTTTACCTCTATCCTCTTTTTGTTATTATTTAATATTATCATTTTAAATTATTATCTAATTGTATCATTTATTCTTATAATTTCATTTTCTTCAATCTGATTCTAATTTACTACCATTTTTGTATTTTAATTCGATATTTTAATACTTCTTTAATTCTTTTTTTTTATTCTAAATTAATATTAATTATCCTATTCTAATCTAAAATTCCAATTTTAATTGATGCAGGGGCATTAGACACTAGCCAACAATGTAGGAATTTTGTCCACATGTTGTGGCTAGGAGGGATCAAAATCATTCGAATTTGTAATAGAAAGGTGTCAATACCTTAACTGTCTGTTGCATTTAGATCAGTTAGAGTCAATAGAAGTCGAATAGTTTTAGGTTCAGTCCATCTGTCCTGTTCAGTTATTCAAATGAATGTAACTAGGCCTTTTTTTAGAGTAGAAACGGTCCTCACAGAGGAATCGAAGAGACACATGACAATGCATATAAAATGTAACCCCCGGATACATTGGAGGGGGGGATTTCCACAGTAAATATTGTGTATGTTAAGAATTTGTTCTCTGCTTTAATATATTTCAATGCTTGTTGATCATCAGTGTGGAATAGTAGATATATTGTCTCTGTGTGTGCATTTTCTTGATTCTGAGGTGTTTGAACCTCTAGCTTTGTGTTAATTCAATGAATAATTTGCTGTGTTGAACCTCTAAAAGTCTCTCTCTGTCCATGGTTGAGCGTGGTCCATATTGAGTCTCTTGAGTGTGTCTTATTGATGTACTGAATCGTGTGCTCGAAAGAGTGTGACCTGTAGTGTTGGATTGCCCACAGCACAGTGAGCTCAACTAGTAGTGAAAACCCCACTTACAAAGAAATAAGTTTGTTTTGTTGTGAACTGAGAGTGTTGTCCCAAGATTCGAACCTAGAGTCAACCTGTCGAAACAAATAACAAGATTTGTGTTGACCCTAGTGGTACCCCGGTCAAACACTGTTCACAATCTGGAGCGGGTTTTTGAAACCAAACCAACCCATATCACACCGCCTTTGTACGGAAGTGAAACCACTAAAACATCATGCGATCCTGTGAAAATATGCCATGTCGATGAGGCAATACCGCCCTCATCGCTCCCTCATCGCGCGATAACTATCGACGGTGAAATCAACGCGATATCGACGTACGTCGTCCGATCTGGAGGCTGGATCATCGAACGGTGATCGCACTCAAAATAACACGGAAGATAACTCAAGGTATGGGTGTTTGCATTTAATTGAAACCCGTCGATTGTATATGTAGGCCCGGGGCCTAAATTATATTAAAGTGTTTCATTGTCAATATCATCGGATTATTAATATAAGCCAAAAGTGTTATAACCTTGATTATAAGGTTAGAAGGTATAAGGCAGGCCAATCTATCCTCTCCTGGTATCGTTGGTTGATGAAGTTGGTGTATCAGCTTTGATACATTAAATTTCCCGTTGGTTGGGACTTAGGACTGTCGTAGATTTATATTGTGAGGGATTAAAGTCCAGAGGTATATTTAAAATTATCCAAAGTCTTAACATTGGAAAGGATAAAAATGAAATTTGTACATATGATTTAGGCGTGGAAAAATAAAGAAACATAAGGAGCTGTGTATATAAGTGGCTATAACTAAAGTTGGATTAAAGCATTCATTTGTCAATTTCTACAAATTTGACAAATAAATTTGACAAGAAATAAAGAGAATCATGGAAATAAATTAGAGACCAGCTCTCCTTGGGGGCCCGGATTCAATTTTGTTGCTGTCAATTGTGGTATCAAAGCTACTTTTGAGATATTTTGCAGGGAATTAACATGGCAATCCGAGTTGTTAGAGGTGTTGGCAGAAGGAGAGGCAGACTTGTTGTCAATGCAGAAGTGTTGGAGACCTTGCAGAGGGTCCAAGCCAGATTGGATGCCATGGAGCTAGGACAGCCCAGAGATCTTGAAGACATCAGTGAACCTGAATTAGAAGAAGCTGGAGAAAATGTTGAGATTCCTCCTGAGATGAGGCTCCTCAGAATTGTTCTGGTGTCTGCAGTTAAGCCCAAGATTTAAGTGTCAAGTTTTGCAAGAGGACTGAATCCAGAAGAGCTAGTGGACTGGATTAATGAAATGAACAGGTGCTTTGACTATGAAGAAATAAGCGAAGATAAGAAGGTCAAGTTTACAGTAACAAAGCTGAAGGGACATGTTGCACTTTGGTGGGATGGAGTGTAAGCAGAAAGAAGGAGAGTTGGCAAACATCCTATCAAAAGCTGGACCAGAATGATGGCTAAGCTAAAAGGTAAATTCTTTCCTAGTGATTATCAGCTAACATTGTTTAGGAAAATGCAGAACCTGAGACAGAGGTTGCTGACAGTAAAGGAATACACAGAAGAATTCTATAGAGTAAGTATAAGAGCTGGGAAGTTTCAGGACACACCAAAGAATATTGTCAGATATGTGAATGGTCTCAAGCTAGAGATCCAAGATGAAATTGGTCTTCTGTCTCCTAAGACATTTGAAGAGGCCTATTAGATGGCCTTGAAAGTAGAGGAGAAACTCCTGAGAAAGCAGTCTACCAAAGGGAGAGGTACTTTCCGTGGAAAGGGAAGTCAGGCTGGTAGAGGAAATCCTACTACACCTGAGATGGAGCTAACAATAGCTCACCTCAGAATGCATCTACAGAGGGCAATGCAAGAGGCAGAAGGGGTTCTTACAGAGGAAGAGGAGGGAGAGGCAGAGGTAGAGAATTGAGGTGCTATAGATGTCATCAAGTGGGACACAAGCATTATGAGTGCCCAGAGAATATGGGTGTTGGTTGAAGAAATGCTATTGTTGCCCAGTCTGGAGAAGAGGCAACAATTTTAGAGGCAATTTTACTAGAAAAGGGAGAATCCTTGGTGGTTAATAAGGTCGTCTTGAAACAAGCCAAAGAGGTCACTGAGCTTGCACAAAGGAAGACTTTGTTTAGGAGCATATGCAAAGTCCGGGGGAAATGATGCCAGCTAGTCATTAATAGTGGTAGCACAGACAATCTAGTTTCCACTGAGGTCATAGAGAAGTTTAAGTTGAAGAAAAAGGAGCATCCGGCTCCCTACAGGGTGTCCTGGCTGCATAAAGGGAACCAGCTAATTGTAAAGGAACAGTGTGAGATAGAGCTGCAAATGGGAAACTACAAAGACAAATTCCTATGTGATGTGATGCCCATGGATGTGTGTCACATACTGCTGGGTAGACCTTGGCAGTTTGACAGAGCAGCAGTGCATGATGGCAAGAAGAACACTTACAAATTCTTCAAATATGGGGTACATTGATACCCATGGAAGAAGGAGAACCATCAAGCAGAGTGGTTGATCCAAAGACCTTGTTGCTGAGCGGGAAGGAGTATCTACAACAGATTGAAGAAGAAGAGGTAAGCTTTTCTTTAGTTTGCAAACCTACGGTAGTTCTTACTTCTACAAAGATTTTTGATTTGCCAATAGAAATCCAAGAGATGTTAGACAATTATTGTGACATTTTTGTGGATGATTTACCTGATGAGCTACCCCCTGTGAGGAAGATCAGCCATCAGATAGATTTTATCCCTGGTTCAAATCTGCTAAATAAGGTAGCCTACAAAATGACTCCCACAGAAAATGAGGAAATCAGGAAGCAAGTACAGGAATTGGTGGACAAGGGACTGATCAGAGAAAGTTTGAGTCCATGTGCAGTACCAGCAGTATTGATCCCAAAGAAAGATAGAGGCTAGAGGATGTGTACTAATTCCAGAGAAATCAATAAGATAAAAATCGGGTACAGATTCCCTTTGCCCAGAGTTGAGGATTTAATGGATTGTTTGAGTGGTGCCAAATATTTTTCAAAGTTAGATTTAAAAAGTGGATATCATCATATTAGAATAAAGGAGGGTGATGAGTGGAAAACTGCCTTTAAAATGAATGAAGGACTGTATGAATGGATGGTAATGCCTTTTGGGTTGTCAAATTCACCTAGCACTTTTATGAGACTTATGAATGAAGTGTTGAAAGAATTTATTGGTAAATTCGTGATAGTGTATCTGGATGATATATTAGTTTTTATCAAAACTAAAGAAGAACATCTAAGGCATCTTAATTATGTCTTGAAGAAGCTGCACCAAGAGAAACTGCTGATAAACTTAAAGAAATGCTCATTCATGAAGGAAGAGTTGGTGTATTTGGGCTTTGTTGTCTCTGCAGAAGGATTGAAGATGGACCTAGAAAAGGTTAAGGCAATTGTGGAGTGGCCTTCACCCAGAAATGTTTTTGAGGTAAGCAGTTTCCATGGACTTGCCAGTTTTTACAGGAAATTTATAAGAAACTTCAGTAAGATTAATGCACCCATCATTGAGACAATAAAAAAAAGCAAACAACCATTTAAATGGGCTACTGAAGAAAAAATAAACTTTAAACTTTTGAAGAAAAAGATAATTGAAAAGCCGGTTTTAATTCTGCCTGATTTTACTAAACCCTTTCAAGTGAAGTGTGATGCCAATGGAGAAGCCATTGGAGCTGTGTTGAGTTAGGATGATAGGCTTGTAGCTTATTTTAGTGAAAATTTGAATGACACCAAAAGGAATTATTCCTCTTATGAGAAGGAATTCTATGAAATTGTTTAGGAATTGAAAAATTGGAGGCATTATTTAATGTCCAAAGAATCTGTATTATACTTTGATGATCATGCTTTGCAGTACATTGTACAACAACCCAAGTTAAATCATAATTATGCCAAATGGGTTGAGTATCTCCAAAGTTTTAACTTTGTTTTGAAACATATAATTGGCCAAGCAAATAAAGTAGTTGATTCTTTGAGTAGGAGGCACATGCTTGTTCAAGAAACCAATTTTGAAGTTGTAGGATTTGATTTTCTCAAAGAACTGTATAAAATAGATTCAGACTTTAAGGAAGCATTCGAAGCATGTTGTAACCCCGTTCTAATAGATAGAAGCCAATGGCTGGATTATTTCTTGTAGGAGGACTTACTATTCAGGAGAAACCAACTGTGTGTACCAAAATGTTCCATGAGAGAAAATTTGATCAAAGAGAAGCATAGTGGTGGGCTTGCTGGACACTTTGGTACTGATAAAAATTATGAGTCACTTCTATTATTGGCCCAAGATGAGAGCAGAAGTGGACAAGTTTGTGAATAATTTCAAAATCCATCAATATGCCAAAGGAAGGAGCCAAAATGCAGGATTGTACACTCACTTGCCTATTCTAGACAGGCCTTGGGACATGGTGAGTATGGATTTTGTTCTAGGATTTCCAAAGAATCAGAGAGGGAATGATGTAGTATTTGTTTTAGTGGACAGATTTTCCAAAATGGCACATTTTATTCCATGTTATAAAACTAGTGATGCCACCCATGTTGCTAACTTGTTTTTCAAAGAAGTTGTTAGGTTGCATGGATTTCCCAAGAGTATTGTTTCAGATAGAGACACCAGATTTGTGGGCCATTTTTGGAGGACACTGTGGAAGAAACTTGGTACCAATCTGAGTTTCAGCTCAGCTTATCATCCTCAAACTGATGGACAAACTGAGGTAGTGAATAGAAGTCTGGGAAATTTGTTGAGAAGTCTTGCAGGAGAGAATCCCAAGCAGTGGGATCATATTTTGCCCCAGGCAGAATATGCATATAATGACTCACCAAACAGAAGCACAGGGCAGAATCCATTCCATATTGTTTATGGAATGCACCCCAGAGGAATATTAGAGTTAAGAAATCTGGGAAAGGCGGAGCTGAGGAGTGCTGATGGTGAGGAATTTGCTTTAGAAATCCAAGCCATACATGAACAAGTGAAACATAAACTACCAGGCAGCAGCATCAAATACAAAAGCAAAGTATACTTGAGAAGAAGAGAAGTCCATTTTGAATTAGGAGATTTGGTTTTGGCACACTTGAGAAAGGAGAGATTCCCAAAGAAGCAGTATAACAAACTAAAGTTTAAAAAGATTGGGCCATGCAAGATACTTAGACAGTTTTCTACTAATTCTTATGAGATTGAATTGCCACTTGATGTTGGAATATCTCCCATTTTTAATGTTGCATATTTGTACAAGTATGAAGATGATGGTGTAGAAGAAGGACTAGCAGACAAGGAACAGATTGAGTGGGCAAAGCAGCTACCTCCAACACAACCATTACAACCAGAGAAAATATTGGACAAAAGAGTGTCCAAGAAGACTAGAGGACAAGAATACTTTCAGTACTTAATCAAGTCGAAGGACCAACCAGAGGAAGATGCCACTTGGATGACTGAAGGAATGTTGCAGAAAATAGGCAGATCAGTGGAAGAACTCATGGACAGGATTCCATGAAGGAAAATTTCCCTCGGGAGTCTGATGCAGGGGCATTAGACACTATCCAGCAATGTAGGAATTTTTTCCACGTGTTGTGGCTAGGAGGGATCAAAATCATTCAAATTTGTAACAACAAGGTGTTAATACCTTAGCTGTTTGTTGCATTTAGATCAGTTAGAGTCAGTAGAAGTTGAATAGTTTTAGTTTTAGTCCATCTGTCATGTTCAGTTATTCAAATGAATGTAACTAGGCCTTTTTTTAGAGTAGAAATGGTCCTCACAGAGGAACCGAAGAGACACATGACAATGCATATAAAATGTAACCCCTAGATACATTGGAGGGGGGGCATTTCCACAGTAACTATTGTGTGTGTTAAGCCTTTGTTCTCTGCTTAAATATATTTCGATGTTTGTTGAGCATCAATGTGGAATAGTAGATATACTATCTCTGTGTGTGCATTTGCTTGATTCTGAGGTGTTTGAGCCTCCATTTTTGTGTTAATTCGATGAAGAATTTTCTATGTTGAACCTCTAAAAGTCTCTCTCAGTCCATGGTTGAGTGTGGTCCATATTGAGTCTCCCGAGTGTGTCTTATTGATATGCACCCCTGTGATAAACCGAGGTGATTACAGTAAATTTGATATTGGCGTAGAATCGTGTGCTCGAAAGAGTGTGACCTGTAGTGTTGGATTTCCCACAGCACAGTGAGCTCAACTGGTAGTGAAAACCATGATTACAAAGAAATAAGTTCGTTTTGTTGTGAACTAAGAGTGTTGTCCCAAGATTCTAACCTAGAGTCAACCCATCAGAACGAATAACAAGATTTGTGTTAACCCTGGTGGTACCATGGTCAAACACTGTTCACAATCCGGAGCGGGTTTGTGAAACCAAACCCACCCATATCGCACTGCCTTTGTATGGAAGTTAAACCACTCAAACATCACGCGATCCTGTGAAAATTTGCCACATCGATGGGGCAATGTCGCCCTCATCGCTCCCTCATCGCGCGATAACTATCGATGGTGAAATCAATGCGATATCGATGTACGTCATCCGATCTGGAGGCTGGCTCATCGAATGGTGATCGCACTCAAAATAGCATGGAAGATAACTCAAGGTATGGGCTTTTTCATTTAATTGAAACTCGTCGATTGTATATGTGGGCCCGGGGCCTAAAGTATATTATAGTGTTTCATTGTAAATATCGTCGGGTTATTAATATAAGTCAGAAGTGTTATAACCTTGATTATAAGGTTAGAAGGTATAAGGCAGGCCAATCTATCCTCTCGTGGTATCGTTGGTTGAGGAAGTTGGTGTATCGGCTTTGATACATTAAATTTCCCATCGGTTGGGACTTAGGACTGTCGTAGATTTATATTGTGAGGGATTAAATTCCGGAGGTATATTTAAAATTATCCAAAGTCTTAACATTGGAAAGGATAAAATATGAAATGCGTACATATGATTTATGCACGCAGAAATAAAGAAACATAAGGAGTTGTGTATATAAGTGGCTATAACTAAATTTGGATTAAAGCATTCATTTGTCAATTTTTACAAAATTGACAAATAAATTTGACAAGAAATAAATGGAATCATGGACAGAAATTAGAGACCAGCTCTCCTTGGGGGGTCGGATTCAATTTTGTTGTTGTCATTAATACTACTTAATAGTTAGATACTAACCACAAATTAATTGTTTAATTCTATTTTAATATAAATATTCAACCTTATTGCCTAGTATTAATATTAATTGGAGTTGTCTTTAGTGCGATTTTTTGGAAGTTTTTTCGGTGGATTTTTCTGGTCTAATTTCTCTAAAATCCGGCAGGAATTCATTGAAATCACAAGCTTGATGAGTAACCTGTGCATAATCCAAGTGACATAGGGTTTTTCAGGGTGTTGAATCCATACATACAGTAAAAAGAACTATTTTAAATAACACAAATAAAGATTCCATCCCAAATTGTTTCACTACATTCAGGCACCGAAAACTCCAAAAAATCGCAC
Source organism: Pinus albicaulis (assembly GCA_034641835.2). Classification (NCBI taxonomy): domain Eukaryota; kingdom Viridiplantae; phylum Streptophyta; class Pinopsida; order Pinales; family Pinaceae; genus Pinus; species Pinus albicaulis. Next base: position 1,703,292,562 of record CM076575.1, on the reverse strand, counting down.
TAAAGGCAACTCCATATAATTAATTTTACCAAATTTAAAATAATTTTATGCTAATTCTAATTTATTATTATTTTATAGTGATTTAATCTAACATTTTAGCTCTTCTTTTATCCTATTTATATTATGTTCTAATCTTATACTAGTTTAACACTATATTGTTCTAATAAAATATTAGAATATTTACCAATATTTAATACTAATTAATTGTATTTTCTTCTAAATAAAATTAATAGTTTAATACTAAGTTAATATAAATATTTACCTTATTCTATAAAAAATTAATATGGATTTGGAATTTATTTTTTTAGTTGAACTTATATTCCAATGAAAAAAGGAGATTACATAGGATCTCATTTAGAACCACCTAACATACCGGGAAACCGAAATAACCTAAAAACCCAAGAACATGTAAAGCCAGAGAGAAGAATGCTAAATCCAGTGCAACTAGGCCTACATATAGTAATCAATTCCGTAGTGGAAGAAAATGGGATCGAAAGAGACCAGGACCATAAGAACTCCTCAAACCAGATTACAAAGTGGCATTACATTAATAGTAAAGGCCATCAAGTTCCTCAATTCTGAAACAACATCTACCATCTCTAGTAAACCAGTGAGAAAGTATTGCACCAGAAAAACCTTAAGCCAATTGATAACAAACCAAAGCAATACATTCATCCCTGCATCTCAAAAGCACTAGAAGATGATTTCTGAAGAAGAAAAAATATTTTCTAGGAAATACCCAACACTAACGAATTGAGCCAAGAAGAGAACCCCACCGCCATTCAGAAATAATCAGCATATAATTTCCATAAAATAAAGGAATCGTCGCTAGAAAGCCTAACAATAATTAAGAAAATTTATCCTTACCATCCAGGAAATACCCATCACTAAAGAAACCAAAAAATAACAGGAATATGTATCATCACCAAGCTCTGTCTAGGATAAAGAGCATATGACATGAGATTCCAAGACAACGCAAATACAACAGATAGGTAGCACACCAAATACACCTCGAGTCCAACACCATGGAAAAATATAGAAGGGAACCATATCCACTATAATCAATTGTAGTGACATGAAAAAAAAAATATTGACCAAGAACCCTCATAAATGCACAAAGCCATAAAAAACCATATAAATTATGCTTGAACCAACAAATTTGAATAGAATCATTTCACACTAGTACTATACCATAAATTATACAATAGAAACTAGTCTAATACATGCCAAAGATACAAACCAAGAGACCGGGAATCCAAAAGACCTTACCTAATCAAGCTCATTGAAGATTCTCCAAAATTTCCGTCAAAAACTTTGAGATTTCTCCTCTTTACTCATGGATGGAAGAAGATATTGTATCCGATACTTGATCACTATAACCTGGGGGAATCGTGAGGTCATCAAAGGTAGAGTCACTCATCATAAAACCCTCTACATGGGCCAAACATGAGTCCAATCTATTCAAACAAAACCTCTGATTTCATAGCATGCATTTGATATCCTCCAAAGACGAGAACACATTGTATTTGTCCACTTTTTTATCCTTAAAGGCCATTCACAATAGATTAGACATTTGAAGATTTAAAGTAATATAATTTAGAAGATGAAGATTCCTACTCTTAAAATTTCAAGGGTAGGAAATTCCTTTCCATTTCAAGCAAGCACACATCATATACAAATTATAATGATATAAACACTCTCCTTCATGATGAGAATTTATTAGCATTTATACAATCCAAGTGAGATGGTTGAGCTAATAATCAATTCAAAAAATATTAATAAAGGTAATATAAAAACATTAATAGTAAAAAATTGTCAATCAAATTACATTTTACATTTTAAAAACCAAATTTACATGAAAGTGGGTATATCTATATCACTAGATTATATATCTATATATATATTGTTGGTATTATAGATAATATATTTGAGATGAAATTTATTTCAATAATCAAGTGCCAAAAGTGGGGATGACCTTTCTCATAATATCTTCCATTAGATTGCATAAGTTTATTTTGAGTACATTGTGTTTTATGTTCTCTATTTTCTAAGTATTTATAATTTAATTAACAAACAATTCAAAACCTACTATTTACAATGTTATCACAAGGCTCGAGTAGTTGGGTTGTGACAAACATCAACCTAGCATAACTATTTCAAACCACTTTGGATTGGATGTTAGCCCTTCCAATCAGAGAGGGTTCTCTTAAAGAAAAAAACAATGGAATACTCAAGACAAGATATACAGTACAGATGGCTAAATATGTTTATGTTTTATGTGATTTTTTTAGGCGGAAGAGTGTATGATTGCTATCATTGGGCATGGAGTGAGCTAAAGGAATTCAATTACTAGAAAATTGCATCCATGGAAGCTGAGGAGAATGGCTTAAAACATAACTCTTATAGCAAAACATAGCATATGATGGAATTTGGAGCATAAAATTATGAAATACAAGTAATCATAATACCATGAAGCTGATGAAAATATCCAAACTGAAAAGAAAAAAATACATAAGCGAAGAAGAACCTCAGGGTTTGAAGGCAAGTGTTGTAAAATTTGTATTAGCTTGATAAAGAAAAATTACCTAATAGCCTCCTCATAACATTCATCCACTCTACAAAGTGAAAAATTCCACCATATAAAGAGTGAGGCCTTCATACAATGGTCTTCCACCAAGGCCAACCTCGAATTCCTACCTAAGAGACCTATTTCTAATAGAATTACATCACATGGAGACTTTCTAGGGATATATTCTGTGTGGCAGAGTTTGTACACAAAAAGGACTCTTCTCAAAAATTTCTTTTAATAACCCTTATCAAATGCAACCAACTTATTTTCTGAATATGCTGGACTGCTAATGTGTCATCATGCCATGTGGATGTTGACCTTGTTGAGCTGGACCTCCACCAAGGCGAAATTCAAATTTATGCACAAATATGTAAAATTATGTAAGATAGGCCTCAAATATGAGTACGTATTTTCCAAACCCTAATGGATGTGCAAAATGTGAGATAGGATTTTGTAGATGGGATTTTGCTAAAGAAAAACTTCCTTTAGAGTTCCAAATGCATTTCCATTTGGTCATAAAGTTAGCTTGAATTTGACTACTAATACAATCATCCCAAGATATTCGGTAGAAAACTTTGGTAGCATATCTCAAAATCAATCCTCTTCATATTTTTTAACTTTTCTCACTATTCCAGGGTCTTCCTTGATGTTAATTGGTTAAACACATAGCTTTATCCTTCTTGTTTCTGAAATTTTTGTAAATGTTTACCTCCATGGAAAGCTACAACACATCTGTAGCAAATTTCTACCTTCAAGCTTGGAAGTTGCTATGGAAGTACCTAGTTTCCTAAGATTTTTCTCTTTATTCCTTCTATCACCTCCAAAACATTTATAGAAGCCTATACATGCCTGTACAATAGGATAAGCCATATTATAGTTAAAAATGTGTCGTGTTACCATATTTATGGAGTAGCATCATCAGTTTGTATTGTTAGCTCCCTATAATTTGCAAGATTGGAAAATACAAACTATAGAGAGAACACTTGAACCACTTTGGGTTTCTAGGATCTAGCCCTCTTGAATCCAGAGAGGGATCTCTCTATAAGTGCAAATATTGATTTATCTTTAAGGCTTTTGGGTATGATGTTAGGCTAGTTATTAAGAACAAGGGTTTTTGTTTGTTTTGGATGGTTGAGGATGATTTTTAGTTGAGTGGAAAGTCCTAAAATGAAAGAGTTTCAAAGGTGTGAAGTTGCAAGAAATCAGAACAATATTTGGTTGATAAGATAGATATGACGCTATTTTTTAGTCCATTGGGCTATGGAGTCATAAAAGGGTTTAATTGTGCAATAATTTCAAGAGTGGTCCAAGGGAAAGTCATCTATATCACAAGATCTCTTAGATAAAATGATGGAATGGAACAATAAAAGTGTTGAAGGGGTGGAAAAAGACCATAATTTCAACTAGGATTTATCAGTCTTTCCAAACAAGAAAGGCCTTTTAAGTAACTGTTTAAAACCAACCAAGGACAGGGCTAACCATAGACTTCTTTGGACAAGTTTGTATTAAAGCTAACTCAACAGAAAAAAAATCTAGTAATCCACATAATTACTTTCAGAAGGGATGAAAAAAGATAAGAAAAACAAAGTGCAGCCTAAGATCAGATAAGATACTTTTAAATCTAAACTTCTTTCAGCATACTCTTAAGGAAACTTTCAGAATTACCTTTGAAGAAAGAACTAGAAGACAGGGCAAACCATAAACTTTCCTAGTCTAAATTTACTTAGGAGATAATGAAAATAACATTCAAGAACTTCCTTTCAAGCTTCGCACATCAAGACAGGGGCAAACCAACATTCCTTGATAATGTTTACACTTTACATAAGACTTTTTTAAACACACAATTTGGAGGAAAACATTGAGATAAAGCTTATCAGTCAGAGAAGGGTACTATAAACAGTAAATCCTAACTCTATGTTTGTTGTTCTTTATCAGAGAATAAGTGGAAAAAATGGCATACATGAAAGGAAAACAATAACACAGAAAGAAGCACTTCACCATGACATAGACTAGGATCCCAAGAATCAGCTTGTATAGTGATGTCAAACCAGTTACATTCTTCAAGTCCAATGTTTTAGTTCAACAATCATCTTCTCTTCTCCGCCTAACTTATTTGATTACAAACAGAGCTTCAAGAGCCTCTGAACACTATTTACATGTAGAAAATTTCGAGCACAAGTATATTTCAAAGTTCTTCAACCAACCCTTTACAATGAGCTCCTCAAGAAGATTTTATAGAAAAATGAGGAGGTCCAATGAGAGAAAAGATCTACAGGCTCAATTAATATAGTTTAATGCTTCTCGGCCTTTGAGGGGCTCAATGGAGAAGATTTCAGATATTTCTCTATATTAATGGGCTTACATTAAGTATTAAGCTTGCTGGGAAGATTTTGTTGACTTTAAGGCTCTGTGTTATCTTTGTAATAACTCTACTGAAAATTTACAATAATTTCTTCTGGTCGAATTAACTGTTCAGCTGTCTTTATGCTAATATCTTCTATTCTAGTAATAAATCAGCCTCTTTTGAATGCTTTGAGGCTATAGGTGGCCTTTGGTAGCTGGTGAGGAATCAATTAGCCTCTGATGTGGCAGTAGAGGCTTTCTCAGATTGATAGATCTGATTGTCTTTCTTTAATCACTGTTAATTTTCTTTAATTCTATGTGTTAGGCATAATTAGGCCTAAATTTTTTCTTCTGTTCTTCAAACTGTGTTTAATTGAGTGGATTAGGCTTTAGATGTTCGATTTAGGCTATAATCCCTCATAACTTTGTAAACAATCTTCAATTCTTCATCTCTGCTATGACTAAATCTTTAACACTGATACTCTCTATTTATTTAAGCTTTACTGTGTCTTGCTGATGTGCAAGCGTTACAGGGGCTTTATAATGGCGTCAGTGATCATGAGGCACTGACAAAACATAATTCAGAACCTTGCAGAATGATCTCCTTGATGGATGATGGCCTAAGGTATCATCATCCCTGACCTTCAATTTTCCTTTCAAAACAATAGAAATTCCTTCAAAACCTGCAAAACAAAGAAAAATTAGAAAAAATCTGCGAGGATGGGTCAAACTACTTCAGAGGTCCTAGGTTAGAGCACAATCGTTGGATGAAAACATTCAACGGCTAGGATTTCCTGCGGAGGTTAGAAAGGAGAGGTAGTTGAATAAAAGGTGGGGAGATTAAGACGGGGGCGTCGATCTGCAAAGATCGATGGTCGAGATCGATCGGGAAAGTATTATGTAGAAAGAACACTTTTATAATGACATGGGAGAATATACAAAGGAAACAGGTTAAAAACTTTTGGCGGAGGAAATATGGTTAGAAAAAAATACGGGGTTTCCTAAAGGAATCTGGGCTATCGGATGAGATCAGCTTAAGAGATCGACGACGAAGGTTGATCGATGTAGTCCCTTGGAGGATGGCAGAGGGCGATGAACTGAAAAATGAGATTGAATGCGGGCCGTTGATCTGCAGAGATCAACGATGAAGAACAAACGCGATGGGATGCAATATAAATGGGGTAAAGTGGTTTTGGCTATAGAAACCACTGATTTCGCGCTACAAAATGGAGGAAGGGCAGTTTTAAATTTTTGAATGCAATATGTGTTACTGGCCGACACGTGGCCTTTTGAAACTGCCCATATCACGTAAATTTGGATCATTAATCTTCGGGCTAAAAATCATGCGAAACTGCACGTCGGCCATCAAATTAGGGGTCTTAGATCGAACGGTTGTGGAGAGAGCGCAATAAAGAACAGATGCTCGGGTGATAACAGGTGGGGCAGAGCCAACGAAGTATTAACTTGGACCGTAAGATTAAGAAATAGATGGCGGAGATTTGATCTAGGAAGGGTAGGACCCAATGGAGTTGGGCCTATCGAGATGATTCTGGACCGTTGGATGAAACAGATCAACGACGGAGATTTGATCTGTGGGTTACTGAAATAAATATGAGGCGAGAGGTAAGCAGAGAATGGGTCAATTTGAGCCGTTGATCCACAGAGATCAACGACGGAGATCCATTTAAAACTTTATACAACGGGGTTTATGAAATTAACCAAAGGTGCGAGGATTGATATGGACCGTCAGATCTTAATATATGGATGACCCAGATGAAATCGGAGGATCGCGATCGGCGGGGGAAAAAGAGAACAAAGCACTGATGCAATTGAATGAGGGTCATTGATCTGAGGATCAGATCGATGGCTAGGAATGAGCCAGAGGTCCAAAGGCGGAGGGAATGGGCTTATTAACAGTGCGATATGGGCCGTCGGATCTGAGCATGGCGGGGGAGATCAACAATTGAGGAGCCATCGGAAGAGGCCAATCGGAGGGGGGCTAATAAAATATTAAACGCACCCAATGGAAATCTCTGATGTGAGATTTCGAAGGCCGTTGATTGGTTTAAGATCAACGGTGGAGGTTTGCCCAACCAATGAACCGTCATGACTCTTTATAATATGAAAAATGGGGTTTTAAATAAAATACAAAGGGAAAATGGCTTCAGGGAGGATTTATTTATATTTTTAGCGTCTGATTGCGGAACTTTCAGGTTATATAAAGGAAAGCGGAGATTGGGGGTTTAGCAAAAAATGGCTCATCAGAATCGAAACAAAGGAGGGGCCTTTCAAATGCGCCTGATGAAAAACTCCGATGCGAGATTTTATTGATCGTCGATCGGTTCTAGATCAACGGTCCCTTTCCTTTAAAACAATGAAATGTCGGGTTTTAATAAAAACATAGGAAAGATGGATTTTTTATGAAATACCAAGGAAAATCGCATCGGGGAAGGGTTTTATATAATGTTTAGCACCTGATTGGGGGGCCTTTGGGTATATGAAAATATGAAGGGATCGGGGGATATAAAGACGAGGGGCCAATCGGAATCGGGACTTTTCCTTTAAACAAAGAAACGCGCCCATCGCACAACTCCGATTGCGATAAGTGCTCAGGATTTTAACTCTCGGTCCTGGGCGTGGGTATATGGTGGGTAAGTGGTTTGGGGGCTTAGCCGAAAGGGGCTAAAGCCTTAGCACAAAAAGGCTCATTTTTATGATTTTTCAAGGATTTTCAAAGCATTTTGAGGGTTTCGAATAAGGTAAAAAAGGATTTTTAAACCTTATAAAGGGGTTTTTATGAAGAAAAAAGAAGGAAAATGAGGGAGAATAGAGGAATTTTATGGGGAAAAATGGGATAAACTAGAGGTTAATTTTGAGTGGAAGAAGGGGTAAAAATGAAGGGAAACATGGATTTTTTGCAGTAGTCTCTTCTTCATGAAAACAACAGAATTTCAGAGTTTAAGAGGGAAACAACAACGAAGATTAATCAGAGGATAAGATGTCTTCTTAAGACTTCAAGAACTAAAAATTTGACATAAACTTGTTTCTTGAAGGATTCAAAAATGATTTAGCCACCATTTGATATGAAAAATTTTATAGGTGGTTAACAGTGGCTCCACATGGGGATGATGCCTTCTTGAAGGCATCAAGAACTTCAGACTTGTATTCTCTGGGAGGCTGATCAGTGCCTCATCCATTGGGCTGCAACTTTCTTTACTTGGATGATATTTTATGTTCTAATAATGTTAGCAGCCATGAAAACAATGGAAATCTTATCAAACAAGCTTTGTACCTACCCAATCCTATTGATCTAACATTTTTTCTTCTTTAATAGTGCATTTGGATCGGAAAACTCTTTTACAAGCATTTTATTCTTTTGAAAGAAAAAAACTAATCTAAGTCTACTTATTATTTCTCCATGAACTCAGATTAAACAATTGAGTTCATAAGCTTCCCTACCTAATCTACTATCTGGTAGGATTAAACTGCCTAATAGATCTTAATTCACTAATTTCTAAAATAGAAATTTAAAAGCATACAAGTCAAGATTGAACAGTCTAACTTGTTGCTAATCTATGGCATAAAAACAAGATGCACATAGATTTATTATTTGCAGAAAATTAAATCAAAATGGTGAAGGCTTAAGATCTGAAAGTTTTCAACACATCCTTTTCTTTTCTTCAGCTCTGTTTTTTAGTTTGTTTGAGTTGTTTTTTCTTTGTTTCTCTGGTTCAAGTTTTGAGCATATCAGAACCAGTTTACTTCTATCTTTGACTCGAAAGTTAAACAGTTTAGAGCCATTCTTCTTTTGAAAACCGAGGTTCTTATTTTGAGCTTGTTTGAACCTTTAATTTTCTATCCTAATATACCTAACTAATAAGCCAAGATTAATCTATTTGGAAAATCTGATTTCACTAACCTATCAGCAATAAATTTAAAAAGAAAAACTAATTAGTCATGATTAGGTTGTATGACTAACTAGGAGTTTGTTTTTCAGGAGTGGAATTTGAGCTTGCACACTTTCAGATTTTGTTTCTCTTTTTTGGTATGGGGTTCTACCTTTATTGTTTTTAAAATCTGCCCTCTTTTCTCTTTCTATTGTTTTTGTATTTTTGACTTTTCTAACTTTGAATGTAATGATAGATGAAATATTTATAATGAGAAAAAAGATAAAAAGGCTTCCAAACATAATAGGATTAAGAGAAGTAATGTTTGAGCATCTTTCCATTGAAAGGACCCCCAAACAGTCCAGCTCCACTCAATGCCTACAAGAAATAAGCATTGTTACCAGCAGAAGAATGAATGAGATAAGGGCCAAGCCATAAGTTATCAAATTTTCCATGCTTGCCCTTGTCTTCTCTCCTTGAATCCCACTTTAACACTTTGTCCCCAATGTTGAAATTGCTGGTCTTTGTTCTTCTGTCAAAAAGATTCTTAATGCTCCCTTGTTTTTGTAATGCTCTATTGTAAACCTCCTCTCTAGTTTGCTAAAGATGTATAGTCCGATTAATTCTTCTGATCATGTCATTGTCTTCAGACTGCATTTCGTGGATCAACTTCATAACTGGTACACCAAGGCTGGTTGGAAAAATCGCCTATGTACCATACACAAGCTGGTAGGGTGACATTCCAATAGATTTCTTAGGTGTTAATATGTCAACCCATAGTGCATGTACTATCTTTGTGTGCCAAGACTTCTTGTTGTCCTCTAGCAACTTCTTGATTATGTTCACCAAAATTTTGTTTGAGGATTCTGCTAGCCCGTTACCTTGAGGGTAATAAGCATTAGAATGACCCAATATTATCTGATATTTCTGACAGAATTCAACCATCTTCTTGGATCCAAATGTTGCTGCATTATCAGTGATGATCTTCCTAGGATATCCAAATCTAGAGAGGATATGAGTCTCAATGAATTTTATGATGACAGAATCATTGGCTTGTCTAGAAGGGATGGCTTCTATCCATTTGGTAATGTAGTCAGTTGCAGTGAGAATCCATCTATGTTGGGCAGATGAGGGAGGACGGATTTCTCCTATGAATTCTAAACCCCACTGTTGAAAAGGAGATTCAACAGTGATTGGATGCAGAGGTAAGGGCAACAACTTTCTTTTGCCTTCAAAAAGTTGGCATTTATGGCAGGAAATGATCATTTTGTGTACATCTAGAAAGAGGGTGGGCCAATAGTAACTAGATATAAGGATTTTGTTGGTTGTAGTCTTCCAGTAGAGGTGGCCTCCACATTCTCCTTCATGGAACTCGTGCTTAACCTTCTCCGCATCATTCTCAGGCAAAAATTTAAGTAATATACCACTTGCATTTTCCCAATAAATACATTTATCTATAATGCAATAGTTTACAAATTTTAACTTTAAAAACCTTGCCTTTGTTTTTGATAAACCAGGAGGTGTATTCAAATTAAGCAAATCATATAGAATATCAGCATACCAAGAGGAATTCATAAAATGGTCTTCAACAACAGGAGTTGATAATTCCTCTTGTTCATCTAAAACATTTATCATATTTATAGCAAAAACTTCAAAATTGGATTTAGCCATTAATCTAGCTAGTCATTGGCCTTTAATGAGTTTAGTGGGCTTGATTTCTAAATCATATTCAAGTATCATAGCTATCCACTTACCTCTCTTACCATTTGGGTCCTGTGTTAGGATGTCTTTCAAAACTGAATTTGGGGAAGGCAATGATGTGGGAGTGAAAAATTTGTACCTTGAAGTCTTTTAAAGCTTTGACCAAAGAAAAATCTTGTTTCTCCATAATGTTGTACTTTAGAGGAGCATCTCTCAATGCCTTGCTAAATAATGCAATGGGCCGCTCTTGTCCTTGTGGATTTTTCTGCAATAGGACAACAACTATTGTATGTTCTGATGCAAATGAAAAAATGTAAAAATCTTTTGAAAAATCAAGACTTATTAGAACTGGTGTTTTGGTTAATGCTTGTTTTACTAGCTCGAAATATTTCTTTGCTTCCAAGGTCCATTTAACTCCTTTCTCCTTTTTCAGCATGTTTGTAATGTTTCTAAGGAGTTCAGCCAAGTTGGGTATGAACCTTCTCAAGAAATTAATCTTTCCAATGAAATATTGAAGTTCCTTGATGTTTCGAGGATGAGTGATTTGCAATATAGCCTCGATCCTTTTAGGGTCTATCTTTATCCCCTTTTCTGATATTATGTGTCCAAGTAGTTTACCTTCTTGGATACCAAATAATGTTTTCTTTGGGTTTATAGATATCCCAAACTTCCTGCATTTCTCGAATACTTTTCTCAAGTATTCTAAGTGCTCTTCATTTGACTTGGAAAAAACAGTGACATCATCAAGGTAAATAATGATGAAGTAGCCCAATTCTTCCGAGAATGCAATGTCCATGGCTCTCTGAAAAGTAGCACCAGCATTCATTAAACCAAAGGGCATTTTCACATACATGAAAGTTCCCCAAGGTGTAGTAAAAGTTGTCTTTAATTGATCCTCGGGATGTACTAATATCTGATTGTATCCTGAGTAGCCATCAAGCAAAGAAATTCTTTTAGAACCAACTACCCTTTGTAAAATATGATCCATCTTGGGTAAAGGGTAGTTTTCTTTCAATGAAGCTTTGTTTAAGTCTCTAAAGTCTATACAAAGCCTAATCTCTCTTATTTTCTTCCTAACTGACACTAGATTAGACACCCACTGAGAATATCTAATAGGGACAATAATACCAGCTTCGTACATTTTCTTGATTTCCTTCTCAACCAAAGGTAACTGAACAGGGTTTATTCTGCGCAGCTTTTGTTTAAATGGCTTATGGTTTTCCTTGAGAGGTATCTTGTGTTGAATTATTTCAATGTCATAGGATTTCAGATCCTCATTACTCCATGCAAAAATATTAGAAAATTCTTTAAACAGCTCTATGTATTTGAGTTTGATGTGAGCTGGTAAAGTCTTAGACAGTTTGATCATTTTCGGTTTTAGTTCACTGCCTATATTACACTCTTCAACTTCAATTTCCACAGGCTCTAGATTTGGCTTCTTGGCCACACCATTGAAATCAAACAACTCTTCTAAAGGGGCCAGACCTTTTGGAAAACTTTGATTTTAGACTGCAGAGTTTCTAAATCTTATGTTTCTAACTCTGTAGTCATTTCTGTTGTGTTTTCAAGTTTTTTAGACAACAGATTTATATTAGCAATATTTAGAGAGTTTTCTTCTTCATCAAGTAGATTTTCTTCACTAGAGAAGTCTATTTCATAGTCTGAATCTGAACTTGGTAGTTCAAATTCATTTTTGGACTATAGGAAGTCTTCTATTTGTTTGTCTCCGTCAAACACTTGCCAATATTTCTTGTTATCAGGGACAGTTGGTCTGAATTTAATTTGAGTTGCACATTGTTTGGTTTCATAAGGCGTTAAGCATGTTCTAGCAGCAAAAGCTAAACTGTGGGCCATGATATTATTTTCTCTTGGGACAAAAACAAGTTGGGATTCCTCAAAAATTTTCAATAAATCCATGACGTCGTTCCTATAGGCTCTAAGTCTGGGGTGTTTGGCGCTGTATTCCCCATTCACTTTCCTAATGATTAAATCTGAATCCCCATGCACTTTAATTCTTTTGGCTCCTAATTTCTTCAACAATTGTAAGCCTAAAAGTAGGGATTCGTATTCCGCTATGTTATTTGAACACTGAAAACTTAATCTATAGGAATTTCCTTCCGTGTGGTTGTTCTCAGTGTTGCATATCCAGATGCCTACACCAGCATTTCTCCTAGTGCAAGACCCATCGAAGTTCATACTCCACAGAGGACTAGTCTCAGGTTCATTAGTTTGGTTACTATCCTCTTCAATTTGTTGAATTTGTTTTAATTCCTCAGGTTTTTCATTGCGTTGAGGACTTCTTTCTTGACTCTCAAGGTTTAAAAGAAAAGGACACATGATTTGTAGCTCAAGGCCTGCGTTTTGTTTGTTGTAGTTTTATGGTTTAGCAAACATTTTGGACAGTTCTATATTGTCTTCCTCCTCCTCTCTATCTACCATTAATTCAGTTAAGTTCACCTGTTCAGTGAATGTTTCATCATTGAAAATGATAAATGAGTCAAGGCCTGTATTTATAGAATAAAGGGGGGAGTTTTGTGGTCTTTCTTGGCTAGTAACCATGTATTGCATATGAGACTCCCTGTAAAGTCTTCTGGTTTGATTAAAAACAGGGATGGTCGCATATGTCATGTCCATATGCATCGTTCCTTGTAACTTAGCTCCCCAAGATCTTGATAACAGCAAACCATATTTTGGGGGTATTTCAGCCACTACAATATCCATGACTAAACACTTGGCTGGAATTTGTGCTAAGTTAACACAGAGATCTTTGATTAATCCTAAACATTTCACTCTACTTGAGTCAAAGGAGTAAAGATCTTTGTAAGGTCTGGTGATTTCAAGGCCTAGGCTCTCCATTACATCTTTGGGCATTAAATTGTGAGAGGCCCCTCAATCATGCATAGTGTTATGTAGAATCTTGTCATGAACATTTAAACTAACATAAAAAGGAGGAACTAGTCCCTCTTGATATCTACCCTCAATCTTAGGACCAAATATAAGCTCTGGTTGGTCATCATTAAGATTGAAAGTGTCATTATTCTCTTCTATGTTAAAAGCCTTCAAAATTTGGGATCTGTACACATTTTGGGCAGCTAATTCAGTGAGAGGAACATAGATCTTGATTCTGGCAATTTCCTGCTCCAAACTAAAAGGCATCTGATTCTTTGAAGTGCTTGTTTCAGCTTTATTAATAGCCACTCTATCAACAAAGTCAGTTTTTTGATTTCCTCTATTTACATTGGTCAAAATTGTTTTTAACAGGAGCATTAGCTGAGGTGCTAACACTACTAAGGTCTGCACTTTGTTTTTCATTGTTTTTTAGTGCTTTTGTCTTTGTTTTTATCAGAATTTCCAGCCACTGTTTTGTCCTTCTGTTTTGTAACTTTGGGTTTATTTACAGTGTTGTTTTGTGTAGATTTTTTAGAGGTTTTAGTTTTGGGAGTTTCTTGATTGCTTTTACTCCTAAGGTCATATTATTTTTGAGACTCTATGATGACATTTTCCATTTCTTGATAATAAAATTCATCTTCAACTCTTTTGTCATCATAAGGTGTGTATAGACCTTGTTTTCTATCATAATGAACTTCAAAATCATCATTGTCTACTCCCAACATGTTTATGTCATCTTCCTCTATTTGTTCACTTGATTATTCAACCTCACTTACATATTTTTGATGAAAAGGAGGAGTGATCTGTTGATCATCTTCCTTTGGTCTATTTTGAGGTTGATTTCTCCTAAAATTCTAATTTTGGTTCTGATTTCTGTTTTGAGGAGCTATTTGGTTTTGACTTGCTTGTGCTCTCTCAAGTATGCTCATATTTTTCATCATCTCTTCCATCATTCTTTCCATCTTTGATCTAGAAGTGGAAGGTGTGGATTCCTCTCTAAAGGACACTTTCTTCTCATTCTTCATTCTTGCTCTTTTCTGCATTAGATTTACTTCCACAGCAAGAGCTCCTTTTTGCATATCTTCAAGAGTTAAAGGATCTCTCTCTCTCAGCTGATAGGCCATTTCAGGATCAAATCCTTCAGGAAACTTGTTTAAATTTGAGCCTTGTGGAGGTTTTAAGTATGGGCGAAGTGCATTATACACATTGTTAAACCTAGGGAAATAAGCTCGTACACTTTCCCCAGTGTTTTTGTGGAGATTCTTGTAGTCCGAAAGTATTTGGAGAGGGTTCTTCTTTACTTCCCATTTGTTTAAGAATAACTTATGGAAGGCTTGGAGATCATTAATACTATGAGGGGTTAAGCCTTTGAACCATTTTCTTACTTCTCCCCCTAAACTCTAAGAAAATAATCTAATTTTGACAGTTTCATCATCAATCTCATTTCTGTCAAAGTAGTCATCATCTTATCCACATGTTGTGAAGCAGTAGTAGAATTACTGGCATCATATAATACTATCTTGGACTGATAGTCCTGTGGAAGATTTACTAAAGGTAAAGGAAGGACTAAGGGAGCATACCATGTTTCCATGATAGGGGGTGGAGGTGGATTTACAAGAGGTGGATTAACAAGAACATATGTATGAAGAACAGATGTGGATGGACCAGCAATAGATTGTTGAGCTGACCTTGGATGAGAGACACCTAAATTGTGTAGGAAATGTAAATCAGGTGGTGTAGTTTCTCTACTACCAGGATGTTCACTTCTATCTGGGTATGAAAGTGAAGACTTTGAATCTATTTGATCTAAATCATCAAGAAACCTAATTCTAAATTGGTTTCTTAAGTCAACTTGTGATTGTTGTAGAGATGCAAGGTTTTCAGGAACAGAATTAACTCTAAAGGGTGATCTGAAAAAAGTTGAAGATTTAACCTCAGGAGACTTCCTAAGGATTCTTTCAGGGTTATCAACTATCTCAAGAGGGTTTGGGTCAGGGTAGGCTCTAGTATAAATCTTTCTAGGATCCACTATGCTGTGTTTTTCAGACCTAACTAAACAAGAAAAGTCTAACCAAATATGACAATCTTTAAGAGGCTAACTGATCTTTTAAACAAGAAAATTTTAATCCTAAAGCCTTCTAACTGAGTTTTTATGATGTTATGATGATAATGGGTCTTCCCAGTGGAGTCTCAAAGTCTATTTAGGATTGTGGAGTCACCAGGTGGAAATTTTTAGCTCTTTTGGAGGTAAAAGGTTTAATGGTCCACCACCATGTTTATTTGAATACCAATCTTGAATATTTTTGGGTTTTTCTGAGTTTTCTCAGTCCTATGGGTTCTAAGAGTGTCCTAACTAATTTTTAACACTTAGCTACGGTGATGAGACAAAGACAGTCTACTCTTATGGCTAAGCTAGCTGATCCTTCAAGGTCTGATAATATCTTATGAGAATCCTAAGGTTTCCTTAGTTTGTCACTGACTCAAATAAGTTTTATCGTGATTACCATTCACTTGGTAGTGCTTGAAGAGGGCTACTTGTACTCACTGAACAATATTCTTGAATCAAGAGGCTTCCTGAGGTCTTAAAGGTATCTAGGATGAATTTTTGCTCAAAAAGTTCCCTAGTGGAGTCGCCAAAAATGTTATGCTTGGTGGCTCAACTAGCAAATATACCAAATATTCTTGAATCAGGTATTTTCCTGATGTCCTTAAGCATGTATAGGTGTAATTTCACTCATAAATCCCTAGTGGAGTCACCAGAAATTTTAGCTCCCTGTAATTTGCAAGATTGGCAAATACAAACTGCAGAGAGAACACTTGAACCACTTTGGGTTTATGGGATCTATCCCTCTTGAATCCAGAGAGGGATCTCTCTATAATTGCAAAGATTGATTTATCTTTAAGGCTTTTAGCTATGATATTAGGCTAGTTATTAAGAACAAGGGTTTTTGTTTGTTTTCGATGGTTGAGCGTGATTTTTAGTTGAGTGGAAAGTCCTAAAATGAAAGAGTTTCAAAGGTGTGAAGTTACAAGAAATCAAAACAAGATTTGGCTGATAAGATAGATATGACGTTGGTTTTAGTCCATTGGGCTATGGAGTCATAAAAGATTTTAATTGTGCAACAATTTCAAGTGTGGTCCAAGGGGCAAGTCATCTATATCACA
The DNA here is from genome assembly GCA_034641835.2 of Pinus albicaulis. NCBI lineage: Eukaryota > Viridiplantae > Streptophyta > Pinopsida > Pinales > Pinaceae > Pinus > Pinus albicaulis. The sequence continues at coordinate 1,703,276,008 of CM076575.1, read as the reverse complement.
AGATCTCTTAGATAAAATGATGGAATGGAACAATAAAAGTGTTGAAGGGGTGGAAAAAGACCATAATTTCAACTAGGATTTATCAGTATTTCCAAATGAGAAAATCCTTTTAAGTAACTGTTTAAAACCGACCAAAGGACAGGGCTAACCATAGACTTCTTTGGAAAATTTTGTATTAAAGCTAACTCAATAGACAAAAAATCCAGTAATCCACATAATTACTTTCAGAAGGGATGAAAACAGATAAGAAAAACAAAGTGCAACCTAAGATCATATAAGATACTTTTAAATCTAAACTGCTTTCAGCATACTCTTAGGGAAACTTTCAGAATTACCTTTGAAGAAAGAACTAGAAGACAGCGAAAACCATAAACTTTCCTAGTCTAACTTTACTTAGAAGATAATGAAAATAACATTCAAGAACTTCCTTTCAAGCTTCGCACATCAAGACAGGGGCAAACCAACATTCCTTGATAATGTTTACACTTTACATAAGACTTTCTTAAACACACAATTTAGAGGAAAACATTGAGATAAAGCTTATCAGTCAGAGAAGGGTACTGTAAACAGTAAATCCTAACTCTATGTTTGTTGTTCTTTATCAAAGAATAAGTGGAAAAAATGGCATACATGAAAGGAAAACAATAACACAGAAAGAAGCACTTCACCAGTGATATAGACCAGGATCCCAAGAATCAACTTGTATATTGATGTCAAACCAGTTACATTCTTCAAGTCCAATGTTTCAATTCAACAATCATCTTCTCTTCTCCGCCTAACTTATTTGATTACAAATAGAGCTTAAAGAGCCTCTAAACACTATTTACATGTAGAAAATTTCAAGTACAAGTATATTTCAAAGTTCTGCAACCAACCCTTTACAATGAGCTCCTCAAGAATATTTTATAGAAAAATGAGGAGGTCCAATGAGAGAAAAGATCTACAGGCTCAATTAATACAATTTAATGCTTCTCGGCCTTTGAGGGGCTCAATGGAGGAGATTTCATATATTTCTCTGTATTAATGGGCTTACATTAAGTATTAAGCTCACTGGGAAGATTTTGTTGACTTTAAGGCTCTGTGTTATCTTTGTAATAACTCTGCTGACAGTTTACAATAATTTATTTTGGTCGAATTAACTATTCAGCTGTCTTTATGCAAATATCTTCTGTTTCGGTAATAACTCTACCTCTTTTGGATGCTTTGAGGTTACAAGTGGCCTTTGGTAGCTGGTGAGGAATCAATTAGCCTCTAATGTGGCAGTGGAGGCTTTCTTGGATTGATAGATCTGATTGTCTTTCTTTAATCACTATTAATTTGCTTTAATTCTATATGTTAGGCATAATTAGGCCTGAATTATGTCTTTTGTTCTTCAAACTGTGTTTAATTGAGTGGATTAAGCTTTAGATGTTCAATTTAGGCTGTAATCCCTCATAACTCTGTAAACCATCTTCAATTCTTCATCTCCGTTGTGACTGAATCTTTAACACTGATACTCTCTATTTTTTTAAGCTTTATTGTGTCTTGCTGATGTGCAGGCGTTACAGGAGATTTATAACGGCGTCAGTGCTCATGAGGCATTGACAAAACATGATTTAGAACCCTACAGAATGATCTCCTTGATGGATGATGGCCTGAGGGATCGTCATCCCCAACCTTCAATTTTCCTTTCAAAACAATAGAAAATCCTTCAAAACCTACAAAACAAAGAAAAATTAGAAAAAACCTGTGGGGATGGGTCTGACTGCTTTAGAGGTCCTAGGTTAGAGTGCAATCGTTGGATGAAAACGTTCAATGGCTAGGATTGCCTGCGAAGGTTAGAAAGGAGAGGCGGTTGAATAAAAGGTGGGGAGATAAAGACGAGGCCGTCGATCTGCAAATGCAGATCGACGGTCGAGATCGATCGGGAAAGTATTATGTAGAAAGGCCACTTTTATAATGAAATGGGAGAATATACAAAGGAAACGGGTTAAAAACCTTTGGTAGAGGAAATATGGTTAAAACGAAATACGAGGTTTCCGAAAGGAATCTGGGCCTCGGATGAGATCGGACTAAGAGATCAACGGCGGAGGTTGATCGATGGAGTCCCTTGGAGGATGGCGGAGGGCGATGAACAGAAAAATGAGATTGAATGTGGGCCATTGATTTGTAGAGATCAACGACAAAGAACAAACGTGATGGGATGCAATATAAATGGGGTAAAGTTTTTTTGGCTATAGAAACCATTGATTTCGCGCTGCAAAATGGAGGAAGGGCGGTTTTAACTTTTCGAACGCGATATGTGTTACTAGACGACACATGGAATTTTGAAACCGCCCATATCGTGTAACTTTGGATCATTAATATTCAGGCTAAAAATCATGCAAAACTGTGAATCGGCCGTCAGATTAAGGGTCTTAGATCGGACGGCTGTGGAGAAAGTGCGATAAAGAACAGATGTTCAGGCGATAACAGGTGGGGCAGAGCCAAGGCGGTATTAACCTGGACCGTCAGATCAAGAAATAGACGATGGATATTTGATCTTGGAAGGGTAGGACCCAATGGAGTTGGGCCTATCGGGATGATTCTGGACTGTTGGATGAAACAGATCAACAGTGGAGATTTGATCTGTGGGTTAATAAAATAAATATGAGGCGAGAGGTAAGTGGAGAATGGGTCAATATGAGCCATTAATCTACAGAGATCCGTTTAAAACTTTATACAGCGGGGTTTATGAAATTAACCAAAGGTGTGAGGATTGATCTGGATTGTCAGATCTTAATGTATGGACGGCCCAAATGCAATCGGAGGATCACGATCGGTGGGGGAAAAAGGGAACAAAGCACCGATGTGATTGAACGAATTGGAGGTCCAAAGGCGGAGGGAATGGGCTTATGAAAAGAGTGATATGGGCCATCGGATCTGAGCTTGGCGGGGTAGATCAATGGCTGAGGATCCATCGGAAGAGGGCAATCGGAGGGGGGGTAGTAAAATATTAAACGCGCCCAATGGAAATCTCCGATGCAATATTTCGAAGGCCGTTGATTGGTTTAAGATCAACGGTGGAGGTTCCCCCAACCAATGAACCGTTGGGACTCTTTATAATATGAAAAATGGGGTTTTAAATAAAATACAAAAGGAAAATGGCTTCGGGGAGGATTTATTTATATGTTTGGCGCCTGATTGCGTGGCTTTCGGGTTATATGAAGGAAAGTGGAGATCGGGGGTTTAGTACAAAAGGGCTCATCGGAATCGAAACAAATGAGGGGCCTTTCAAATGTGCCAGATGAAAAACTCCAATGCGAGATTTTATTGATCGTTGACCGGTTCTAGGTCAACGGTCCCTTTCCTTTAAAACAATGAAATGGCAGGTTTTAATAAAAACATAGGAAAGATGGATTTTTTATGAAATACCAAGGAAAATTGCATCGGGGAAGGGTTTTATATATTTTTTAGTGCCCGATTGCAGGGCCTTTGGGTATATGAAAAGATGAAGGGATCGGGGGATATAAAGATAAGGGGCCAATCGAAATTGGGACTTTTCCTTTAAACAAAGAAACGCACCCATCGCACAACTCCGATTGCGATAAGCGCTCGAGATTTTAACTCTTGGTCCTGGGTGTGGGTATATGGTGGGGAAGTGGTTTGGGGGCTTATCTGAAAGGGGCTAAAGCCTTAGCACAAAAGGCTCATTTTTATGATTTTTCAAGGATTTTCAAAGCATTTTGAGGGTTTCGGATAAGGTAAAAAAGGATTTTTAAACCTTATAAAGGGGTTTTAATGAAGGGAAGAAGGAAAATGAGGGAAAATAGAGGAATTTTATGGGGAAAAGGGGATAAAATGGAGGTTAATTTTGAGTGGAAGAAGGGGTAAAAATGAAGGGAAACATGGATTTTTTGCAGCAGTCTTTTCTTCATGAAAACAGCAGAATTTCAGAGTTTAAGAGGGAAACAACAGCGAAGATTAATCAAAGGATAAGATGTCTTCTTAAGACTTCAAGAACTATCAATTTGACATAAACTTGTTTCTTGAAGGATTCAAAAATGATTTAGCCACCATTTGATATGACAAATTTTATAGGTGGCTAACATGTATAATCATTTATAGGCCCTTTTTCAACAATTCAGCCTGTACCATTTCCACATGTGCTTATAAGTCTTTGACCTGACCCTGTAGCCTTCTCCAAGAAACCCCATGTCCATGGGCTCGTACCTGACAACATATCCTCCTTTATATTTCTTATTTTTTATGCCATGGCTACAAGATGTATTGAACACCCCCTTCCCTCACATATGCAAAACCTTTTTAGGGAAATCACACTGACCTTTGACACTAATATAATCTACCCTTAGATAGAAAGATATACTCCAATACTAACAGAATGACACTAATACAACTAAAGCAGCTCACAAGGGTGAGATAAAAGCTTATTTGAGAGAATAAATTAGAATTAAAATGTGAAACGGGAATATGAAGACCGAGCAGCGTGTGTTTCATAAATGATGGAAAATGAAAATAGGGAGCAATCATGAGCCAATATGCTCTAAAAACCTCTAACCAAAACCTTTTTGATACTCTGTGCACTTTCCCTACCGCTAGCAAAAAAACCAACTTTTGTAGCAAAATCTGTGTTGGGGAAGGCAGATTTGCTACGAAAGTTTCAGGAACTTCTGTAGTAAATCTTAACCTATTTGAACTAGATTTTCTACGAAAATGGGTAAAACTGTCAAACTCAAATTTTGCGGTTTTTCTATGACAATGACTCCAATAAACACTAATGATAGCCTTTCAACATCACTAAAGGACCTTCATACATGTGAAATTTTGAAAATCATAAACTTAAAAATTCTATTAAAACCTAAGTCACTTAACCTAATTGACTCAAAAGCAAACCTAATGGCTATCATGGATAACAATAGCTCCAATGGGGATGTTGCACTGTTATGGTGCTGCAAAGAACCAGCTGCTCTAGTGCCTTATTCATTGGGCAGCTCCCAACCACTTGTCATATTCTTCCGTCTGCATTCAATCCTTGACATGATCTTAAAGAAAAAACACTTTACAAATCAAAACTTGAAACTACAATATTTAAACCAAATGATGAAAGAGATGCTTGCCCAACAAGCTTATTTATGTACATACCAACCCTACTCTAACAACTGAAAATCCACCTGCTTAACTCAAGCAATATGAAACCTCTAGTATAACCATTCAAACAGTTGATCCAACACCTAGGCTTGATCCAACTGACGGATCTTGATTCCAACATTTGGTTTGTCTGCTACGATCACCGTAAGATTTAGGGCCTTTTCTCCTCTTTACATTCACCACAACTACACTTGCAAATGAATCAAAATGGAGGGGAAATGCCTTATTAAAAGAGAAACCCTTGATTTTTCTTTCGCCAGCTGCGACCAAACTGGAGCTCGGTTTGGAAAACCATCAGCACCATTGGAAATCTCTCACCAGGCACTCAAATGTGTATCCTTTAGTTTTTTGTGATTTGGTACTTCACTTGGACACATTTTTTCCAATAAGGGTCACTTCACCACTCCTCAAAATCGAATTTATTCACTTGCAACACTTGTACTCTGGGCACCACTTTGCCTTCATATTTGTCCATTCTTATATCGATTTTCATCGTGAGTAACCATCTCGTACTCATGTTTTTATGGTCCCCACCGGGATTGTTCTGTGTGGTAGCATCATCGAGTCGCCCTTTGTTAGAGCATTCGAGTTGAGTCATCATCGCATCCATGGATTCTATCCCAAGTCCCTTTGTATCCCACTATATTCCTCCATCCTTCATTGCTTTGTTCCTCTCTCGTGTTGCACATTTTTCCCTTCAGTCATACTGTCCCCTATCCCCTCCGGTGTCGCATCAATAGTTGTCAAGTCATACATGCCCTTCATGCTCTAACAAGGGAAGTCGTCAGCCCACTACTCTATACCCCCCATTCCCATTATCCCTGGTGTCAACCTATCATTCACTCTACTATTATCTCTCATGCCTTAGTTGAGGATCCCTTATTTCCTCACCTATGGCAGACCTCCTTCTGTTGATATCATCTTATTCATTCCAGAAGACAGGTCTAGAGGGAAGTGTACCTTAGTTCAAGCTTCCACTCTTTTTCGGGGCCTCAGATCAGGAAAAGGGGCTCTTTATTGCCCTTTGACTTCATTTTTTCTCAGCTCCATCTCCTTATGGCATGATCGAGGTCTGTATACTTGATGGTTCAGTGATACAACAAATTGTACTGGTGATTCCCAGGTGTGTGTGAGATGTTTCAGACCTCATGAGGGGGTGGCCCTTCTGGCAGCCCCACATATACTTGGATTACTTCTCTACTACAACCTTGGATGCAACTCCATATATTTTATGGTTCTAGCCTTAGCCGCTTGCTGTGCCTCTTTAATTTGCATTTATCATTCAGATTTTTCAGAGCCCTTTCCTATTTTACAGGGCCTCTTTGGTGGTACTTATATCTCATGTACTCAAATATTATTGTATAAGTCCTGGTTGATGTCCCAGGCATAGTATGTATGTGGGATCCATTATCATGTTTCTATATGGCCCATATTTATGCTAGCATGTACTATATAGTTCATTCCCTTGTTTGTTGGACGCATTATTCTTTTTACTTTATTATCTCGTCAAGCATAGGTATGCCTCCTCCGCCTCATGTAAAATAGGTACTCACTCATAAAAGAGACTTGTCACACCTATAAGTCTCACCTCCTCAGGGTCTTGTCCTATAGTGCTTTAATTCTACCTCATATTTCTCTCTCTTTGACTTCCCCTTCGTTGTCTAGTGATTGAGTTCTTGCAACGTACTTCGGCCATATGATTAGCTCCTAATGATCGTACGTTGGGGGGAAATATGTTACACCAATTTTTGGTTATATAACCTGTTACTATTATATGGAACAAAGTACACCATGTAAGACCAATTTTACGCTAGTTAAAATTGCTTTCACTATGAAAAATAACTTAGTAATCCATAATTATTTAAGTTTTTATGGTCTAAACATGAAACCCCGCGAGGAATAATTGAATAAATCCTTATTTGTTTGATTTTCCTCAAGGGATAATTAATTAAACAATATTTTAATTAATATTCCTTCTCATATTTAACCCAAAATAGGAAAATTAATTAGATAAATCACTATTTATCTTATTATTTTCTAGGAATAATTATTTAAAGCATTGTTTAAATAATATTCCTTGTTAAATTTGACTAAATCATTTATAAATAATTGAATAAATTATTATTTATTTAATTATTACTCAACCACATTCTTAAAAAAATAAATAAATCATTTATTTATTTATTATTTACAAATAAAGGGATTTGACCAAATTCAAATTATTTTTCCCTCCAACAAAAATAATAAAATATTCCATAAAAGTTGGATCTAGATTTGGTTAATAATATTTTAGTTATGCACCAATATCTAGACTAACTCAATGCTTTGTTATAAATAGAAGGGTTTTTCCATTCATTCACTACCTTTTGTTGCCTAAAGATCACTCTGGATCTATACTTTGGGTCTGACTTTAATCCTCCATCATTGTCATATTTTTCTATCTTTTTGCTTGTGAACTCCCTTTGAGTTCCATTTTTGTCTGGGTTTTCTACACCATCAAGAGAGAAATATCTTAGATCTGAAGCACTGAGGACATACAAGAACCCATCCCATTGAAGGGGACTGGTAACAACTTTCTATGTTCCCTTCCGAGGTGTCATAAATACAAATTTCTTTAAAAATATTATTGTCTTGTCTATTGAATTCATGGAGCAACTCTTGCTTTTATTTGTTGTTTAATGTATTTAACTACATAGCTTTGGATTTTTTAGCATTTATTCTGATCAACTAACTGTAGATATATGGAAATTCATAGCCATCTTTGATGTTAGGGTTGTTTTTTATGCACAACTAAAGTGATCTTTTTTCGTATGCTTGCGATTAGAATTCACACTAACAAAAATTCATCCTACTTTGACCAGGGTTTTCATAAACAACCTCTAAAATAACCAAGTGACTATAGCAGGGGTGACTTTCACCATTTCCACTGATATCATTACAGTAGAAACAGGGATACCCAATGTGGGTTAAAAATGGTTTAAGACTAAGGATTTGGATGCCTAGTTGTATGAGCCTTACTTCAAGGCACCTTACAAAGATAACATCAAAAAGGTCTTTCCTTTTGGTAAGTTTTTGAACATATTTTCCCCCATGATGAAAATCATCATGAAATAATTCACTTGTGAGGGAAGATTCTCTAGATTATACAGTGATCACATCAGGTTTCTGATGCATTTCACTAGGGTGAAATTTCTCAACCTCCCCTACTACTTTTATAGAAGAATTGTTAAAATGGCCTACATTGTGAAAAACAAATATTTTGAGCTTTAGATGAACAATCTCTTCCATCACTCTCTGATTAAAATCATTTTCCTTCACTAGCTTAATCAATTGAACATATCATGGAATAATTTCATAGAGGCAGATGTCTTCATTGCAGGTCCAAGACAACCGGCTAGACCTATTCCACCAACAACTTCAGTTCCTCACAAGAAGACTAGGAAAACTAGCAGGGGTACAATGAAAGAGGCCATAGATGCCAAAGAGGTAAAATAAGCCAAAAATTTCAAAACCTACCAAAGGGGACCTAGGAAAGTGTTTTCTCCATAGATTGTTGAAGGGACCTTGCCTTCTTCATCAACAAAGCAGGGAAATCAAAAGTAGAAAGAGGCAGTTGTTCAAGAGGAGGAATACGTTCATGAGGAAGAAAGAGAGTTTGACTTGGTGGACTTGGATGTCCAAGATGATAATGAGGCTTCAAATTTGATCATCAAAGAGAAGGATGCCACAATCAAATAACTGCAGGACAACATGGCAAGAGCACAATTTTCCATATCCTTCCTTGAACAAGAAAACAAGTAGTTGAAAGACAAACATGTACTCATGGAGTTAGAGATGCTAAAGGCAAAGAGACAAGACACCAAAGGTAAAGTAGTAATATCACCTGATGAGTTTGACCATGGTGAGACTCAAACCACCAAGACAAGAACAAAAATAATAGGCCTTAAGAGAGCTATAGAGTGGGAGAAACATGAGGTAGAGCAACTCAGTTTAGAAGAAAGTATTGCAAAGGAAATTGATGATGATAGAGAGGTGTGGCTTGAAAACTTGAAAATCCACCTTTAGAATCTCCTCCGTAATGCAAAAAACAACAATGAGATGCTCAAACACATGGCTAATATATATATCACTAGAAATAAGATTTTCAACATCAGGATCAAGCAGTTGAAGGAGAAACACAAGAAAACCCTAATCAAGCATAAGGAGGAGGAAAAACTTGAGATTTTTTATGGTGCCTCCTTGATTGCTTGAGACACCTTATCAGCACTTCATCTACCAATTTTAAATATTTTTAGGCAATTTTTCAAGTTTTTTTTCATTTCTACAAATTTTGACATACCTTTTGCACAGTTAGTCTACAAAAAGCACAGCGAGGGCCACGCTGCACTTTTTTTTAGATCTCTAAATGAGAAATAGGTTACATATTTGGATTCAGAGTGATTTCTGCATGATTTTTTAACTATTGGCACTCATAAAATAGAGCTTTTGACAGGTGGAAATGGCCAAAAACCACTAAAAATTATCTTTCTTCCTCCTTTTTCAGACCTTCGCCGCGCTTTTGGACTAATATTGGCAGATTCAATTTTTGAGGAGCTTCACTCAACCAATTTCAGTTCTTGGGGGCAGTTTTGAGAACTATACTAGAAGAGATTTCGAATGAACCATCTTGGGCCCAATTTGGATCGGGAAGGAATTCAAAAATCAATTTTAAGGCCCATGTTGTGATTTTTCCCACACACACTGGCACTTTTTCCAAGCATGTTGCACTTTTTTTACTTCACTATTTTCTCCAAAATTTTCACAATTTCTCAGTTGATAGATGAATTCAATGAATTTTTACTGATTTAATGGTCAAATGTAAATTTAATTATGTCATGAATAGTTACTAGAGGTAGACACATCATGTAAATAGGTAATTTTGGTCAAAGTGAATCAGTTTCATGAATGTTAGGGATGAGTTGGCAAACCTCCCTAATCACTAGGATTCCATTTGAGCACTTAGTGGATCAGCTCCACAAGTCAGGTATTCGACCCCTAAGAGTGGGATAAGTAGTCTTTGGTCTATATCTTTCATTTCCTTTCTCATTGCAGGGGTTGGATGCTATAGAACTCTATCATTGAAAGTTGTTGTAATCATACTTTTGGCAAGAAATAATAGAATGACTTGCAACTATTTTGATGTGATACCTATGGTAATGTGACTTGAAATTTTTTCTTCTTATGTTTTTCAAAAGTGTGAATATATTGTGATTTCATAGTCATGTCATCTCTATATGTAATTTATTCCTAAGTCAGAAAGACAGAATTCATTAGCTTATGCTCTATTTTGGAGGAATAGTTATAGTTTTATGTTCATATTTCTTCTAATTGAAAAGAATTCATGTTTCCAATTCTCTTTTCTGAAACCCTATCAGGCTAAACCGTTCCATATTGATACCTTAATGTGTTGAGCTACTTACCTCCCTTTCCCCATCAGATCCCTGCAATTATGATCCTTATTTGCCCTGACCTAGTTTCTTCTCCGACATATTCACCATCCAACAACTCAAATTTATCAAAAAAAAAATTATTTCTACTATTCATAGCCTAAAATATCATTAATCTAATCATCTTGGTTGTGATCCCTTGGAGAGAGCCCTATCCTACCTAGTAGAGCTAGATACTTGGAAAAATATTGGTCTGTGGTTACCTTTGCTGGTCTATTCTCAGCCTTGGAGGTCTGGTGGAGTGATAAAACATTGTAGTATGTCATCAACATGACTCTATTATACCTCATCATAGGCTTCTGAACCTTAGGAGGTTCTAATTGCATGTTCATGAGTTGAGCCACGAATGACGGGGATGGGGAAATGAGAATATTTTATTTAGTTGACAAGTAATTTGACATAATGATGTCACCATGGGATGATGACAATGTCACATCATCATAGACCCTAAGAGGATTAAGAGGTGCATTTTATGGACAAACCATGGTAAATGGAGGCAGGGGGAAAATAAAATTCTCTTTCACTTAATGGGTAATTTTCCATCATGACATAATCATGAGATGAATTTAGCGTGACGTTAGTGTGACACCATCCTACACCTCAAGAGGATCAAGATATGTTATTTATGTCTGAGTCGCGGTCAATAGAGGTCGAGGGATAGAGAAATTCCTTGACACTTGATGAGAAAGTTGTCTTCATGGGTCGTGACCCTAAGAGGATTAAGGTGCTTGTTTTAAGTAGAGGCCACAATAATAGATGTCGGATGGGAAATACTGTCTAGAAATTAATGTGATGCTTTCCATTCATTTCATGGGCTTCTCATCCATATCTTAAGTTACACTTCGAACTCAAAGGGTAGGGCATGATGTTGTGACATATCCCACAATCATGTTGTGCACTGTATGGTGGTCAAGGGTGTCATGAAAGATCCATATGGGCCACAATGTAGTTCTGTGTAGAAGTAATTCTAACATGGTAGGGTTATTAAGGCTAAAAATTTAAATGGCCATAACATTTTATCTGTAAGTCATATTTCAATAGAATTTATATCATCAAAAGTCTCTGGATGAGCTGAACAATATCATGTAGTCCAAAGTTAATTATTCTACCTTTGGAAAGAGAGGAAATTTTATAACCCCATTCCCATAATGAGAGCATGGAGGTTGGGTTAGGACAAAGTAACTCCACTCTTTCAACTTGGAAGGTTGAATGGGGTAGGAGAGAGTGTTATAGGGTGGGAATCCTCTAATATTTTCCACGGGAAAAAAAAATGTTTCCCAAAAAGGGAAAGTAACTAAGGAGAATAATCATATAGATTGTGAGGTCTTATTAATTGTGTCTAGATTGAATGATTAAAAGAAAAACTTATTATCTTATACACTTGGATTTAAATCTTCATTATGACATTCCTACTCTATATGTGTCAATTAGGTTCGGTAACATATTAAAAAAATTACACTTATTAAATTCCTTGAGGGTGGGATGAGATGTTTCCAAATATTTAAGCTGAAAGGGGTTAGATCCATTAGTAAGGAGCAAGTATATTTTCACCAGTGACAGTTTAATTCTCATGAGGTATTTTTCTAGAGAAATGTGGTGACCTTGATTTAGAGGCCAATGCATTAATGCACAAAAAGAGAGTAAATTAAATGATATTAAGACTAATGCACATATAAGTAGATCAACACACTCCCATGTCTCTCAAATCTACACATCAACTAGGTTTAGCTTGTGTGCTAAGAGGAGGAATGTTATCTTCTCCAATTGGGTTCAAATCCTACTTGTGACAAGTTTGATTTTCATGAGCTTATAGTTGATTGCAGCTCTTTGTGAGTGAATTGTTGATGTGATTGGCAAGGTATCAACAATACAATTCTCACTTATAGGCATGAGCATAGGAAAAATAGTACTTAAAAAATATAAAAACCTTGTTGTGACAAGTTTGTTCTTCATTAGCTGATTGTTTATTGGGACTCTCAGTGAGCCAATTTTTCATGGGATTGGAAATGTATCAAAAGTTGTATTCTCAATCATAGACTTGAGTATAGAAAAAATTGTATTTTAAGGGATGATAAAACCTACTTGTGACACATTTGTTTTCCATAAGTTGATTGTTGACTAGGACTCTTCGTGAGCCAATTATTGATGGGATTAATAAGGTATCAATTATTACATTCTCACTTAAGCACATTTTTATGTCAATTAAATTTAACTCAACTGATTCAAATGAAAAAAAAAATTATCTTTCTCACATAGAATTTAATTTAATTTATAATTACTCTTCATAAATTAATTGTTAATCAATTTTATTATAACTTATAAAAAATCATATCTCTCTCTCTCTCTCTCTCTCTATATATATATATATATATATATATATATATATATATATATAGAGAGAGAGAGAGAGAGAGAGAGACAGACAGACAGAGACAGACAGAGACAGAGAGTTGTAAAGTAAGGGTAGCTCTAGAAATTGAAAAGCACCCTAACAACTTTAATTGGGAAGATGGATACTAGTTATGCCATTCTTGGAAGCTCACTATCCATTTTCTGGACTCTAAACCTAATTCCCTTAGCAGAAATGCCAACCCTAACCCTTCTTAAACTCCCTCCCCACCCCCCTTTTACCTTTCATATTTCTCCTGAGATTCTTTTTTCTTCTTTATTTCATTTTTCTCTGCCCCCCACCCCTCCCATTTTCTATTTTCTACCCCCTTTGTATTTATTAATCTATTCTAATAAAAAAATATCTCCTCTACCTCTATCCTCTTTTTGTTATTATTTAATATTATCATTTTAAATTATTTATCTAATTGCATCATTTATTCTTATAATTTCATTTTCTTCAATCTAATTCTAATTTACTACCATTTTTTTATTTTAATTCGATATTTTAATACTCCTTTAATTCTTTTTTAATTCTAAATTAATATTAATTATCCCATTCTAATCTAAAATTCCAATTTTAATACTACTTAATGTTTTGATACTAACCACAAATTAATTGTTTAATTCTATTTTTAATATAAATATTCAACCTTATTCCCTAGTATTAATATTAATTGGAGCTATCTTTAGTGTGACTTTTTGGAAGTTTTTTCGGTGGATTTTTCTGGTTTAGTTTCTCTAAAATCCGGCAGGAATTCATTGAAATCACAAGCTTGATGAGTAACCCGTGCATGATCCAAGTGACATAGGGGTTTTTCAGGGTGTTGAATACATATATACAGTAAAAATAACTATTTTAAATCACACAAATCAAGATTCCATCCCAAATTTTTTCGCAGGATTCAGACATCGAAAACTCCAAAAAATCGCACTAAAGGCAACTCCATATAATTAATTTTACCAAATTTAAAATAATTTTATGCTAATTCTAATTTATTATTACTTTATAGTGATTTAATCTAACATTTTAATTCTTCTTTTATCCTATTTATATTATATTCTAATCTTATACTAATTTAACACTATATTATTCTAATAAAATATTAGAATATTTACCAATATTTAATACTAATTAACTACATTTTCTTCTAAATAAAATTAATAGTTTAATACTAAGTTAATATAAATATTTACCTTATTCTATAAAACATTAATATGGATTTGGAATTTACTTTTTTAATTGAACTTATATTCCAATGAAAAAAAGAGATTATAGAGGATGTCATTTAGAACCACCTAATATAACAGGAAACCGAAATAACCCAAAAACCAAAGAAGATGTAAAGCCAGAGAGAAGAATGCTAAATCCAGCGCAACTAGGCCTACATATACTAATCAATTCCATAGTGGAAGAAAACGGGATCGAAAGAGACTAGGACCATAAGAACTCCTCAAACTAGATTACAAAATGGCATTACATTAATAGTAAAGGCCATCAAGTTCCTCAATTCGGAAACAACATCTACCATCTCTAGTAAACCAATGAGAAATTATTGCACTAGAAAAAAATTAAGCCAACTGATAACAAACCAAAGCAATACATTCATCCCTGTAGCTCAAAAGCACTAGAAGATGATTTCTGAAGAAGAAAAAATATTTTCTAGGAAATACCCAACACTAACGAATTGAGCCAAGCAAAGAACCCCCATGCCATTCAGAAATAATCAACATACAATTTCCATAAAATAAAGCACTCATCTCTAGAAAGCCTAACAATAATTAAGAAAATGTATCATTACCATCCAGGAAATACCCATCACTAGAGAAACCAACAAATAAGAGGAATATGTATCATCACCAAGCTCTGTCTACGATACAGAGCATATGACATGAGGTTCCAAGACAACGCAAATACAATAGACAGGTAGCACATCAAATACACCTCGAGTCTAGCACCATTGAAAAATATATAAGGGAACCATATCCACTATAATCAATTGTAGTGACATGAAAAAAAAAACATCTTGACCAAGAACCCTCATAAGTGCACAAAGCCATAAAAAACCATATAAATTATGCTTGAACCAAAAAATTTGAATAAAATCATTTCACACCAGTACTATACCATAAATTGTCCGATAGAAACAAGTCTAATACATGCCGAGGATACAAACCAAGAGACTGGGAATCCAAAAGACCATACCTAATCAAGCTCATTGAAGATTCTCCAAAATTTCCACCAAAAACTTTCAGAGTTTTCCTCTTTAATCATGGATGGAAGAAGAGATTGTATCCGACACCTGATCACTATAACCTGGGGGAACCGTGAGGTCACCAAAGGTAGAATCACTCATCATAAAACCCTATACATGGGGCAAATGTGAGTCCAATCTATCCAAACAAAACATCTAATTTCATAGCATGTATTTGATATCCTCCAAATATGAGAACACATTGTAGTTGTCCACTTTTTTATCCTTAAAGGCCATTCACAATAGATTATACATTTGAAGATTTAAAGTAAGATAATTTAGAAGACGAAGCTTCCTACTCTTAAAATTTCAAGGGGAGGAAATTCCTTTCCATTTCAAGCAAGCACCCATCATTTACAAATTATAATGATATAAACGCTCTCCTTCATGATGAGAATTTATTAGCATTTATACAATCCAAGTGAGATGGTTGAGCCAATAATCAATTCAAAAAATAGTAATAAAGGTAATATAAAAACATTAATAGTAAAAAATTGTCAATCAAATTACATTTTACATTTTAAAAACCAAATTTACATGAAAATGGGTATATCTACATCACTAGATTATATGTATATATATATATATATATATATATATATATATATATATATATATATATATATATATATATATATATATATATATATATATATCTACATATTGTTGGTATTATAGATAATATATTTGAGATGAAATTTATTTTAATAATAAAGTGCCATTAAGTGGGAATGACCTTCCTCATAATATCTTCCATTAGATTGCATAAGCTTATTTTCAGTACATTGTATTTTATGTTCACTATTTTCTAAGTATTTATAATTTAATTAACAAAAAATTTAGAACCTACTATTTACAATGTTATCATGAGGCTCAAGTAGTTGGGTTTTGAAAACCATCAACGTAGCATAACTATTTCAAACCACTTTGGACTAGAGGTTATCCCTTCCAATCAGAGAGGGTTCTCTCAAAGAAAAAGACAATGGAATACTCAAGACAAGATCTACATTGCAGATGGATAAATATGTTTATGTTTTATGTGATTTTTATAGGTGGAAGAGTGTATGATGGCTATCATTGGGCATGGAGTGAGCTAAAGGAATTCAATTACTAGAAAATTGCATCCATGGACGCTGAGGCGAATAGCTTAAAACATAACTCTTATAGCAAAACATAGCATATGAAGGAAGTTGGAGCATAAAATTATGAAATAAAAGTAATCATAATACCATGAAGCTAATGAAATATTCAAACTGAAAAGACAAAAATACAAAAGCCAAGAAGAATGTCATGGTTTGAAGACAAGTGTTGTAAAATGTGTATTAGCTTGATAAAGAAAAATTACCTAATAGCCTCCTCATAACATTCATCCACTCTACAAAGTGAAAAAGTCCACCATATAAAGAGTGAGGCCTTCATACAATGGTCTTCCACCTAGGCCAGCCTTAAATTCCTGCCTAAGAGACCTATTTCTAATATAATTACATCACATGGAGAATTTCTAGGGATATATTCTATTTGGCAGAGTTTGTACACAAAAAGGACTCTTCTCAAAAATTTCTTTTAATAACCCTTATCAAATGAAACGAGAATATGAAGACCGAGTAGCATACGATTCATAAATGATGGAAAATGAAAATAAGGAGCAATCATGAGCCAATATGCTCTAAGAACCTCTAACCAAATCCTTTTTGATACTCTATGCACATTTCCCTACTGCTAGCAGAAAAACCAACTTTCGTAGCAAAATTTGTGTTGGGGAAGGCAGATTTTCTACGAAAGTTTCAGGAACTTGTGTAGCAAACCTTGACCTGTTTGAACTAGATTTGCTGCGAAAGTGGGTAAAACTATCAAACTCAAATTATTACTAGATCAGCTCATGGAGAATGAAATTTTGGGGTTTTTCTATGACAATGACTCCCATAAACACTAATGATAGCCTTTCAACATCACTAAATGACCTTCATACATGTGAATTTTTTAAAATCATAAAATTAAAAATTCTATTAAAACCTAAGTCACTTAACCTAATTGACTCAAAAATAAACCTAATGGTTATCATGGATAACAATAGCTCCAATGGTGATGTTGTGCCCTTATGGTGCAGCAAAGAACTAGCAGCTCAAGTGCCCTATTCGTTGGGCAGTTCCCAACCACTTTTCATATTCTTCAGTCTGCATTCATTCCTTGACATGATATTGAATAAAAAACACTTTACAAATTGAAACTTGAAACTACAATATTTAAACCAAATTTTGAAAGAGATTCTTGCCCAACAAGCTTATTTATGTACATATCAACCCTACTCTAAAAACTAAAAATCCACCTGCTTAACTCAAGCAATATGAAACCTCCAGCATAACCAGTCAAAGAGTTGATCCAACACCTAGGCTTCTTCATTGTGCTTGAACAAAATCAGAAGTAGATCATCTATTGGCAACTCAGAATGAAAATTGAATCCATACTCCATTAAAAGCACAAAATTTGTCTTGACTGATGACTGCAACAGACTTACCATTGGATCTTGGAAAACATGAAAAATCTTCTCTTTTTGATGAGTAAAACCATGACGCCTAAATTCATTCATAACTAATGCCTTATTTTGTCATATGTCTTCAATTCCAAGAACATCATCAAATAAAAAGGCAACAATATATTTTTCTTCCCTTTCGTGTAAATAAAAAAAACCATCCATGCATCCTTGAACATCTTCAAACATGACATCCATATTATGTGTATCAAAACTAATCTTTTGATTATCAAACAAATCAGATATAATATGTGGTAGTTTTTCTTGAGGACTCTTATCTTGATTATGAATAGTAACAACTCCTATACAAAAAAATTTATGCATATAATCCATGTCATTTTTATGATCCCAAAATAGAGTAGGTAAAACTTGTATATTCATCTCTTTATGTAGCTCAGGTTTACCTAAAAATGAACTTTCTTCACATGTTACCTCACTGTTCAGAATTTTCATGCAAGTATTTTCAACAACCTGATCTTGAGGAGTTTCTTCTTGACATAAAATCTCAGAAAAGGAATGGGCTAAAAAACAATTTGAATGATTTGGCTCATAACTTTGACAGCATATAGATTGAAAAGGCTAAAAATCCTCATAAATTTCATGTAATATGACTTGACCGTCAAATTGCTGATCTATTTTATCTTTAAGCAAAGAAGAAACATCTGCTCGTTGGAAAATTTCTTGATTATCATGACAACTAACCTGAGAAGAGAATTCATATAGTGCCTCTAACATATTCTCATCTATGCACTCTTCATTATCACCAAGAGCTTTACAATATGGAATAAACACCTCACAAAAATCACAACAGTCTTGTAATAGTGATAAAGAAGAATGATATTTCTCATAATGTTTAAAGAACATTCTATGTAAATATTTAGGAGATAAAAAGCTTCCCAACTGCAACCCTTCATAAACATTTTCATGAGACAATCTTGAGGAAACTCAACTCAAAACTTATGTACATGCATATGGAATCTAACCAAGTGAAGAGCAACATTATATTTCTTTTAATCTTTAAATGGAGGAAGATAAGTTAACCAATAAACTCTATGCATAGGATTTGGAAAACCAGGGATGTGAGATAGATTAATTGGGGCATACCTGAAATTGTTTCTTGCAATAGAAATCATCTTGGTACTTTTCAAGCTACTGATATTCAATCAGTGGAGTCACCATGAAGCCATGAATTTCTGAATTCTTCAAGAATGGAATCGCCAAGGTAGAAGTACAGCCTTGAAATGTCTGATCTCCTCCTACCCTCAAGATTTCATATACTTTAAAAATAAACATTGAGGATAATACAATTTTCAGACTCTCGGAAGATGCACCAGAAAGTTATCACCAAGCTGGAGCAGTTGGGTTGTGTCAACCATCAACCTAGCATAACTATTTCAAACTACTTTGGATTGGAAGTTATCCCTTCCAATCAGAGAGGGCTCTCTCAAAGAAAAAAACAATGGAATACTCAAGGCAAGATCTATATTGCATATGGCTAAATATTTTTATGTTTTATGTGATTTTTTCAAGAGGAAGAGTGTATGATGGATACCATTGGGCATGTAGTTAGCTAAATGAATTCAATTACTAGCAAATTGCATCAATGGAAGCTGAGGAAAATGACATCAAACATAACTTTTACAACAAAGCATACCATATCAAGGAAGTTGGAGCATAAAATTATGAATTCGAAGTGATCACAATACGATGAAGATAATGAAAATATACAAACTGAAAAGACAAAAATACATAAGCCAAGAAGAATCTCAGGTTTTGAAGACAACTGTTGTAAAATTTGTATGAGCTTGATAAATAAAAATTACATAATAGCCTCCTCATAACATTCATCCACTCTACAAAGTGAAAAATTCCACCATATATAGAGTGAGGCCTTCATACAATGGTCTGCCACCTCGGCCAACATTTATTTCCTACCTAAGAGACCTATTTCTAATAGAATTACATCACACGGATACTTTCTACGGATATTTTCTATTTGGGAAAGTTTGTACACAAACAAGACTCTTCTATCATTACATAGCTCAAAAAATTATTTTAATAACCCTTATAAAATGAAACCAAATTATTTTTGAATGTGCTAGACTGCTGATGTGTCATCATGACACGTGGATTTTTACCTTGCTAAGATGGAACTCCACCAAGTCGAAATTAAAATTTATGCACAAATCTATAAAATTCTGTAAAATAGGCCTCAGAGATGAGTGCATATTTTTCAAACCTTGATAGATTTGAAAAAAATTAGAGAGGTGTTTATTGACAAGTTGGTGCTGAAGAGAAACTCGCTTCATATTTCCAAAATTCTTTTCCATTTGGTCAAAAAGTGAGCTTGAAGTTGACTACTAAAACAGTCATTTCCAGAAATTTGGTAGCAAACTTTGGTAGCAAATGTCAAAATCAACCCTTTGCATATTTTTTAATTTTTCTGACTATTCCAGGGTCTTCCTTGAGGATAATGGGTTAAACACATGCCATGATCCATCTTGTTTATGAAATTTTGGCTAATTTTTACCTCCATGGAAAGCTACAACACTTTCGTAGAAAATTTCTACATTCAAGCATGGAAGTTGCTACGAAAATACCTATTTTCCTGAGATTTTTCACTTTATTCCTTCAATCACCTACAAAACATTTATAGAAGCCAATACATACCAGTATATTATCATAAGCCATAATATAGTGACAAATTTGTCATCTTACCGTATTTATGGAGCAACAGCATTAGTTTGCGCAATCATTTTTAGGCCTTTTTTCAACAATTCAGCCTGTACCATTTCCATCCGTGCTTCTATGTCTTTGACCTAACCCTGAAACCTTCTACAAGTAGCCTCATGTCCATGGGATCATACCCGATAACATATCCTCCTTTAAATTTCTTCTTTCGTTATTTCATGGCTCCATGATGTATTGAATAACCCCTTCCCTCACACCTACAAGAACTTTTTAGGGACAACACACTAACCTTTGACACTAATATAATCTACCCTGAGACAACAAGATATACTCCAAGATTAATAGAACAATACTAAGACAACTAAAGCAACTCACAAGGATGAGATAAGAGTGTATTTGAGACAATAAAACAGAATGAAAACATGAAAAGGGAATATGATGACCGAGCAGCATGCATTTCATAAATGATGGAAAATGAAAATAAGGAGAAATCATGAGCCAATATGCTCTGGCAACCTATGCCCAAACCCTTTTTGACACTCTGTATGCTTTTCCCTACCATTAGTATAAAAAGCAACTTCTGTAGAAACAACTGTTTTGGGGAAGGCAGATTTGCTATAGAAGTTTTAGAAACTTCCGTAGCAAATCTTGACCTGTTTGAACTAGATTTGTTGCAGAAATGTGTAAAATTGTCAAACTCAAATTATGACCAGATCAGCTTGTGGAGAATGCAATTTTTGGGTTTTTATTTGACAATGACTTTGTAAAATAGTAATGATGACATTTAAACATTACTAAAGGACCTTCATACATGTGAAATTTTGAAAATCATATAGTTAAAAATCATATTAAAACCCCTGTTACTTAACCTAATTTACTCAAAAAAAAACCTAAGGGTTATCATGGATAACATACAACACATTACTTTTTATGATATATATAATCAATGATTTGAATATCATATCAATAAAATTATATTATAAAAATTATAAAGTATGTTAAATAAAAGGCCAAGTGCATATCTACGTTAACAAAATTTTAAAATAAGAACATTTCTATCTATAGAGATGTGAAATTTCTATTAATACAAATAAAAATGTTAGGAACATTCACTCTCGATATTTAAGCATTTAGAGTACAAAAATCACTCAAGGTTCAACACTTTCCCTCTCTTGCACTCAAAATTAGGTTTGAATATTGAGAGATTTGATACAACCCATGCCTTTGTTGATATAGAATTAATATCATTCTAGTTTTTTTATTATTCCTTCATTTGTACTATTATATTTATAATTGTTTTATTGATAGTTGTATTTTGTTATATTTATTTTATTTCTCTTTTAATCTTATGAAGAATTCTATTTATCATATATTTATTTATTTTCATCAGAAAACTTGTGGGTACATTGATATTTTTAAAAATGAATGTCATTTTTTAAATAAATAAAATAAAAATAAAAATAAAACTGACACTCATTGTAAAAAAAATTATAAAAACTTATAATATTTATAATTTGATATAATGGACTATTAAAGTTTGTAATATATATGTAGGTTCATCATATTCCCTTTTCACAAGAATATAATGATTTCATCATCTCTCCCAAGCTAACACATAATTCTCTCGTGCATATTTTCTACTCCCAACTTTCCTCCTATGTGTTGAGTCAGTTAGCATAATCCACAACCCAGTCTATGGACTTGTCATCTACTTAAGGAGCCCATTCTCCTAAATAATTGGTTGCATAGCAGGGACATCCCTCCCAATAGGTATTTATATGATCACTTAAATGTAAGTTATAGGTTATAAGAAACTCCTATTTTTCCCTTATGATTTCTCAGTGTGTCGACCACACCAATGCCTTTCATGGGAACAAGACTACCTTTGACCTCATGCACATGTTCCCATATATTCCTTAAAATTCTTGTACAAGGTTTGTCCTTTTAATTTTTATAGGAGCCCATACTCTTTCTTAATTTCCTACACCCTTCCTTTTCTTTTACATGAAGCTAAATGGATCCTTAATTGCACATCTAAGTGCAGTATTCTCCCAAGAACTCCCCTAATAATTTCCCCACTCAAGATTTGAATATTTTTCCTCTCTTTATCCAATATTTATATTGCATTTCTACATTATTTAAATGAATACAATTCATAATAAATTTTTTATTAACCATTGGGGATTAACCATAGGGGATGTCAAAATTCCCACCCCATTAAAGGAACATCATCCTTAGTGTTCTATATCCAAACATATACTTAATATTGAGCTTTGTAAACAAAACCCATTATCAATTATATTTGCATTCATAGTTGTGACCTAGAAACTCAATTGTATAACATCCCATTAAATCAACCATTTTCTCAGTGGCTCTTTGAAATTCACAGTGCTTTCGATGCAAAAAATCCAGCTTTGATGACTTTCCTTCCTAAATTTTGTGTGCCTCTCATTTCCAGTGTTGTTATCCATTGTGCTCAGTGCTTCTTCAATGTGTAGTTTCAACTCATTAATGTTTGGGACACTCCTAATGCACCTCTGATACCAATCAACATGCTCGTGACATTTTAAAACCAATTCATCTTCAAATTATGGCATCCCCTTCTAACACGGATTTATGAATGAATGAAATGAAATACAAATTTAAAATAGGAACACAAAGATACAATGAAACTTAACTTCAATTAATAAATAGAAAATGTCGAAACTTCTTTACATGAAGAAATATTATAGCTACATGCCTTCTGAAATATGTTACAATGAGGCTTAGATGCATTTTTATCATGAAGAAACAATGATAAACACTAAACATCTGAAAAACTAACACTAGGATATGAAGCACCAAAAGGTATGGGCTTCGATGCGGTTAGTTCGAATGTCAAATTTCCGTGGTTTAAAATTTGGTATATGATCCTTGTTTGGAGTGCATAATATCTTGTTAGAAAGGTATACCTGAGTAAAACAACATTCAACTACAACATATGTGTTTTCAAATTTCCAAAAAAAAAAAACATATAGAGCCTCAAAATGGATGTGAAATTTAAGGACCCGAAAACTACCAAAAAAAATAAAAATTCCAAAATAGGAAACTCTGATGAAAAATAGGAAACTCATAGAAAAAAATGTTGGGGATCGAAGTGGCATAGGTGGGTTTCCACCATTATCCACATGGATCAACCCTCTCCCCTTAGGAAGCAATGGTCCCCATTGTGTTGAGTGCCTCCATGAGGTGAGGAAACTTCTGATGGACTTGGTCCCTCGTAAACCACTTGCCTTGGTGTAGGATTTGGCCAAATTTAACAACCTGATATAGTTGGATCCTCTTTTTTTGAGTGTTCTTAATTTGTGTATCCATCATTTTAACATTTGTTTCTTGTTCAATGAAATCTAGGTTGAGCTCTTTTGGTGTCAGTTTTTCAACAATGTTTGATGTGTCCAACAATGGTGGAAAGTATGGCCGAAGGTGGTCCACATTGAATATTGGGTGCATGCCAAGGAATGGGATGGTACTTAGCTCGAAAGTGATGTTAACCACAACCTTGGTGATGGTGTAAGACCCATATTAGTGTTTAAAACTTCCAATGGGCATTGACAAGGTGTTCCTTCTACAAATGCAGCTAAACCTTGTCACCCACTTGAAACTTATGTAGCACTTGTTGATAATCATGACATTATTTGTACTTAGTATTGGCTTTATCCAATATATCATGAACTTTCTAGTAGATGCGATGAATACATTCAATAAACCTGATGATCTTATCATCTTCAGATTGAACATGTGCATATCCTATCTATGTAGTTGCAAGAGGTTGTACAACATCAATGGAACACAATGGTTGAAATCATAGGCCCACATGAAAGGGGATATTTCCAGTTGAGCTATGGAGAGGTATGTTGTAGTTTTGTTGGACATAGGGGAGACTCTCATCCCATTTTTGTGAATTCTTAGAGTTGTACATGAGAACTATGTGCACTATCATCCTGTTGACAACCTTTTTTGACCATCATTCTTAGGGTGGGATAAATCGACTTAGTGAGCTTGGTGTCCAACAATGACCATAGGATTGACCAAAATTTTCTTATAAATATGTTATCTTGATATGATATAATGATCTATGGGATCCTAAAATGTACCCACACTCGTTCAAAGAAGATCTTGGTAGTGGCTTCTATTGTGATACTCTTCTTGCAGGAAGCTAATATGACCATATTATAAAATATATCAACGAACACAAACACATAATCATTACCATGATTGGTAGAAGGAATATTGAGAATATACTCCATGGAGATGGAATCTCGAGGCTGACTAGGAGAAGGAAAATGAGTGTGCGGGCCTTGCTTTATAATGGTTGCCTTAGTGATGGCACATGAAATGAAGGATCTGATATATTTTCCAACATGATGTCAGATTTTTGGCCAAAAAAAATAATTTTGTAGTATTACCACTATCCTCTCCACACCAAAATTTCCTACGAATCAACTATAATGTGCCTCCAAAATTAGATTAGCACGCTCACTTGAAGGAACAAAATGATGTCCCATATAGAAAAATAGTCCATCCTAAAGGTGGAAGTATGGAATTGGCTTTCCAGTCATCATCTTGTAGGTGGAAATGAATTCTAAGCCATTTTCATATAGTTTCAGCCATGCAAAGGTCTCGTTCACAAAAGAGTTGAGAATTGTGCTCAATCCCACAACTGGGGGCTGACTAAGGTCTTATGTGATGTCATTTGTTCTACCCTTCTTATATTTAATGTTCAAATGTAATTTTTGCGGGTATGTGGACAATTTATGATGTTAATAATTCTACAAATTCCCTTGTGTCTGCTTAAATTGAAGAAGATGGTGATCCATGTGGATGACCGTCTCCTTCTCCAAAATATAACTTTTCCATTACCAATAGGTCTGCATGATAGAATACATTTCCTTATAATAGTTGGGGTACCTTTGAACAATATCAGAGAGCATATCAATGTGATGACACACTATATTTCCTTGCTAAGTGAGGACTACACCAATAGAATATTCAAAGGCATCTATCTCAATCTCAAATGGTTGTTGCAGGTATGGCAAGGTCAAGATTGGTGTAGAGAAAAGGTGGTGTTTCAGATCAATGAATGCCTTCTATTGTGACTCAAAACAAAAATAATTTATATTTTTTCCCTTGGTAACTTGAATCAAGGGCCAAGTGATATGAGAAAACCCCAACACGAATATCTGATATAAATTAGCAAGGCTTAAGAAGCTATGAAGCTTTGTTAGATTCGTCGGGGCAGGGAAATATCGAATGACTTGGATATTAGTTGGATCTACATGAACTCCTTTGTTATCAACTATGTACCTCAAATATTGGAACTGGTCCATGCCAAAGGAAAATTTATCTTTGTTGGAAAATATATTGTGTTTCCACAAGGTTTGAAGGACCTATCAAATATGTTGCAAGTGGTCTTCCCAACACTTGTTAAAGATGAGGATATCATCTAGATATACAACAATGAAAAAATTGGTGAAATTATGCAATATGTCATCCATCAACCTCATAAACATTGCAAGGAAATTTGTAAACCTGAAGGGCATGATCAACCACACAAAGAGACACTCCTTGGACTTGAAGGAGACCTTCTATTGGGCAAAAGTAATTGCTTAATAAAAGCAACTAATCATCTATTCATTAATTATCAACCATGGAACATATTTTTATTTAAAAGGCAATCATAAATGTATATGCATAGAAAATACTAGAATCTAACACTGGTTCTACATGATTATGTTCTACACTATGAATCTCATTTGAAAAGAAATAAAATGCAAGTCTTGAAAAGCAATACTAGGTCTCAAAACCAGAAAGTAAATGACAGGAAAATAATTATACTAATCACATGACTTGAATCAATAATGAATTAAATCATGCATTGTTGAATTGGAAATTTAACCTATTGCACTCAACATAATTCAAATGCTAATCTAGAGTAGTGAATTAAATGAAATCTAGAAATCGCAAGAAATAACAATCTGTAAAATGTAGCAAATAAAAAATTACTTAAAAGAAATGAAAATTACTTTAAAGAATAGAAATTGAAATTAAAATAGACGAGCACGCAACTAAACTATTTGAGATGTTCAAGGCAACACCTCATCGAAGGTAGTGGGCCCAACTACCCAAGACTCAGTTTTTCCTTCAGAAAAAACTCAAATCAGACTACAAGTTGCAGATGTAGAACTCAATGGATAACTTCCTTTATTGAAATATATGAAAGAAATAATTACAAAATAATGAAGCTCTTGGCTCTGTCTCAAGTTCAAAAATTATTCATCTCGTATTCAGAAATTGTTCATTCATTCATCCAACAATTGTTTAGTTGTCCATTCCCATTCCTTTCGTTCATTTAAATACACTGAGAGCAAAGGGAAGTTACAAAAAAATTGATTTAAAAAATTATTTTCATTATAATTTTGGATTGATTAAATAATCTCAATAAACAAGATCATATTTGAAAGATTTTCCCATCATAATTCAACAGGAACAAGTCGAATCTAGTATTGCAATTGGAAGAATTTAGAAAATGGCCACAACAACAAATCTGGTAAAATCATCTTCGAAGAAGCTTTTGTTTCACTTAATACAGGCCAAATTTTGGAAAACTGCTCATTAGAAAACTAATTCGATCCGTTCTGCACAAAACCCATGCCTCGGATTTTCAGGATTCATCTTCATTTTTCCAAAACGTCCAACTAAAAATGGTCACTTCTTATTCCAGCGAATTTCTGAGTTGGAATATTTGATTATGACGTGGAAATCAAATTTGCAATCTAGAAAAGATCTTGGAGGCTAAAATTATAAGTGATGTTATAATAAATTTATTAATAAACCATCATTGGAAAAATAATGCATAATAATCTTCAATTTATTAAGAGAAAGGAGAAAAGGTAGTATTTATTCATAAGAGAATAAATAATTATAAAATGGAATTATGTGATTAATTGTGATAAATTATGATGAATGATGTGATAAATAATTATAGAAATGGAAGCAATAGATGTTAGAAAGTGGTAATAATAAAGACATATTTGCAGCCCAACATTCCCCCAAATTGGATATGTTGCATGTCATCATGCAACCCAAAGCCTTTGTATTAACCAAGTTGTAATGGAATAATCCAAATGTTCACCCCAAGTCATTATACTGATGGAAAAATTGATTTCTTCCTCAAATAATAAATTTTCAATTTTAGCGGCGCCAAAATGTTGGTGAAGAAATAACAATTTTCACATTGACTTTCAACCGTATGTTAATGTTTCTCTAATCCAAAAATCGGATTGTTTTGACACATGGATCATGGGATATAAGAAAAAAGGTTGTAGGTGATAGTGCATGATTTTTGAAATTTTACAAACTAATTTAGCTTTAAATTTTCTGGGTTTGTGTATTTTAAAGATACTTCTTTGTTGTTCAAAAATCACAATAATTCAGTTCATAGTTTTGAAGATATGCACAAATCAATTTATACACTGTATAAAAATGAAATTGTATGCCTTAAATGATAAAGAAAGTAGAAAACATCCATCATGTGTAGCAATTCCTCCCCCAAACTAGAGAATTAGAATGCCCTCATGCTATACTAGAAAATAGATTGATGTAGTTGCTAAAAACGTTATGTTTAGTGTACAACAACATGGAATAAGGGATTTTTTGAGAATGAATAAGGAGATCGATGGATGATGGCATGGTCAAAATAAAGAAATGAAAGAAAGTAACACTCCCCCAAACTGAAAGCTTTTGTGTCTCTGAAAAAATGGGAAGTGATAAATAAATGGAACGAATGAAGATAAATAATGCTCAATATATTTTCATGAAATTCTCCTAAATTATTAGTAAATCGGAAACTTATGTTATTTTACGTTAAGTTTTACCTTCGTAACAATGTGGAATGGCATGTATGGACTGGAATTTGTTGAAGTTGATGTAGGTTGAGCTAATGCTGAAAGTGATGCAAAAGGTGGAAGCCATGCAAGCTGAAAGTAAGGACAAAGTGTGGCAGGGTTTTTCTTCCCCCAGGTGTCCACGACCAGAAAGCACATGAAAAGATGTTATGGATTCATAAATGCGGAAAATAATAACCAGAATGACATATATTGTAGCAAAAATCAATCAAATCAGCGCAAATCATAAGGATGGTGGGGAAATGACTAAGAGGAAAAATAGAGAAATAATTGTTATGAAAAGGATTTTTTCTTTGATGGAAAATTGTGACAGAACATGATATGTAAAGAGTGGTAACAACTGTTGGGATTAAATAATCAGACATAATTAAGTTAATTCATATGTAGTTTCACCATGCATACTGGTGTTTATAAATATAATACGATTCAAATTATAATTTCTCCTTTGAGAATGGGTTGGTAAGAATAAGTGAAAAATGATTGGTTGATTAACATGAAACTCTAGTGCCGCAAGCAGAGCCACTGCTGCCAACAAGCATCCATAGCCTCAACAAGGTTTCTTTTTAACCCAAAAATGAGCCAAAATCCTCTATTTAGTACCTAAATCATTTATTTTCTCTTATAGAAAGACCATCGTGCTAGCATGGTAACTAGATAGCCACAGTGTCATTCACTAGGATTTAACAAAGTAATCAGTTCGACTCGTGATGAGACCTCCTGTCCTTCAGGCAATTTTTATTTTGGCTAGAAGGTCATTGCCTTGGTGTGGTAGCCATTATGGGAAAGTTGCTTGTTATCTCCCTATGATCATGGTAGGATAGCTCATGATGAGACCCCCTATCATTTCTAAAATATTTGCATATTATTTTCATATATATATATATATATATATATATATATATATATATTCAATCATAAATAGAGGGAGGCTCATTAACTCCTTGAGAGTTAGTGATGGTGTGAGGAGTGAAAAGAAATGTCAATAAATATTATATACCTATTCCTAAGTCACCCTACCCTAGAAGATTAGCCATTGATAGTGTAAAAGGATAGCCCAACATAGTATTAAGGTAATGAATTCTTTATAATATGTATGAAGAAACAATATCCAACAAGCCATTACGTAGTTAGGCCATATCAATGTCTGAAAATAAAGATATCCATCAAAGGTAAAAAAATCATAATTGTTATTAGTGTCGCTACTTTTCCCCTTTTTAGATGCACATTCCCCATTCACGAAATGATTTTCTTGAGAAAATGCATAAAAAATGGTTATATGGCCATAAAATTGGCAAAACATTATTTAGATAGCTATTTATTACAAAAAACATGGTTGTTTAGTTGATTGAACAGTAGTTGTTCAGTAGATTGAACAACAGTTGTTCAACTAATTGAATAGCAAAAAAAACACCAAAAAATTTGCGATGTTCAATTGATTGAACAACAACTGTTCAATTGATTGAACAACAAAAAAAACACACAAAAAAAAATTGTTGTTCAATTGATTGAACAACAAAAAAAACACACCCAAAAAATTGTGATGTTCAATTGATTGAACAACAAAAAATCACACCAAAAAAAATTGCGTTGTTCAATTGATTAAACAAAAAAAAAAACACCAAAACATTTGTTGTTCAATTGATTGAACAACAGCTATTCAATTAATTGAACAGCAAAAAAACACACAAAAAAAAATTCGTTGTTCAATTGATTGAATAACAAAAACACACCAAAAAATTTGTTGTTCAATTGATTGAACAACAAAAAAACACACCAAAAAATTGAGTTGTTCAAATGATTGAACAACAACTGTTCATTTGATAAAAAAACAAATGTTCATTGGACGAAATAACAACTGTTTATTTATAGCAACTTCACATTTGCCAACGGAATGTCAACCACAACTTTAAAGGAAGCAACACCTGAAATACAAAAACATAAGAGAAATCAGAAAAGAAACAACACTTTAAAAAAGAGTAAATAAATAAAGTTACAACAGTTGTGATTTTAGTTGCAGCAATGTTGTTTCCTAAGGGAACATCAGTCTGTTTATAGGAACAACAAACTGTCAATGGTGAATGAATGGAAAAAAATGATCTTTTGGAAAAATTCTTTGGTGGAAATGACTTGAACGTTCAATTCTTCATTTTTCTTTATATGAATCCATTAGGTACTGAAAAAGTCTTCATGTTGCTTTCTCCATGTTGGTGAGAAATAGTGGGGAAAATTTTGCAACAAGCTCTTATGACACCTAGAAAGACTCATAATCATATGAAATTAGATTTATTAATAGATAATTGGATGAAAATATCTTATGTCATTATTATTTCCTTCAAGAATCACTCAGTCATGAATTGACCTCCTTTATTCTCACGGGACCTGCAAAAAACGAGCGTCTACCTGCAATAAAACATGAAATCATGGAGGAAGAGAGGTGATCTAGCTCTCCTAATCTAAGACATATGAAAAAAATAACAAATATTTACTCTGTAAAAAAAATCCACAAAAAGATAAACAAAATATAATTTATATGTCACCTGCGGGAGAACATTGGTCGATCATACTTACCAGTAGTGTTTTAATCATAAATTCTTTTTTTTTGTCCAATTTCAGTGATTCCAAAGAAAAATGAATTCTTTTTCAAAGTGATAGCACAAATAGAAATATTTTATAAAAATTCCATGACTCAAATTTACTTAGAACAACCTGCATAACAAAGTCATTTTCAATTTCCCAACTTACACCAACAGTTGGTATTTTAAGCATAAATTTTTCGTTCGATGACGGATTAAAATTATTCAAATTGGAGACTAATGAAGATTCATTTACATATCTACAATAGAAACATGTTTTGTATGAAATAATAATTTATGGGTCAAATATGCAAGTGAACAGCCGGAAAAACAGATTTTTGAGAATGCTTATTTACGATAGGCAGTCAGTATTTTGGTCATAAATTTCTCATATGATATCAAAATAGTGTGATTAAATTTTTTTTGTAAACTATGTTCATAGGGGAATATACTATAGTAACATTTTTTCAATATATAGTCATTTGTACCTCCAAAAATGGACTGTCTCATCAGTGTTCCTGAGCTTCCTACTAGACATCCTCTCAATATTTTGGTTATAACTTTTTTGTTTCAAAAAAAAATTGAGTGATTAAAATTGGGTTGGAATGTAGACATAAAGGGATACTTAATATAGAAATAATTTTTAAAAATATTTCCTTTTGGTTCCCAAAAACATGACTGCCCCGACTGTGTTTTCAGAAATTTTATCAAACCCGCAAGCCAAAAAAATATGATATTCAAGCAATTTTTCAAATTGGTGAAAAAAATGGATATGAGCGTCTGTAGAAATATTATATTCAATATAATACATCTAAATGCATAAATAAGCTCAAACATTGATCACCGATGTTGATTTCTAAAACGTGCTGCAACAAAAATATTTATATTTTTTTTAGATAAAGAAATTTATTTATTTATGTTCTTATTCATTCTATTTTCTACACTAACCTACTCTAATTTTAAAAATAAAACACACTTACGTGTAAGAGTACTTCCAATGGAACCATTTTCAAAATAAGGCCTCAACTATGTACATACCCAAATTTGAAAAATACATGTTAATAAATAATAGGGTATAAGAGACCAACTTCTCTTGAAAAGATGTCACCAAAATTTGTTGAAGTATGGATTGATGCTGCAAACAAATGATGGAGTGAAACCAATCTTCAATATAGCCTTGACTCTCTTGATTTCCCATACTTTTCATGTCATGAAGTTCTTCCACGAATTCTACAATTTCTGGATTTGAAGCCTTCCCAATCTCAATATAAGTTTTCTGTAATGGTGTATGTGAGATAGAATGAGTAGGAAGGGTAGGTAAATTTTGCAGTTCAGCACTGTAAGCATGTTGTACTAGTTTATTACTATGAGGGTGTGAAATGGATTGAGCAAGAAATTTTGTAGGGCATGGAGGATTTTGATGATGAAGTTGATCGGGTTGAGTGGATGATTTTGATAGGCAAGCAAGATGTTGTTGAAGATATGGTAAAGAATATGGATGATGTGCTTGTGCTACAAGATGAGGGAGAGTAGTCATGTAATCATAATATGACCCATGCCAAACTTGTGAACAATTTTGGAAATTTTTATATTGAGATTGACATGGTTGCCCTAACAAAGGAGTATTCCATAATGGATTATGCAAATAATAAAATGGAGAGGAAGTCTTTTAAAACATACATGTAGGCCATGGTTTCCATGGTTGTGAAATTGTAGCTTCTTGATCCCTTTGATATGCTTATTTCATCCTAGGTAGGAAAGAGTAGTTACCCTTGGGGTTTTTCTTTCGACATCGAGGGAAAAACACTTCTTCAAATTTTTATTGTTTTTTCTTAACCTGCAAAACTTTCAATTGTGAATTTAGAGAGCTAATAAAATCATTTATAAAATGTTCAAATAAATCATGGATTTCAGCTCCTATATCCCTTGTTCTTGTAGCAGATTTGGAAAGGAAATAAGAAAATTCTCTAGAATTCTTATGAGCCTTGGAGATTCCTCTTGAATACCTAATGCATAAATCACAAACATCATCACATGATAGCTGAAAAACATCGCCTTTTCCTATCAAATTTAAGAGTTCTAAAAATTTGTCTTTGATTCCTTTGAGTAGGAGTGTTTTTAAGATCTATTTTTCCAAATTCTTATGCTTTGATTTTCGAAGGTTGTATTTAAATCGCTCCACATAGTCCTCCAAGCATTCATCTTCCCCTTGTATCATACTGAAAATTTCTTCAATGGCCTTGCAATAGTTTTATTACTTCTTCAAGAATAGATTCTTCATGTCCTCCCATGTTCGAATGTAGTTTCCACCAAGGCTTATGAACCATCGGAGAGCTGCTCCTTTTAGAGTAAGAGAAAAAAACCTTCAACCTTTGATCATTAGTATAACAATCATATCCTCTACAAAGTACTTCAAACTAAAATAAAAATGTATTTGAATCTTCATTTGCCAAACCATGAAATTTTGGTAGAGTATATGGGGGAATTATGTGAATTTGTCTCACTCCTCATAGATCTCTGATAGGAAATTCAAAAGTAGCAGTGTGTGTCATTTCTTACCATTATAGAAGATGTTCTTCATGTGATACTTTTAAGGCTCCTCCTTCAAATGTTCCTGTCAATTGATTAGTGTAATGGGTGGTGCTTACATCACCACTTAAGTAAAATGATAAGATTTCTTCAAATTTATACCTTTTCTACTTATTCATTAATTAAAAAACAAAAACCTATCTTGTTTAACCTATATGCATTTACCGAAAAATAGGTTGTTGAGCAAGTGTTTTACTTGCTGGTTATGTAGGTTATTACCTCTCGTTTTTAATACCCAATTGTTTTACAGCAAGATGATAAAAATAAATTACTTTTAAACACTCTCCCCAAAATCAAATTATGTATCTACAACCAAATATTAGTGTGGTAGTGCTATTTGACTACCTTCCCTAGCAACGGTGCCAAAATGTTGGGCAAAATTAATTTCATAATAAAAACAACTAATCACCTATTCATTAATTATAAACCAAGGAATGACTTTTTATTTCAAAGGCAATCGCAAAAGTATATGCATATAAAATACCAATATCTAACATTGGTTCTACATGATTATGTTCTACACTATGAATGTCATTCGAAAAGAAATAAAATGTAAGTCTTGAAAAACAATATTATCTCAAAACCAGAAAGTAAATGACAGGAAAATAATTTTACTAATCACATGACTTGAATCAATAATGAATTAAATCATGCATTTCTGAATTGGAAATTTAACCTATTGCACTCAACATAATTCAAATGTTAATCTAAAGCTGTGAATCAAATGAAATCTAGATATTGCAAGAAATAACAATCTGGAAAATGCAGCAAATAAAAAATTACTTAAAAGAAAGGAAATTTACTTTAAAGAACAACAATTGAAATTCAAATAGACAAGCACGCAACTAAACTACTTGAGATGTTCAAGGTAGCACCTCGTCGAAGGTAGTGGACCCAACTTTTGAAGACTCAGTTTTTCCTTCAAAAGAAACTCAAATCATACTACATGTAGCAGATGTAGAACTCAATGGATAACTTCTTTTATTGAAATATAAGAAAGAAATAATTACAACATAATGAATCTCTTGGCTCTGTCTCAAGTTCAACAATTATTCATCTCGTATTCAACAATTGTTCATTCATTCATCCAACAATTGTTCAATTGTTCATTCCCATTCCTTTCGTTCCTCTCCTCCCTCTTTGATCTTTGTTTTCATTTAAATACATAGAGAGCAAAGGGAAGTTACAACAAAGTTGATTTAAAAAATTATTTCCATTACAATTCTGGATTGATTACATAATCTCAGTAAACAAAATCATATCTGAAATACCTTCCCATCATAATTCAACAGGAATAAGTCGAATCTGGTATTGCAATTGGAAGAATTTAGAAAACGGCCACAACAACAAATATGGGAAAATCACCTTCGAAGAACCTTTCGTTTATCTTAATACTGATCAAATTTTGTAAAACTTATTCGATCCATTATGCACAAAACCCATCTCTCATATTTTTAGGATTCATCTTCATCTGTCTGAAAATTCCAACACAAAACGATCACTTCTTATTCCAGCGAATTTTTGAGTTGGAATATTTGATTATGAGTTGGAAATCAAATTTGCAATCTGGTAAAGATCTTGGAGGCTAAAATCATAAGTGATGTTATTAAAAATTTATTAATAAACCATCATTGGAAAAATAATTCATAATAATCTTCAATTTATTAAAAACAAAGGAGAAAAAGTAGTATTTATCCGAAGAGCATAAATAATTATAAAATGGACTTATGTGATTAATTGTGATAAATTATAATGAATGACATGATAAAGAATTATAGAAATCGATGAAATATATGTTATAAAGTGGTAATAATAAGGACATATTTGCGACCGAACACCTTCCATACATCCATGGGTTCTATTGGAACTTGGTGATGGTCATTGTTGGCCCTCATTTTTTATCCATTTTTTCTTAATTAAATACACTTATTTTCCATTCTATCCATCCATATACCATCCATTACACCTTATTTTGACCAATTTATTCATATTCAGGTATATAAATTATGTTTCTCAATTTTTAGATGTTTTTACAAAAAATGGATTTTAAGTGCATTTTTGGACACAACTAAAAATTCCCGTAATGGCTTCATTGAAGTCATACTTGCAGGACACTTGAGCATGAGCTGAGCACATATTTATAAATATTGGGAACAAAATATGGACATGTATCTATTGGTTTGGTCAAACCGAGCTAAAACATGCTCAGTCAAAGCTACTCAAACAAGACCTTTCATTCAGGATATGACTAGGAAATAGGCCAAATTTAGTATTTTATGGGATTTTACAGATTTTCAGTGATTGAATGGATGAGCTCGA
Source organism: Pinus albicaulis (assembly GCA_034641835.2). Classification (NCBI taxonomy): domain Eukaryota; kingdom Viridiplantae; phylum Streptophyta; class Pinopsida; order Pinales; family Pinaceae; genus Pinus; species Pinus albicaulis. The sequence continues at coordinate 1,703,240,107 of CM076575.1, read as the reverse complement.
CCAAGATAGATGGGATACGGATAGACATAGATGTTAGAGAAATTTTATTCTAGTTTGTTTCATATTTTTCTATTTAAGCCAAGAGCATTGAAAGCATGAATATGTAGAATTTGTATGATTTCACTTTGATATTTTTGAAATTTAAGAGTTAATTGAAGACACCAGTTATATCTTATTTCTTTTCTTCAATGTGGTGAATTCTTGATTTAGTTTCAATAGCTGAGAAGTACTTTCATTGTGGAGGCAAGGGTGGAGAGCCCCCACACTGAGCTAAGTGCACTTTTTGGTTAATTTAGTTGAATTTTCTTAAACTAGTTTTGTTTCATGTTTAAATCAGTTAATTGGATGTATGATGATCAATTATGTTTGCTTATGAATCTTAGTATAAATTCTAATCTTCATATTAAGATTCAACCTAGTGTTTAAGTTAAACTCTCCTTCTATCTGATCAAAGAATAGAAACTAGAATTCATATTCCTTGCTTTGTTTAAAAGTTATTTTCTGAATTTCTAGTTTTCGTGCAATGGCATTAATGATGAATGAATTTATAAAGAAGGACAGCAAGGACCTCCTTAGTTAGGAGTCTCTTCTATTGTTATTTTATGCATCTTAAGGCGATTTTTCATTTGTGATTTTTATTTTTGTTCATGCAGTAGTACTGTAGAGAAGGTCAACCTAGTTCTCCTAAGTTAGGAGCCTCTTCTTATGATTATTACATATTGAATTAGAAATTATTTAGTTAAGTTTTATATTTGTAATATACATTTCCTTTAAATTCAATAATTCATCTTCTAAAATTGATTGTAGTTGAAATCCATATATTTTGGACATGCTTCCAAGTTTTACAAACCCAGATTGATAATAAAATACTTGTGTTAGTCTACTCAGTAAACAAACCCAAAAATTTTGGCACCGTTGCGGGGAAAGCATATTTCAAAGTAGTCAAACAGGAAGATCAGACAAAAATAAAAACACATCAAAAACAACAAAGACATAGTTTTTCTTTTAGTATGTTTCTTTATGCGTAGAGATAGAGATCAGAAGGGTAGATTCATCAAACAAAACCCCAGAACAATTCAACCATCCACAAGACTAACAACACCAGTTGTTGGAAGACCAACTCTAGAGGAGATAGAGGAAAAATAGAGATCAGGACAAAGATTAACTCTAATTGAAATAAATATCTTGTTGGCCTTGGAGGTAAAAAGAAAGCAATCACCAAAAGAAACTCCTTTCCAAGGAAGACAAAAGGAAACAAGAAAACTAGTTTTTGAACAATTAGAGAAACTTGTCCTTGAAAAAATTAAGATAGTTGGGGAAACACATAATCAACCTCATATTGAAACATTACAAATTTCTGAACAAGAAATGACTTAAGAAGGAAAACATTCTAATATGCCACTTATGATTCATGAATAAATAAATGAATATGAGAGACAACAGAGAGAATGGAAAAGAAAAAGAGAGGCAGAAAGGAGATTAGAAGTAGAGAGAAAGAGAGAGGAAGACAAAAGAATAGAAGAAGAAAGAAGGAGAGAAGAAGAAGAAAAACGAGAGCAATATAACAAAATTATACAAGATATCGAAAAATATAATGATCAGGGAGCCACCTTTGGCTTCCCAATACTAGACACAACAGCAATACTAGGAGAAGAAGTGAAAATGAAAAACATTCCACCTTTTGTATTGCCCAACTTTTATGGAATGTCACCAGAAGATCTTGATTCATTTATGTTCGAATTTGATATCTTATGTATAACTTATGGATACACAGATGACACACACAAGCTTTGTCTCTTTCCTGCTTCTTTGAAAGAAGCAGCATTAAAATGGTTTATGGGTTTAGGAGAACATACCATTGCTTCTTGGGATGATATGAAGAAATTTGTTCTTAAAAATGATCAACACTATTGTAGGGCTAGAGACTCAAAAGAATATATTTTTAGAATGACACAACAAGAAGATGAATGTTTGGAGGAGTATTTAGAAATATTTCTTTAGAATATGAAAAAATCAAAACAACATTCTCTGAATTTTGATACCACCCGCACAATTTTTCTTAAGGGTATCAAATATGAATACTAAGATATTCTAAATGTGATGGGAAAAGGAGATATCTCAAACCTACCATTTGATTAGATTGTTGAACTTTGTCAAAAATATTCTAGGGGAAGAGAAAAAAGTGGAAAAAGAGATATTACATCAAGAGCTTCCAAATCAGCAACAAGTGCAGTAACAAGAGCAGAAATAGGAAGTTTACTAGAAAATTTTAAAATAGATCTCTAAAGCACTTTGGGAACACAAGTTGATGTATTAAAAGAAAAGAAGAAGAAAGAATAATAAGATCAAATCTTAGCAATATTTTGTCCAAAGTGTAGGCAGAAACATCCACTTAGAGAATGTCCTTTGCAAGGTATACAAGTGTGTGGACTTTGTACAGAGTATCATGCAACTGAAAACTGAACAAAATTGAAAGAGTTGAAAATTGAAGAAGTACAAGGGATATATTCTCTCTACTATATGGCACCAAGGAGACCTTGGCAACCAAGGATTCCTCAACAATTCCCTCAACAAAACCCCCATAATTATCAGTATCCTCCTCAGAATTCATGGAACACTCCAATGCCATGGAAGGCTTGGCCTCCACAACAACATGAAAATTGACCTACACAAGGTTGGAGACAATATAGTTATGGAAACCAGCCACCTCAACAATATCAATATAAACAACCATACCAACAATCATACCCTCAACAACCATTCCATTACCAACAATTCCAAAAACAACCTTAGCAAATGCCATTTCCACCACAAAATCCTGCACCAATGCTAAATCAACCTCATTAGCTTCAACTTCCTTCAAACTAACCACCTCCTAGAACAACTCAACTGCCATCTCAGCCAATAGCTAATCCAAGTAACAAAGTGGATAAACCAGCATACCATGTGGAAGAAGCAACATACTTTCCTACATACTCTATTCTTCCCATACAAGATGTCAACTTAAGGTATGGGAAACCGTTACATAAAGATTCTCCACCAATTATAGAAGAAAAAACTGAAAAATGAGAAAAAAAATCAAAAACCTCATCTAGAAAATAAAATTCAAAAGGGAAATCTATTATGACTTAAACACCACCCTAACTAGAGAGGTTAGTACAGCAGAAAATTCCATTGTCTCTGCCTAAATTTGATATTTTGGATGAATTGAAGAATGCTTATGTCAAAATTATTTTGTTACAGGCAATAAAATATATTCCAATTTATGCAAAAACAATAAAGGAGTTATGCATCAAGAAAACTGGTAAAAGAAAAAGAGATCCACCCATAATCCAGGTCATTGGCAGATTAGCTAGTTTCATATCTACAAAAACAACAATTGAAAAATATATTGACCCTGGGATCCCTATGGTTGCCATCTCGATCAATAATTTTTCAGTTCCAAACACTTTAATATATTTGGGAGCAACAATAAATGTTATGACGACAAAAACTATGAAACATTTGAATTTGAACAATATTAGACATAATACTACAATCTTATAGCTTGTAGATAGATCTAAAGTTGTACCAGAAGGGATACTAGATGATATCATTGTTTCACTAGATTCATGGGAGTATCCTGTAGACTTTTTCATTTTGCAGCCAAAAACAAATTTAGGACGCCATCCTTTAATTCTAGGCATGGAAAATTTTAGGGGCTAATATTCGCAGGTGGGCTAATTTTCCATGGTTTTTCCAAAAAAATGATTCGCCAATTTCCATTTTTTTATAAAATTGATTCGCCCAAATTTTACAACATAAAATTATTTTACATTAAAAATTGCCCACATTATATAGACAATATATATAATATCATTATAAAGTTGAATAATTTTACAAATACATCAATAAACATTTTATAATTTTCATATTAGGGACTAGTGAGATTCACCAATTTTTTAAACTTCAAGAAATTTTCCATCCTTAAAATTATCCCTGATTCTAGGCAGACCATGGTTAGCCACAGCAGATGCCTTCATTGGATGCAGATCAGGAAGTATGATTATTGCACATGGGGATGAAAGGAAATAGGTTACACTCTATCCTCCAACACAATCTCCTTCTTTATTATCATGGTTTGATGAACATCAAAAACAAGAAACTCAATCTATTCTCAGTATTAATTAAGTCTATAATTTTAGAGAAGAGGAATAAAATCAGGATCTAGTAGACCTTTTCATCTCAGAACCTGATATTTTGTAGAAACTTATAACAACACAATATGAAGTTGAAAATCATCTTTTAAATCGGTTTTTTAAGGAAAATTGTACTATTCAATCACTGCAAAATTCATTTGAAAGTATTTTTCCTATTAACTCAATTACCAATTCAAAGAGTAAAATCATCGAAATAAATCCTGGAAGGAATTTGAATATTGGTAATAATTTAGAATCATCACAACAACAAGAGGTAATAGCACTGTTACAGAAATAATCAAAATATTTTACCTAGGATTACACAGATATGCAGGGAAATCATCCAAATACATGTATTCACCACATTTACACTAATGATCATATCAAAACAGTAAGACAATTGAAAAGAAGAATGAATCTCATGATGAAGGAAATAGTGAACGAAGAACTGTAGAAATTGTTACAAGTTGGATTAATCTATCTATTTATGATAGTCAATGGGTGTCTCCCTTAGTTGTGATGCCTAAGAAAAATGGAAAGTGGAGAATATGTGTAGACTATAGCGAGCTCAATAAAACCACATTAAAATATCATTTCCATTTACTATTTATTGATAAAGTACTAGATTCATTAGTTGGGAATAAATTCTTTTCTTTTCTTGATGGATTTAGTGGATACAATCAGATAAAGATAGCATTGGAAGACCAGGATAAAGCAACATTTACTTGTCCATGGAGAACATATGCATACAATGTTTTTCCCTTTGGGTTATGTAATGCACCTGCTACTTTTTAGAGAGCAGTCCTTGCAATATTTTTTGATCTAATCCATGAATCTGTAGAGGTCTACATGGATGATTTCATTGTATGATGGCAGAACATTTGATGATTGTTTGAAAAATCTAGAAAAAAAAATTTAAAATATGCATAGAGACAAATCTATCTCTCAGTAATGAAAAATGATTTATGATTTTAACTGAGGGGATAGTGTTGGGCACCATATTTCTTCTTCGGGAATTAAGGTGGACCCAACAAAAATACAAGCCATTGTGAATTTAATGCCACCCACAACACAAAAGGAATTAAGAAGTTTCTTGGGATATGCGGGCTATTATAGGATATTCATTGAAAATTTCAATAAAATAGACCTACCTCTATTCAATTTACTTGCAAAAGATGTTGAATTCAAATGGACAAATAATTGTCAAAATGCATTTGAAATATTAAAAGAAAAATTGTCAGCTACATCCATTCTTCGAGGACCAAATTGTTCATTGCCATTTCATATATCTACTGATGCATCTGACACTTCTATAGGAGCATCACTTGGACAAAAAGGAACTAGTTTAATTATGCCATATACTTCATAAGGAAAAACTTAACACTGGCAGAATGGAACTATACAGTTATGGAATAATAAATTTTAGTTGTAGTCACATGCAGTTAATAAGTTTAGGCATTACATAACATGATATCAAGTATTCATTCACACAGATCATTCAACTATAAGATACTTAATGAACAAAGCAATTACAAATGGCAGAATTACTAGATGGCTATTATTGATGCAATAATTTAACATCATTGTACAAGATCGACTAGGTAGGGATAATGAAGTAGCATACTTTCTATCAAAACTTCATTCACTTGGTGATCCAAATCATGTTTCAGATAATTTTCCAGATGAACATCTAATTGCTATAACTGTTAAGACTCCATGGTTTGTAGATGTAGCCAACGATTTATCATCTGGAATACTACCATCACATTACATAAACAAATAGAAAGGAAAGATAGTTAGAGAAAGTGCTAGATATATTTGTGTCAATGGTGACCTGTTTTATACTAGTTTTGATCTATTAATAAGAAAATGTGTTACATGAGATTTTAGATATTTTGAAAGCATGTCATGATGAGCCATGTGGTGGTCATTTTGTAGATAAGCAGACAACATACAAGGTTCTCAAACTTGGCTACTACTAGACAACAATATTCAAGGATTCCAAAGCCTATGTTAAGAGATGTGACAGCTGCCAAAGAAATGGGAGACTAGTGGTAGCTAATGAAATTTCATTAAAGCCACAAGTACTCATAGAACCATTTGAGCAATGGGCTCTATAATTTTTGGGACCAATAAACCCACCATTAAATGGAAATAAGTACATTCTAGTATGTACATATTATGTTACTAAGTGGGTGGAGGCAAAGGCAGTGGAAAAAGCAATAGAAGAAACATTGGTTTCTTTTCTATTTGAAGAAATATTTGTAAGTTTTGGATTTCTAACACAAATTGTCACAGACTGGGGAACACAATTCACCTCCAAGCTTGTAAGGGATCTTACAGAAAATTACAAGATCAAACACAGAAAATATACTACATACCATCCCCAAGCAAATGGACAAGTGGAGTCCACTAACAAAGTTTTGGAGAATATCATGACAAAAACTGTGCAAATGAATAGAAAATATTGTTCGGAAAAGTTAAGATATGCACTATGGGCATACAGGATAACATGGAAGAACACAATTGGATTCAGTCCGTACCAGTTGGTATATGGTAAGAAAGTCCTGTTACCCATTGAATTTCAAATACATACATATAAAATTGCAGCAAAATAGGGAATGGAACTATCTTAAGCACAACAATAATGAGTTATTCAATTAAATGAATTGGATGAAATAATACAACAAGAAGTGGATCATACATCTCTAGTGCAGGAGCAGAGAATAAAATGGCATGATCGATTCATCAAGAATACAATTTTTCAAAAAGGAGACGGGGCACTATTGTTTGACTCCAAGTTTAAGGATTTCAAAGAAAAGTTTACAACTCATTGGATTGGTCCATATGAGATAGATAAGATCTATGAGAATGGAGTAGTCAAAATAAAAACAATAGATGAAGCGTCAATTTCATTTTTAGTTAATGGGCACAGGCTTAAAGTCTACAATAAGCTTATCAATAAACAAGATTTTATGAAAAGAATTTCAGCAGAAACTAATACGGAAATAATGGAACAACATAGTAATATGTCGTCCCTACTTCCATAATTCAAATATATATATATATATATATATATATATATATATATATATATATATATATATATATATATATATATATATATATATATATATATATATATATATATATATATATATATGTATTTATTGTGAAAAAACTTAGAGACTACACAACATAAATGAAAATCTTACTAAAAACCTGCCAACTTGTTTGGCCAATATGAATTCATGTTTTACTGCATTTTAATTAATCCTCCAAGAAATGTAATACTTGAGGACAAGTCTTAACATAAGCAAGGGGGGGAGTTCGTAATAAAACTATGCAAATAGTTTAAGCAGTTGTATTACAAAAGGAACCTGAATTACATAACAGAAGGGACCTAAAAAATTATTTTATCACTACAGAAGGGACCTAAACAACATCATCATTCAAGCCTGAAACACATGTCAGAAGGGACTTGAAACATCAATTACAAATTGCAGAAGAAAAAATCAACCTTCAAGCATGAAGCACATGTCAGAAGGGACCTAAAACATTAATTACAAATTGCAGAAGGGACCTGAAACATTAATTACAAATTGTAGAAGGGACCTGAACAAAATTATCATTCGAAGGTCCTGAATCAATATCAGATGCAAAAAACATAAAAGAAAAAATAATTCTCTACAATTCATTTTATCTTGGAAGAACCATCATGAGACATCATTGAATAGTATTGACATCAAGCTATTTACGAGATTACAAGTACAATAAGTGAAAAAAAAATTCTCTTAAAATCTTGTTTTAAAAAAAAAAATAGAAATTGTTAAGACTAATTTAGCTTGATATGCATTCTGTTACATTTTACCTATATCCTACCTACATTTCAAAACACTACCTTCATTATCCTAACCATCATAATCATTTTCATTATAATCCTATCCCTATTCATTACCCCTTTCCTACATTTACCTTCCTACATTAACCATCATTCCATATACCATCACATTAATCCGAATCATTTTTTAAAAACCATCACATTAATCCTAGTCATTTTCTTAAGCATATGGATCAAAAGTTAAAGTATCAATATTTGAATTCTTGTTGACCTACAAAACAAGAAACGTTAGTGTCATAATAGAAAATTTAATTTTAAAAATGACCATTCTAGGGTCATTTTAAAATCAAATTAAACAATAAAAAGATTGAAACCTAAGCTACAAGCGCAATATGCAAATATATATCATATGATAAAAATATAAGGTATGGAATGGCCGCACAATGCAAATGACAAAACCTAAGTATGAAATGTAAAAACAATGCAATGAAAAACATGAATTATGATGCATATCGATTAAGGTATGAGCATGTAAAGCAATGAAGGTGGCTATGAATAAAAGATAAAGTGACAAAAAACGTGGTTTATGGTGACAAGACGTATGCAGACACCATGGAGAAAGGACGACATGTAAAACAAAGGAACAAAGCCATGGAGGCATCCAAGTCAAGGGTTGGCATAAGATATGGTCAATATATATTCAAAAACACGGTGTTATGACATAAATCAAACCTTGTGCAACTACTGAAGCTTCTGCCATTTAAAAAAAATAGACATCTCTATTACATTCTTCTTTCACCATCATAACCATTACCAGGCTTAGAGAAAGGAATTTGACACTGTGAAAACCATAGGCATGCATTCAAACACCTCGTGAAGAGCGAAATTGTTGAAGAAAACGCAGAAGAGGCTGTCAAGAAAATGGAGAAACTTAAGCCAAGAAGGAACAACATAAGAAATATCAAAGGAGGTGTGGAGAAATAAGAAGAGGGTGCATTGATGTTAGTGGAGATTGGAAGCTGAGATATATGTCCTTTTGTTGATCAAACACTCCAACAAATTGCAGAAATCTCGTGGAGAGAATAGGTAAGCACTAACTCTAGATTTTCCTCATTGATGAACAGATTGTAATATTCCAAATTGGAAATAGTAGCAATATAGCTCATAAAAATGTAAAACATAACAAATCTGAATATGACATAGGAGAGATCAATATGCAGCAATCATTTTATTAATATATCAACAGAAATATACAGAAAGATCATGAGGGACAAGCCACTCAAGCAATGGGAACAAGTCTCCAATGATCAAAGCAATCAACACATGAGTTGTTGCAACTGTATAGAATGCAGGAGAGTAGTGATAGCGTTGTCTATATCAGTGTATCTGTTGCTGAATACATATATAAATGAAATGTGGCTGATAGAAAAAAAATAAATGCCCAACAAAGAAGATGTGGGCTCTAATACAAGATTTCTAGCCAGTCCGGAAAAGATTGCTAGAACTACCAAGAAATGTACAATGTGACAAAAAACCCTAGGGTTGAGATGTCACTACAAACTAGATCTGAATAGAATGAGGCTATGACAGATCTTAAATGAAGATGTCCTCCTCCAATGGTATTTCTAATTAGAAGGTTGATCCCTATACTAAGAAATAGGCCCTCTTGATGAGCTGAATGAACCCTCTCAGTAAATGCCTCCAAAAATAACGCAATTTAGAATTGTGACTACGCTATGAGGGATGGTATATGGTTTGCCTGATGTCAAATATGAGAAAATATGCCCAGGATCCTTCCTTGATGATCCTCCAATGGATAGGCTACCTCTCCACTAAAAAACAAGCCTAGAAATAGCTCTATGTGATCCTCCGTTGCTGCCCCCTGAAACACAACCTAGCTCTAAATAGAAAATGTGTTGTATCTGAAGGAGGTAGCCTAGCCAGAATGCTGAAATGAAGAAATTCAGCTCAAAAAACCTATCCTTCCATAAGGATGAGGTAGGGATTCCCGATCAGGAACACCCTTGTGCTAAACAACACAGCAACCCTGCTAAACAGCAAGAGGAAGCAAAAGTCTAAACAAACCAATATAAAATGATAAAAAAAACATGAATAGAAATGGTTGTTATCCCCTCCATATATAACATGAGAGCCTCCTCACATTGGGTCCCATCCATACTTTCCACCAAGCTCATGCAAGTTGTCCTCCACCAAAATTGCGTTGTCTTATCATAAAGACCACTCCTCTATGATAGTGTTGTTGATTTGCTCAAAGTTGACTGAATCAACATGATTCAATCCCTGTTCACACCCAAAGGTGCTTATTCCATCTACTTATTCTTCCTCCTTTCACATTAGGAGTGTTATTATTCCTTCAAAAGGGGTTTTATGAGTCTCCCCACCCACTTATTCACCTACCTAGTGATAAAACAAAATATAATATTCCATTTAGATGAAGTCTAAATTTTTGGAATATTACAATCCTCCCCTCCAAAATTTTGCTTGTCCTCAAGCAACTATAAAGGTGGAGAAAAATTCCTCCCTTCCTCTTCTTTTGGCCTCCTCATCAATAGTTCCCACCACAGCTCAACATAATCTGTAATAAATCTGCCCTCCAATGGTTCCTCCCAAGTATGCAAAACCAAATGGTGTACATCATGAGAAAGTGGAAGGTGTAAGTGGAAACCTTATTGTTGTCCAATGGCCTCCTCAAGGTAGGAGTGATGATAAACATAGGTAATATCATCCCCAATGAGAGTCTCCCATACCCATGCTATCATCCAAATAAAATGAGCCATCCTAGGTAGATCATCAAAAGAATCTTCAACCCCTGGTCTCAGCAATGTGTTGGGCTGCATGGAGAGTTAATATTTTCCCATCCAAGTTGTTTCTCTCTCCATTTATGGTAAGTATGTGGTTTTTGCTGATCTTGGGCTGAAATTTCATAGCCTCCAATAATGGCCCAAGTTACCCCACCAAACAAATGAGCCATGAAGTGCCTCCTCCAAGAACTCAAGTTCTCCAAATGGCTCCTCCCATATGAAGAAAAGAGATGTAGTATGGCAATCATGGTTTGCCTATTGTTTCTCCTGAAACATACAACATGTAAAGTAGGGAGAATCATACTCCCAATGGGCACCTCCAACCTTTGTCCCACTCTCCAAACAAAGCTCCCCATGAACATAATAATATCAGCAATATATGGAAGCAAAAAACAATGAAAACAAGCTGCCATATGACAACCGGAAAGTAGATCATAGTTCCACACATGGAACCAGCACAGTGCATCCCTTGCCTACCTCAAAACAAAGAATAACAAGTGACCTTCCATCCACTTGTTTTCTGCCACAATCATCCTACAAGATAGGATCATGAAAGTAAAAGTTGGTGCCAATGGTGCATACCAAGAATCATGTGGCTTCCCCCACAAACCACCAATAGAATAGCCAACCTCAATGCTGCAATTGGCCTCAAGTACATCATAATATAATATGCAATAATGGATAATCCTTCTTGGTACAACATGCTGCTCATATATATTAAAGAAGTACAAATCATAATGCAAAATTGTACCTTCTCCACCATGTACTTTGGTCCTTGAGCTGAAATGGCTCGACTGGAAATTCTCCCTCACTCTCAATGAGTAGGGAAGTGGTTGTGACAACCTCTTCATCACCATCTGAGCTATGCATCTCTCCTCATGCTGATATACATCCTGTTGGATGCCCTCCCAATTGAACTCCTCCATCAAAGAATGAAATGCATCAAAGTGCATGGAAAGAAAGTCCACATGTGCTGCATGTAGAAGCTTCTCCTTGAGCTCAGAATCTCTAGTCAAGAAGACTTTGCCATAAGAATGGATGACCACATCATCCACCATATATCTATCATCTCCCTCCAGTTCATAAAGAATCATGCAAGCACCAAGATCCTTAGAGTACTCTACCAAGAGTTGAGATCTCCAATATGGATCAATATTCCTAAGAGACAATGTGTTAGGTGCCTATATTACTATTATAGTCCCTTATTTTTGTTATTGTAACCCCCTTATTTTTATTATTGTACTCATGTAACCCCCATATTGTTATTATTGTGCCCTTAAATTATTATTGTTAGGTCGGCTAGGATTACATTGTGGCCCCATGGAAAGGAGGTTTTGTAATTTGTATCATCCAAGAATTTTTCATTCATGTAATGTATTGGAGGTTTCCCCCTCAAAGTGGCTTATTTCTAAGGCGTTGATATCTCTTTTCTTCTATTTTTGGAGCTGGTTTCCCAACGTTTGGTATCAGAAATTTGGATTCTAGTGTTTTGCTGCTCCAAATAGGTCATCGTGGAATTTTTGCTATAACTTTTTTTCTATGAAGAATAAGAAGCTAAAATTTTTAGAGTGCGAATCTGAAATCCTAGGAACATCTTCACAAAATTTTAGAGCTTGGTTCACAATATTTTCGAAGATATGATCTGTGAATTTAGGTATTTTTGTAGGCTCCTGAATTTCACTTAAAAAGGTCATCACAAAATGTGCGCTATAAAAATTTTTCCACGAAGGTTTAGAAGCTAAAATTTTTAGAGAATGAAACTGAAATCCAGTGGAACATTGTCGCAAAATTTTAGAGCTTGGTTCACAATATTTTTCGAGATATGATCTATGGAAGTTAGATCTTTTTCATGCTTCTGAATTTCATCTCAAAGAGGTGATCGTGGGAAAATCTTCATGACTCTCTCGCTGAGCATCAGATTCGAATTCTGTAGAAAGTGCCTGGAATTACACAAAATATAGTTTCCTATCTATAAATTTCAGAGCCAAAGGAGCAAACAGTGACATGTGGCAAGTGCTACAAGTTCTCTCTACTGAACCAGTCCATAATTAGGTCATTGTGGGAGATTGGAAATAACATTGCCTTGAAGAATCCAAATCAAGTCAAACTTGTGGAAATGGAAAGAATATTCAAGGGGCTACATCAAGGCCAATTTCATATATTTAATGTTTGAAATCACAAATATAATTCAGTTTCAATATCGAGCTCCTCACAATCAAGAAAAACGTGTGTATTTTTTTTCAAATTGCATAAGTCTTGTTTGAAAAATCAGTTTTAAGTGATTCCAAAGGCCTATTGAGCATAGATATCTTATTGGGTTCTAAAATGCCTCCTAAAAATAATTCAAAACCCATTAAGCCCTCAAAGTACTCTACTATGACTCATGAAGATGAAGAATTTCAACATGATCTATCAAAATTACAAGAGCAAGTGCACCAAAATTCGCTCTCACAAAGAACAACAAAAAATGAAATAGATGTTTTGAAGAAAAGCATGGAAGCTAAGATGGATGGTTTGAAGAAAGGCATGAAAGCTATGATGGATGGTTTGAAGAATGGTATGGAAGATAAAATGGATGTTATGGAAGAAAAAATGGAAGGTTTGAAGGAAGACATGGAAGGTTTGAAGGAAGGTTTTCAAAGTTGATACAAGAAATTATTCCTAATGGCGAAAAGATAGTAGATGAAAATCATGATGAGAACAAAATATTTGTTAATCGTGATTTCATAAACTCTAATGTTGGATTAAAGAACCACCATATTCCGAAGAAGGATATGAGGAATTTTGATGGCAAGGATCCCGTAACATTGATACTACAGATGGAGCAATATTTTGATCTCAATAATGTGCAAAACACACAAATGGTACGCATTGCAACTTTACATTTAGAACAAAATAAATGTGTATGGTATCAATGGCTTTGCTCCCGTAAAAAAAATTGTCACTTGGTCAATTTTTACGGAGGAAATGATAACACATTATGAGGATACAAAAAGCAACACCATCTTTAGCCAATTGATAAATCTCAAACAAAAGGGTTTAGTGGTGGAGCATATTGAGGACTTCTAAAAATTGAATATAAGGGTAACTGATATTCCAGAGGAACACAAAATTGATCTCTTCATATGTACTTTAAAGGATAACATCCAACATGAAGTTTTCATTTTGGAACGTGATTCATTGGAGAAGGCATTCAGGTTGGCAATAAAAATTGAATGTAAAATTATGGCGACAAGGAAGCCTACCACTCACTTCTATAAAGATGGAAGTGTTGCTACTCCTAGATTTCCACAACCTACAAGGTTGACACCACAAAAATTGGAAGAAAAAAGAGAAAAAGGGCTTTGCTACAATTCTGATAGCAAATACACTAAAGGTCATAAGTGTGCTGAGTAGAAATTATTTTACATAGATTGTGAAGAGGAAGAAGAAAATGAACAAGAAGAGGATATACACCTAGAACCATCCCTAGAAGAGGAACAAATGAGTCTAACCATATCATGTAACCCATTGGCAAGAATTACCACTCCTCAAACTCTCAAGATAGAAGGACATATCAAGAAGAAAAAGATAATAGTATTTATTGATTCAGGTAGCAAGCATAATTTTATTCATTGTAAGGTAGCCAAGGAATTGAATTGCTTCCTATACCCAACACCAAAATGTCAAGTGATGGTTCCAAATTGAGGAACTATAAATTTCTCTGGAAAATGCCATAATATCAAGCTAACCATGGGGGAATATGTATTTAATAGTCCAATGCTTTCCATTCCTGTGGGAGGTGTTGATGCTGTACTAGGAGTACAATGGTTACAATCTTTGGGGACGGTAGATTATAATTTTCAAGAATTTTTCTTGAAATTTTTTTCAGAAGGAAAGGAAGTCAAATTCTGGGGTATTGCAGGGAAGCCAAGAAAGATAATAAGCTCTAATGTCATGAAAAAGCTTCTAAAGAAAGAAAAATGAGGTGTAATTACACAATTATGCTCACTAGAAGTTCCAACATCAAAATCATCTATTTCTGCAGATCTCCAAAAAATCTTGGACAATCCTTCTAAGGTGTTTGAAACTCCCAAAGGGCTCCCACCTATTCGTGATCATGATCATGCTATTCATTTGATTGCAGGAAGTGTTCCTCCAAACATCAGGCCTTATGGATATCCTTATTTCCAAAAGAGCGAAATTGAATGTATGATTGCAGAAATGTTAGAGGCAGGTATAATTCAACCTAGTCAAAGTCCTTTCTCTACTCCTGTAGTATTGGTACACAAGAAGGATGGATCATGGCGGATGTGTCCGAATTATAGGGAGCTCAATAAGCTCACCAATAAAGATAAATTTCCCATTCATGTGATTGATGAATTATTGGATGAATTACATGGAGCAATTTATTTTACCAAGTTGGATCTTCGTTCAGGATATCATAAAATTAGAAAGAAGACTGAAGATATTCTGAAAATAGCATTTCAAACTCATGAGGGCCATTATGAATTTTTATTCATGCCTTTTGGCCTTACCAATGTACCTTCTACATTATAAGGGTTAATGAATTCCATTTTCAAACTCTTCCTTAGAAAATTTGTGCTAGTATTTTTTGATGATATACTAATCTACAACAGGTCTTGGAAGGATCATGTTCAACATGTTGAGAGGGTGCTCAAACTATTGGAGGAGAAACAATTATATGAAAAAACATCCAAATGTTTCTTTGGAGTACAAGAGGTGGAATATCTGGGTCATATTGTATCTCACGAGGGTGTTAAGGTAGACCCTAACAAAATTAAAGCCATTAAGGAATGGAAGGTCCCCACAACCATAAAGCAGTTGCGAGGATTTCTCGGGTTAACAGGGTATTATCGCAAGTTTGTTAAGAATTATGGGAGAATAGCAGCACCTCTAACAAAATTATTGAAGAAAGATGCATTTTCATGGACTCCTGAAGCAACTAAGGCCTTGAACATCTTAAAGAGGCAATGTGCCTAGCACCGGTCTTAGCTACGCCAGACTTCACAAAAACCTTTATTGTGGAATGTGATGCCTCAGGAAATGGAATTGGTGCAGTTTTAATGCAAGAAGGAAGACCCATTGCTTTTGAAAGTCGTCCAATCAAAGGAAAGTATTTACAGAAACATATTTATGAGAAGGAAATGTTAGCAATACTGCATGCACTAAAGAAATGGCGAACTTACCTAATGGGAAGACACTTCAAGGTAAAAAATGATCATGATAGTCTTAAACACTTTTTGGAACAAAGAATATCTTCTAAAGAGCAGCAAAAATGGGTCACAAAGATGTTGGGTTATGACTTTGAAATAATCTACAAAAAAGGAAAGCTTAATGTTGTTGCAGATGCACTCTCAAGAAAGAATGAAGAGGTGAAAGCATTGCTTTGTGCCATTTCTATTATCCAACCAGATTGGATAACTGAAGCAAGAGATGAATGGAAGAAGGACAAAGATGTATGGACACTCATTCAAAAGTTGCAGCAAGATCCTAGTACATCTGATACATTTAGTTGAAAAAATGATTCCTTATGGTACAAAGATCGCTTATATCTTTGTAAGAATTCCCAACTGAAACAAAAGATTCTTCTGGAATTGCACACTTCTCCTTTAGGAGGACACTCAGGATTTTTAAAAACTTACCACAGGGTGAAGAAAGATTTTTTTTGGAATGGCCTTAAATCTGATATTCAAAAGTTTGTGGCGGAATGTTTGGTTTGCCAGCAGAATAAAGTGGAGACAATTAAGACCCCGGGACTTCTACAACCTTTATCCATTCTAAGTCAACGTTGGGAGGAGATTTCAATGGATTTTATCACAGGTTTACCTAAGTCCGAAGGAAAGAATGTCATCATGGTGGTAGTTGATAGACTAACCAAGTATGCACACTTTTGTGCATTATCTCATCCATTTAAAGCAAGTACAGTTGCTACTACATTTGTGGACAGAATTCAAAAGCTACATGGAAGCCCAAGGGTTATTGTGAGCGACAGAGATCCCATTTTTACTGGAAATTTTTGGATGGAGTTATTTTTTTGTTTGGGTACTCAATTAGCTCATAGCTCATCTTATCATCCTCAATCTGATGGTCAAACTGAGATAGTAAATAAATGTTTGGAAGGATATCTTCGTTGTTTTGTATCTCATAAACAAACACAATGGGTCAAGTGGTTACCTCTCGCTGAATGGTGGTATAACACTTCCTTCCATACTGCAGCAAAAATGACCCCATTTATGGCATTTTATGGATATCATCCACCATCCATCACATCATCTTTAAGAGAAAATTCGAAGGTTCAAGCAGTGGAAGATCACATCGAGCATCAGCAAGAAGTTCTCCAACTCTTAAAGGATAACCTGAATTTGGCACAAAATCGAATGAAATAACAGGTAGATCAACATCGCAGCGAGAGAAGTTTTGATGTAGGAGATTGGGTATTTTTACAGCTACAACCAAACAAAAAAATGTCCCTCAAGCAAGCTAAGAAGGATAATAAATTATCACCAAAGTACTATGGTCCTTACAAGGTGTTGCAAAAGATTGGTACTATGGCATACAAATTGGAGCTTCCTGCTTCTTCGCGAGTGCATCCAGCTTTCCATGTTTCATGCTTAAAGAAGGTTATAGGTGAAAATCTTCCAGTTCAAACAATATTGCCAGAACTTGATGAGGAAGGAAAAATCATATTGGAACCAAAAGCGGTCATGGAAACAAGAACTCGACAACTACGGAATCGATCAATTTCAGAGTATCTCATCAAGTGGAAGAACTTACCCACTGAAGATTCTACATGGGAGGATGAGAATTTTATACAGAAGCACCCAGAGCTACTCAAGTGTTGAGGACAACACTTTTTTTAAGGAGAGGGGCATGTTAGGTCCCTATATTACTATAGTCCCTTATTGTTGTTAGTGTAACCCCCTTATTGTTATTATTGTACCCTTGTAACCCCCATTTTATTATTATTGTGCCCTTAAATTATTATTGTTAAGTCGGCTAGGATTACATTGTGGCCCCATGGAAAGGAGGTTTTGTAATTTGTAACATCCAATAATTTTTCATTCATGTAATGTATTGGAGGTTGCCCCTCGAAGTGGCTTATTTCTAAGGCGTTGATATCTCTTTTCTTCTATTTTTGGAGTTGGTTTCCCAACACAACGCTGATGATCTAGAATGTCAAGCTCCTCACATGCTGTTGTCTACTGCTTTGACATCCCCCATGCAAAATTCATCCTCCAAAGTGTTGCCATGCCCATCATGCAGCTTCTCATGCTCAAATAGGAGTGGTGAACTTTCGAAGGTTGCCTCCCATGATAAGCTCCCATCCAAAAAAAATCTCCTGATCTTGGCCAATGTAAGCATGAGTGACCTCCATCTACTCCAAAGTATGGAGGATTCCGTCCTCAAAGGAAGTAACCTCTGTTTCTCCAAATCCATGGAGCAGCTCTCTTGCACCATGAAGGTGCCATCCTCCATCACTGCAGCAACTTTTTTTAGCACAGTATATGTAGTTAGAGTGGGTAATGCTGAAAATGGGAGAATGTCTCCCTCCTCCTTGAGTCTACCCTAGACTCTCTGCACTGTAATATACCCCTCCAAATTATCCACCTCTCCGGGATCTAAGAGTGGTGAACCAAATGGTAAGATGTCTCCCACCAACTCTAGATCTGGTGGCCTCCCAGGTGGAATGCCCCCATGTATTGAGATATCAAAATTTGAAGTGGACTGTATATATGAGTGGACTAATTTGTCCCTCCTTTCACTGCACAATACAGTCTCCTTCTTCTATGCAGAAACCTCCCAAAATAGATAGGGTTGAATTCTCATCATCCCTTAATGTGGATCCTTCTTTTCTTCTTCTTCCATCTACCAAGATTCACAACCCACAACAACTAATGCATGTTGCTCCAGAATTTTGCTTTGGTTCCCACATATTAAATCATTTGGAACTCCTTGCAAAGACACAAGGGCTCCTCTAACAGAAGAAATGGCTCCCTTCGCATCTCCATGTGGTGATGGATCTCGTCCTGATGGTACAACGTTGTAGCTCTTCTTTGCTCATCCTCTTCATCACTATTTGAGAACGCCTCATCATCAATAAGAGACCCTTGATCTTGGTCTTCTATTGAAGGAGGAACCTCCATGTCTTCATCTATAGAAGAGGGCTCTTCAATAAGTGGGGATCTTGCCCTTGGTAAGGCATCATGCATGTTTCCATCCCCTTCAACAAAATTATGGAGTGGAGTTGGAAAAATAAATCTCTCCAACTCATGCAAAGGTTTTGAGTTTTTGGGTTCAATAAGAGATGTTTTACAATGTTTAAGATTAAATCTCCTCACTAATTTCTTAGTGAACCCTGCATAAGTGTTTAAATTTGCATGATAAAAGGAAGCATAACTATAAAACCACCAATCATGGGCCATACCTTTGAGGTTCAGCGCTGCTACTCTAATGGCCTCCTTTTCTAAAACTTGGTGTAGCTGGAAATAGGAATCTAGCCCCTCCACCCAAGCTTTGGTTGTGCACTTTGCTAATCCATCAAAGTTAGATAGAAATATTCTACCTCTCTTGCTTCTATTATGGTTTTTGGATCTTTTTTCTTCCTTGATTTCGCAAAACCCTTGCAAGTCCAAGTGCCTTTTGAATCTCCATGATTGAGACTCAGACTCCTAGAGATAGTCACTCAAGGTCTCCTCCCTTGGTGCATCTTCTTCCTCCATCCTTCTTGCAGTGAATGTGGGAAATAAACTGCATTGTGGATCTGCATGTGTGGTTGAATGCTCACACCCATTATGTGAATTGCTTCACCTTCAAACCCTCTTGGAAATCTTCTACACTTCTCCCCTTTCATCTCCTTGAGATCTTCGTTGATATCTTTCATAGTTCGGAAAAGAAGTTGGGAGATCCTCTCTTCCTTCATTTCTCCAAATAATGGAGTCTTGCCTTTCTTTCTTCTGTACATATTCTCCTTTTCATGAGAATAAGCTTCTCCTTCTAATGGCATAATGTCTTAAATGCACAGGCTGAGCCAAGATTATGTTCTGATACCACTGTAATATTCCAAATTGGAAATAACAGCAATATAGCTCATAAAAATGTAAAACACAAAAAATATGAATATGACATAAGAGAGATCAATATGCAGCCATCATTTTATTAATATATCAGCAGAAATATACAGAAATATCATGAGGGACAAGCCACTCAAGCAATGGGAACAAGTCTCCAATGATCAAAACAATCATCACATGAGTTATTGCAACTGTATAGAATGCCGAAGAGCAGTGATAGCATTGTCTATATCAGTGTAGCTGCTGTTGAATACATATATAAATGAAATTTTTCTGATAGAAACAAAATAGATTCCCAGCAAAGAAGATGTGGGCTCTAATACAAGATTTCTAGCCAATCCGAAAAATATTTCTAGAAATGCCAAGAAATGTACAATGTGACAAATAACCCTAGGGTGGAGATGTCACTGCAAATTGGATCTGAATAGAATGAGGCTATGACAGATATGAAATGATGATTTCCTCCTCCAATGGCATTTCTAATTAGAAGGTTTATCCCTCTACTCATAAATAGGCCCTCCTGATGAGCTCAATGAACCCTCTCAGCAAATGCCTCCAAAAATAACGCAGGTCATAATTGTGACTGCGCTGTGAGGGATAGTAGATGGTTGGCCTAATGCCAAAGATGAGAAAATATGCCTAGGATCCTTCCTTTTTGATCCTCCAATGGATAGGCTACCTCTCCACTAAAAAACAAGCCCAGAAATAGCTCTATGTGATCCTCTATTGTTGCACCATGCAACACAACCCATCTCTAAATAGAAAATGCGCTATATCTGAAGGAGGTAGCTTGGCCAGAATGTTTTTATGAGGAAATGCAACTCAAATAACCTCTCCTTCCCTAAGGATGAGGTAGGGATTCCCGATCAGGAACACCCTTGTGCTAAACAACACAGCAACCCTGCTAAACAACAAGAGGAAGAAAAATTCTAAACAGACCAATATCAAATGATAAACAAAACATGAATAACAATGGTTGTTATCCCCTCCATATATAACATGAGAGCCTCCTCACGTTGGGTCCCATCCATACTTGCCACCAAGCTCATGCAAGTTGTCCTCCACCAAAACTGCATTGTCTTATCATAAAGCCCACTCCTCTATGACAACATTGTTGATTTGGTCAAAGTTTACTGAATCAACATGATTCAATCCATGTTCACACCCAAAGGTACTTAATCTAGCTACTTATTCTTCCTCATTTCACATTAGGAGTGTTATTGTTCCTTCAAAAGGGGTTTTATGTGTCTCCCCACCCACTTATTCACCTACCTAGTGATAAAACAAACTATAATATTCCATTTAGATGAAGTCTAAATTTTTATAATATTACACAAATCTTAAGAATAAATGAAACTCGGGATTGTGTGTTGAACAAGAGTTAAAACTCTAAGTTATAAGTTTGAGTTTCTTCCATCATTTAGCCTAACTCTGCCACCTATTAGAACATAAGGATCATGAGATGTCAAAGGAGAGTTTTAACAAGAATGGTATTATGAAAATGCAAGAACACAAGGTTGAATTGTGAGAAATCCATGGGATTTTTCCAAAGCAGTTAAAATGAAATTGAATTCCTTCACACACAACCATGAAATTGTCACATATTTTTCAAAAAATAGAGTTTTTATACAGTTGGTGAATTTTGAAAAACACAGTGATCCATTTGATGTGTTTTATACAAACTGTGAGCCTAAATTGTTTCAGTTTGAATGCACAATGATAATTTTCCTCTATAGAAGAAGGATTAATTATGAATTCGAAGAGCAGAAGGACACCATGGGATGATTTTATTTTAATTTTTACACAATAGATTTCATCATAGAGGCAAAGAATTCTACACCAAAACATAGGAGACTTTCTTTCTTTTTTTAAATTGATAAAACAAAGAATAGAAAAAGAAATATAGAGTAATAAAAAAAAAATTACAATGTTTTTATGATCTTTGTATATAAAAAAATTGTATTTTTATCAGTTTTTTGAAGAAAAGGGCTCATTCTTGTAGAAGAACAGAGGTTGAAGAGGATTAGTTTCATTTCCTTTTCAAGAGCATCAAAGAAGAGGTAAGCATGAACAAAATGCATGAATAATTCAGAAAAGATATATATGTGTGCATCAATTTTTATTTTAAAATGAGAATGATGACAATGCAAGGTTATATAAATTGGTTTTCAAAGCATATGGCTACCAAAGTAGAACCAAATGACTTACAGATAAAGCATTGGGAAAAAGAGACTATAGAAAAACTATATCAGGCTGGACTAATAGGATTCTTGCAAAAATTTAATGGGCACAATGAAAGTATTGACAAGGAATTCATAAAAAATTATGCACAAGATGAAACCATGGTGGGGAACCTAGTTATTTCGTTGAGCCTAGAATTCATTTCTCGCGCTTTAGATCTTCCACTGTCAAGAGAACAATATCATAAGGGCTTACACTTCAAAGATAAAGGGTGGACTTTCTTTTTGGAGAAACATAGGAAAGGATCATTTGATAGGACTAAGGGAATCCTGAGGGAGTGGTTCAATGAGCCATGGGAAGAATTGGTGTTAGTTTTTCAGAGGATTTTCACATGTGACATCATGCACAATGTAGTGCATCTTTATCATATCAAACTACTCCAACATATAAAGGGAGAAGTGAAATTCAATTTACCATACTTATTCTCCAAAAACTTGGTTAAAATGATAGAGAATGTGAGGAATGAAACTAATACCAAGGAAGCAAAAATCTACCACCAGGGACTCATCAAAATTATTGAAAAATATCAAATGAAAACCAAGGGTATCTGTATAGTGTGGAAAGAGTTTTAGCCTAGCATCATTTTGAAGAACAAATAATAGAGGAGAAATTGAAACCAGTTCATGAAACAAGAAGCATAATGAACTCTCCTCTCTATCCTAGGACAAGTTCCAAGAAACATCAAGATACTATCATGGTTGAGAGAGAAGAATCTTTCCTATCTATTCCAAGGAAACATAGGAGAAGCCAAGAAATAGGTAGTAAAGAGAAATACCCCAAAGTACAAGTTGTTGAAACACCTCCCATAGCAAAACAAGTTGATGAAATCATTAAGAGATTGAAAAAAGAAGCATACGAAAAGACATTAGAGAGAGATTCATGCTTTGACAATGTTGAAGTAGAAGCCACCTCATTTTCCAAAGACATAAGAGAAGAAGAGAAAGAACTGCACCTTAACAAAATAAAGGAGTTAACAAATCAATTGGAGGTCAACAGAATTATAGAAAGGCATTTGAAGAAGGAAAGCAGGACATATAAGGAAAACAATGCGAAATTGATCAAGGAAAATGAAAAATTGAACGAGAAAGTTGGAAAACTAGAAAAAAAGAATGATCTTCTTTCCAAGCAAGCTTACAAGTGGCTTAATGAGAAAAACACATGGAAATACAAGTATGAGAGACAAAAGGTCATGGCTTCAATCTACAAGGGAGAGAATACAAAGGGATTGATTATCTTTTACAAGAAGCATCAGGATTAGGTACAATGTCTACATCAGAGCTTAGAAGGTCCAAGATAAGGAAGCAAGCATGAGGACATGCTTGCAAATCGGCAAGGGGGAGATGTTGGCCCTCATTTTTTATCCATTTTTGCTTAATTAAATACACATATTTTCCATTATATCCATCCATATACCATCCATTACACCTTATTTTTACCAATTTATGCATATTCAGGTATATAAATTATGTTTTTCAATTTTTAGATGTTTTTACAAAAATTGGATTTTAAGTGCATTTTTGGACAACACTAAAAATTCCCGTAATGGATTCATTAAATACATACTTGTAGGAAACTTGGGCATGAGATGAGCACATATTTATAAATTTTGGGAAACAAGGATGGACATATACCTATTGGTTCAGTCAAACCGAGCTGAAACATGCCCGGTCAAAGCTGGTCAAATAGGACCTGTCATTCAGGAAATCCCTAGGAAATAGGCCAAATTTAGTATTTTATGGGATTTTTCAGAATTTGAGTGATTGTATGGATGAGCTCGACCAATATAGATGGGATAAGGATATAAATAGCTTCTACAGACATTTTAGTCAATTTTGTTTCATATTTTACTATTTAAGCCAAGAACATTGAAGGCATGAATATGTAGAATTTGTATGATTTCACTTTGATATTTATAAACTTTGAGAGTTAATTGAAGACACCAGTTCTATCTTATTTCTACTATTCAATTTTGTGAATGTTTGATTTAGTTTCGGTAGTTGATAATTACTTCTAGTGTGCAAGGCAAGGGTGGAGGGCCCCCACACCGAGCTCAGTGCACTTTCTGGTAAATTTAGCTGAATTTTCTTAAACTAGTTTTGTTTCATGTTTAAATCAGTTAATTAGTTGTATGATGATCAATTATGTTTTCTAATGAATCTTAGTATAAATTCTAATATGCATATGAAGGTTCAACCCAGTGTTTAAGTTAAACTCTCCTTCTATCTGACCAGAGAATAGAAACTAGAATTCATCTTCCTTGCCTTGTTTAAAAGTTATTTTCTAAATTTCCAGTTGTCATACAATGGAATTAATGATGAATGAATTTATAAATAAGGATAGAAAGGACCTCCTTAGTTAGGGGCCTCTTCTATTATTATTTTATGCATCTTAAAGCGATTGTTCATTAGTGATTTTGATTTATGTTCATGCAGTAGTATTGTAGAGAAGGTCAACCTGGTTCTCCTAAGATAGGAGCCTCTTCTTCTTCTTATTACATATTCAATTAGAAATTATTTAGTTAAGTTATATTTGTGATATGCATTTCCTTTAAATTCAATAATGCATCTTCTAAAATTGACTGTATTTGAAATTCATATATTTTGGACATGCTTCCAAGTTTTACAAACCCTGATTGATAATAAAATACTTGTGTTAGTTTACCCAGTAAACAGACCCAACAGTCATACTTTAAATCAATCTTTCTAAAGTAATCAGTCCCCTTGACATGGTCAAGAAGTTCATCAATTCATGGGATTGGGTATATATTCCTAACAGTGATTTTGTTTAATGCACAATAATCAATGCAGAGTTTCCATGTCCCATCTTTCTTTTGCACGAGTACAATTAGGCTCCCACAAGGTGAGGAACTTGGTCGAATTTTCCCTTTTTGTAGCAACTCTTGGATATACCACTTTATTTCTTCATTTTATAGAAGAGAGTAGCGGTATATAGGCCCATTAGGTAGAGGTGCACTTAGGATCAGATCAATCAAATGCTTGATCTAATAGTGCAAAGGTACTCCCATAGATGAGGATAAAATGTTCCTATACTCTTCCATGACCTTATCCACTAGGCTCTATTGCATAGAGGATCCATTTCTGGAGGCCATGGATGTGGCCATTGTTGGGAGCTAAACTTGCACATCTTTTCTTCCTTTTTATCCCACTTTATTTATCCATTTGTGTCATTAACATTCGATTCATGTTCTAAAGTGCACAAGTAAACCCCTCAACATGTATTCTTTGAGTCTTTACTCGATGAAGTATATTCATGGGGATTATTACCTAAGCGATTTACTAATTTAGCTATTTTTGCAGATTCGGTGGTCGGATGACCATATTCGCAATTCCAGGAAAAACTACTGAGTTGGAAGCACTCTCTTGGGTAGCGCCGCAATGGAAAAACAACTCTAGAACCTTTCCTCTACTGTCTTTAACATCTATTTGTCTCTTATAATAATTGTGTAATTGTAGGCACTAGTTTTCAGGATTTCAGGAACTGCCATTGTAGTCATTTGTATAAGAAGGGCTCTGAAGTTGTGAATTGGGGGTTGGATATGTAGTGAATTGAGATCTGTAACAGAACATTTCATTAAGTAATGGAAGTTATATTTCTGTCCTTTATGTGAGCTCGTGTATACATCACAACCCTGATCAGGGAGTTGGGCCCACTCTCCTGACGAGGTGTTGCATGCTTTCTATGTGTGTTAATTTCATTTCCTGTTTTGTATATTTGTTAATTGATGTGAAAGTAGATGTAATTACTGAAATATTTATTTGTTGTGAATGTATTGCAAGTTTTACCATTAATTGTTATTATTCTTTCATCGTTATTACAATGATTTTTTGTTTTACTTAGTTCATCGAATCCACGATTAATACAGAATTGTGCTATTGTCATCTCCATATATTTTATGGATTAGCCTTGCAATAAAAAACACACCCAGATTGATAATTAATGTGGGAAAGGGTTTGAATAATATTTCACACTTGGACACCAACCTTTTGGCATCGTTTCTGGGGAGGCTATCAAAGGTGCAAGAACATGATTCGTATTGATCTAAGGATCAATCTCTCATCCTAGGGAGGGAAACGCTACCCTGCTCTAGGTCCTAGGCATAGTTGTTCTGTTTCTCTTCTTTTTGGTTGATTTATTAGGAACCAATCTCTCGTCCTGGGAGGGAAATGCTACCCTGCTCTAGGTCCTGAGCATTAGTTGTTTCCTTTTTCTTTGATTTTATTTATGTTGATTTCTTAGGGCCCAATCTCTCATCCTAGAGAGGGAAATGTTACCCTGCTCCAGGTCCCAAGCTTAAGATTTCATTGATTTTCTTTATTTTCCTTATTTCTTTGTGTTAAACACCCAATCTCTCATCTTGGGTAGGGAATTGCTATTACCCTGCTCCAGGTCCCGAGCGTAGCAGTTTTTATTTAATTTTTTTCTTCTCATCAATTGTATTAATAGAGATCTATATAAAAGGGGTAGAGGAGGACCCCCAAAGAGAGCAAGAAAGGATTTTGGAAGGATTACCTATATCCAAGAAATTATCGCAAAGTCTGAATTGAAATCATCTTCACGGTCCACTTTCGGGGTAAGAACTCAGAAAAAATTCGAAGGGCAGTCTATCATTCAGATAGTACTACCCACAATATCAGAAGGAACCATTTCAACGGTAGAAGAATAAGTAAGTAGGGTACCATAATAAGGAACGTTCCTATTGATGATAGAAGGAGAGGAATTTGCAAGCAAGGGATCTGAGGAATTAAGAAATTCCTGCAAGGAAGAAGAAGATCTAAGGGAATTTGCATCACAATGAGATCGAGGAAGTGCTGTTAAATAGACCCAATTTTTTGTTATGGAACTACCTCAATCATTTGCTACAAAACCTGTTGAGATCCTGATTGAATAATGGAAAATATTCATGGCACCTTCAACTTCCTTGATCAGTTTCCCAATTACGGATATCAGAGGTGATGCACTGATGAAGCCTATTCCTTTGACATATTTGCCTAATTTTCACGGGCTTTCCTCTGAAGATCCCGATACAATCCTTTTTGAATTTGACATTGTCTATCAGGGGTAATATTATATAGCTAATGCTCAAAAATTTGAGACATTCCCTACCACTTTAAAGGGGATATCACTACAATGGTTCATGGGTTTAGGGTGGGAACTATCTCCTCATGGGATGACATTAAAAATATTTTCCTAGAGAAGTATCATGATTAATGCAAATCCCTTGATATCAAGGAAGAAATCTTTAAGTTCATGTAGAAGGAAGATGATAATATGGAAGATTGTGTGGAGCGCTTCAAACACACTCTATAGAGGTCAGGACATAGTAACCTGGACAGGGACATCTTGAAGATCATCCTTCTCTAGGAATTAAGGGAAGAGTCTTTGGAGCCTTTGAATATAGAAGGAAATGGATATATATCGAAAGAATATTGCAATACTATCTGTGATCTTTGCATCCAATGTTCACGAGGAGCCATGAAAAATAAACAAGGGATCCAGTCGGTAAATACATTCAGTGGAGGGGTCACAAAGGCAGAAATCAGAAATTTGTTGGACAATTTGAGAACCAATATCTTTAGCACATTATCTACTCAGATCGACACGTTGCAAGAAAAGCAGAAACAAATGGAATTGAAGAATACCATGGCCATATTCTGCCTGCATTGCATAAATAAACATCTGCTAACATCAGATATTGAAGATCCAAAATCACAGAGATAATTCAATTTCAATATCGAGCTCCTCAAAAGCAAGAAAAAGGTGTGTATTTTTTTCCGAATTGCATAAGTCTTGTTTGAAGAATCAATTTGAATCGATTCCAAGGGCATATTGTAGAATAGATATCAGTATTGGGTTATGAAATTCCTCCTAAAAATAATTCAACACCCTTTAATCCTTCAGAAGGCGCTATTATGGCTCATGAAGATGATGAAATGCAACATGACATATTAAAATTACAAGAGCAAGTGCACCAAATTTCGCTCTCGCAATGAGCGAAAAAAAATGAAATGGATGTTTGGAACAAAAGCATGGAAGCTAATATGGATGGTTTGAAGAAAGGCGTGGAAGCTAAGATGGATGGCATGGAAACTAAGATGGATGACATAGAAGAACAAATGAAAGACAACATGGAAAACATGGAAAAAGATCTAAAAGAAGACATGGAAGGTTTGACAAATTTGATACAAGAAATGTTTCGTAATGCCGAAAATACAGTAGAGGAAACTCATGATGAGAAAAAAATAAATTTTAATTGTGATTTCATAAACTCTAATGTTGGATGGAAGAACCACTATATTCCAAAGATGGATATGAGGAAGTTTGATGGCAAGGATCCCGTAACATGGATACTATAGATGGAGCAATATTTTGATCTCAATAATGTGCAAAACACACAAAAGGTACGCATTTCAACTTTACATTTAGAACAAAATACATTTGTATGGTATCAATGGCTTTGTTCTACTCATCTAAATTTCACTTGGTCAATTTTTATGGAGGAAATGATAGCACATTATGAGGATACAAAGAGAAAGACCTTCTTTAGCCAATTGATAAATCTCAAACAAAAGGGTTTAGTGTTGGAGCACATTAAGGACTTCCAAAAATTGAATATAAGGGTAATTGATATTCTAGAGGAACGCAGGATTGATGTCTTCATAGGGACTTTAAAGGATAAAATCCAACATGAAGTTTGCATTTGGGAACCTGATTCATTGGAGAAGGCATTCAGGTTGGCAAGAAAAATTGAATGTAAAAATATGGCGACAAGGAAGCCTACCAATCACATCTATAAAGATGGAAGTATTGGTACTCCTAGACTTCCACAACCTACAAGGTTGACAGGTCCACAACAATTGGAAGAAAAAAGAGCAAAAGGGCTTTGCTAAAATTGTGATATAAAATACACTAAAGGTCATAAGTGTGCTAAGAAGAAATTATTTTACACAGATTGTGAAGATGAGGAATAAAATGAACAAGAAACTTAGAAAGAAGAGGATATACACTAGGAACCAACCCTAGAAGAAGAAGAAATGAGTCCGACCATATCGTGTAATGCATTGGTAGTAATTACCACTCCTCAAACTCTCAAGATATAAGGACATATCAAGAAGAAAGTGGTAATAGTGTTGATTGATTCAGGTAATACCCATAAATTTATTCATTGTAAGGTAGCCAAGGAATTGAATTGTTTCCTATGCCCAACACTAGAATGTCAAGTGATGGTTGCAAATGGAGGAACTATAAATTGCTCTGGAAAATGCCATAACATCAAGTTAGCCATGGGCGAATATGTATTGAATAGTCCAATGCTTTCCATCCCAATGGGAGGTGCTGATGTTTTACTAGGAGTACAATGGTTACAATATTTGGGGACGGTAGCTTTTAATTTTCAAGAACTTTTCTTAAAAAAAATTGGAAGGAAAGGAAATAGAATTATGAGGTATTGCAAGGAAGCTAGGAAACATAATAAGCTCTAATGTCATGACAAATCTTCTGAAGAAAGAAAAATGAGGCGTAATTGCACAAATATTCTTACTAGATGTTCCAACATCAAAATCATCTATTTCTCCAGATCTCCAAAAAGTCTTGGACAATCATTCCAAGGTGTTTGAAACTCCCAAAGGACTCCCACCTATTCGTGATCATGATCATGCTATTCAGTTGACTCCAGGAAGTTTTCCTCCAAACATCAGGCCTTACAGATATCCTTATGTCCAAAAGAGAAAAATTGAACGTATGATTGCATAAATGTTAGAGGCTGGTATAATTCAACTTAGTCAAAATTCTTTCTCTGCTCCAGTAGTATTGGTGCACAAGAAGGATGGATCATGGCGCATGTGTCCGGATTATAGGGAGATCAATAAGCTCACTATTAAATATAAATTTCCTATTCCTGTGATTGATAAATTATTGGATGAATTACATGGAGAAATTTATTTTACCAAGTTGGATCTTCATTCAGGATATCATAAAATTAGAAAGAAGACTGAAGATATTCTGAAAATAGCATTTCTAACTCATGAGGGCCATTATGAATTTTTATTCATGCCTTTTGGCCTTACCAATGCACCTTCTACATTTTAAGGGTTAATGAATTCCATTTTAAAACCCTTCCTTAGAAAATTTGTGCTAGTATTTTTTGATGATATACTAATCTACAACACGTCTTGGAAGGATCATGTTCAACATGTTGATAGGGTGCTCAAACTATTGGAGGAGAAACAATTATATGCAAAAACATCCAAGTGTTTCATTGGAGTAAAAGAGGTGGAATATCTGGGTCATATTGTATCTCACGAGGGTGTTAAGGTACACCCTAACAAAATTAAAGCCATTAGGGAATGAAAAGTCCCCACAACCATAAAGAAGTTGCGCAGATTTCTCGGGTTAATAGGGTATTATCGCAAGTTTTTTAAGAATTATGAGAGAATAGAAGCACCTCTAACAACATTATTGAAGAAATATGCATTTTCATGGACTCTTGAAGCAACTAAGGCCTTTGAACATATTAAAGAGGCAATGTTCCTCGCACCAGTCTTAGCTACACCAGACTTCACAAAAAGCTTTATTGTGGAATGTGATGCCTCAAGAAATGGAATTGGTGTTGTTTTAATGCAAGAAGGAAGACCCATTGCTTTAGAAATTCATCCAATCAAAGGAAAGTATTTACAAAAGGATATTTATGAGAAGGAAATGTTGGAAATACTACATGCACTAAAGAAATGGCGACCTTACCTAATGGGAAGGCACTTCAAGGTAAAAGTTGATCATGATAGTCCTAAACACTTTTTGGAACAAATATTATCTTCAGAAGAGCAGCAAAAATGTGTCTCAAAGATGTTGGGTTATGACTTTGAAATCATCTACAAAAAAGGGAAGCTAAATGTTGTTGCAGATGCACTCTCAAGAAAGGATGAGGAGGTGGAAGCATTACTTTGTGCCATTTCTATTATCTAACTACATTTGATAACCGAAGCAAGGGATGAATGGAAGAAGGAAAAATAAGTGTGGACACTCAATCAAAAGTTGCAGCAAGATCCTAGGACATCTGATACATTTAGTTGGAAAAATGATTCCTTATGGTACAAAGATCACTTATATATTTGCAAGAATTTCCAACTAAAACAAAATACTCTTTTGGAATTGCACACTTCTTCTTTAGGAGGATACTCAGGATTTTTAAAAACTTACCACAGGGTTAAGAAAGAATTTTTTTGGGATGGTCTTAAATCTGATATTCAAAAGTTTGTGGCGGAATGTTTGGTTTTCCAGAAAAATAAAGTTCAGACAATTAAGACCCCAGGTCTTTTACAACCTTTATCCATTCCAAGTCAACGTTGGGAGGAGATTTCAATGGATTTTATCATAGGTTTACCTAAGTCTTAAGGAAATAGTATCATCGTGGTTGTATTTGATAGACTTACCAAGTATGCACACTTTTATGCATTATCTCATCCATTTAAATCAAGTACAATTGATACTGCATTTATGGAAAGAATTCAAAAGCTACATGGAAACCCGAAGATTATTTTAAGTGACAGAGATCTCATTTTTACAAGAAATTTTTGGATAGAATTATTTTCTTGTTTGGGTACTCAACTAGATCATAGCTCATCTTATCATCCTCAATCTGATGGTCAAACTGAGATAGCGAATAAATTTTTGGAAGGATATATTCATTGTTTTGTATCTGATAAGCAAGCACAATGGGTCAAGTGGTTACCTCTCGCTGAATGGTGGTATAACACTTCCTTCCATACTACAGCAAAAATGACCCCATTTATGGCATTTTATGGATATCATCCACCATCCATCGCATTTTATTTAAGGGAAAATTTTAGGGTTCAAGCAGTGGAATATCACATCAAGCATCAACAAGAAGTTCTCCAACTCTTAAAGGATAACATAAATTTGGTACAAAAACGGATGAAACAACAAGCAGATCAACATCACAGTGAGACAAGTTTTGAAGTAGGAGACTGGGTATTTTTACGACTACAACCATACAAAAAAATTTCCCTCAAGCAAGCTAAGAAGGATAATAAATTATCGCCAAATTACTATGGTCCTTACAAGGTGTTGTAAAATATTGGTACTATGGCATACAAATTGGAGCTTCCTGCTTCTTCGCGTGCATCCAGTCTTCCACGTTTCATACTTAAAGAAGGTTATAGGGGACAAAATTCCAGTTCAAACAATATTTCCAAAACTTGATGAGGAAGGAAAAACCATATTGGAACCTGAAGCAGTCACGGAAATAAGAACTCGACAGCTACGAAATCGATCAATTTCAGAGTATCTCATCAAATGGAAGAACTTACCCACTAAAGATTCTACATGGTAGGATGAGAATTTTATATAGAAGCACCCGAAGCTACTCAAGCGTTGAGGACAACACGTTTTTGAAGGAGAGGAGCATGATAGGTCCCTATATTACTAGTATAGTCCCTTATTATTGTTAGTGTAACCACCTTATTGCTATTGTTGTACCCCTGTAACCCCCATATTGTCATTATTATGCCCTTACATTATTATTGTTAGGTCGGCTAGGATTACATTGTGGCCCCATGGACTCCTATATATAGAAAGGAGTTTTTGTCATTTGTATCATCCAAGAATTTTTCATTTATGTAATGTGTTGGAGGTTTCCCCCTTGAAGTGTCTTATTTCTAAGGCGTTGATCTCTCTTTTCTTCTATTTTTGGAGTTGGTTTCATAACATTTTGTCACACAATGAAAATTAAAAATGGTTGATTTTATGAATTTTAAATATTGTCATTGTACAATTATATTCCCCACCAACTCTAGGATATTCAAAGATAAGTTTTTTCTGAGTGATAATATCTTTTCGGGTAGCTGCGAAGAGGCAAAGAAGTTGTTGAAAATGTTGGGGACATATCATATCATGCATATTTGAATGATTGTATTTAATATGGAGGAGAATATGTGGACAAAGAGATATGTCTAAAATGTGGATATGTTAGGTACCATAATTATAAAAAAAAACAACGGGAAATCACATGGTCCTCCTCATAATATATTGAGGCATATGCCTATAATCTCAAGGATTCAAAGACTCTTTCATTGCAAAGAATTATCTATGTTACAGGGATGGCATGCCTTACACATAAGTGAGTCAGTAGTTATGTTAATCCCAAAAAATTCAATAACCATGAAGAATATAGAGGATACATGGCCTGAAAAATTCAAGGATGAAGTACGAAGTCTACGACTCAACATAGCCATGGATGGCATCAACCAATATTCCCTCAAAAAAAAATTATTATTTTTGGCTTATATTAGTGATCAATAAAAATATACCCCCATGGTTTTCCATGAAGAATGAACATCTTATGTTGGTTGTCATAGTCCCTCCTAGAAGACAAGTAAAAAATATGGATGTCTACTTACAACCATTGGTAGATGAATTGAAGGAATTATAGGAAGGGATACATATGTATGATGTATCAATACCCATTACAATAGAGAGGAGTTTTACGTTGTATGCCATATTTGCTTACACCATACATGATTATCCAGACTTACGAGTTTTCTCTGGTAAATTTAATTCTTACTGATATGTTTTGTAACAATATATTTCATATATTATTTTAATTTTCTATAATTATTCATATTTTCATGGTCGCTAACATGTCAGGATGTATATAATAATTTTGAAGGTCTTGTAAGAAAAGGGTATCATGGATGTAAATGTTGTGGACCTTCTCTAATGGCTAGGTGGTCCAACCACCTATGAAATCCAGTGTATGACTACTTGAGGGTATTCCTCACAAAAGAACACCCTTACAAAAGAGAAACTTCTGCTTTCAATGGTAAACTAGAGAGAACCCAAAGGCTTGATATAATGACACTAGAGGGATGGCTTAGAGAATATGAGAGAGAGAAGGAGAAGGAGTTTGCAAAAATGTTCAATTCAAATGGGGAGCCTATGTTCAATGATCAAAATTCTTTAACACCTATGTTGAGAAATTTCCCATTTGGATGAAAAGGAAATTTTTCTTTTATGTGCTCCCATATTAGGAGCATCTTAAGATTTCCCACTTACTAGATCCCATGCATATATTTAAAAATATTTCATATTCTTTATGGAGGTACATATCATCGAAATAAAGTGACATTAAAAACGTTTCATATTCCTTATGGAGGCACATATCATCGAAATAAACTGACACATTGGCTATTAGGAGAGATCTTATTTCTTCAAAAACTAAAAATAAACATTGGCCAAGATGAGAAACTAGAGGAGAGGGTGGTCCCTCTTGGTCTTTCAAAGAAGGTTATGTCCCATGGATTTTAAAGAAAGATGATCTTTCTTTGGCGAAGGAAGTTGTAATGAGTGTAAGGGTGCCTTCTTTATATGAGTCTTCACTATGACACTACTTCATTTTGGAAGATAATTTTTCAGAGTTGAAATCGCACGACCATTTGAACCTTCTAATCGTATGTATGTCAAAAACATGATTTATATAACTTTTGTTTATTTTTATGTAATAGGATATTTTATAATTAATTTTTTCAGAATGTACTATTTACTGTGAGGTGTCATTATCCTCTACTTTTACGTGGTTGTGTGAACCATGACTTCCCCAACACCTACGACATGCCATATCTAAATTATATGCATCTCTACATTGGATTGCATCAAAGGAGATTCATGTCGATAGTATTCCATGGTGGCATCAAGGGATAAGTGAGATTGTTTGTATGTTTGAGGAGTTTCCGATGAGTTTCATGGACTTGCAGGTTCATCTTCTAATTCACCTAGTAGATGAGGTTGAATTAGTTGTGGTTTTTTCTTGTCATTGGATGTTATTCTTAGAGAGGTACATGAATAAATTGAAAGGTTTTATTCGAAAAAGGTAAAAACCTGAGGGGTCTATGGTAGAGGGGTATATGTCATATGAGTCTTTATATTATGCTAGTGAGTACATCATGTCGATCGATAACACACTAGGTGTGAATATTTGGGATGATGAAAGGGGTGAAGACAAAAGAGAAGGGGAGCTTCTCGAAATGAATGGAAAGAGGTGCATGATACAGAGTAAGTGTAGGTTTATCATTTGTCAAATTACTACACAACAACTATTCACACTAAACTTCATATTAATGCATATTTTGATCTCATGCGTACTTTATATGTGTGTGTGTGTGTGTGTTGGTTTGATTTGATTATCAACGAATTCATAAATTGAAGCCATCAAAAAATTTAGTCTCTACAATATGGCAGTGACACAACAGTGGGTCACGTTGTACGAAGAGAAGAGGAGGAAATGGGATATTGATAGGAAATAATTCAAACTGTTGAATTATTAAATGTGCCTTATCCTGATCATTTAAAATAATGTATGCCAATTACATGCCCTAACAATTGGGTTGTTGATCAAGTTAGAGAAAAATGTAGTGCATCTGGTCATTAGCCATGTGTTGAAGAGGATGCACTAAAAATAGGGATTGGGTGTAGCGACTTGGTAATTATATATTAGACTCACGACACTGTGATTTTTTAAAAAAATTTATAGGTGCATTTGTTCCCATATATGTGGGCATATGGAAATCATTTTCGCACGGAGGATGTTGATGATGGATGCATGACACAAGACTGTGGTGTGGAAGTCGAGTTCAACCAATCTAGTCATGCTAGCCACCGCGATAAAGACCTAATGCAGGGCACATTAGGTTATGTTGGAAAGATATAAGAGATCATTCAAGTGGACTTCTCTTTATTCCAATTTGTTATTTTTAGGTGCAAGTGGTAGGACACCTTTGATCGGAATAATGTAAAGGAATATCATGATAGTGGGTTGGTATCTATCAACTCTAGAAAGATGTGGCATGAAGTTAGGGAGGCTTATGTTTTCCCAAAACACTGCAACCAAGTGCATTTTTACCCAGATGTGTTGGATATGGATTGGTGGTTCGTATTAAGACACGACCCTAGATCAAAACATACTTTTGAGAAAAATAGTGTTATCATGTCAAGCGAGGAAGATAATGAGGGTGATGACAATGGAGGGTGATATGTACTTGTTATTTCATCATTTATAGTATTGTTGTGTGTTTTTGTTGTCATTGTTTCATTAATTATATTATTTTTTTAATTCGCCTTGTTGACATTTTATAATATAATTAGTAAGATTCACAGACATTTTTACATTGTTTTTTGCAATGGAAACATTTATACATTACTTAAAACTAATTATTTCCAACTGTTGTATGAATTTAGGTTACTATCTTGTGATAAGTATGTGGAAAAAATAATATTTTTTTGAGTTTTTCATTAAGAAATAATCAAATATATTATTTGTCAAAAGTTTATATCTAATTTATTATCAATTTTTTATTATTTAACTCATATTTATTATTAAAAAGAGTTATATTTAAACTAGTATAGTAGCAAACAAAGAACCAAAAGAGCATCAAATAGTTATATTTGTATTACTAGAAAAAAATTCACTAGCCTCTTTAAGGGAAAACTTCCAATGGAGGAAATCTCCAACTACAAGTAACTTTACATGAAGCCTTATCATGTTACATTTCTTTATCCTCATCTTTAGAGAGAAAAAATTATAATTTAAATTGGTAAGGGTTGCAATAAATATTAAATTTAAATTGCTTGAAAATCTCCTAACTTTAGCAATAAATTAAATTTTATAAAAATAAAAATTTCAAAGTTATATTAATTTTAAATTAATTGCATTAAGAGATGCTCTACAGCTCAACATGGGAGAAATGTTGTCACATAATATTACATTTAAAAATAGTAAAATAATAATTTAAATTAACAAATTAAAAATAGTAATAACAAAAAAAATTAATGTCAACCATATTTATAATACTTCAATTTACACCTTAATCTTATATAACTTTATATAGAGAAAAAAAGTAACCGAAAAAAATAATTAATTAATTGAATTAAATTTAAATTTAATATATATATATATATATATATATATATATATATATATATATATATTTATATATATATATATATATATATATATATATATATATATAGATATATATATATTATTAGGAAGAAATGAATGAGTAAACAAATATAATTTACTTTTTACTACAAGGAAGAAATGTAATTTTTTCACATGACAAGAAATGGTATTATTGATATTACATTATGTGTAATTCATTCTATGTTTCATTTACATGTGATATTTAAAACAAAAATATATTTATAATAAACAATATTTTACTGACAACCATAAGTAAAATATTTCAATGTCCATATTAATAACATAGTTTTATAGATATTTTATATAGCGAAACGCAAGATAATTTAAATTGAAAATTTTCTTATATTTTCGCTTTAGTGAGAAAAATTGAGATAATTCTTATTCCATTAATGCTTTATTTCTAATTCAATGTATGAGAGATATTTGTAAATTTTTCGATGTTTAATATGGATTTGATATTTAATATTTCCGAAAGAGCTTTTAAGGGTTGGCTCTGCAACCTAAGGTTTTTTCGAAGTGTAGCCTGAGCTCTTGTGCTGACACTGACAGGGAGCAGCGCCCTACTCCAAGATCTGTGGCAAAGAGGGCTGGCCCTGGCCCAACGAATGGGAAAGCCGGGGGGCCCAGGGGCCCCTACTTTCAAACAGGACACAATTGACAAGGGTAAACGCCCGATGGAGGATGTAAAGATCACGGGCTCTGAGTCTGCAGTGAATAAGACAAAGGAGTATGGAAATACCATGGCAAACCAACCCCCCAACCAGCCAAAAATTATCAAAAGGGTACAGGAGCAAGTCAAATCGTATCCCACTCAGGAACCACATCCTCCAGAAGAGGAAGCAGAAACCCAGAGAAATGAAGCAAATGGCAACCCTGACCTAAGCAAATCTGCTTCGAAAGGGTCAGCTGATGACGAGGTCCAATAGAAAAACCAAGGCAGATGCAAGCCAAAGACCAAGGAAAGTCTCAGGGTGATCATTAGCGACCCAGATCTATAGGCCTATCGGGATCACATGACCATTCATGCAGTGATCTGCAAATTCATGGGATTTTGGCCCAATGAAAAAACCTTATGTCAATGGATCAAGCAAGTCTAGAAACCATGGGGGGATGTGCAGCTCCACCTGGGCACCAAGGGTTTCTTCACAATGGTTTTTGCTAATATGGAAGACAAAGACCGGATCTTTGAGGGAGGACCTTATTTCTATGCATCAGCTGGTCTCTATATGAGGCCCTGGAAACCCAACTTTGCACTGGAGCAGGAGACTTTCACACAGGTCCCTGTATGGATTCGTTTGTTCTCCCTGTCGATCGACTATTGGAGACCAGTGGAACTGGAGCAGATAGGCAACACATTGGGAACCTTTGTTCGAGCTTCTGAAGCCACTATCCAAAAAAGGTACACTTCCTATGCTCGGATCTGTGTCGAAATGGATGTATCTGGGGCTTTGCATGAGGGTTTGTGGCTAGAATATAGGGATGAGGTCTATTTTCAAACCATAGATTACGATAAAATACCCTTCAGGTGCTGAAAATTCCATGAACATGGCCATTTAATTCGAGAGTGCCCTCAAAAAAAAATTGTTGAGAAGGCCAAGGAAAAGTCCAATCAGGTCTCGGATGGTTTTTTCCGACCTACTGGTAAACACCGGGCCAATAGGAAAACCCTAACAAAAGTGAATGACCAGTTCAAGGGAACATTAAACACCTTTCAGGTGCTTGAAGAATATCCCCAATCGGAAGAGCCGGCTCAGATCCCAGCCTCTGAGCAGGAAACCACTGGAATAGCAGAGAAAATCACCCAGCCAAGGAAGCCGATCACAACTTATGAACCAATCTTAGAGGCCACCTATGAGAAAGATTAGGAAGGAGACGAGGAAATGGCCCTAAGTGAAATGGGCACAAAGGATCAAGAATTAGGGGACATCCTTGATAAAGAAGGGCTAGACCTCAACTCCATAGTTGAGCAATGGAAACAGAAAGGAATTGACCAAATACTGGAGGAAGAAATTAATAGGGTCAACTATATTTTCCTCTCAAGATAAGATGTAGTATTAAATGGTTTGAAACAAATTCAAGGGGCAACCAAAGGCCTGGGTATTAAAGCACAGGATCTCCACCACACGTAGGCTAGTTTCAAGCACAAAAAGAAAAGGTGCAGAAGATCCAACAGCGATGCACTTCATGAGCTAGGTCAAATCCTGATTAACTCAAGTAAAATGAAATCCCTTGAGGCTTTCTCTTTCTCCTCCTAAATTGGTTTAATCATGAAATTCCTCTCATGGAATGCAAGAGGGCTGGGTAGCCTAAGAAAACGCAGGCTCCTAAAAATAAAGTCACTCAAGAAAAACTGGACATGGTTTTCCTCTAGGAAACTAAATGTTCTCGACAAAAGCTGGAAGAACTAGGCAAATGCCTAGGAAGACATATGGAGCATCTGGAAGTTGAAGGAACTGGTAATGGTGGAGGTCTAGCCATTTTTTGGACTCCTGGAACCCTTCATCTCCTCAATGCCGAAGCAACCAGGTCTTTCCTATCCCTTGAGATGCAGATCTTGGAGGAAAAAGGTACCTTTCTGTTCACAAATATATATAGTCCTCGGCGACTGGAAGAAAAGGTGTTGTTGCTAGAAGATCTCACCAAGTTACATCATAGACATCCCAACTCCAAAGCCATCTACGGGGGGGATTTCAATATGATAACTTCTCTCAAGGAAAAGAATGGAGGTCTGCAATCACTTAACAGTGATGCAAGGGCCTTCATATCTTTCATCAGATCTGCCAGCCTGGTGGATATTCATCCTCGGAATGGCATCTTTACCTGGACCAACAAAAGAGGAGGAGATAGACATATAGCCTCCAGGCTTGATCACTTTCTAGTTTCTGACAACATTCTTATGGAGGGGGTTACTTTTGATTCTGATATATTCCCCTTCGGGGGCTCAGATCACTGGCCCATCACACTGAATGCCACCATCCTGGGTACACCCAAAAATAGGCCCTTCTGCTTTGAAATATTTTGGCTCACTCACTAGGATTTCTCTACCAATATTAAGAAGTGGTGGAAGGATCCCCTTGATGTCAGAGGAACGAAGATGTTCAGGCTCCAAGCTTGAATGAAATATCTAAAAACCAAGATGAAAACTTGGAATCGCAAAGTCTTTGGTAACATATTTGAGGACAAACAAAACCTGGAGCGACAAATGGAAGCCATTCACAACAGTTGGATTCAAGGAACTATCTCTCAGGACTCCATTGATACAGAGAAGGAATTGATGCAAAAATGGAATGAGAGATGTAGCCAGGAAGAAATTTTATGGAAACAAAAATCCCGCATTCAGTGGCTGAAAGAAAGCAAGAAAAATACAAAATTATTCCATAGATCTACCATGGATTACAGGTGTAACAATAAGATAACCAGGATTAAGGGTGAGCAAGGGAATGTCTTCCAATCACACCAAGAAATCACCTCCATTCTCAGAAATCATTTCAAACTCATTGCAATAGAACCAAACTCTGACAGACAGGAGGCTATCAGTGAAGTTACCTCTTCCATCCCTAAGCTCATAACAAAAGAGCAAAATAGGGCTTTGGATCGGCCAGTTTCCCTTCTGGAGGTGGAAGAGGCAGTCAAAGAGATGGCCAACGGGAAAGCCCTGGGCCCAGATGGTCTCACCATTTATTTTTTTAAAGCTTGCTGGGATGTGGTCAAGCAGGATATTTGGGAAGTGGTTGAAGACTCCAGACTTTCCTCCTCCATTCTCAAATTCCTAAATTCCACCTTTATTGCTCTCATTCCCAAGGAAGAGGGGGCTTGCACCCCTTCCAAATTTCAGCCCATAGCGCTTTGTAATGTATTGTACAAGATTATGTCAAAGGTTATGGAAAATAGATTAAAACCCATACTTCCTTTGATTATCTCTAAAGAACAGTCAGGTTATGTGGAGGGCAGGAAAATTATGGACAATGTTATTTTAGCTCACGAAATGGTCCACACTCTTCAATCCCAAAGGAAGGCTGGCATGATAATACAACTGGACCTCTCAAAAGCTTATGACAAGGTCAGTTGGAGGTATCTAGAAGCTTTTCTCATTGCTTTTGGTTTCAGTCCAAGATGGATTGCATGGATCCTAGCTATGGTAAAGTCTCCTAGCTACTCCATTCTAGTAAATGGAGCCCCATCGGAGCCTTTTTTTTCCCTCTAGGGGAATTCGACAAGGGGATCCTATCTCTCCATTCATCTTTGTTATCCTTATGGAAGGTCTCAGTCGCATTATCAAATCTGCCAAGGATAAGAACATCATAAAAGGTCTCCAGCCCCTGGTCAATATCCCAGCAACTACTCATCAACAGTTTTTTGATGACACGATGTTGCATGGCACACCCACAAGAAAGGAAGCTAAAGGATTCAAATCTATCTTAAACCTGTTCAATCTAGCCTCTGGTATGGACCTTAACTTTGATAATTCCTCTATTTTCTTCTTCAATACGCACTTATCAATCCAGAAGCATTTAATAGATATTCTGGGATTCAAAAGATGCAATTTACCTTCCAAATATCCGGGAATACCCCTAACAGATAGGCCATGGAAAAGGCTACATTGGGAAGGGCTACTATCCAGGCTAGAGGGTAGAAGTAATCACTGGACCAATCGAGTCCTCAATTTTGCTAGATGATTGGTTTTGACAAAGGAAATCCTCCAAGCCATACCCCACTACATGCTCTCGATTCTACCATCTCCTAAGGGATTCCTTCAGAAAATAAGGTGCATTCAACGAACCTTCCTCTGGTCCGGTAAAACGGGAAAACCTAAATGGGCGCTGGTGGCTTGGGATCAACTATGCAGACCTAAGAGCCTAGGAGGTCTGGGGTTTCAGGATCCAGGGTCGATCAACAGAGCATGCGAAGCAAAACTCTATTGGAGATGGCTCTCGGAGCCTCGCACTCCTTGGGTGAGAACCTGGAAAGCCAAATATGCAGAGAAATGGAGATCTAAGGAGCTCATTAGAATGACTGAGCCCCTTGCAGGCTCGCTGATCTAGAATCTTGCCCAGGCTAATCGAAATATAATACAGGATCACTGTCTCTAGGAGCTTCATAATGGTAATAATGCCTTGTTTTGGGAGGATTCCTGGCAGCAGCTTCCGAAGCTTGAAATTCCTGAATCTCAACCACTGCAACAATGGTTTCAGAACAATGGTAAGCTAAAGGTCCATCAATACTGGGCAAACGAGGATGATCATCAGCATTGGCGAAAATGGAGTCTAAACCCTCTCCCACTGGATGGGCACTTATCGGATCTCCTTCACGCCCTCAATACCACCTTAAAGAAAAGACTGATACGGGCCACACAGGGGCAGGATATTTTACGATGGGGAAAGCTCAATGGGGGAACCTTTAATCTCAAGGAAGCCTGAACTTACATAGAAAATAGGGACAGTGAAGATAACGTGGCCTGGTTCGCCAATGTGTGGACAACAACCTTTGGCCTAAGATTAAAACTTTTCTCTAGCTCCTTATGAACCGGAAGATTCTAACTTGGAAAAATTTAGTGAAAAGGGGGTTCACAGGACCATCTAGATGCCCCTTATGTAAGGATCAAGAGGAAACGATGAACCACTTGATCAATGACTGTGGCTGGACTGACAACCTATGGGACTGGATATAAAGCATATTCAAGCAAATTGACTGAACCATAATTTCCATTCAAGATACTATTACAAATTGGAGACTGAATTACTCCAACAGCAGCATGGTTAATAATTTTTGGAGGCTAAGCCCTGGCTTCCTTGTCTGGACGGTCTGGAAAGAAAGGAATAATCGAATATTTCAGAAACAGGGTATCAGGCAGCAAAATGACTTAAAAACTATCATCATGCAGGGTTTGAAAGAAATGGTTCTTACCTGCTGCCAAACCAAGAAAGCTAACTCATTATCTCCAAATGATGTCTGAATCCTGGCGATGCTTGGGATTTTTGGGTCAGCGGGGCTGTGTGCGTAGGAAGCTCGCCTTCGGCCAACTCCATCTCCTTCGATCTGGCAAGCTCCTTCCCCAGGCTATTGCAAGCTAAAATTTGATGGGGCCTCAAGAGGCAACCCTGGACCAACTAGGCTGGGAAGGGTCCTGCGAAATGAGAAGGGAGAAATTCTCCACATCTTTTGCATGGAATTGGGCGAGGCTACAAATAATGAAGCTGAATTCACCACTTTGGAGCAAGGGCTTCGAATTCTAATTCGTCTCAGCAAAGGCTTAGCCATAGTGGAGCACTGGCATCTAGCTGCTATGACTGATCTAATTGTAGAGCACCTAACATCTCTAAGTGGCATAATTCTTCAGGCTGTGCGTAGGAAAGCTAACACACTAGCCAATTTTCTGGCCAACTATGCGGTTGATCACCCAGCGGAAATCCATGACATGTGCTGGCAGGACTTAACGCAAGATGAGCTTCGGGATCAGTGTGTCATCATATCAAGGACATCAATTTCGTCTCGATTGTAGAGGACAGCCTGCAGAATAGAAATCATGCATAGCATATGGAGATACCCAATATGGTTAATTACGTCAGGTGGAACTGTCCGGAAATGGCTTATGGTATGTTTTGGAAATGGCGACCTATCGTCTGAAAGGATAGCCGAAGGTACAACTGTTCCTTATGGCGGTTAATATGGAGCCTTCGAGCATGCGAGAGGATCGCCCTTAAAGAGGGATCTCTGCTCGCTGCTCTGGCATCAGTGGTTGGTTCAAAAAGCATGATGCCGGTTATTATGGCATTAAATGGTATTCAATTGGCTTTCTTTCCCCCTTGTGACCTATTATTCTATTTATCGGGAAACCTGCTTTCTCCTTCTCATTCACATCCAAGCTTTAAGGTGTCTGTGCTCTAAGCTGAAGTTCGGTTATTTGGTTAGCAGTGAGCTCATAGTTCTCTTCTATTTGCAATCAATGGCGGATCATAACCTCCACAGTGTTAAAGCATTACAGGCCCTCAAGCGGGCCAAGGACTGTTATGAGACCTCTGCCTCCAAGAAGGGAAAGAAAACAATTGATTTGCTTCAGGAGGAGGTCAATAGGTCTCGAGCCCAGGTGGATGATAGTGCTATCAGCGAGGACTCGGTGGACTAGCTAGTCGACCGGGGAACGCCATCCACACGGACCAACCAATTTCTAAAAACCCAAGAAGTTGCTTGGAAAATGAAAACAATGCTCGTAAAGGCCATAGAAATGCAGGGAGTGACTGTCAAGGAGACCTTTGCTGCAACCTCCATGGCTTCCGCCAAGAACACTGCGAGGATGGACAAGCTCGATATTTCCCTCAATTCTCTAACAGAAGAGCTCTGCATGC
Organism: Pinus albicaulis; assembly: GCA_034641835.2. Classification (NCBI taxonomy): domain Eukaryota; kingdom Viridiplantae; phylum Streptophyta; class Pinopsida; order Pinales; family Pinaceae; genus Pinus; species Pinus albicaulis. The sequence continues at coordinate 1,703,195,598 of CM076575.1, read as the reverse complement.
AAGCCAAAGTCCTGGACAATTTCGTTCGCCACTTCGACCTGTATCTACACCACGTCCTCAACGTCTCAATCGAGACCCTGGCTGATGACTCGCACACCACCATAATTCGGTGCTTCATGTCGCGGATACTGTCGAAAGGTGTTGAGGAGGCTAGTCCAAGTGCTGCAGGTCAATCTGGTGCTTCTAATCCAATTCCGTGATGTATGCTCACTCTATCTAGTTTATTTCCTTTCTGTTAATGATGTTTAAACAGTATGTCAATAGCCTTTATTCTAGTATTGGCAAGCTTTATTTTGTAAGCTCCTTACCCACCATAGGCAACCCTGTGTGGCTGACCTGGTGGATGTGTCTTTGGTATAATCCTTCTCCAGGAGCCAGGTTTAGATCTAAGTGTCCTTTGAGTATGCAGATGGATAGGCCTGGGAACCTCTATGATTTTCCAAAGCTCTCAGGCCATTTTGTATCTATATGTAGCTTCAGTTTCTATGTTTAATATATCACTATTGACTTACAAAAAAAATAAAAATTACAAAATATTAATAATAAAAAAATGAAATGTATATATACAATAAAATGTCATGAGGGGGCATATTTTAACATTTTAATGTGAAGAACTTAAACTATAAATAAAATATTTCAATGTATACATATATATTTGTTGTGGCCAGCAACAACCCCCTTCTTATTTAGTATTAGTAGTAATACTAAAAAAGTGGGGACCCTTAGTTTAAAAATCCAAAACAATTATTGGTGTTTGTTTTCATTTTCAATAAAACTTACTACCATTAACTTAAGAAAATTCTTTGGAAAATCTTTAAATAAACTTAATTTGATGATAGATTAGAATAAAACCTTTCTTTGAAGAAAATATCGCATCCATCGCAAAAAAGTAAAATATATCTTTTACAAAGCAGAATCTTCTAAATTATGATAGAGCGATCCAAAAACTATGCATTAAAATATTTATCGCAAATCGCATATCGCAGAAAATATATTTACGAATATTTTTCATATGTTATATTTTGCGATATTGCGATTTCGCGATGTTACGAGATTGCGATTTGTGAAAGTTTCCATTTGCGATATTGCGATTTTGTGATATTGCAAAGTAAATCGCAAATCGCATTATTGCAGATTCTTAAAGCTCGTTGTACGAAGAAAATCTTTCCATAAATCTATATCCGTTACGCGCTTTGATGTCAAATTAATGAATGGATTGTCAATTATTAATGAAAAGGATTTTGTTTTGATTGAAAGGTTATTTCACGTTAAAATAATATATTTCATACGCCTTCAGCATTTAAAACTATCCCGTCACCTTTCTCATATCATTATTCTCACTTAATTTGTAAAACCGCAGGCGCGAAGAACAGGAGACTATACAAAGCAATATTCAGAGTATTATGGGAAAGAAAGAGAAAGCTCCGAGTTCTGAAAGTAAAGAGATGGCATCCTTGTACGCAGACACTGCTTGCAACAAAGGCGCTGGTATCACCACTTGGGAGGGTATGTTTAATTTGCTTGAAGAAGAAAACCCAAGAGTAATGGATGTTGCGGCTACTGCAGGCTCAAGTAATTCTTCTGAAGCATCTCTTACAGAGCTGGCTTGTTCATTTTTGCACCGGATAGTAGCAAGACCTAGAATTATTCCATATACAGACATGGTAAAATGGGTGCTGGATAGCATAGATATTATGGACAGGCAATTTAAAACTAAAGGTCAAGAGCTCATCGGGTCATTTACTCCAGAAGATTTGAGGCATATGTGTCATTTTCCGGAGCCTCGGGCAACTTACAACAAACAATTTATGGAGAAATTTGCCAAGGAAAATGCAAATTTGGCAGAATGCACCAAGGAATGGTCCAGAAGAGATGAACCACTGAAGAAAGATAAACACGGTATGTACAGTACTGGTTCACTCACTTCTCCATATTGTTTTGTTGTTGCTATGCTATGTAGGCTTTTTGGAAAGCCTGACATTAATAACTTTTTTCCTGAATGGCTTCCCTTATTGAATGTTGTTGTTAATGCTACCATTGTGGACTGGGCTAAAATATTGTTTGATAACTTAGCCACGACTATTTTCAATTACTGGTATAAACAGACTGTCTCTCAGAGGATTTATCCTCCTTTTTATCTATCTGCCTATGTTATGGATTTAATCTGCTTTCTTTCTAAGTTCCCTTTAATGGGTTGGCAATGAAAAATTCAGGATCCCCTACCCATTCACGTTTATCACAAAGAATTGTAGGAATCAAAGTTCATTCCTCATTTTTACAAAATTTTCCATGGCATAATGTTGCATCTATACAGAGTGTTGTATAATAAGGATGCTCCAAGGTTCTCCCCTGAAGCAGAAGTAGACATTCTCCCTGTCGCAAGATGGTTTGGAGAATAATTGTTTACCTATGTGAGGGTTTTTGGAAGCTTTTCTTCTCCTCATGTTTTACCCTTGTATGTTCCAGATAAACTCATAGCTCAGGAAATTGCATATAAAACCTGTGGAGAGGGAGGTTTGACAAAAGAATTAAAGGATAAAAAGAAGGCCATTTGGCCACAATTTCATGTATCCTGTGGAGCATTTTTATTATTTGATGTTGGTCATGCGTTTAAGGAAGTAAACAATATTACATGTTTAAAATTGTTTAAGTTTCCGAGAAGGCTATTTGATCCATATGATGTTGTTAAGGATTTCACCACTACAGTCAAAGTAAGAGTATTTTCTGGAGAAGAAGATCTTTTTGATGATATGTTTCAAGAAAAATGTTCATTTAAAGAAATTTTGCATTTAGCTCAAACCCAGTTCTCCCCAAAAGAATTTCAAGAGTTTAAAATATACAGAGAAAGAAAATTGACCACTATTCCTTTGGATAATTTGCACTTGGAACCCACAAGGGAACCAACTCCTACTGTCAGTCTCAGTGGCAGCTCAGATACAGAAAGGTCTAAGTCAAATTCTGGCAAAGAAACTTCTGAATGTTCTAAAAACCTGATAATGATAAAAGTGAAGGCTCAGTGAAGGATATAGCTCAATCAAAAGAGCTTTCACAATAACAGACTTCAACCACTCCACAGTTGAATCTTCCACCTCTTAATGTACAACAACCATCCATCAGCACTCAGTTAGATAAAGAATGAGAAACATTTAATGATTTGATTAATGTTGAAGGAAAAAACATACAAAATCCTGTACAAACAACAAAAGGTTTAATCACAGGAATAAGTGGCAATGTCACAGAAACAGAACATATACCCATTACTCCCTCCTCTGAGCTTGTACTTAAAATAGAGGAAATTCCTCCTCTAGATATATTCTATAGCCCACAACATAAATCAGTAGTAAGGAAGAAAAGGAAGAAGAGGAAATTAGAAAGTGTGCTCTCTATTGATGCAGAACAATTGGATGTTTTATGGAAATATCCTACTACGGATCCAACTGAAAATCTTACTAAATTATCTCAGATTACAGGAGCTTATGCCTCCACAACTATTGGCAAATCATCTGAGGTACGACTATTATTAAATGAAAAATAAGATCAAATACAATTTCTACAACAAAAATTGCAACAAGCTCATGCTAACAGTGAAGCACAGATAAAAATTGAAAAGTTACAGCAAGAGTTTCAACAAATGCAAATCGGATATCAGAAAATCTTGGCCGAAAAAGAGAAACAAATACAGATTATGAAAGAGATGCATAAAGATGACCCCAAGCTTACAGAGTTTATCTCAGAGTCTATTTCCTTGAATAATCAACTACTGCAACAATAAGATATATTATGCCAAAAAATTTCACAATGGAACTCTTTTTGTCAAGAAAGTGATAAAATCACTAATCATGTCGTAGAATTACGACATGATTATGATTTAACTAATGAAAGAGTTACTAATTATTTGGCATGGAAAAAGATAGAGGAAGGAAAAAGAGCAGGAGCACCAATCATCAATGACAGTCATAAATAAATGCTCTTCAATAATTGGGATGCATAGATCAGAGAGGTAGAAAAAGCAGCAGAGGAAGCAGCTACAGCAGCAAGCAACATTACTGATTGTGTAAATGAAAATTTGCACAAAGTTAATTTGATTTCAGAAACTATTCCAGGATACCTACCACAAGCACAGCAATTGCAAACAGAGTGGAAACAGAAAGATGAAGAAAAGGAAAAATCAATTCAAAGATTGACAAAGTTAAATTGGGATTCTTACTGGACATGTCTGGTAAAACCACACAGTCAATGCAGTGCTCTTAATTGCATCATTAATTCTGCTGAGAAGATCGCGCCAACACTTACCGATTCCGTTTTTTCGGGACAATTAAAATCTGAAGTCGGCCAGCCTCCTCTTCTCAAATCAATGCTGGATGTTTGCAAATTCAAAGATCAGATTCATAAGTAGTTAGTTGTTAATTTTAGTTTTAGATTTAGTGTTAGTTTTACTTTATTTTTGCCTAGAAAAATGACAGTCATTTAAACCGAATCCTAAAGTTTTGTAATAAACTATAATTAGATTTAGTTAGTAGTATTTAAACCCTTCTCATGCATTTAGAGAAGGGTCCTGAAATTTGTCAAAAACTTGTCCTCAGAACATGCACTTCTGCACCCTCAGAGGAGGTTTTGATGAATGAATGGAACGAGATTTATTGATATCTGCGTTTAATATATGCTACTGATGTTGCATTTCTGTACTCTTAGTAGATGTTGGATTAAGAAGAGATAAATCATTATTGCTTCTAGCTCATGAGTAGAACCAGTTATAAATGGTACTTATATCTCTTAACTATTTATGTTCCTATGTTAAAGTAATATTTATGTTCAGTTGTTTATATATTGATGCTTGAATGCTTAATTTATCATTTGGCACTTTTGTATGGTGATAGCTATTTATTTATGCGTAATGTATGAATAACTTATTATGCGATATGTTTTTCACAACTGTTTCATCTAACTTTTTATATGAAATGGTTTATCTTTATTGAATTCTTTTCTTATAACAGTTGAACGATGTTTATTATCGATTGTTATTCGAAATCATTTTAGATCTCATAAATAGAAAGATTACATCCCGGGTTAGTTTAGAATTGGATATTTCTATTTAAATTAGAATAAAATTTGCATATGATTAGATTAGAAATAGAATAAAATAATTTCACTTAGGAACCTTTTTAGAAAGGAAATATCTATTCTTAACACACACACACACATATTGGGAAACTGATCCCATTATCCCCAGTCGAACCCACTACACCAAACGGAAAAGGAGCTGCTAACCAAGGTCCGGACCGGGTGGGTATCCCCCTTGTTGTAAGACCCGATTTTTGGGGCTTCAACATATTTGGCGCTAGAAGGAGGGGCACGAACTATGAATGGAAAGTAAATCTAAATCTAAATACCATTCTAAGAGTAAATCACCCTCACCATCTCCCCCGACTTCTCCATCGCACTCAGAAATTTTAAATCTAGAGCCAGAAGTCGAAAGAAGAACAGACACTACTACAAACCTTGACTTTTCAGAAGAATCTGCTATTGAACCTCCTGAAGTTGAATATTTGATTCATAAACTTCATCGATTTTCAATATCACCTCAAAGATTTGATAAATCTCAAGGCAGTGTGACTTCGCAATATAACCCTGCTCATCCTCTTACCAGATTACAGAGCGAGAAGCTTGGCATTCAGCCAACTGAATTACCTTTACCTACAAGAAAAAGAGCAAGGAAATCACCTAAAGGGTCTGATAGTGAGACTCTTTCATCATCATCATCCATCTCAACCTCTTCATCACGAAGTCAGCCGTCCACCCCTCCACTTCAGACTATTGTCCCTCACTCCACTCGAACTTCCACATCACCTTCTCAATCATCTATAATCATAATATCATCATCTTTCCAATCACAGACATCATCTTTTTCACTTTCCTCTATTAGTAGTTTAGCGATGGCCCAAATGCCATGGAATAATCCAGGGGCAGTCTTAATGCCTGCGCCCTTGAGTCAATTACCAACCCATCCTGAAAAATGGCTACCTAATTTTAATCCTGAAGCAGGCATGCTAGCAGAAGAACATATAAAAAATTTTATGCTGTCCATAAATCTCAATGGAGTTATTAATGAAGATGTTATTGTCTGACTTTTTCCCTATACCCTACAAGGAGCAGTTGTATCATGGTATTTCTCAGTACCATCTGGATCCATCGCTAGTTGGGATATCTTTCAAGATCAATTTTTGACTAAATTTGGTGATGATAGGGCTAAAAAAACAACTTTAGCAGAAAATATGAAGGAAGCAATAGCAGTAGAGAAACGTATCATAGCCCTAGATAAGAAAAATGTGATAGAAGAACGAAAATTCAAGAAGGTCACTTTTAAGGAAGATCCCAAGAAAAAACAACCAAAAGATCCATTTGATTTAGAAGGATTGCAGAAAGTTTTGAAAACCATGTCTAACGAAATGGTTGACATTAAAAAACAAGTGGCAGAAACATCTTCTAAAAAATCTCTTAAGCCTTTGAGAAGAAACCCTTCAAATGATTCAAAGCCACAAAATGCTATTACTAATGTTGAATCAGAAGAAGAAGAAGAGGAAACTGCTACTGAAGAAACTACCGATGAAGAAGAAGTCGTAGAAGTATAAGGTATGTGGGATTTTGTCCTCCCAAATGAGGAAGATCAAGAAGCATCCCCAGTTAGCACTCGAAGTAGAAATCAACTTGATCCTCCTCAACCTACTCCTAAGTCAAAGAGTGCAAGCTCATTGACTAAGGATAAAGTTGCACCCAAGAAAATGACATCTAAAGCAATTCAAACCAGCCCAGTCCAGATAGATTCATCAACTCCATCAAGAACACTGATTGTTCCAGATGAAATGGAGTATAATATCATAGAAGACATGAAGAAGACTAGGGCTAACATCACTTTTTATGAATTGAGCAAGTTAAAACACCAACAAAAGGTACTTTTGAAAGAATTACATGCTGTACCAGAAAAACCTTTGCCTGATCCTATGATTTCTCAAGCTTCCAACGACATGGAAAGACCTCCATCTAATGCGATCAGTAAATTTGATCTAGAAAATATCACTTTAATTGGAGGAAGGTCAAGATCTCATACTCCTCCATTTCTTCTTACTTATGAAGTTTTCAATAAAAATTTTCATAATTGTTTAGTGGATTCTGCAGCTTCATCTAATATTCTACCAAAATCAATATGTGCAAAGTTGAACATTCAACCACAAAAATCTGCTATGTGCATAGTCCAGTTAGATCGATCGCAAGTGGAAGTGATTGGTGAATTAAATCAGGTTACCATAAGACTGTCATCAAATCCAAAGGTATGTCAAGTTATCAATATTTTAGTTGCAAATATTCCAGAATTTTTTGCTTAATTCTTAGCAGAGATTGGTTAGAAAAACTTCATGGATACTTCGCAACTAATTGGTCGCATATGTGGCTTCCTTACAATGGTAAACCAAATCAGATAAAGGTTGAACAAGAAAAACATCAAAAATACATAGTAACAGAACTGGAAGGAGAGAATGAACCAGTTGCATACAGCAGTAATATCATTGGCAATTACTCAGTTGATTCTTTCTTAGGAAATTTCAATGCTCATACTTCACCTTATTTAGAACATTCTGTTTTATCTCAAATATAATTTTTTTCTCAAACAGATAGTTCTAAATGTATTAATTTTGTAGATACTCCTGTAAATAAATCTTTATTTTGGAAATTATTTTTTGATGGTTCTAAGTCTAATGAAGGAGCAGGAGCAGGATGCGTGTTAGTTAGTCTAGAGGGAAAAAAAATTATGCTAACTTGCAGACTTGAGTTTGATTGCACTAATAACACCGCAGAATACGAGGCTTTAGTCCAAGGATTATAAAAAGCAATCGGATTAGACATCAAATATCTAAAAGTTTTCGGAGATTCTGAAATTGTAATCAAATAGGTACGTAATACTATACATTGTTTATCAGGTCATTTAAAGCATTATCAATCTTTAGTTCAAGATATGACTGAACATTTTATAGCGTTTAATATTTCATCAATTCCCAGAATCTAGAATGCTAGTTTAGACCTCCTAGCTAACGTAGCTTCCAAGCTCATTCCTGCAGAAGACTTTAGTCCTGATCGATTTTCAATTGAATTAATCTTTAGACCCTCGATTCCTGACAACGCTACCAATTGGAGGATTTTCAATGATGATCCTGATATTGTAAATTTTCTCACATCTGAAGGATCTTACACCAATCAGATAATTGATGAAAACCAACATGACAGACAATTGCTCCAAAATAGCACCAATAATGCTATGCCAAAGTCAGTAGTCAAGTTAGAAGACCTTTATGATTTGAAAGATCGATTTAAAAGATCTACCAATTCAAAATTGCAAAGTTCGACTTTGAATTATGAATTAGTAAATCTAGGAACTGATGCCAAACCACAAAATATCAACCTAGGCCTTGGCCTAGCTCCTGAAGAAAAATTAGCGTATGTTCATCTTTTGAAACAATATAAAAGTGTCTTCGCTTGGAACTATGATGAACTCAAAACTTATGACACTTCTATCATCCAACATACTATCCCAATGATAAATGATGAAAAACATGTCCAACAAAAGTTGAGAAAGATCCATCCCAATCTAGAAAATTAGATCAAATCTGAACTCAATAAATTATTGAAAGCCAAGATTATTTTTCCCGTCCGACATTCTAAATGGGTTTCCAATATGGTTCCTGTTAGAAAGAAGAACAGAGACATTAGAATTTGTATTGACTTTCGAAATCTTAATAAAGCCTACCAAAAAGATAATTTTCCTTTGCTTCCTATGGAGCAAATATTATAGGCAGTTGCAGGATTAGAATTAATGTCTTTCTTAGATGGTTTCTCTGGTTATAACCAAGTATTGGTTCATCCTGATGATCAATTGAAAACTACATTCAGAACCAAATTGGGTACTTATGCATATCAAAAGATGCCTTTTGGTATGATCAATGCTGGTGCCACATTTCAGAGAGCCATGGACATTGCTTTCAAGGGATTAGTTAAAAAATCAGTGGTAATTTACTTGGATGATATAACTGTATATTCACTTGGATGATATAACTGTATATTCCAAAAAACGAAGAAATCATCTTAGAGATTTGAAGCAGATTTTCCAACGTTGTCAAAGGTATGGGATTTCACTTAATCCAAAAAAATATTTTTTTGCATTAAGTGAAAGAAAACTTCTTGGATTCATAGTATCAAAATCTAGAATTCATATTGATCCTGATAGAATCAAAGAAATTTCTGAAATACCCTTACCTCACAACAAGAAAGCTATGCAATATTTTCTTGGCCAGATTAATTTTGTAAAGAGATTTGTGCCAGATTTTTCGAGAATTGTATCTCCTTTACAAGCAATGATTAAAAGTAATTCAAACTTCAAATGGGGCAAAGATGAATATGAGGCATTCAATTTGATCAAACAAGGAATTATTAATGCTCCATCTTTAGCAACTCCAAATTTTTCCGATCCTTTTATTGTGTATACATTTGCCTCTAACAAATCTTATGCTGCGATACTCACTCAAGCAAATCAGGACAAAGCAAAAGCTCCAATTGCTTTTTTCAGTTCAAATTTACAGGGAGCTGAATTGAATTATTCAGATGTGGAGAAACAAGCTTATGCTGTTTTCAAAGCAATTAAATATTTCAGACCCTTTTTACTTAAAACCCATACAAAAATCATAGTACCGTTTCCAGCAGTAAGAAATATTTTAGTCCAAAAATATGTGGGTGAGAAAAGAGCCAATTGGGTTACTCCTTACAAGAATATGATGTAGAAATCAAACCAGCAAATATTGTAAGAGGTCAAGGTTTTTGCAAAATACTAGCTGGAGCATCGCTTATTTTTGAAAAACCATCTAAAGAGATACAAACATATGAGGTAAGCCTAAACGATTTTGAATCATTATATGCTGATATCATATTTTATCTGAAGAATGGTTATGCTCCTCCAAATCTCGATCACACCAAGAAAAGAGCTTTAAGGTTGAAGGCTAAACAATATCATCTTGTGAATGATGTTCTTTTTAGAATGAATTATGATTCTGTTCTTCTTAGATGTCTTGAGAAATATGAAGCTGAAAAATTCTTGCAGGAACTTTATGATGGGCCAGCAGGTGGACATTGTGCTGGAGATGCAACTGCACATAAAATCCTCCGTGTAGGCTATTACTAGCCCACTTTATTCAAATATTCACATAGCTACGCAAAGAAATGTCAAATTTTTCAAACTGCGGCTGGAAGACAAAAGAAACCATCATTGCCATTACAACCAGTCAACATTGAGCAGCCTTTTGATCAATGGGGATTGGACATAATAGGTGAGATCGTTCCTCACTCTTCTAAACAACATAGGTATATCATTACAGCAATTGATTATTTTACGAAATGGGTAGAAGCAGTCCCTCTCAAGACTGCTAATGCTGAGCATATCATCAAGTTTATAGATCAGTTCATAATCACCAGGTTTGGTTTACCTTCTGCTTTAATCTTTGATAATGCATCGTATTTTTCTGGTAACGCTATGACTGAATTTGCGCTCAAGAGAGGTTTTAAACTTAAATATTCTGCCAATTATTATCCACGAGGAAATGGGTTAGCTGAATCCACAAATAAAAACTTAATCAGAATCATTAAGCGAACCATTGATCAAAATCATAAAAATTGGCATAAGTCTTTAATATATGCTTTATGGGCAGATCGAATAACGCAAAAGGCTTCTATTGGCACTTCTCCCTTTAATTTAGTTTATGGGAGAGAAGTGGTTCTTCCAACTCATCTAACGATCCCTTCTTTAGCTTTAGTCCAATATATTGATGAAGAACCAACTTCTTCCTTACAACTAAGGCAGATGAAAATAATTAAGCTAGAAGAACAACGAGAAAAGGCCAAAGTAACTCATGCTCATCACCAAGCATTAGTGAAAGCTTCTTTTGATTCAAACATGATAACCAGAAAGGACTTTCAGATAGGGGATCTAGTTTTAAAATGGGACAAGGCTCATGAGGAAAAAGGAAAACATACGAAATTTCAACGAATGTGGCTTGGTCCTTTCCAAATTGCAGAGATCATAGGTCCATCTACTTTTATGTTACAGGATTTAACAAGGAAAAGAGATTCTTTACCTGTTAATGGACAGATCCTCAAAAAATATTTTCCATAGGAGATCATTCTTCTATTTTGTAGATTAGTTTTCTTTATTGTCATAATAAACTAGTTGTTAATGGTTACATTTGGAATTCACGAAAAAGATACAAATTCTCTTTTTAAATTTTGTTTCTTCACTTATATAAATAGAATTTTTTTTAGAATATTGATCATTATTATTCAAAGACACAATTAAAAGCTTTAAATCTAGAAATGATATTAGTTTCAACTTTGAAAATTTTGATGAAAAGCAAATTCTAGCAAGAAAATGTTTTATATCAGTCCAATGAAAGGTATCAATAACAAAACGAAGGTTCTCTATAGAAAATTTCTTTCCAAAAAACTCTATCATTTTCGTCCAGAACTATCTTAAGGAAACAATGACTTCCTCCCCACATAGAAAATTACAATGTTCAGGGAGTAATCCAATGATACACTTTATCTTAAAGAGTAAGAGGTCTCATCACGAGCTGACTTATCATGATCATAGATATTATAGCTTGCTGACCTTGCCAATACTCTATACCACAACAAGGCAATGAATCAAGATTATTGCAATCAAAAGGGGTCTCATCACGAGCCAACTTGTTTAGCAAAGTTATAAATCAATTGAATGGCACTGTCATAAATTGGCTACCAAACCAAGACATTGTTCTTTAAGGGTAAAAAAAAAATGAAAACAATAAGTGTGAATATGGATTTCTCTTTGAAAATTATATATTTCTCTAAGTGGGACACAGGATCATTGCTACGTAACAGGTAACCCTGTCGAGGCTATAGACGCTTGCTGGCAGCAGTGGCTCTACCTATGACAAATGAGCATATTTAAAACTAATTTAGAGAGAAGCCTTTTGTTTATCTTTATAAACTAAGTAATGACTGATGTAGATACAAGGACTAGCTTGAGGAAGTGAATAGTCAAAGTTGAACATAGAAGAAATGAAATATCATTTATAGATTAAAGCATAATGCACTTTGTCTTTTTATAATAAAGTTTGATTTTCTGGAAAATTTTCTGTTTTGAAAAGTTTAGAAAATCCAAAAGAAAAGCAGAGATAACTAGTTCTTCCAAGTGAATCGCAAATTGTTGTGGCCAGCAACAACCCCCTTCTTATTTAGTATTAGTAATAATACTAAAAAAGTGGGGACCCTTAGTTTAAAAATCCAAAACATTTATTGGTATTTTTTTTCATTTTCAATAAAACTTACTATCATTAACTTAAGAAAATTCTTTGGAAAATCTTTAAATAAACTTAAGTTTATGATAGATTAGAATAAAACCTTTATTTGAAGAAAATATCGCATCCATCGCAGAAAAGTAAAAGATATCTTTTGCAAAGCAGAACTTCTAAATTGCGATAGCGCGATCCAAAAACTATGCATTAAAATATTTATCACAAATCGCATATCGCAGAAAATATATTTATGGATATTTTTCATATGTTATATTTTGCAATATTGCGATTTCGCGATATTGCGATTTTGCGATGTTACGAGATTGCGATTTGCGAAAGTTGTGATTTGTGATATTACGATTTTGCGATATTGCAAAGTAAATCGCAAATCGCATTATCGCAGATTCTTAAAGCTCGTTGTATGAAAAAAATATTTCCATAAATCGATATCCGTTATGCGCTTTGATGTCAAATTAATGAATGGATTGTCAATAATTAATGAAAAGGATTGTGTTTTGATTGAAAGGTTATTTCATGTTAAAATAATATATTTCATACGCCTTTAGAATTTAAAACTATCCCGTCACCTTTCTCATATCATTATTCTCACTAAATTCGTAAAACCGCAGGCACGAAGAACAGGAGACTATACAAAGCAATATTCAGAGTATTATGGGAAAGAAAGAGAAAGCTCTAAGTTCTGAAAGTAAAGAGATGGCATCCTTGTACACAGACACTGCTTGCAACAAAGACGCTGGTATCACCACTTGGGAGGGTATGTTTAATTTGCTTGAAGAAGAAAACCCAAGATTAATGGATGTTGCGGCTATTGCAGGCTCAAGTAATTCTTATGAAGCATCTCTTACAGAGCTGGCTTGTTCATTTTTGCACTGGATAGCAGCAAGACCTAGAATTCTTCCATATACAGACATGGTAAAATGGGTGCTGGATAGCACTGATATTATGGACAGGCAGTTTAAAACTCAAGGTCAAGAGCTCATCGGGTCATTTACTCCAGAAGATTTGAGGCTTATGTATCATTTTCCAGAGCCTCAGGAAACTTACAACAAACAATCTATGGAGAAATTTTCCAAGGAAAATGCAAATTTGGCGGAATGCACCAAGGAATGGTCCAGAAGAGATGAACCACTGAAGAAAGATAAACACGGTATGTACAGTACTGGTTCACTCACTTCTCCATATTGTTTTGTTGCTGCTATGCTATGTAGGATTTTTCGAAAGCCTGACAATAATAAGTTTTTTCCTGAATGGCTTCCCTTATTGAATGCTGCTGTTAACGCTACCATTGTGGACTGGGCTAAAATATTGTCTGATAACTTAGCCACGGCTATTTTCAATTACCGGTCTAAATGGACTGTCTCTCAGAGGATTTATCCTCCTTTTTATCTATATGTCTATGTTATGGATTCAATCTGCTTTGTTTCTAAGTTCCATTTAATGTGTTGGCAATGGACAATTCAGGATCCCCTACCCATTCACGTTTATCACAAAGAATTGTGGGAATCAAATTTCATTCCTAATTTTTACAAAATTTTCCATGGCATAATGTTGCCTCTGTACAGAGTGTTGTATAATAAGGATGCTCCAAGGTTCTCCCCTGAAGCAGAAGTAGACATTCTCCCTGTCGCAAGATGGTTTGGAGAAGAATTGTTTACCTATGTGAGGGTTTTTGGAAGCTTTGCTTCTCCTCATGTTTTACCCTTATATGTTCCGGATAAACTCATAGCTCGGGAAATTTCATATCAAACCTGTGGAGAGGGAGGTTTGACAAAAGAATTAAAGGATAAAAAGAAGGCCATCTGGCCGCAATTTCCTGTATCCTGCGGAGCATTTTCATTATTTGATGTTGGTCATGCGTTTAAGGAAGTAAACAATATTACATGTTTAAAATTGTTTAAGTTTCTGAGAAGGCTATTTGATCCATATGATGTTGTCAAGGATTTCACCACTGTAGTCAAAGTAAGAGTGTTTTCTGGAGAAGAAGATCTTTTTGATGATATGTTTCAAGAAAAATGTTTATTTAAAGAAATTTTGCATTTAGCTCAAACACGGTTCTCCCTAGAAGAATTTCAAGAGTTTAAAATATACAGAGAAAGAAGATTGACCACTATTCCTTTGGATAATTTGCGCTTGGAACTCGCAAGGGAACCAACTCCCAGTGTCAGTCTCAGTGGCAGCTTAGATACAGAAATGTCTAAGTCAAATTCTAGCAAAGAAACTTCTGAACGTTCTAAAAAATTTGATAATGATAAAAGTGAAGTCTGAGTGAAGGATACAGCTCAATCAAAAGAGCTTTCACAACAACAGACCTCAACCACTTCACAGTTGAATCTTCCACCTCTTAATGTACAACAACCATCCATCAGCACTCAGTTAGATAAAGAATGGGAAACATTTAATGATTTAATTAATGTTGAAGGATAGAACATACAAACTCCTGTACAGACAATAAAAGGTTTAATCACATGAATAAGTGGCAATGTCACAGAAACAGAACATATACCCATTACTCCCTCCTCTGAGCTTGTACTTAAAATAGAGGAAATTCCTCCTTTGGATATATTCTATATCCCACAACATAAAGCAGTAGTAACGACGCAAAGGAAGAAGAGGAAATGATAAAGTGTGCTCTCTACTGATGCAGAACAATTAGATGTTTTATGGAAAGATCCTACTACGGATCCAACTGAAAATCTTACTAAATTATCTCATATTACAGGAGCTTATGCCTCTGCAACTATTGACAAAGCATCTCAGGTACGATTATTATTAAATGAAAAATAAAATCAAATACAAGTTCTGCAACAAAAATTGCAACAAGCTCATGCTAACAATGAAGCAGAGATAAAACTTTAAAAGTTACAGTGAGAGTTTCAACAAATGCAAATCGGATATCAGAAAAGCTTGGCTGAAAAAGAGAAACAAATACAGATTATGCAAGAGATGCATAAAGATGACCCCAAGCTTACAGAGTTTATCTCAGAGTCTATTTCCTTGAATAATCAACTATTGCAACAACAAGATATATTATGCCAAAAAATTTCACAATGGAACTCTTTTTGTCAAGAAAGTGATAAAATCACTAATCATGTCGTAGAATTACGTCATGATTATGATTTAACTAATGAAAGAGTTACTAACTATGTAAATTGGAAAAAGTCGAAGGAAGGAAAAAGGGCAGAAGCACCAATCATCAATGACGTTCATAAAGAAACGCTCTTCAATAATTGGGATGCAAAGATCAGAGAGGCAGAAAAAGCATCAGAGGAAGTAGCTACAGCAGCAAGCAACATTACTGATTGTGTAAATGAAAATTTACACAAATTTAATTTGATTTCAGAAACTATTCTAGGATTCCTACCACAAGCACAACAATTGCAAACAGAGTGGAAATAGAAAGTTAAAGAAAAGGAAAAATCAATTCAAGGATTGACAAAGTTAAATTGGGATTCTTACTGGACATGTCTGGTAAAACCACACAGTAAATGAAGTGCTCTTAATTGCATCATTAATTCTGTTGAGAAGATCGTGCCAACACTTGTCGATTTTGTTTTTTCGGGACAATTAAAATCTGAAGTCGGCCAGCCTCCTCTTCTCAAATCAATGCTGGATGTTTGCAAATTCAAAGATCAGATTCATAAGTATTTAGTTGTTAATTTTAGTTTTAGATTTAGTATTAGTTTTACTTTATTTTTTGCCTAGAAAAAGGACAGTCATTTAAACCGACTCCTAAATTTTTGTAATAAACTATTTTTAGATTTAGTTAGTAGTATTTAAACCCTTCTCATGCATTTAGAGAAGGGTCCTGAAATTTGTCAAAAACTTGTCCTCAGAACATGCACTTCTGCACCCTCAGAGGAGGTTTTGATGAATGAATGGAACGATATTTATTGATATCTGCGTTTAATATCTACTACTGATGTTGCATTTCTATACTCTTTGTAGATGTTGGATTAAGAAGAGATAAATCATTATTGCTTCTAGCTCATGAGTAGAACGAGTTATAAATGGTACTTTTATCTCTTAATTATTTCTGCTCCTATGTTAAATTAATATTTATGTTCAGTTGTTTATATATTGATGCTTGAATGCTTAAGTTATCATTTGGCACTTTTGTACGGTGATAGCTATTTATTTATGCTTAATGTATGAATAACTTATTATGCGATATGTTTTTCACAACTGTTTCATCTAACTTTTTATATGAAATGGTTTATCTTTATTGAATTCTTTTCTTATAACATTTGAACGATCTTTATTATCGATTGTTATTCAAAATCATTTTAGATCGCATAAATAGAAAGATTACATCCCAGGTTAGTTTAGAATTAGAATTTCTATTTAAATTAGAATACAATTTCCATATGATTAGATTAGAAATAGAATAAAATCATTTCACTTAGGAACCTTTTTAGAAATGAAATATCTATTCTTAACACACACACACACATATTGGGAAACTGGTCCCATTATCCCCAGTCGGACCCACTACACCAAACGGAAAAGGAGCTGCTAACCAAGGTCCGGACCAGGTGGGTATCCCCCTTGTTGTAAGACTCGATTTTCGGGGCTTCAACAATATTATAGCATCCTAAATCCATATATGCCTATTATATCATCCTAACTTTACAATCATAGTTTCGACCATACTAAATTTTGTAATTTATAAAAATATCTTTGCATTTTTTTTAAAGTAAGTCGTTTTGCATGCAATTTCATGTGTAAAAGTTTCATATAAGTTCACCAATACACAATCTACAATAAATATTATTTCATAAAAATAAACATCGTGATGATAACCATATAACAATCATAAACATCATCTAATATACACATTCGAATTGACTACCATAATCTAATTATATACACCTCTAGCACATATAAACATTATTAGCTAGCAGAAAAATCTAATAATCTAACAGGGCATCGTCATCATGGTTACATATAACAAAACAAAAAAATTATAATCTAACATCATCATCACACACTTCATCAAATTAATATAGATCTCATGTCAAATAACTGGTATATTCACGTACACATCTATCTACAAGCACATTAAATGAACAAATCTAACATGACCTAACAATCTACACATGCGACACCAACATATAAATTAAGTACATAAACATGAACGGAAAAAATGCATTATATATATATATATATATATAGAGAGAGAGAGAGAGAGATACATCAAGTCAAATAAGTGCAATCAAATATATGATAAAACAGACTAGTGACAGGCTTGTTTGCAGTAGAAGACGATGGATGGTATTATCACTCATAACTTTGTCAGTTATTATTTGACATGGTCATATAGTTCACTCCTCAAAAGGGTAAGGACTCCTTAAACCTTTTTCAAATTGGCATAGGAAATTTCATTTTTTCAAATTTAACCTATCCTAAGTTTCAAGACCACCCTCATTTCATCTCAAAATCACCTCCATATAGGTCACATCATATCTCATCATTCATAATTTGTTGTTAGTTTTCATTTCCCAAGAATTTAAATTTGAAAAGGTCATTTTAGCCAAGAATCCCTACTTTCATAACAAATTCAGTGTAAAATACGCATAAAACGCTATGAAACTGCTCAAAGTTTCGTAGCAAATATGAAGCATTTCTCTGTTTTCTAACTTTGAGCAATCAAATTCTAGGGCAGTTTCTGGGCAAACAGAGAAGTATTTTAAGAACATGAGATATTTTATTCTCAAAGGTGCTACAAATTGGGAGATACAGGGATGTCTTTCAGCCCTATTTTTAGAATGTAAAATTTTCTTGTTTTATACATGTGTTTTATAATGTATATTCTGGACAGCTGGAGATGTGTTTCAAAAACCCAAGAGAGGTTTTTCTTCAATAAATACTTGCCTAAAAAAACATCCTTCATTTTTGAAATATCTATTAAGGATAGGGAGAAAATATCTCAACTCTGAACCCTGTGTTTTTAGAAAAAAAGAGTCATTTTAGTGATGAAAAAACTTGCTAAAGGTGAAAAGGATGTTTTTTGAAGAAGAAACACCTCAAGACTCTTAGGTTGAGTTGGTTTAAGTTTTGAAAGGTCAATTTTATGTTGAAAATAAAATTTTTACAGCTGGAAGTTTTGTTTTTAAAACAAGGAAAAAATCTGAAGAAAAAAAAACACAGTTTTCAGCAGTTTCGTAGCGTTTCCTAAGCTTGAAGCCAGGAAAACGCTACGAAACCACGTGTAGCTTTATTTTTGCATTTAAAACCATTTTTGGAATCTTTCAAGAGGTTTAAATGATATGTAAGATGTTTCAAGGCATGATGAACACAATGCAGGAGGAAAGATGCAGAAATTTTGATTCCAAAGGTCATTTTTGGACGCTACAAAAGCACGCTACGAAACTGCCCTCTTTTCATAGCGAATTGTTGTTTAATCTTTTTGAGAAAATGAAAAATTATTTTGGAACTATGAAAGAGTTTTTTCTTCATCAAATTTCCCTCTACAAAAAATTATCTCATTTTCTATGAATCCATCAGGGTTTGGAAATTATGCACTCATCTTTGAAGCCTATTTTTCAGAATTTACACTAACCATATTAGTGAAAAAATTATAAAAAATCGACTTGAAGTGTAGAAATTTGAATAACTGATATATTATTCACCGAGATTCTCCTAATCACACACTATTTTAGCTTCATGCATAATACAGAATCTCTTCTACCATTGATCATCACATGCGGAAATAAAATCAATTGCATGCACACATTAAAACCATAAACAATCACACATCTGAACACAGTATTTAATGGGAAAGCTTAAAGCTGAAAACCCCAACTATCTGTATATTATACATGCCATGGAGATCATGTAAAAATCATAATAAAAAGCTCCTCACAAGCTCTCATGCACACCCTCAATTGCTACACACTATCAAGCTAGATCTAGCAAAACACATGCTCCAATCCTTAGCCACTTGATAGCCAGCCTCTATTGCGTTTTCAAAGCTATGGGATGGCTTCATTAAATAGATAACCACCTAGCCTGAACTACGCAATCCTCATGGGTTTACTCCACCTATCTGTGTGTTGCAAATAGCAACAGTATAGTCACAACTGATAGTTAACCTACTCTTTCACCTATCTCTGCACTGGTCTCCACTAAAACTGTCCATGCACTGAAGTTAACTGATGTATTCTTTAGTTGATTAATGAGTTTATAATTAGTGAATTAATTAATAATTAATTCACACCACTCTCACTAATTGTATAAATCAGTTAAACTAGATACAAATAGCTCAACTATGTTTAGATTAGTTAAACTGAATACAACTCCACTAACTTCCTCAATCAACTCCACCAAACTCTGTCACATGAGTTCTAACTGAAGTATCCATGCAATAGCTCCACATAACCCTCAGGAATAGCGTAATTCCTTCTGTCAGCTCCTGTGCCACATCCGTGCACTTAACTGAAGTGCTCGAAGAGAATAAGATAATGTTTAGATTCCAAATATTATTAACAGCTAATAATATTCGACATATCTATTTTTAGACTGGCAATCTAAAAATAGATTCCGCCCAATATTTCTAAAAATAGAAGTCCATCTATTTTTCCAACTTGACCAACCCTCCACAAATAGCATCCTGCAACTCATAGAATCATGATCCACATGTCTAAAAATAGACATAGTCTAAAAATAGACTTTGCGCCAAAAAATAGCCTGCGGGCCCACTTAGTGAAGGAGACTCCTTTCCACTAAGCTCATCATCTTGTTGCAATATCAACACTCCCTCTCAACAAGATATGGATTATCTGCAACCCCTATCCTGCCCCTGTGGTGTTCGAATTTGCTCCTTGTGAGCGCCTTCATCAAGATATCAGCATCCTGATCCTCCGTAGGAATGTATGAAAGTAACATGATATTCCACTGCACACAATATTTGATATGATGATAGCAATCCGTGAAGCCATGCCGCCTCAATTGATCCTCCTGTCTGTACCATGAACCATATCCCGATGTGCCTCTGCGATATCTCACTACATGCTTGCCTGCCTCCCAGAAGAGCTTGGTTGGCTTAACCATAGCTTGTGAAAGTTGGTTAACTGCATAGCATATATTGGGTCGTGTATTGACCAGATACATAAGCGACCCCACCAACTGTCGATAAACAATGGCATCCACTACCTCCGCTGAAATAGCATCCTCCTTCCTCCAGACAGCAGGAATAGGAGTATCAACAGGCTTGCATCCATGCATGTTGAACTTCTCCAGTATCTCCCGGGCATACTTACCCTGAGAAACAAACAGTCCATCACTGCGCTGCCAAATTTCCAATCCCAGGAAATAATGAAGGAGGCCCAAGTCCTTCATCTCAAACTCTTTTGCAAGATCCTCCTTGCATGAGAGTATCGACAGCTCATCACCTGTCAAAATCAAATCATCTACATAAAGTACAATGATCAGCAACTTACCCTCCACCACAATCTGGTATAGGTTCGGATCCGCCTCACTCTTGGAGAATCCAAGTCGTTGAAATAGCCCCAATATCTGATAATAGCCCACCCAGCAGTGCTTGTTTCAGCCGCAGCCTGACTGGCCCAGCTTTGCACACATACAACCTCAGCTCTTGAATCTCAAACCCTTGGTTCCTCTTCATGCCCCTCTCCCTCAATGACTCCATTGAGGAGACGCAATCTTCACATCCATCAGTCCTCATGCCCACCATCTGCGTGCCCTACCAACTCTCCCGTGTGGAAGAATACCTTATGACAGTGCAAAGGTCTCCTCACTGTCGATCCCTACGATACGCTGAAAAGCCTTGAAATAAATCTTGCATACACTTCTCCACCTCCCGATCGACTACTGCTTCACTTTGTAGATCCATCTCGAACCCACCACTAATTTCCCCTCTGGCCTCGGGACAATCTCCCATGCACTGTTTCTGACAATCGAATCATACTCTTCCACCATGGCATCTACCCATGCGGGGTCCTCCACAGCTTCCTCGAAAGAGGATGGCTCTGTCATGATACACTTGCTGATAAGAGCCATGTATCCAGTATACCGGTCAGGTGACTGTCTCTGTCTGTGCTGTGATGTAGGTGCTCCTACAACCTTCTCTACATCTTGAGCCAGTTGCTCAGCTTCTGTAGTGCGCTTTCGCCCTCTAATAGTTGGCGCTGCCTGAGTGGTATCTTCCACTCCATGAACCTCCTCTTGTGGCTGATCCACATCTTGAGGTTCATCCTTAGGAACTAATAGCTCCTCCCCTGCATGCAAGTGTAGCTCCCTCTCAAGCAAACACTTCATGGCTTTCTCCTCCTGAAATTTGATATCCCGTTGCACAACAGTCTTGCGACTGTCTGGAAAATACACATGATAGTTGTGGGGCGTATTAGTGTACCCCACAAATATCCCAACCTCTGCAGTCAGCTCCAGCTTCTTCCTGGCATCCTTCGTCACATGAATGTAAACATGTGAACCAAAAATCCTCAAATGGGAAATATCAAGCCTCTTACCAGAAAATTCCTCCTCGAGTGTACTCATGCCAAGTATCCTGTGAGGAAAACGGTTCTACACATATACTGCAGTATTGCATGCCTCCGCCCACAAGTGAATGGGTAGGCCCTGATCATGCAACATCACCCGTGCAGCACCCACAATCATTCTATTCTTCTGCTCAGCAACCCCATTCTGCTGTGGGTTATGAGGTGCTATGAGCTCTCTTCGAATTCCTTCTGCGCTGCAAAAGTCCTTGAATTTTCCAGAGATGAATTCACCACCATTGTTGCTCCTCAGAGCCTTCACATGCTTCCTCGATTCTTTCTCAACCAGTGCCTTGAACTCACAGAACTTTGAGTATGTCTCGCTCTTCTTCTGCATGAAGAAGATCCAGCACTTACGAGAAAAATCATCAACAAATATCACATAATACCTATGCTTTTTTGTCGAAGCTGCTGAGAAAGGTCCACACACGTCTATGTGAATTCTCTCAAGGATATTCGTGGCGCGACTATCCTTCTCGTGAAAGGTGGCTTTCACAAATTTTCCCAATGTACATCCCTTGCACTGATCTGACTGCGCAAGAGTACCCTTAGGAAGCCCGGTAGAAATTTTTTGCAGTATCTTCAAAGCTCCATGGTGAAGGTGGCCCAATCTTCGGTGCCACAACTCGCCATCATCCCAGCTCACCACTCCTTCTGCCTTGCCTGTCATTGTTGCATAGCCATCTACCTGCAATTGATAAAGGTTCTGAACTCGAACCCCTATCCTCTGGGTCTCACCAGTTGCCTTACTGTAGAGGAAAGCCTTTCCCTCGCTAAAGACAACATCATATCCCTTGTCTTCTAACATCGCCGCAGAGATAAGATTCTTCTTCAATCTCAGAGCATGCATCACTTCCTTCAATACGAAGGGTTTACCAGACTCCCTCTTAAAGGAAATGGTACCGATACCAGTCGCACTGTATCTACCATCATCCCCCATCTCAATGTGCACTCCAAGATCTTTCTCATCCAGATCAGTAAACAAATCTCGATCTCCTGTCATGTGAAAAGACACACCATTGTCCAGAAACCACACTGAACCCATCACACTTGAGACCAAGCATGCGATCAGCAAAAAATCCAACTCAAACTTCAAAGCTAAGGCCTCTCCAGCTGCAGATCCAGCAGCCTGCTTATTTTTCTTCTTCTGCGGACAATTTGTGGCATAATGTCTGTGTTGGTGACAATGAAAGCACTTCACCTTGGACATGTCCTGCTTCTTGCCTTTCGCACCGGAATGAGAAGCTTTCTTGCTCTTCCCCTTCTTTGCTTTGGCAGCCAAAGCACAATTCTCTTCATAGATCCCTTTGATGAAGATCACAAATCTTTAATACTTCGCCTTATCTCCTCTTGCACAAGATGTCAGACCAAAGTCTGGCTCCCATCCTGTGACAATTTCTCAGGCCATTTGTGAGTCCTATCACGAGTGGAAATGTCGGAGAGCAGGAGAGCCAAACTCACAAAGTCCTCATCATCAACAGTCACCCCCACACTTCCCAACTCATCCCTACATTGGACAAACTTCGTGAGGTACTTGGGCATACTGTCTCCTTTCTCCATCTTTATGTTCCTGAGTTTGTCCTTGAGCGCCAACTTCCTCTGGTCGCTCTTTCTTTGGAATAAATCTATCAAAGCTTTCCACATCAAGAACTTCTCTGGGTCTGCAATGAGGTGCACACTATGTAGTCTCCACCCTCCATGGGAATCCATGACACTTTTCTGTCTTCTTTTTCCATGCGTCAAGTACGGCAGCATCACTAGAAGTAGGCTTTGGAATTTCTACATCTATGAACTCCTTCAACCCATTGTCATCCAGCACCGCCTCCATCATGTCCTTCCATGAAATATAATTCGAGCTGCCCTCAAGGGAATACTCCAATCGCAATCCGTTGAAAGACATCTCAACTTCGACACCAAGAAAGCCACTCTTGCAAATTCAAATTCCATCGACACAAAACTCTTAGCTTCAATGTTTTGCAATTGCTCCAATGATCAATAGCATCACGATACCATGTAGAAATTTGAATAAGCGATATATTATTCACCGAGATTCTCCTAATCACACACTATATTAGCTTCATGTCTGAGAATCTCTTCTGTTGATCATCACATGCGGAAATAAAATCAATTGCATGCATCCATTAAAACCAAAAACAATCACACATATGAACACAATATTTAATGGGAAAGCTTAAAGCTAAAAACCCCAACTATTTGTATATTATACATGCCATGGAGATCATGTAACAATCATAGTACAAATCTCCTCACAAGATCTCATGCACACCCTCAATTGCTACACACTATCAAGCTAGATCTAGCAAAACACATGCTCCAATCCTTAGCCACTTGATAGCCAACCTCTATTTCGTTTTCAAAGCTATGGGATGGCTTCATTAAATAGATAACCACCTGGCCTGAACTGCGCAATCCTCATGGACTTACTCCACCTATCTGTGTGTTGCAAATAGCAGCATTTCTCAGTCTGTTGATAGTTAACCTATAACTTTCACTATCTACACTTGCTTTGGTCTCAGAAAGCGTATACATAAGTTAACTGATGTATTCTTTAGTTGATTAATGAGTTTATAATTAGTGAATTAATTAATAATTAATTCACACCACTCTCACTAATTGTATCAATCAGTTAAACTAGATACAAATAGCTCAACTATGTTTAGATTAGTTAAACTATATACAACTCCACTAACTTCCTCGATCAACTCCACCAAACTCTGTCACATGAGTTCTAACTGAAGTCTTCATGAAATAGCTCCACTAAACCCTCAGGAATAGTGTAATTCCTTCTTTCAGCTGCATGTGCCACTTCTAGGCATCAAGCTGAAGTGCTCCAAGAGAATAAGATAATGTTTAGAGTCTAAATATTATTAAGAGCTAATAATATTTGACATATATATTTTTAGACTGGCAATCTAAAAATATATTCCGCCCAGTATGTCTAAAAATAGAAGTCCATCTATTTTTCCAACTTGACCAACCCTCCACAAATAGCATCCTGCAACTCATAGAATCATGATCCACATGTCTAAAAATAGACATATTCTAATAATAGACTTTGCGCCAAAAATAGCCTGCGGGCCCACTTAGTGAAGGCGACTCCTTTCCACTAAGCTCATCATCTTGTTGCAATCTCAACATTGAGGAGGTCCAACTCAGCATCCACGTGGCATAATGACACATCAACACTCTAGTACACTCAGTAAATTAGTTGGTTGCAGTTGATAAGGGTTATTAAATTGGTTTGTTGAACTATTAATGAAATAAGAGTCCTTTTTGTATTCAATCTCTGCAAAACAGAAATATCCCTAGGAAGTCTCCAAGTGATAGAATCATGTTTGAAATAGGTCTCTGAGGTGGGAATTCGAAGCTAGCAAGGTGGGATATCATTTTTATGAGTCTTAATTCTATAAAGGATTGAGTTTTAGAGTTAGAAAGGGTTGGGAGATGTTATGGCTGACTGCTACTATTGTAAACAGGTTTTCAGATCAGTAATAGAAAATGGCTTTGGGTTTCATCCTTCACCTGAGATTCATTTGATATTTTCATGAATACTGACCTATGTATCTTATTACTCTTTTTCAATATTTTAATGTTTTATTACTCAGAATTCGTGCTTATCATGCTCTAACTTCCTTTCAAGCACTAAACTATTGGATATCTTTCTCATGTCCTACCTTCAGTATTTTAATGTTCATTACTCAGAATTCATGTCTCATGCTCTGACTTCCTTTGAACATTTATATATTGAGTAAACTCTATATGTGTGTATCCCACTTTCATTTAAATATCTACATGCCTCAGCTTCCACAAGGAGAGCCTTTTTCATTGAGATTTTTGTCACTGACTCCATAGCCCAATGGTAGTAAGCTTTTATCTTTTCAACCTGAAAACAAACAAAACCACTACATAATTCATAGAGTTAGCCCCCTTAGACTGAAGAGGCTAAGCTTTAGTTAGAAGTGGTTTGAAACAATTACATTGAATTTTTCTGATCAGCAGCCAATCAAGTACGATTTTGGTGATAACATTTTGGCGTCGTTGTCGGGGACTGAAGGTGTAAATTTTCCATGGAAAGAACGACAAAGATTCAGTTCTAAGGTCTGAGAGAAGCAGACACTTCGGCACATATTGGCTGTATTTCTGATCTAGCGACTACAGACATCAAATAATCAATTGGAAGGTGACTCCACTGCTTGAAGGTCAGTATCTTTTTGAACTTCCAAGATGAGTTCCATTGCAAGAATAAATTCCAGGTTTGCCACTATGAATTAGTCTCACATCCCTGGTTTTCCAAATCCTATGCCAAAGGTCGAATGGTTAACTGATCTTCCCATATTTAAAGATGAAAAGAAAGAAAATATTTCTCTTCATTTGGTTATATTCCATATGCATGTACACATACTTAAGGTTCAGTTCCCTCAGGATTGTTTCATGAAGATGTTTATGGCCACTTTAGAAGGAAAATCATGGTCTTTGTATGAAAGCCTGCCAAATGGTTCATTATATTCTCTTGCTGATTTCCATGTTGCATTTTATGAGATGTATGAAGAGTTTCATCCCTCATTATTTCTGATTAAAGACTGCTGTAAACATTGTGTGATTTTTATTGAATATTTGGAGAATTGTTATGAAGATGATGAGTTCATGGATGAGGAAATTTTAGAGGCCCTTCATGTCAATCTCTTTCATCACCAAGAAGAAAGGATGGCCTCTCTCTTGGATGAAAATGAAACCAAACAGGAGTTTATTTATGAAAATCATGTTACATCCTCTGAGTTTGACGAAAATTTCAGTAGACTTGTCTGTCTTTTGATCACGAGGAATATGAGAATAATTTCAAACAACAGGAGGAAATACTAGAAGATAATTGCTATAATCCTCAGGTAAAGGAAGAAATTTATTCTTCGTGTCATTCCTTACATCATCCTACATCAAATAATGATCACACTAATGAGGAAGTGGATGAAAATTTCTCTTTATCCTTGTCTTCTAATCTGAAATCATTTGAGTGCAAGTCAGAAGATAAGATTCAATTTGTGGATGAAGTTGCTAAGAACATTGAAAAATACATTGAAGTTTTAGAAGATCAAATTCAATCTTATAGTCTTCATGATCAATATCGGTCTTTTCAAAAGTTTTTAATGCCATAACACAAAGGGAGGGTGTTGCTACCTTTCTCTTTTGAGATTGAGGAAGAATACCCTGTTTTTGAAAATTAGTTTGATAGCACACAACTGAAATCTTATGTGGCTAAGAAAAGCATATATGAGTTGTCCAAAGCTGCAGAATGTCTTGAGAATCATCAAACGGATTATGTCTTCTCTAATCCTATAGCCGACTACATGGAAGAGTTCTACAGTCCAGAATTACAGTTATATTTTCATTATGAGGACCAGATACATTTTATGTTGCCTTGGTCATTTAAGTATCATGCTTACTTTTGTTTCAAGTGTAGTCAAGAGGTTAAAATGTTAGATCAAATCAATGACTAGCTTCATTGGAAGTTTCATGTTTCTTGAATTAAAAATTGAGATTGCAGCTGTTAGGGTAGGTAGGAGTGTGTGAATAAGCTCAAAGTTGACTGAGCATCTTTTCAGTAGGTAAAAAGTTGGCTTTTCAGTAGTAATAATCAATTTTGAGCCCAAGGAGAAGGCCATAAGAGCTTGGCGAAGCTTTCAAAAATTTCATAGTTTTTATTTCCAAGAAGATGGATGGCACTAGAACTACAGGTTCTTTGGTGTACCACAGGGGCATACCATCCTAAGTGGAGTCATTGTTATCACTCATAATTTTGTGAGTCATTACTTGACATGGTCATATAGTTCACTCCTCAAAAGGGTAAGGAATCCTTAAGACTTTTTCAAATTGGCATAGGAAATTTCATTTTTTCATATTTAACCTATCCTAAGTTTCAAGGCCACCCTCATTTCATCTCAAAATCACCTCCATATAGGCCACATCATATCTCATCAGTCATAATTTGCTGTTAGTTTTCATTTCCCAATAATTTAAATCCGAAAAAGGTAATTTTAGCCAAGAATCCCTAATTTCTTAGCAAATTCAGTGTAAAATAGGTATAAAATGCTACGAAATTGCTGAAAGTTTCGTAGTGAATATGAAGCACTTCTCTGTTTTTTGACTTTGCATAGTCAATTTCAAGGGTGGTTTCTAGGAAAATAGAGAATTATTTTAAGAAACTGATAAACTTTATTTTCAAGAACATATCAAATAAAAATAACCTCTTTCACTTTTCTCAAAGGTTCTACAAATTGGGAGATACAGGGATGTCTTTCAGCATTATTTTTAGAATGAAAAATTTTCCTGTTTTATACATGTTTTTAGAATGCATATTCTGGACAGCTAGAGATGTGTTTCAAAAAACCAGGAGAGGTTTTTCTTCAAGACATACTGACATACAAAAACCTCATTGATTGTTTCAATATCTATCAAGGATAGGGAGAAAATATCTCATCTCTGAACTCAATGTTTTCAGAAAAAAAACAGAGTCATTTTAGTGATGAAAAAACTTGCTAAAGGTGAAAAGGATATTTTTTGAAGAAGAAACACCTCAAGACTCTTAGGTAGAGTTGGCTTATGTTTTTAAAGTTAAATGAAATGTTGAAAATCAAATTTTCATAGCTGGAAGGTTCCTTTTTGAAACAAGGAAAAAATCTAGAAAAAACACAGTTTTCAGCAGTTTCGTAGTGTTTCCTAGGCTTGAAGCCAGGAAAACACTACAAAACCACATGTAGCTTTATTTTTGCATTTTAAAAAAAATTTGGGAAGCTTTGAAGAGGTGTAAATGATATGGAAGATGTTTCAGGGTATGATGAACACAATGCAAGAGGAAAGAAGGAGAAATTTTGATTGCAAAGGTCATTTTTAGATGCTACAAAAGCACGCTACGAAACTGCCCTGTTTTCATAGCGAATTGTTTTTTAAGATTTCTGAGACAATTAAAACTTATTTTGGAAATATGAAAGAGTTTTTTCTTCAGCACGGGTCCCTCTATAAAACCCTCTCTCTTTTTCTGCAAAGCCATCAGGATTTTAAAATTATTCACTCATCTTTGAAGCCTATTTTTCAGAATTTTCACTAACCAGATTTGTGAAAAAAATGTAAAAATTCGACTTGGAGGAGGTCCATATCAGCATCCACATGGATTAATGACACATAAGCACTCTATTACACTCATAAAATTATTTGGTTTCAGTTGATAAGTTTTATTAAATTGGTTTGTTGAACTATTAATGAAAGAAGAGTCTTTTTTGTATTCAAACTTTGCAAAACCAAAATATCCCTAAGAAGTCTCCAAGTGATAGAATCATGTTTGAAATAGATCTTTGAGGTGGTAATTTGAAGCTATCAAGGTGGCATATCATTTATATGTGTCCTCATTCTATAAAGGTCTGATTTTTAGAGTTAGAAAGGGTTGGGAGATGTTATGGCTGACTGCTACTATTGTAAACAGGTTTTCTTATTAGTAATAGAAAATGGCTTTGGGATTCATCCTTCACCTGAGATTCATTTGATATTTTCATGAATACTGACCTATGTATCTTATTATTCTTTTTCAATATGTTAATGTTTGATTACTCAGAATTCATGCTTAACATGCTCTGTCTTCCTTTCAAGCACTAAACTATTGGATGTCTTTTTCATGTCCTGCCTTCAGTATTTTAATGTTCATTACACAAAATTCATGTCTCATGCTCTGAATTCATTTGAAAATTTATACATTGAGTAAAATTTGTATGTTTTTAATCCACTTTCATTTAAATATCTACATGCCTCATCTTCCACAAGGAGAGCCTTTGTCATTGAGATTTCTTTCATTGACTCCATAGCCCAATGGTAGTAAGCTTTTATATTTTCAACCTGAAAACATACAAAACCAATACATAATTCATAGAGTTATCCATATATATTTATCATTAACCAATATCATAAATTACCTCTGAGAGAGCCCTCTCAGACTGAATAGGCTAAGCTTTAGTTATAAGTGGTTTGAAACAGTTACACTGAAGTTGTCTGATCAGCAGCCAATCAAGTATGATTTTGGTGATAACAGATGGTAAACTACTACACGATAAATGTCTTTCGAACTCAAATGAGGTGGAGAAGGAGGTGGTTGGTCTGCATGAGTAGAATATGATGGATGGTCAAATACCTCTGTGCCTTGAATGTGGTTTAGTGAACTCTGAGGTGGAGGAGGAGGTGACTAGTCTACTGATATGTTAGGAGAAACATGAGGTACATCCTCTAGCTCTAACATCTCATCACTAAGCAACTGAAGAGGATCTGTAATACTAGAAGGATCACTGACACCCTGATGGGCATGATAATATGAGGTGGTACTACTAGAATCATGATGATCACCACCCTCATCACCATGATCATCATCATCACCGCCCTCATCTGATGTATATGTGGTTTCATGATGCTAGCATCCATCCCTCATCATTTTCAGTACCCTACTAACTCTGATGATATGCCACATAAGTGACATCATCTCGCACAGAAAATATTTGTACAAACCCATGAAACTAGGATTTGTGGTGATATCTCGAGTCCTTGTATGGAGGACTCCAGCACCAATCAAAACTCTGGAAAATCTATCGCAATATTCCATTTGAGCTCGCAGAGCAGGCCTAAGGCCCTGATACCCACTCCTCACTGAGGATGTGCGTCACCCTCTTGAGCCTCACCCATCTCCTCTGACATCTGGTGGCGAAGGAGGAACGTCTCCATCGAATGTGTCGATATCTACAAAATATATAGTACATATAAATAGTTAAATAATTTCATTAAACAAGTTAATAGAACAACTTAAATAACGTGCTAGAATAAATTTTATGCTAATTAATTAAAACAATAAAATGAAACTAGTTGATTAATTTAAAGAAAAGACTAGCATTACCTCTATTATCTGGAGGCTCTGTTGTTGTGAAGAATATTTTGGGATGCCCTCTCCAATCAATCGTCATGTACGGAAACACCAACGTTACAAAAGCATGGTCATCCTCACTAGTCAATAGCGCCAATGCCTCACGCAAAATCCTGTCCAGAAACTCTGATAGGCCCCTCTTGGGCATCATCTACCCTGAAATGTTCATTTGGATCTCATTTATTGGCCTAGGAGGGAGAAAAAAAAATGTAGGCCTCATCCTTATAAAAATATTAAAAAAAAAACAAAAATATAGGAACAGAAAGGAAAGGTCTTCCTCCCATGTATCAATGCATGACATCTATCTAAATCCATGCAAAACTGCCTCAAAAAAATGGGAGACCATCTAATGCAACATGGCATTTGAATCAAAGAATCAACATAATACAAAATAGGGCAACTAATGTGCTTCCAATCAGTAATAGATTATGTAATGGTGGTGACTAATAACTAGATGCACCTAACCTCCTCTGTAGCAAAAGAAGAAATTTGTAGCTGTCCACAAAGGACCTAAAACTTTTATGGAAGGACCACATGAGGCCCGACATATATCAAAGTGTACGCAAGTTGACTCTCAGCTGAAACCCCATGGGGGACATCAAGGAACTGGGGAAAATCCTTCCCTCTCTTTGATAGGCCAGTTATAAAGTACATGTCCTCCTCAAGAATCCTATACCACACCCTAGGACCGACACAGAAAGCCTTCTCCTAGACATTACATTAGTTAATCAAATGTGCCAAAAATTCAGAGTGTGCCTTAAGGGATGTATCCTCCTCACAATATTTGATGACGCCTACATTCCTCAAGAGTTATTAGGTCGCTGCATTAATAGGGCAAGGGTATAAATATCTCTCCCTCTCTCTAGTCTGCCATGTTCAGATCATATTGTATCGGTCCGCTTGTTGCTCCTGCTCATGCTGTTGCTAACTATACTAACATCATTGTTACATAATAGACATATAAAATACATCAACCTCATACATAAAATACATTTTTTTAATTAAATTAAACATGTAAATATAAATATGGAAACATAACATTCAATTAAAAAAAACAAAAAAAAATAATGGTGCACACAAAACACTATCATGCATCAGTGTTAGTGCACATTCAACTAAAAATGCACCACTAATGTTGCGCAAATAAGTATGATGCACCATTTTTGGTTCACAATTTCAACTTTTGACAGTGATGCGGACAAATTATGCACTGGTGCACATAATTAACCTTTCTGCACTGGTACGGAGCATTCAGGTTATCGAACGCACCAAGCTATGGCTATTTTTTTAAATATTAAATTTGCAGTGCATTTGGTAAATTAAAATGCACTGGGCATGATGCACCGATGTACAATCTGTCACATCAATCTCAATGTTGGGTGATTTAATTATGAGTTAAAAACCTTGTCATTAAATTTTCAACCTGGGATTCTTGAACTTATGAGGTATACGTGTACTATATGTACTAGGTAATTATTTTTTAGAATAGATTAATCTAATGCAAGAAACTTGAAACAAATTACAAATCAAATAATGAAAGAAAATGAAAAGAAAGTGCACACGTTCTTTCTCAAGCATGTTCTTTCTCATTCACTTTCTCTCTCAAAGACTAGCTCTACGAAAACCAACAATTCTAATATAAATTATGCAATGAAAAAGTAATTTAATCTAGTAGCCTATGAGATTACTAATGTGAGATTGCTAGTGTGCCAATCTAATCCAAACATAAGGAAATTAAATTAATTTTAACAAAACAAAATTAATGAAATAAACATAAAAACATATAATCAAAATAACATAAAAGAAGCTAAACTAAACTAGAATAAATGAAATAACATAAATATTTACAACAAAGGAAATATGTGCACAAGCTGCAATTGATGGGGGGCCTCTACTCGTCAGCAAGAACACCGAACAATTATCAAATCTTGGATATAAAAGTAGCAACATGTATTCCATAAAATGAATTTGGAGAAAGTTTCAAAGATATTACAATAATTAAACTCTCTTACTCTCTATCCTCACTTTACAAATTACATCTTGGATGGAACACCTTTGAATGAAGGATGCACTCCAATTTATACAAAAACTTAAGACAACTAATCAATAAATGAAGATCCACAAATCTCTCCTAGATCCACAATTGTCTCTTGTGGTTACAACCAATTAGCTAAAAATATGAGACACAAATCCTCTACACATATTTAGGAGAGAGATATCATGGATGTATATCAAAATATCCATGACTCTTCTCCTTTGAATGTGCTTAGTCAATTACCTAAATCTTCTACAAATATTCCATAAATCTTCATGAGTTGAAATTGAAATTCGAATTTGTGGTTGAGTGGCCAAATAAGACTCTTCTATAATCTTCAAATAGACCTACAACATCATAAAACTCATCCTACTTTTAGACATATATGAAAACATGCTAATTTCTTATTATTTAATCATAAATTGTCTTAAAATTCTTAAAATAAATTACTTGGAAAATAGTAATGATAAACCCATATGATCATGCAAATGGTATTAATGTAGGGTTATGGAGCTACAGAATATGGTAAAGAGCTACGAAATATGGTAAAATGATAGAAAATAGGGTGAAAGGGGATGAAATTATGGAAGCCCAACATTTCCCCCCAGCTGAAGATGTTGCATGTCCTCATGCAACTTTGTATTGATTCATTTATTCATAACTTGATCTTCTTGAAATGTTTTTCTTCTATATGAACTTTGGTTTTGTATTGCTTTTCTTTTAACTTTGCATAATCAAATCATTTGATAACTTTATTCTCTTTGAAAACTATACTTTGAAAGACATTTGATTGCAACATATTTTTTATGGTTGGTTCATGATTTGAAATTGATTGTTATTTAAAGTTGTGCTAATATCAGTTTCAAATTTAATATGAAAGCTCTTTGGTTTGCTTCTTTTACAAGGGTTTATACATGTGCTTGTTGTTGGCATGTGTTGTCCTGGATGGCAACCTACTTGATGAAGACTGTCGGCGATATGATGCAATGTGTTGTCATTGATGGCAACCTATTTGATGAAGTTGTTCTTGATAAGCAACATGTGTGTTAAATATGTAAGGATGATGTATCTACAGATCAGCTCAGAAGGAACAGAAGGAAGGAAGTGCCAGAAAAATGATAAATATGATGTGTCACAAAACATACGCGGGTTTGTTAAGGCTAAGTTGCGTATGCACACGGAAAAGTACGTTCCAAGTCGTGTATGCCCTTTTGCGCTCCAAATTTAGAATACCAAGGGGTGTTACCATGGTATTGACCCATTGTATTGAGCGCTTGATCATCTATTTGGTCCCGTCCAAGAATACCATCGGAAGTGGTGTGGTTTTGACTCATGGTATTGATAAAGGCTAAACCTATATAAGGAGAAGAAGATCATTGTGCAAAGGTGTGCATATGTCTGGGTATTGAATGAATACTTCACTTTGAAGTATATCTGCATGATTGAACTTTGTTCTTGATTGATAAATATGAATCTATGATGCACCCATGGATCCTTAGATCTGATGATGATGAATCTCTAACATCATCTGCAGAAGAAGAACTGATGAAGATCTGGCGCAAAGTCTACTGAAGGTAATGAAGAAATCTGGGTAAGTTTATAGATCTGGTCTGTTCTGCAAAGCTTTTATTTACAGATCTATACGCGATTTTGTTGTGGAAAAAGTGTGTGTATACGCGGATCTGATCTAATAAAAGCGCGTATGGGAAGTTAGGGTTTATTGAAAAGTGCACAGATGTATACGCGGGTTCGTTTGATGAAAAGAGTGTGTATATGTGGGTCTGATTAACTAAAAGCACGTATGGTATTTGAACTAATGGTTGCTCATGGTTGAATGTGTTTCTGCATATCTATTCTGAAGTCTAGGTAATCTCTGATATTCTGGTTACAGTGGTTTCACTGTTCTGTTTGAAGCATTGGGAAAAGCATGTTTGTTGAAAAATGAAGGTTTGAGTTGAAGCTGCTTGATCCAGTTTGAAAATTGATGAAACGTGGTCTGCAGTGGTGCTGAGGGTCGAAGCCTTCAGTAAGGGGGTAGTAGCTCCCTTCCAGTGGTAGCTGGTAA
The DNA here is from genome assembly GCA_034641835.2 of Pinus albicaulis. NCBI lineage: Eukaryota > Viridiplantae > Streptophyta > Pinopsida > Pinales > Pinaceae > Pinus > Pinus albicaulis. The sequence goes on along the minus strand of CM076575.1, from coordinate 1,703,160,632 downwards.
ATGAGTGTAGGGGGTAGTGGCTCCCTTCCAGGAGAGGCTGGTAAACAACAGCAGGGGGTAGTGGCTCCCTTCTAGGAGAGGCTGGTAAATGAGAGAAGGTTGTAGCCTTCTGCAGGTGGGTGCCTGCGTGCTGGTATGAGTCTGCACCAGTACATAGTTGTAAGATATTTTCTTTATAATAAATATTGAAGACTGAGACGATGGCAGCGGTGGTTTTCTCCCGAATTGGGTTTCCACCTAAAATCCTGGTGTTCATGTGTGATGCTTATGTGTGTTGAGTTATTATGTTCTTACTGTACATGTTTACTTCTTACTAACATCTAATAAGTGAATGATGCAATAATCTAAGATAAGAATTATCTGCATAATAAGAGATCTGATCATACGCGAGTTTCCTTAAGGATATCCGCGTATATACGCGAGTTTTGTTCTGTAAAGTAGCATATGGGTTTTTTAGAAAAGAAAAGTAAAAATTTGATTGACAGATATAGATACTGATTCACCCCCCCTCTCAGTATCTTTCCCAACAATTGGTATCAGAGCAGGTCCTTCTGAAAAATCTTAGCCGCTAGAAGGAAGATCAAGCAAGATGATCAATCAAGATGGAACAGCATCTATCAAGCCTCCCCTCTTTAATGGAAGCAATTTAATCTTCTGGAAAACAAGGATGAGATCCTATCTTCAGTCTATTGGAACAGATGTATGGGCCATTGTTCAACAAGGATATCAATATCAAGCTACAATACCAACAGATCCGACTGAAAAGAAGAATTATGAATCAAATGCAAAGGCGGTCAATGCTATAACGGGAAGTCTGACTAAATCTAAATTTTTCAAAGTTATGCAGCTAAATACAACAAAGGAAATGTGGGACAAAATCATTCTAAGTTATGAAGGTGATGCAAAGGTAAAAAGTGCAAAACTCCAAACTCTCAGAATTGAATATGAAAATTTAAAGATGCATAGTGATGAGAGTATTGTCAGTTTATTTTTACGTCTTGATGATGTTGTAAATCGTATGAGAAATCTGGGAGAAACTATAACCGAATCTACTTTGGTTGAGAAAATTTTAAGATCTCTAACGACAAAATTTGAGTCAAAAGTTTCTGCTCTTGAATAAAAACAGGATCTTCAAAATATTATTGTGGTGCAACTTCATGGGATACTAACTGCATATGAAATGAGAAGAGGAGGACCATATGAAGTCAAAGAAGTCATCTTTAGAGCTTCTACAAAAGGAAAAGAAGTGCAAGAAGCAGAAGGATCAGGATATATCTCAGAAGAAGATGAGGTAAATTTTGTAAAGAAACTTCAACTTGGCACATGACGGTTCAGAGGTAAGCTTCCTTTCAAATGTTTCGATTGTGGAAGAGTTGGTCATTATGCTGCTAAGTGTCCTTATAAATAAATATCTGCAAAAGGGAAAGAAGTAGCAAGAAGGAATAAGAACCGGTCTAGCACTAGAAAAAGTTACTATACTCATGAAGATAGTGATGGGTTATCTGATAGTGAGGAAGAATGTGAACAAGATCTTAGACTTCTCATGGCATTTGAATCTAGAGAGGAAAATGATACTTTTGTGGATGCTCTAGAGGACAATTATTTTCTTGAAGAAAACAATCAACTCAAAATACACTTAGAAGAATGTAAAATACTCTTAGAAGAAAGGAAAATAACCATAGAGACTATGAAAAGGCAGTTTGAAGAAGCAAAGAAACACATGGAGAAATTAGAATGTGAAGTGGTAAGTCTAAGAAAAGATTTTGAGAAAGAAAAGACTCTGAATCTTAGATTTACTAAAGGATCAGAAACCTTAAATGAGATTATCAAGGTACAATGCTCTCCTCTTGTAAAGACAGGTCTTGGATATACCGGGGAATCTTCTCAGGCTTTAGCACCAAATTATCTAAAAGCGGTTACAGCTGGTTTACAAAATTCTTCCACTCAGCAAGGGAATAAAGAATCTTTACAGGTAAAGCATTATCATCTCAATTCAAAGAACACTCACAGGAATATCTTTCAAAGAAACACCAATCAACAAGTAAATTCAAGTAGAAGATTTCATGATCGCAGAAATTTCTTCTTCAACGGAAAATGTTTCTCATGTCACAATTTTGGTCACAAAGCTGTTCAATGTGTTGCATATAAAACCATCATGACAAGAGAAGCCAGAAAGAAAAGGATTGATATTGAAACAAAGAAGAATACCTATAACAATTTTTCTCCTCTTCTAAATGAAGTTGAATGTGCTTATTGCAATAACTTTGGGCATGAAGAATCTGAATGCATGAGCAAAGTTCAGCCAAAAGAGAATTTTCCTTCAAGTTCCAAATTATGGAAAAAGAAGGATTTACAGGTTGAAAATTGTGGCATAGCGTTATTTGCAGAAGGAGAAGAAAATCAATGGTACATTGATAGCGGATGCTCAAGACACATGACAGGTGACAAAACCAAACTTTGTGAATATAGTACATTAGAAAAGGAAAAGAAAGTTACTTTTGGAAATGATACTCCTGCTGTAATTAAAGGAAAAGGGTCTATGTTTCTAAAAGATAAGGTGAAGGCTAATGATGTAATGTATGTGAATGGATTAAGGCATAACTTGTTAAGTGTAAGTCAAATGTGTGATCAAGGAACTGAAGTTGTCTTTAGTTCAAAAGAATGTGTGGTTCGTGATATTGATATAGGAAAAACAATCATAAAAGGAAAAAGAACTCCAAGCAACCTATATGTATTGAAGAACTGCAAAGAACAATGTTACTTGAGTAAATATTTAGAAAACTGGATATGGCATAGAAGGTTGGCACATCTAAGCTTCTCTCAAATCAACAAATCAAGTAGACTTAATGTTGTTCGTGGTCTTCCCAATATTACTCTGCCTGAAAGTATCATATGCAAATCTTGCCAATTCGGCAAGCATAACAGAGTGCAATTTAATGCCAAGGAAGGATCATCAAGTAGGCCTCTTGAACTCATTCATACTGACATATGTGGACCTATGAGGAAAAAGTCACCTCGTGGTGAACAATACTATATCTTATTTATTGATGATTTCTCTAGAATGTATTGGATTGGGTTGTTGAAGCACAAAGATGAAGCATTTGAGAAATTTCAGATCTTCAAGGTGTCGGTTGAAAATGAAGTAGATCTAAAACTCAAATGTCTTAGATCTGACGAGGAGGATAATATACTTCAAATGAATTTCTTGAATTTTGTGAACAACATGGCATAAAAGACAATTTTCTGTAGTTGGAACTCCACAACAAAATGGCGTAGCAGAAAGAATGAATAGAACATGTTAGGTCCCTATATTACTAGTATAGTCCCTTATTGTTGTTAGTGTAACCCCCTTATTGTTATTATTGTACCCTTGTAACCCCCATTTTGTTATTATTGTGCCCTTAAATTATTATTGTTAGGTCGGCTAGGATTACATTGTGGCCCACTAGGATTACATTATGGCCCCATGGGCTCCTATATATAGAAAGGAGGTTTTGTAAATTGTATCATCCAAGAATTTTTCATTTATGTAATGTATTGGAGGTTTCCCCCTCGAAGTGGCTTATTTCTAAGGCATTGATATCTTTTTTCTTCTATTTTTGGAGCTGGTTACGCAACATTTGGTATCAGAGCTTTGGATTCTAGGGTTTTACTGCTCCAAACAGGTCATCGTGGAATTTTCGCTATAACTGTTTTTCTACGAAGTTTCAGAAGATGAAATTTTTAGGGTACGAAGTTCAAATCCAGAGGAATATTGTCTGAAAATTTCAGAGCTTGGTTCGCAACATTTTCGGAGATATCATCAGCGGAAGTTAGGTCTTTTTTCAAGCTCCTAAAAAGGTCATCATGGCATTTTCGCTATAAATTTGTTTCTACGAAGGTTCAGAATCTGAAATTCATATGGTGCGAAGCTGAAATCCTGAGGAAATTCTTCAAAAAATTTCAGAGCTTGGTTCGCAATATTTTTTGAGATATGATCTGTGGAAGGTAATGCTTTTTCAGGCTCCTGAATTTCATCTCAAAGAGGTGATCGTGGGAAAAGTTCAATAACTCTCTCTCTGGGCAGTGGATTTGAGTGCCGTAAAAAGTGATCGCAATTACACAGACTGTAGTTTATTGGCTATCAATTTAAGAGACAAAGGACGAAATAGTGACATGTGGCAATTCCTACAAGTTTTCTCTACTGAACCAGTCCAAAATTAGGCCATTGTGGGAGATTGGACACAACTTTGTCTTGGGGAATCCAAATTAGATCAGACCTGTGGCATTTGAAAGAAGCTTCAGAGGGCTACTACAAGGCTAAATTTTAGATATTTAAGATTTTCAATTACAGATATAATTCAATTTCAATATCGAGCTCCTCAAAGCAAGTAAAAGGTGTGTATTTTTTTCCCGAATTGCATAAGTCTTGTTTGAAGAATCAAGTTGAATTGATTCCAAGGGAATATTGTAGAATAGGTATCAATATTGGATTCTAAAATTGCGCCTAAAAATAATTCAACACCCATTAAGCCTTCAAAAGGCTCTACCATGACTCATGAAGATGAAGAATTGCAACATGATCTATCAAAATTACAGGAGCAAGTGCAACAAATTTCACTCTCGCAAAGAGCAACAAAAAATGAAATGGAAGTTTTGAAGAAAGGCGTGGAAGTGAAGATGGAAGGTTTGAAGAAAGGCATGGAAGCTAAGATGGATGGCGTGGAAGTGAAGATGGACGGTTTGAAGAAAGGCGTGGAAGCTAAGATGGATGGCGTGGAAGCTAAGATGGATGGAATGGAAGCTGGAATGGAAGCTAAGATGGATGATGTAAAATCAAACATCGAAGATTTGACAAATTTGATACAAGAACTGTTTCCTAATGGTGAAAAGATAGTAGAAGAACCTCATGATGAGAACAAAATAAATGTTAATCGTGATTTCATAAACTCTAATGTTGGCGGGAAGAACCACCATATTCCAAAAATGGATATGAGGAAGTTTGATGGAAATGATCCTGTAACATGGATACTACGGATGGAGCAATATTTTGATCTCCATAATGTGCAAAACACACAAAAGGTACGCATTGCAACTTTACATTTAGAACAAAATACATTTGTATGGTATCGATGGCTTTGCTCCCGTAAAAAAATTGTCACTTGGTCAATTTTTATGGAGGAAATGATAGCACATTATGAGGATACAAAGAGCAACACATTCTTTAGCCAATTGATAAATCTAAAACAAAAGGGTTTAGTGGGGCAGCACATTGAGGACTTCCAAAAATTGAATATAAGGGTAACTGATATTCCAGAGGAACACAGGATTGATCTCTTCATAGGCACTTTAAGGGATAACATTCAACATGAAGTTCGCGTTCTGGAACCTAATTCATTGGAGAAGGCATTCAGGTTGGAAAGAAAATTTGAATGTAAAATTATGGCGACAAGGAAGCCTACCACTCAATTCTATAAAGAAGGAAGTGTGGCTACGCCTAGATTTCCACAACCTACAAGGTTGACACCACAACAATTGGAAGAAAAAAGAGCAAAAGGGCTTTGCTACAGTTTTGATAGCAAATACACTAAAGGTCATAAGTGTGCTGAGAAGAAATTATTTTACATAGATTGTGAAGAGGAAGAATAAAATTAACAAGAAGAGGATATACACCAGGAACCAGCCCCAGAAGAGGAAGAAATGAATCCAACCATATCGTGTAATGCACTGGCAGGAATTACCACTCCTAAAACTCTCAAGATAAAAGGACAAATCAAGAAGAAAAAGGTAATAGTGTCGATTGATACAGGTAGCACCCATAATTTTACTCATTGTAAGGTAGCCAAGGAATTAAATTTTTTCCTATACCCAGCACCAAAATGTCAAGTGATGGTTGCAAATGGAGGAACTATAAATTTCTCTGGAAAATGCCATAATACCAAGCTAATCATGGGGGAATATGTGTTGACTAGTCCAATGCTTTCCATTCCTATGGGAGTTGTTGATGTTGTACTAGGAGTACAATGGTTACAATCTTTGGGGACGGTAGCTTTTAATTTTCAAGAACTTTTCTTGAAATTTTTTTCAGAAGGAAAGGAAGTTGAATTACGGGGTATTGAAGGGAAGCCGAGAAGGATAATAAGCTCTAATGTCATGACAAAGCTTCTAAAGAAAGAACAACGAGGCGTAATTGCACAATTATGCTCACTAGAAGTTCCAACATCAAAATCATCTATTCCTGCAGATCTCCAACAAGTCTTAGACAATCATTCCAAGGTGTTTGAAACTCCCAAAGGACTCCCACCTATTCGTGATCATGATCATGCTATTCATTTGATTCCAGGAAGCGTTCCTCCAAACATTAGGCCTTATAGATATCCTTATGTCCAAAAGAGCGAAATTGAACGTATGATTGGAGAAATGTTAGAGGCGGGTATAATTCAACCTAGTCAAAGTTCTTTCTCTGCTCCTGTAGTATTGGTACACAAGAAGGATGGATCATGGCGAATGTGTCCGGATTATAGGGAGCTCAATAAACTCACCATTAAAGATAAATTTCCCATTCCTGTGATTGATGAATTATTGGATGAATTACATGGAGCAATTTATTTTACCAAGTTGGATCTTCGTTCAGGATGTCATCAAATTAGAATGAAGACTGAAGATATTCCAAAAACAGCATTTCGAACTCATGAGGGTCATTATGAATTTTTGGTCATGCCTTTTGGCCTTACCAATGCACCTTCTACATTTCAAGGGTTGATGAATTCCATTTTCAAACCCTTCCTTAGAAAATTTGTGCTAGTGTTTTTTGATGATATACTAATCTATAGCAGGTCTTGGAAGGATCATGTTGAACATGTTGACAGGGTGCTCAAACTATTGCAGGAGAAACAATTATATGCAAAAACATCCAAATCTTTCTTTGGAGTACAAGAGGTGGAATATCTGGGTCATATTATATCTCACGAGGGTGTTAAAGTAGACCCTAACAAAATTAAAGCCATTAAGGAATGGAAAGTCCCCAAGACAATAAAGCAGTTGCGAGGATTTCTCGAGTTAACAAGCTATTATCGCAAGTTTGTTAAGAATTATGGGAGAATAGCAGCACCTCTAACAACATTATTGAAGAAAGATGCATTTTCATGGACTCCTGAAGCAACTAAGGCCTTTGAACATCTTAAAGAGGCAATGTGCCTAGCAGCGGTCTTAGCTACGCCAAACTTCACAAAAACCTTTATTGTGGAATGTGATGCCTCAGGAAATGTAATTGGTGCGGTTTTAATGTAGGAAGGAAGACCCATTGCTTTTGAAAGTCGTCCAATCAAAGGAAAGTATTTACAAAAACCTATTTATGAGAAGGAAATGTTAGCAATACTGCATGCACTAAAGAAATGGCGAACATACCTAATGGGAAGACACTTCAAGGTAAAAACTGATCATGATAGTCTTAAACACTTTTTGGAACAAAGACTATCTTTAGAAGAGCAGCAAAAATGGGTCACAAAGATGTTGGATTATGACTTTGAAATAATCTACAAAAAAGGGAAGCTAAATGTTGTTGCAGATGCACTCTCAAGAAAGAATGAAGAGGTGGAAGCATTGCTTTGTGCCATTTCTATTATCCAACCAGATTGGATAACCGAAGCAAGAGATGAATGGAAAGAGGAAAAAGATGTGTGGACACTCATTCAAAAGTTGCAGCAAGATCCTAGTACATCTGATACATTTAGTTGGAAAAATGATTCCTTATGGTACAAAGATCGCTTATATCTTTGTAAGAATTCCCAACTAAAACAAAATATTCTTCTGGAATTGCACACTTCTCCTTTAGGAGGATACTCAGGATTTTTAAAAACTTACCACAGGGTGAAGAAAGAATTTTTTTGGGATGGCCTTAAATCTGATATTCAAAAGTTTGTGGCGGAATGTTTGGTTTTCCAGCAGAATAAAGTGGAGACAATTAAGACCCCGGGACTTCTACAACCTTTATCCATTCTAAGTCAGCGTTGGGAGGAGATTTCAATGGATTTTATCACAGGTTTACCTAAGTCTGAAGGAAAGAATGTCATCATGGTGGTAGTTGATAGACTTACCAAGTATACACACTTTTGTGCATTATCTCATCCATTTAAAGCAAGTACAGTTGCTACTACATTTGTGGACAGAATTCAAAAGCTACATGGAAGCCCAAGGGTTATTGTGAGCGACAGAGATCCCATTTTTACGGGAAATTTTTGGACGGAGTTATTTTCTTGTTTGGGTACTCAATTAGCTCATAGCTCATCTTATCATCCTCAGTCTGATGGTCAAACAGAGATAGTAAATAAATGTTTGGAAGGATATCTTCGTTGTTTTGTATCTGATAAACAAACACAATGGGTCAAGTGGTTACCTCTCGCTAAATGGTGGTATAACACTTCCTTCCATACTGCAGCAAAAATGACCACATTTATGGCACTTTATGGATATCATCCACCATCCATCACATCATCTTTAAGGGAAAATTTGAAGGTTCAAGCAGTGGAAGATCACATCGAGCATCAGCAAGAAGTTCTCCAACTCTTAAGGGATAACCTGAATTTGGCACAAAATCGAATGAAACAACAGGCAGATCAACATCGCAGCGAGAGAAGTTTTGATGTAGGAGATTGGGTATTTTTACGGCTACAGCCATATAAACAAATGTCCCTCAAGCAAGCTAAGAAGGATAATAAATTATCGCCAAAGTACTATGGTCCTTACAAGGTGTTGCAAAAGATTGGTACTATGGCATACAAATTGGAGCTTCCTGCTTCTTCGCGAGTACATCAAGTTTTCCATGTTTCATGCTTAAAGAAGGTTATAGGTGAAAATCTTCCAGTTCAAACAATATTTCCAGAACTTGATGAGGAAGGAAAAATCATATTGGAGCCTGAAGCGGTCACGGAAACAAGAACTCGACAACTACGGAATCGATCAATTTCAGAGTATCTCATCAAGTGGAAGAACTTACCCACTGAAGATTCTACATGGGAGGATGAGAATTTTATACAGAAGCACCCGGAGCTACTCAAGTGTTGAGGACAACACTTTTTTGAAGGAGAGGGTCATGTTAGGTCCCTATATCACTAGTATAGCCCCTTATTATTGTTAGTGTAAACCCCTTATTGTTATTATTGTACCCTTGTAACCCCCATTTCGTTATTATTGTGCCCTTAAATTATTATTGTTAGGTCGGCTAGGATTACATTGTGGCCCACTAGGATTACATTATGGCCCCATGGACTCCTATATATAGAAAGGAGGTTTTGTAAATTGTATCATCCAAGAATTGCTCATTTATGTAATGTATTGGAGGTTGCCCCCTCAAAGTGGCTTATTTCTAAGGCATTGGTATCTTTTTTCTTCTATTTTTGGAGTTGGTTACGCAAAAGAACAGTTCAACAAATGGCTAGAGCTATGCTTGATGATTCTGGAACACCTGACACATTTTGGGGAGAAGCAGCACATACAGCGGTAAACATTCTCAACAAGGCACATGTTCGTGTAAATAGTGACAAAACTCCATATGAACTCTGGTATGGTAATTCTCCATATGTGAAGCATTTTAGAGTTTTTGGAAGTAAATGCTTTATCAAAAATAATGATGAAAAACTTGGCAAGTTTGAACCTAGAGCAGATGAAGGAATACTTCTTGGTTACTCCTCTATGAGTAGAGCATATAAATGTTACAATAAAAGACTTCAGAAGATTGTTGAATGTATTGATGTTGTTATTGATGAGTCTCCTGCAGCCCCAAAGGAAGAAAAACAGATAACAAATGAAGACGATGGTGACGTATGTCCTTCTACATCAAATAGAAATGATATAGATAGTGAACCTAATGAAGAACCTGAAGATGATTTATCTGAAAAGGCTCCATCCAGATATGTTCAAAAGAATCATCCAGAATCTCAAATTTTGGGAGATAAGGGATTAGGCGTACAAACAAGGAGGACTCTTGTGGGATATTCCAGCTATCTGGCATTTCTATCTACTATTGAACCTCACAATGTCAATCACTCTAGCAAAGATGAATGTTGGGTTCAAGCCATGAATGAAGAGCTTGATCAAATTGAAAAGAATCACACTTGGGAATTAGTACCAAGACCTCATAACAAAAATGTCATTGGAACTAAATGGATATTCAAAAACAAGTTAAATGAGAATGGGGATATTATAAGAAATAAAGCTAGACTTGTTTGCAAGGGGTATGCTCAACAAGAAGGTATAGACTTTGAAGAAACCTTTGCTCCTGTAGCCAGACTTGAAGCCATAAGAATGTTTCTTGCTTTTTCAAGCTTCCAACAAATCAAAGTTTATCAAATGGATGTTAAATCTGCTTTTCTCAATGGTGATCTAGAAGAAGAAGTGTATATAGAACAACCAGAAGGATTCATTTTGGGAAATGATGAAAAACTTGTTTGTAGACTTAAAAAGGCTCTATATGGTCTCAAACAAGCTCCAAGGGCATGGTATTATCGTCTTGACAAATATCTTCACCAACAAGGATTTTCAAAGGGGTCTGCTGATAGAAACTTATACAAAAAAATTGAAAATGATAAACTTTTGATTGTGGTTGTATATGTTGATGATATCATTTTTGGAAGTAATGAAGAATCTATGAGTCAGAAATTTGCTTCTGTCATGCAGCAAGAATTTGAAATGTCTTTACTTTGGGAACTAACATTCTTTCTTGGTTTGCAAGTGCATCAAACTACTAATGGTATATTCTTATCACAAGCAAAGTACCTTAAGCAAATTTTGAAGAAGTATGGCATGGAAGAATGCAAACCTGTAAGTACACCAATGATAACCGGATGTAATCTCAGTTCTCATGATGATTCCCCCATGGTGAATCAACCAGAATACAGATCTATGATAGGAAGTCTACTTTATCTCACTGGGACTAGACCAGACATTATGCATGCTTTTGGGATTGTTGGACGATTCCAAGCTAATCCAAAAGAGTCTCATCTTCAGGCTGTCAAAATAATATTCAAATATCTACAAGGAACTCAAGACTTTGGACTATGGTATCCTAAGAATGCTGATCTTACTCTTCATGCTTACACTGATGCAGATTGGGCTGGAAATGTTGATGATCGGAAAAGCACTAGTGGTGGAGCATTCTATATGGGGCCCTGGTTAGTATCTTGGTTCAGCAAGAAGCAAAACTCTATTGCCTTATCTATAGCAGAAGCAGAATATGTGGCTGCCGCATCATGTTGCACATAACTTCTTTGGATGATGCAAACCTTACAAGACTTTCAAATCAAGTGCACACCTCCTGTCTCCATTATGTGTGATAATACAAGTGCCATCATTATTTCAAAGAATCCTGTTATGCATTCCAAGACCAAGCACATTCCCATCAAGTATCACTTATTACGTGAACAAGTGCTTGAACAAAAGGTGAAGTTGGAGTATGTTCCCTCCAAAGAACAAGTTGCTGATATATTTACCAAACCTCTGCCCAGGGAAGCATTCGAATATCTCAGACAGAAGCTAGGAGTAGTCTCTGCCTTGCAGAAAATCAGAACTGCTTAAATTCAGAAGATTAAATTGGATACGCGGGTTTCCTGAACGAAAGTTGCGTATATACGCGAGTTTATGCAAAGAAAACCACGTATGGTTAGTTGCTGACAAATTTTACTTGGGGTCAGCATTCTTCAGCACAGCTGCAGTGCTATTTGGTATCTCTAATGTTGTATGGTATCTTTGGTGGTGTTCCAGTTTTCATAATTCTGTTTCATTCTCTGATGTCTCTTGATAAAGATGCCTTGATGAATTGCTGTTGAAAGTGTTCAGGATGCACAAGCAAAGGGGGAGCACTGGTCATGTGGAAAGGATGCATTGGATGCACAGTTTCAGGGGGAGCATTAGCATTGCTAAATGTAATGCATTGTTGGCATTATGATGGATCTGAAATATGATCTCTCTTGAGGTCTTTTTGGTCTTGGTTATAAAAAGTCATATTTGTGTACTTCATTGAATATTATGTTGAAGACTCAGCATGGACTCAGGGGGAGCATGGTAGCTTCAATGCACATCAGATCTATAGAGCTCTTCTTTCTACATGTGGAGAAAAACATTGTCTTGGCTTTGATCCGCCCTTTGCCCTTGATGTCAAAGGGGGAGAGTAGCATGGTGTTTGAATAGGGGGAGAATATCATGGTTTTTGCATAATGGTTATAATCAATGTATCTATATGTTGTTGTGGTGATCAAACACCATCATGGTTGCCATCAAGTCCAAAGGGGGAGATTGTTGGCATGTGTTGTCCTTGATGGCAACCTACTTGATGAAATAAGACTATCGGCAATATGATGCAATGTGTTGTCATTGATGGCAACCTATTTGATGAAGTTGTTCTTGATAAGCAACCTGTGTGTTAAATATGTAAGGATGATGTATCTACAGATCAGCTCAGAAGGAACAAAAGGAAGGAAGTGCCAGAAAAATGATAAATATGACGTCTCACAAAGCATACGCGGGTTTGTTAAGGCTAAGTTGCGTATGCATGCGGAAAAGTACGTTCCAAGTCGCGTATGCCCTTTTGCGCTCCAAATTTAGAATACCAAGGGGTGTTACCATGGTATTGACCCATTGTATTGAGCGCTTTATTATCTATCTGGTCCCGTCTAGGAATACCATCGGAAGTGGTGTGGTTTTGACTCATGGTATTGATAAAGGCTAAACCTATATAAGGAGAAAAAGATCATTGTGCAAAGGTGTGCATGTGTCTGGGTATTGAATGAATACTTCACTTTGAAGTATATCTGCATGATTGAACTTTGTTCTTGATTGATAAATCTGAATCTATGATGCACCCATGGATCCTTAGATCTGATGACGATGAATCTCTAAGATGATCTGCAGAAGAAGAACTAATGAAGATCTGGCGCAAAGACTGCTGAAGGTAATGAAGAAATCTGGGTAAGTTTATAGATCTGGTCTGTTCTGCAAAACTTTCATTTACAGATCTATATGTAAGTTTGTTGTGGAAAAAGTGTGTGTCTACGCATATCTAATCTAATAAAAGCGCGTATGGGAAGTTAGGGTTTATTGAAAAGTGCACAGATGTATACGCGGATTCGTTTGATGAAAAGAGCATGTATACGCAGGTCTGATTAACTAAAAGCGTGTATGGTATTTAAACTAATGGTTGCTCATGGTTGAATGTGTTTCTATTCTGAAGTCTGGGTAATCTCTGATATTTTGGTTACAGTGGTTTCATTGTTCTGTTTGAAGCATTGGGCAAAGCATGTTTTTTGAAAAATGAAGGGTTGAGTTGAAGCTGCTTGATCTAGTTTGAAAATTGATGAAACGTGGTCTGCAGTGGTGCTGAGGGTCGAAGCCTTCAGTAAGGGGGTAGTAGCTCCCTTCCGATGTGCCAAATGGTAAACAGTGAGTCACGGTAAGTGATCCCTTAAGGAGAAAATTTGGTAAACGAGAGAAGCGAAGTGGTACAAGCCTTCACAGGAAGCAGTAACGAGAAGGTTGTAGCCTTCTGCAGGTGGGTGCCTGCGTGATGGTATGAGTCTGCGCCAGTACATAGTTGTAATATGTTTTCTTTATAATAAATATTGAAGACTGAGATGACGACAGTAGTGGTTTTCTCCCGAATTGGGTTTCCACCTAAAATCCTAGTGTTCATGTGTGATGCTTATGTGTGTTGAGTTATTCTATTCTTACTGTACATGTTTACTACTTACTAACATCTAATAAGTGAATGATGCAATAATCTAAGATAAGAATTATCTGCATAATAAGAGATCTGATCATACGCGAGTTTCCTTAAGGATATCCACGTATATACACGAGTTTTGTTCTATAAAGTAGCATATGGGTTTTTGAGAAAAGAAAATTAAAAAGTTGACTGACAGATCTAGATACTGATTCACCCCCCCTCTCAGTATCTTTCCCAACACTTGTGATTGATAAATAAAAAAACTTGATGATATTAAGTGTAACTCATTAACATAAAAGCATGAATACTAAATTATAGAGGAGAGGAATAACCTGTTTCTGAGTTTTTATTAAACATCAGCATATAAAGACACAACAAACAAAGACAAATGATTCAAACACACATGGTTTTGATGAAGGAGTTAACCCCTCCTGGGCTACATCTCCTTGGTCCAACTTCCATGGCATGAGCCTTTGTGTTAACTTCAATTGTGTAAACGTATTGTTTATAGTCTCCTGTTGCCTCTGAAAACTACTCCAATGGCTCCAAAACATCAAAATCTACCAAGAAATACTCTTCTTGGGCCAAAATTGGTCAAAAATTGCCTCAATTATGGCAAAACTAATTTTCCCTACAATTTCTCCACTAAAACTGGAGCTCTGCCAAGTCCACCGCTCACTTAAAATCGTCATTATCTTAATTTAAGCGTGCATTTAAGAGTTAATTAACTATTCAGTTAGCTTTAATCACGCTTAACTCCTAAATGCGGGTTTCTGGGCTAATCCGAGATTATCGGGTATTAAACATGGTTTAACAGATTAAAAAACTTTTTCGATGAAGAGCGTTTGGCCCACGGTTCTGAGTGCTTGAACATATGGGAAGGGGCTAGCCCACAAGGCTAGCCCCCTACAAACCCCCAAACATGGCACAGATATTATTTAAATAGGTGTGGCAGACTTATGGGTTAAGACCCATGGTGTAGAGTAGATAGTAGAGCATTGGAGTTATATGCAGGTGGTCGTGGGTTTGACCCCGACCCACGCACAAAATTTTGTTTTACATTTCATTGACCCATATCCAAATTCTAAACTTTGGGTCATAAAATATATATGCCTCAGCTATGTTAGTGTAGTCCGCCAGTTGTAGACCCTATCTGCCAAGTTAACACTGCTCCAACATGTAGCTATCACCTCCGCCAGATTTAGAGCTAGGCCATCATTCCAATAAGTGTAAGGTTGTCCACTAAATATAAAGCCTCCCCAATAGATCCACCAAATGAAGTTAGGATTCAAACCTTAAATTTAGAAAATATATGTGCACCATAATATACCATGGGGGAGGGCACATGGTAGCCTCTGGTTGATCCATGTGGCTCTTCTCCATTGGTTCAAATTTCAACAATATAAAAATAATAATGCACCATATAGTTAAAATTTCGACCTTATAAATAGGAAGAAAATTTCAATTTCCCCAAGCAACATTGGCGAATCTGACTATGACACTTGTCACAGTGTCATTGGTTGAAAACTAGAGAATATTCCCTGGATATTCCTAAGGTACTGACTGGACTACCAAGTCATCACTCTGTCATTGTTCTGCACATTTTTTACTTGTTTGCGAAAACGAACATCAAACCATAACTTACTCATACGAACTCAGATTTTGATTAAACTAGTTGTGTTAGAATCCTACTGATGAGCTCTATTTGATCATTCTAGTTTGGATAATTTACGAGCAATTTCTTTTTTGAGCTTAATACTAAGCCTCTGATCATTTCTCCCCACTAGAATCCTTTTGGACTCCAAAATATACTATCAATTGTTCACCAAGTGAGGGTACAACTCCCTCACCCTTTCACTTTCCATCTATTTTTCCTTTGCAGGATTTTTTTCCTTGAGTCCCACTCTAAGGTATTCGACATTCCCTCTCCTTGAAGTTCTGGTTCTTTTGTCCAGTATGAGATCTTGCTGAATTTCATCAAGATATTCTGGTGAGAAATCATCTATTGATGGTAGCTGAACATTCTCTCCTTGATCATCAATCAAAGGAGGCTCAAACAATCTCAAATTCTCAACATTAACGAAATAATATATTTGCATATAAGGAGGCAAATCTAGCTTAAATGCATTAGTACCAATATTTTCCATGATTTTAAATGGAACATAATGGATTGGATTGAGCTTTTTACCTTCCCCTTGCAATCGTTCTTTGTTGATATATAACCAAACTTCATCTCTAACCTAGAATTTTTTATCAACACGATGTTTATCATGCCTTGCCTTGTAGCTGCTTTGACTCTTTTCAAGTTGTTCTTGCACTATGTAATGAACCAACTGAATTTTCTCAATGAACTTCCATGCCTTATCTATGTCACTATGACCATCTATAGAGACATATTTATCAAAGATGAATTCCAAAGGCGATATTGGCAAGTACCCAAAACATTCCTCAAATGGTGATGTGTTTGTGGAAGAATGCTTTGCCCTATTGTATGCATGTTGAATGTAACGCAACTATTCATCCCACAACTTGGGATGTTTGCTGCAATAACCTATAAGAAGATGAATGACTGTCATGTTTACCACCTCAGTCTAACCATCTATTTGCTGATGAAATGATGTACTCTTCTTCAAATTTATGTCCATCATGTCCCATTATTTTGAACAAAAATTACCAACAAACCAAGAATCCTGATCAATTACAATAAAGGTAGGAAGACCAAAATGAACCCATACATTTTGAAAGAAAATATGATCGGTTTGTTCAACTGTAATTGTTTTATTACATGGCATCAAAAGACACATTTTTCTGAACCTATCTACCACAACATACAAGTAATCATGACCTTTCTTTGACATTGGAATACCACCTAAAAAAATCCATTGAGATACTCTCCCAAGGATGTGAAGGAATTGGAAGTGGAATGTACAATCCAAGTTTCCTATTACTAGGCTTACTTATTGCACATAAATAATGCCCTCTAATAAAACGAGATACACTATCAATCATGTGTGGCCAATAACAATATTTGGAGATTCGCTATTGTCTTGCCTACACAGAAATTTCCAACAATCGATGAAGTGTGCACCTCCCTTATGATACTATTTCTTTCTCCCTGTGGTAGACATAACTTTCCCAAGTGATACAACAAAAGGTTATGCACATGATAATCTAACTCTTCATTCTGGTATCCTTGACTCAAGCTTTCATACACATCTTGAAAATCACTATCATATGCATATTGTTCAATGTAACTTTCATGCATAACTGAATTGTGCTTGAGTATAATAGATGACTTTACAATAGGCTTAGAGAGCATATCAGCTACTTCTTGTATATTCCCTTTTATACCTGATAACCGAATGAAATTTTTGTAGAAATCCCATCCATCTAAAATGTCTTAATTTCTGCAACTTTGGCTATGATTGTAAGTACTGCAATGGCTGATGGTCGGTATGGATAATGGCCTCTTTCCCCATTAAATAGTGCTTCCATTTCTTTACACTTTGTACCAATGCATATAACTCTTTGTCATAGATGGGATAGTTAGTCACAGCTCCATTAAAAATTTCAGAATGAAACGAAATAGGCTTACCATGCTGCATGAGAACTACTCCCATGGTGTAATCACTTGCATCTGTTTGGATCTCAAATGGCTGTCTAAGATCCCGAAGACCCAATATTGGTGTTGAAATTATCTTTTTATTTAAAGCATAAAATGTTTTTTGCTGCATATCTCCCCAATGGAATACTTTCTTGACACTTTTCAATGCATGTAATAGAGTTGCAATGGAAGAAAACTTAGCAATGAATTTCCTCCAATATTGTGCTTCCCCAAGAAAGCTTCTTGCCTCTGTAACTATATTGGGATTGGGCCAATTCAGAATGACCTCCACTTTGGAAAGGTCCATCTTCAACTCACATCCTCCAATAATGTGTCCCAAATACAGTAAAGAAGTCTTTCCAAACTCACACTTTGACATCTTTAAAAATAAATTTTTTTCTTCAAGACGTCAAGTACCTTGTTCACATGCATGACATGTTCATCTCTTGATTTGTTGAATATCAAAATATCATATAAGTAAACAATGATGAAGTCATCAAGAAATGGTCTTAGTACATAATTCATGACTCTCATGAAAGTAGTTGGAGCATTTCATTAGAGGAATTTTAAGGTCTAAAATGGGCCTCCTAAGGAAATAATAAAATAATAGTTAAACCAATAAAATAATATTTATGAATTTGCAATTTACTTTTTGCAAAACAATCCATGTAACCATAGTTAAATTCAATTCAAAAATTGTACCAAAATAAAATTAATAAAAAAATTGTATTGATGTAGCTATAAATAATAATGAGCTTTTCAAGAAAAAGTCATTATCATTGAACAACTAATGCATTTGTCCTATGTACTTAAATAACTTAAAATAAAATATAAATATAAATTCATAAATTCATAATTATATAATATTCTATTAATTAAAATTTATATTATTTAAATTGTATAATAATAGGTAATTAATATACTATATAAAAATAGCCCACGTGGTGTAGATAAGTCAGTGATGAGGTGCACTGTTAAGGCACTCTGTCTGCAAGGTCACCTGTTCGAAACCCGTGGGTGATTAGGATTTTTCTAAACTACCAAAAAATATATATATTATTTTATGTATGAACTTTATATTCCATATTAAATTTATTTAATTTATAACAAAAGAATAAATAATATGTAATATAAAATGCCCCGGATGCGGGTGATCAAAGGGCATGATACGTGGCAGAGGGTATGGGTCTGCGTGTGGGTTTCTACCACCGCCACCCTTCTTCTTGTCCTCGTCCTCATTAATAGCATTTATGACGAGGCTGCCAACTGCCCCACTGCATTTATGTAGCGCATTCGCCCATGCTCGCACCCATTCTTTAGCAATATGGCTTCCTCCAGAAGCTTCACACCTGCTTTGTTGCCTCTACGCTCATTCTGCTCCTCGGCTATCTCAGAGCACAGCTCTAGAACCAACACTGGGCGTAGATGTTCAATTTTCTGTTGCATTGACTTCATCCCATATTTTCATGTAACGCAGAGCTCCAATTGTCCTCGGGGACTTTGGTCTCCCTCTGATTCTTTCCCTGTTCCGTTCGCCCATTCTCTGCCTTCAGAGATTTGCACTGGTCCGCCTGCTCACTCCCTGCCCTCCGAGTCTTGCTCTTTCCAGCTCACTCATTCTCATCTGTGTCCAATGCCTCGTCTGTGTTAGAGGATGCGGTGTCGTCGCGGCTCGATCCATGGTCATCCACCCCGCCACCCTCCCTCCACCTCTCTGAGCTCCTCGTCTCCTTCCTCAGATAACTCGTTGGGCCGTTTCCCTAAAACCATAAGTGGTCGTGGCATCAATGTTGGTCGTGGGATTTCTCAGCCAGCAAGAGGCATTTCCAATCTTGTCCCCGGTCATCAGCATTACAACTAGCTCTATTTCCTTTGTTTGCTCAATAGGCCAACTATCACAGCCACCATTACCATTGATTTTAAAGAGGAGCCCCCTGAAATGAGTACCACGCTTCCGAGAACTGATCTGGCGCATAAGGATGTTGAAAGGCCTAGCTCTCCCTCCAAAGGTGGCCAGAAAAGAAAAGCGGTCGAGTGTAGCACTTCGCAGGATCTCAAAGTTGAAGCTGGTTCGGGCGACACCAAGCGAGGTTGTTCCAGTCCTAAAGATGATAAGCAGGACAAGGACGACCCTTACGCCTATGCCTGTCGTGTGGTCGAATCTCCCCCCTCCTCTCAAGGTACTTAAATGGTTAATCTCCATTTCTGCATGATTTTGGATGGTCGACAGCCCAATTTAGTCACTGTAACTTGCTTGCTGCCACTGCTTGGTCACTTTCAGATTTACAGTTTGTCAAGTCGCTGGTTTCCCCTTTGCGGGAAGCTGTGTCTTTTGACTGGGAACAATTTTGTATGCATAATTTTTCTTCGTTACTGTGTTTTGATAAACTGTCGAAGCTTCATGGCCAGTTTCCCCTATGAGGGCGGCACTCTCTTGTTGATTTGCTTGATAAATTATGAGCATGTCTGATGTATCAGAATACCCATACCATGGGCCAGAACTTCTGAGCCCTTGGCCTCCATGTAACATTTTTTGTATACTAATAGATTAGACTTATTTAGAATATACATATATATATATATATATATATATATATTATAATATTTAAATTATTTTTCATAATATAATATATAATATTAATATAATCATAATGAAATGAATTGAGCTGTATTTAAAATTAAAGAAAAAAAGTATTTTAATAGATTTAATTTATATTTATAAGTATAATAGAAGATTTATATACATTGAAATTTAGATTTTTTTTGCCCCAAACTATGTTAAACCTAATATAATTTTTTTCGACATCCAAAACTAATAAACCTTTTTCCATCATACAAAACTAATATGTTTTTTTTCTTTAATTTTAATATTTTTGTATTGTTATTAATATTATAATAATATTATTTATAGATTTGATTATCCCAAAATTACAAGGTTACATTTTTATTTATTTTGATTTCATGTGTATAATATAGATGTATAGATATTAACTTATAATTAATTTGAAATTGTAATATTAAATAAAATAAGATGAATATATAATTTTAAAATATATGAAATTGTACAAATATAATATTGATTGAAAAGGGTGTAAAGACATGAAGATTGTGTAGGGATATGCATTGTTTCTTTCAAAAAATATGAAGTGCCAATAACAATATTTTATTCAAAAAGTGTGAAATGACATTTATTATGATTACTTTACTTGATAACTTTAAAAGAACTTAGAGCACTACCATGGTTAACCATGAGTTTTTATCCACCATTGAGAATGTAACAAGTACATTTAACTCAAGCAATGCCACCTCAACCATTAAGGATAATGTCATCCCCTAAAATGTGATTAGTTCTCATAAAGTGAATTTTGATTTTGAATTTTCCTTAGAAGACCCGCTTTAGACCTCAAAATTCCCCTAATGGTTAGACCGAATGGAATAACTAGCCACTCAAAAAATCCTTGTCTAGTTTTATATGCAGTTTTCCAAATGTCCTCCTCAACTATTCTAACTTGATGATAACCACTTCATAAGTCTATCTTAGAGAAATACTTTGCATACTTTAACTAATCTATCATATCATCAATGTGTCAGAGTGATTAGCGATTCTTCACCATGATTTTTTTCAGTACGTGGGAATCTATGCACATGCCCCAATTCATTTCCTTCTTTGGTACCAAAACAATTAGTGAATCACATGACGAAGTAGATGGGCGTATGATACCTTTGTTCAGAAATTCTTGGATTTGCTTCTTGATTTCCAAACTCTCCATAATTGACATGTGATGCATACCAATTTTTGGAAGTGGAACATCTTGTTGCAGTTGAATCTCATGTTGAATTCCCCTCTTCAGAGGTAACCCACTTGGTTATTGAAACATCTCGCCTTGCTGACTTACCACATCAAAAAAATCAGATTTTAATTTTTCATCACATCCTTTAAAAGATTCATAGTCAACATCATCCTTTTTCTTGATCATGAGAAGCACAAAAATTTTACTTGCATTAACTAGCCTCTTCATTTTCCCTGCATTAACTAAAGAAATATTCAGTTTTTTTGTGATGAACTCTCACAATATACTCCACCCCATCATAAGAAAATGATATTTTTTATCATGGAGATAAAACACTGCTTTCCTGTCATACAAATATGTACTTCCCAAGATAATCCTTGAAATGTCAAGTGGAACCACATCTAACTCAACTTCATCAACAAAGTTTGCAGTAATAGAAAATCAAAATATGCATTTCCTTGTAACCTGTAAATTGGCATTCTTAACTATCCAACCCAAAGGGTATTGTTTATGATGTGGTACAGTTTCAAGTTTAAGATTTTTGACCAACTCTTTTGAAATCAGGCTTGTTTGTGACCCACTATCAAACAATGCATTAATATCTGTATGATTTGAAATCACTCTAACATGGAACAATTCTATCATTGTGTCTTCATTTGGAGTGTTGTTTTTACTATTTGAGGAACTAGTACTTGTTATGGATTCCTTTCCCTTGTTGACCATGGCTACTATCTTGGTCTCATCTCCATAATCGGATCCAAGACTTGTTGTGTGGTGGAAGTCATCTTTTGTTTCCCCTTTTTATTTGGTTTCTTTGGCCTTACTTCGGGATGTAGTTTCCAACATTGGGCTTCATCATGCCCCTCTTTGGAAAGATGTTTGTATGTAGTTTTCTCCCCTTCTTTCTTGATTCTTTCATTCTTCTTTCCCTTCCATTTTCCTCCCTTCTATTTTCCCTTACCCTTGAATGGCTTCTTCTTACTACCCTCTTCCTGAATGTTGTTTCCCCTTGCTTTAAGATGCGTGGCTTGCACACATACTTCATCTAAATTGTTTGGTTTAAACATAAGGATAGTATGTTTCAAGTATGAATTAAAACCCCCAATTTATTTCAAGAGTGTGTCTTGGGAAATCAAGTTTACTCCTAAAAACAAAGCCCTCTTTCGAAACTCTTGGGTGTACTCTTAAACTGTCTGGCCCTTGAGTTGCCTAAAGTTTTGCCAACTCATAATTTATTTTTTCATATAGGCTAATGGATAAAATTATCTTTTGATGGAATAAGTGAATTAACCCAAGAAATGGATATATTACCATGAATTCACATTTCCTCTTGAGTCTTTTCCTTCCACCAAACTACCACTGCTCCTTCTAGCCTTAATGAAGCCAACTAGATCTTTATGTCGTCCTCTTGTAGATTCTGAATTCTGTAGTATACTTCCAATTGACGGATCTAATTGTATAACCTCTCTGCATTTACCTCACCATTGTATATGGGAAGTTCAAACTTGATGTCCAACTAGAGCTCCATTGGATTTGGCGGGCTCTGCCAAGTTCGCTGCTAACTTAAGCTCGTCATTATCTTAAGTTAAACACGCATTTAAGAGTTAATTAAATCTGCAATTAGTGTTAATCACACTTAACTCTTAAATGCATGTTTGTGGGCTAATCTGATATTATCAGGTATTAAACATGGTTTAACTGATTAAACAACTCGGTTGGTGAACAATGTTAGGCCCACGGTTCTGAGCGCTTGAACATATGGGAGGGGGTTGGCCCCCCTCTGAACCCCCAAACATGGCACGAGTATAATTTAAATATGTGTGGCAGACTTATGGGTTAAGACCCATGGTGTAGAGTAGATAGTAGAGTGTTGGAGTTATACCCGGGTGGTCGTGGATTCGACCCCGACCCCCGTACAAAATTTTTCTATAAATTTGTTTCACCCATATCCAAATTCTAAACTTTGGGTTATAAAGTATATATGCCTCCACTAGGTTAGCGTAGTATGCCAATTGTAGACCTTGTCCATAATTTAACATTGCTCCCACATGCAGTTATCACCTCCGCCAGATTTAGAGCTAGGCCACCATCCGATAAGTGTAAGGTTGTCCACTAAATACAAATTCTCCCCAATAGCTCTACCAAATGTAGTTAGGATTCAAACCTTAAAGTTTGAAAATATATGTGCACCATAATATGCCATGGGAGGGGGCACATGGCAGCCTCTAGCTGCTCCACATGGCCCTTCTCCATTGGTTCAAATTTCAACATTATAAAAATAATAATGCATCATATAATTAAAATTTTGACCTTTGAAATAGGAAGAAAATTTCAATTTCTCCAATAAACATTGGTGAATCTGACTGTGACACTTGCCACGGTGTCATTGGATGAAAACTAGAGAATATTCCTGTGGTGCTGATTGGACTACCAAGTCATCATTCGGTCATTGTTCTGCACATTTTTTACATGTTTGAGAAAATGAACAATAGACCATAACTTACTCATACGAAATCGTATTTTGATGAAATGAGTTGCGTTGGAATCATGGTGACGAGCTCTATCCGATCATTCTAGTTTGGAGTATTTTTAAGCACTTTCATTTTTGAGTTAAATATTGAGCCTCTGATCAGTTCTTGTGTGAAAATAAAAAATTTATGAGTATTATTTCTTGTGTAACAATATTTTTCTTATTTTGTTCCATTAAAATACTTGAACACATTGAGAATTATTTTTTAAGGCCCTATAGTGGTTTTCAACCACAATGTGTTTATCAATTGATCATTATAAAACATAAATATGTTTGCAATCAAAATGCAATAATATTTTGTTGGGAAATATATATTGGTCAATAATGTATGAGGAATATGTAATATGGAAAAAAAAAATAATGAATATTTCCCCTCCCCCCAACTGAAGATATTTTCAGCTTTTGGAAAATGAGAAAGGGAATAGAAAATGTGGTGAGGGATTTTCCAAAGTCACAATTTTAGCATTTAGGGAATTACATGATTAAAGATTAGAAAACAACATACCTTCACCTATATAAAAAGTGGACAAGCTATTTATATGAAAGAGTATGGTTGTTTTTGCTGGATCATGAAATGTGAAGTGAAAAAAAATTATTATATGCTTCTTCTTTCTATTGGTTGTATGAATAGAGGATGAATCTGATCGAAAATTGGAATATTTATTGTCAGGGAAATTATACCGTTGTTGACCTCTGGAGCTGAGTCCTGGTTTATCATAACAGTGCTACAAACTGCTGAAATCATACATTCTTCACTCATTCCCACTCAGTGGCATAATTCTTATCTCTGTGAATAGAAGTGTCGATTTTGAACATAGAACGAAATTGTTGGATTATCAGCCATTAATGAATGTCATTAACCAACATGAGACTACTCACAATTGATGTCAATGAGAGTCAATATGCCTAAGTACACCTTACTAGGTATGAATAGATGTGTCGTAGTTGATTCACCTAGAAGATCTGACAAACAGGGGACATTGATGTATTATCACTTTTCATTGGCGAGAGAACTTGCCATTAAGGCATGCAAGCCTCAAAGTACTAGAAATATCTCTAGTCTTGATCCCATATGATGTGTCATAGTCAATGGGTTAAGACATTTTAGAAGGGAGGCCTTAATGAATCCTTCATCATCCAACGCGAGTATAAAATAATAATTTGAAGGACGGTAGTTGAAATATTTGCATTGTGAAGCAAGGTTTATTTGAAAAAAAGGAAGAGGAAAATGGGGTGACTCGACATTGTAAGGGAGCTGAATGACTTTATTTTTGGGTTAAGGGTGAGTGAAAATGAGGCAGGAAATTATGAAGATTGTAAAGGGAAAATGTGTTTTGGAACTTAGCAGTAGGGAGATGGAAATTCATGAATGGATTGTAAGCTTAGAAAGAGGAAAATTAATAAGTTCATAATGAAATTAGTGGTATATTCAAAGGTTTCTTTGGCAGCAATTGACATGGTGGGTGTGATCAAGTTATCACATTCAAGATTTCTTTTGGAACACGATTTTCTTTGAAAAAATAGGTCTTTGAAAACCACCCATGCATAAAGTAGTCTTATTATCGTTCTCGATCCTAAAAAAACATAACACTAATCTACAATAAATTGTTAGATTTGCAAAAGTTCACAAATAGTGCTTAATGAAATATATTCAAGGAAAATCTAATGCATTTTTACCTGTTGGTGGTGGTGCATTTTAGACTATCTTCCTTTCTAGATGCATGTTTTGAGCGCTTTAAAAAAAACATATTAGAGTAAGTGCATGAAAAACATGATCTGATAATTTATTTTTCTATTTTCAGGAAGTTTTGAGGTCCATTTGCTACAAAATCCAAAAAATTATCATTTTTTATTATCTCAAATGCAGATGAAAATTATTACATGGTGTAGATATTGACAAAACCTTTCCAGTGACGCTAAATCATCAAAAATGGACATCGTATGAGAAATTTATGGTTGTTTGAATATTTGGCAAAAATGCAGTGAGAGGTGCCACTTACCAGCACCAGAGGGTGCCATGTGCATGCTGAAGTGGGTAGATGTGTTATGAAGCTAGCTCCAAAAATAGAATAAAAGAGAGATCAACGCCTTAGAAATCAACCACTTCGAGGGGGAAACCTCCAATACATTACATAAATGAATAATAATTGGATGGTACAAATTACCAAAACCTCCTTCTATATATCGGAGTCCATGGGCCCACAATATAATCCTAGCTGACCTAACAATAACAATGTAAGAGCACAATAATAACAATATTGGGGTTACAAGGGTACAACAATAGCAATAAGGGGGCTACACTAATAAAAATAAGGGACTAAACTAGTAATATAGGGACCTAACATTCCCCTCTCCTTCAAAAAATTGTTTTCCTCGATGCTTGAGTAGCTTTGGGGGCTTCTATATAAAATTCTCATCCTCCCATGTAGAATCTTCAGTGGGTAAGTTCTTCCACTTCTAGTAAATAGATGATTTTGATGATGAAACTTCTAGTGAGCATAATTGTGCAATTACGCCTCATTGTTATTTCTTCATAAGCTTTGTCATGACATTAGAGAATATTATCTTTCCCGTCTTCTCTGCGATACCTCATAATTCAACTTTCTTTCCTTCTCAAAAAAATTCAAGAAAAGTTCTTTAAAATTAAAAGTTACCGTCCCTAAAGATTGTAACCATTGTAATCCTAGTACAACATCAACACCTCCCATAGGAATGGAAAGCATTGGACTATTCAATACATATTCCCCCATGGTTAGCTTGATATTATGGCATTTTCCAGAGAAATTTATAGTTCCTCCATTGGCAACCATCACTTGACATTATGGTGTTGGATATAGGAAACAATTCATTCCTTGGATACCTTACAATGAATAAAATTATGGGTACTATCGGAATCAATCAACACTATTACTGCTTTCTTCTTGATATGTCCTTCTATCTTGAGAGTTTGAGGAGTGGTAATTCCTACCAATGCATTACACGATATGGTTTGACTCATTTCTTCCTCTTCTAGGGTTGGATCCTGGTGTATATCCTCTTTTTTTTAAGATTCTTTTTCATTTTCTTCTTCCTCTTCACAATCTATGTAAAATAATTTCTTCTCAGCACACTTATGACCTTTAGTGTATTTGCTATCACAACTGTAGCAAAGCCCTTTTTCTCTTTTTTCTTCCAATTGTTGTGGAGTCAACCTTGTAGTTTGTAGAATTCTAGGAGTAGTAACACTTCCATATTTATATATGTGAGTGGTAGGCTTCCTTGTCGCCATAATTTTACATTCAATTTTTCTTGCTAACTTGAATGTCTTTTACAATGAATCAGGTTCCCAAACGTGAATTTCATGTTGGATGTTTTCCTTTAAAATCCCTATGAATACATCAATCCTATGTTCCTTTGGAATATCAGTTACCCTTATATTCAATTTTTGGAAGTCCTCAACGT
The DNA here is from genome assembly GCA_034641835.2 of Pinus albicaulis. NCBI lineage: Eukaryota > Viridiplantae > Streptophyta > Pinopsida > Pinales > Pinaceae > Pinus > Pinus albicaulis. The sequence continues at coordinate 1,703,133,573 of CM076575.1, read as the reverse complement.
GCTCCACCACTAAACCCTTTTGTTTGAGATTTATCAATTAGCTAAAGAATGTGTTGCTTTTTGTATCTTCATAATGTGCTATCATTTCCTCCGTAAAAATTGACCAAGTGACCATTTTTTTACGGGAGCAAAGCCATTGATACCATACAAATGTATTTTGTTCTAAACATAAAGTTTCAATGCGTACCTTTTGTGTGTTTTGCACATTATTGAGATTAAAATATTTCTCCATTTGTAGTATCCATGTTACGAGATCCTTGCCATCAAACTTCTTCATATCCATCTTTGGAATATGGTGGTTCTTCCATCCAACATTAGAGTTTATGAAATCACGATTAACATTTATTTTGTTCTCATCATGAGTTTCCTCTACTATCTTTTCACCATTAGGAAACATATTTTGTATCAATTTTCCCAAACCTTCGATGTCTATTTTTAGATCATTCTTCATGTTTTCCATGTTGTCTTTCATTTTTTCATCGATCTTAGCTTCCATGTCATCCATCTTAGCTTCCATGCCATCCATATTAGCTTCCATGCCCACTCCCATGCCATCCATATTAGCTTCCAAACCATTCATCTTAGCTTCCATGCCTTTCTTCAAACCATCCATCTTAGTTTCCATGCCTTTCTTCAAAACTTCCATTTCATTTTTTGTTGCTCTTTGCGATAGCGAAATTTGGGGCACTTGCTCTTGTAATTTTGATATCTCATGTTGTGTTTCTTTGTCTTCATGAGCCATAGTAGAGCCTTATGAAGGGTTAATGGGTGTTTAATTCCTTTTAGGGGGAATTTTAGAACCCAATACTGGTATCTATTCTTCAATATGCCCTTGCAATAAATTCAAACTATTTTTTTCAAACGAGACTTATGTAATTCGAAAACAATACATACCTTTTTCTTGCTTTTGAGGAGCTCTATATTGAAACTAAATTATCTCTATGATTTTGGATCTTCAATATCTAAAATTCGATCCTAAAGTATCCCTATGAACCTTCTTTCGAATGCTACAGATCTAACCTGTTTTGGATTCTTCAAGGCAAAGTTATGCCCAATCTCCTACGATGACCTAATTATGGACTAGTTCAGTAGAGTGAAATTGTACGACTTGCCACGTGTCATTGTTTCCTCCTTCAGCTTTGAAATTGATATAACACAAACTACAGTTTGTTTACGTGCGGTTACTTTTTACAGAATCCCAATCCAATGCTCAGAGAGACATTTATGATGTTCTTCCCACGGTCACCTCTTTGCGATGAAATTTGAGAGCCTGAAAAAATCCTAAATTCCAGAGATCATATCTCCAAAACTATTGCGAACCAAGATTTGAAATTTTTATACGAGGTTCCTCATGATTTTATATTCTCACTGTAGAAATTTCAGCTTCTACAACTTTGTAAATGAAAAGTTATAGTGAAAATTCCATGATGACCTGGTTTAGTTGAAATTTAGGAGTCTAAAAAAACACTGACTTCCCCAGATCATATCTCTGAAAATATTGCGAACCAAGATTTGAAATATTTACAGGAGGTTCCTCAGGATGTCAGCTTCACGTTGTATAAATATCAGCTTCTGAACCTTCATAGAAAAAAGGTTATTGTGAAAATTCCACGATGACCTGTTTGGACCAGCAAAACCCTAGAATCCAAAGCTCTGATACCAAATGTTATGAAGCTAGCTCCAAAAATAGAAGAAAAGAGAGATCATTGCCTTAGAAATCAGCCATTTCGAGGGGGAAACCTCCAATGCATTACATAAATGAACAATTCTTGGATGATACAAATGACCAAAACCTCCTTCTATATATAGGAGTCCATGGGCCCACAATATAATCCTAGCCGACCTAAAAATAAAAATGTAAGGGCATAATAATAACAATATTGGGGTTACATGGGTATAGCAATAACAATAAGGGCGCTACACTAATAACAATAAGGGACTAAACTAGTAATATAGAGACCTAACAAGATCACATAGCATGTAGACATGGAAAGCTGAATGTTCAAGGTGACATGGTGAACAACAGGGCAATGAATGTGTAATGTTGACCAATAATACATTGCAACGTGGACCAATCCAATGTCAGCACATGGTAGAGAAATTGTTGCCTAGTTAAGGATTGTCAAAATTTTAAAATAGTTAACAAATTTTAGATTTTATTGGATTTGAACTCATGACCTCTCTTTTAAAAATTCAAAGACTTACCAATAAACCATAAATGAAATTTGTGAAATAAGATCCATAAAAACTTTAGTTAGAATTAAAAAATATTAATCATTCTACAAATTTGACGAACAAGGCAACAACTTAACAAATGCTCAAGAAAACAAATTCAAGATTTTTAGGAGAAAATCAAGTGTCTAAAGGCACTTTTCAATCAATTTCATGTCACCAAAATATTTGACTTTTAATTGAATTATCCTCTCTCCAAAAAGAATGGATCTCACAATTAATTTATTCTATAAAAATTGGGAAAACATTGAAGCCACAACACAATTTTTTTCTTTTGGTTGCAGGTTGCTACAAGGTGTATTACAGCAAAATTCGTGGGTCATTTTCTCACAAACTGTCTATTGGATTTTGCTTAAATTTTGTGGACATGTTCCTGATTTTCTAGTGTTTATGGATACCAAAAATCAACATCATCCAATGCACGGATTTCGATATATAATCAAAAACTTGTCTTCAATTATATGAATATTTCCAATGTAACCATATACGAATCAATATCTCTAGTGTGCTCATATCCAATTCTGAAAAATATATCTCTATTTCTTCTAGGATATGAGAGACCGCTTGTAATTTTGGTGACAAGATTTGTTGAATAATGAAGGAATGTTGTGACCTAATAACTGCTTGGAACCAATCTTCAATGTAGTCATTTATTTCTTGGTTCTCTTCATTAGTTATCATGCCTTGAATTTTGTCTAGAAGTTGTCCTTGATTCTCTAAAAGGTATCAAGAATTTGGAGACAAACATGCTAAAAATTCTTCAATTTCTGTCTCAAATGGTTGCTTCTCATCAGTTGTAGTCCTTTGGATCTCTTTTTCTTTTACTTCTTCTTGGGATGCAACTCTATCCTTGGTGCCTATTCTAGAACTAGGACAAGGGCTTGAGAAGACTCTTATAGGGGCATATCCTTTTCTTCCAAACAAATGCCTAAGAATCATTTTAGTTCATTTTCTAGTTTAGAGCTTTTTCTTCACAAATGGATTAGTATTGAGGCTCTTACATTATCCAAAAAGAGTTGAAATCCATACATCCTATATGATTTTACAATGCTTTTAACCGTGCATCTAAGAATGAATGAAACTATCATTATTTTGTCTAAACTTTCAAAATAACCACCTATGTATACCTCCCCGACAACAACGCCAAAATTTTGGGTGATTTAATTGTGAGTTAAATCCTTGTCATTAAATTTTCAACCCGGGGTTCATGAATTGATGAGGTATATGTGTATTATATGTAATAGGTGATTATTTCTCATAATATATTAATCTAATGCAATAAACTTGAAACAAATTACAAAGCAAATAATGAAAGCAAATGAAAATCAAGTGCACACGTTCTTTCTCAATCACTTTCTCTCTCAAAGACTAGCCCTACGAAAACCAACAATTCTAATCTAAGTTATGAAATGAAAAAATAATATAATATAGTAGTCTATAATATTACTAATGTGAGATTACTAGAGGTCCAACCAATCCAAACATAAGGAAATTAAATCAATTTTAACAAAACAACATTAATGAAATAAACATAAAAAACATATAATCAAAATAACATAAAATAAACTAAACTAAACTTCCATAAATGAAATAACATAAACATTTACAACAAAGGAAAGAGGTGGGCAAGTTGCGGTTTATGGGGCCCCTCCTCTTTAGCAATCACACCGAACGATTATCAAAGCTTGGAGATCAAAGCAGCAACATGTATTCCATAAACGAAGTTGGGGAAAGTTCCACGGATATTAGAATAACTAAACTCTCTTCCTCTCTATCCTCACTTTAAAAACTACATCTTGGATGGAACACCTTTGAATGAAGGATGCACTCCTATTTATATAAAAACTTAAGATAAATAATCAATAGATGTAAATCCACAATTGTCTCTTATGGTTACAACCGATTACATAAAAATATGAGATACAAATCTTCTCACACATCTTTAGGAGACACATATCAAAAAATCCATGATTCTTCTCCTTTGAATGTGCTTAGTCAATTATCCAAAGCTTCTACAAATATTCCACAAATATTCATGAGTTTAAATTGAAATTCGAATTTGTGATTGAATGACCAAATAAGACTCTTCTAGAATCTTCAAATATGCCCACAACATCATAAACCTCATCCGCTTTTAGACATATATGAAAACATTTTAATTTCCTATTATTTAATTATAAATTCTCTTAGAATACTTAAAATAAATTACTTGGAAAATAATAATGATAAAACCATATGATCATGCAAATATTATTAATGTAGGGCTATGGAGTTGTAGAATATGATAAAGAGCTACACAACATGGTAAAATGATATAAATAAGGGTGTAAGAGGATGACATTTTGGAAGCCCAACACTCGGTATCACAACAATGGCGGTGTGTTACATCATTGTCCCCAACTGAGTAGACTTTGACTTGTCACCAGGTCCAAAGAGAGGGGTGGTGGAAGAAGATTTCGGGATTTCAAATAAGGTATCAATGTTATGAGCATCATTCCCTAGCTCATCATTCTAGAATGAATCTAACAACATTTCCTCCATGGAATTCATATCCCATAAGTAATCATCCATAACAACCTTCATTGGTTGCCTCCTGCATTTCCAACTTGGGATGAAGAACTACTATTGTTACAGTAATTCCTAATTGGTGAATATAGATGTAGTGGGAATTGAATAGGTGGTTAATTCAACCATCCTTTGTATGCTTCATCTATGATTCTTGCTCTTAATGAAACCTTCTCTCGAGTTGGCATTATAGTGGGGTGTTGCAGAAGATGGTAAGCAAGTTTCTCATCATGACTAGAATCCTAATTTCAAAAAATATTGAATATAATTAGTACAACATAAATTATATTAGTAAGCACATCAATGCAATTGGTTTGTTGAAATCACATTATACTAAACAATTATTACCATTGTTGACCCAGGATTGCAGTTGGAAGATGCCATGTTCTAATTGGCAAGGTGAAGAGGTTGTCCATTTTCATCTACCAACTTCTTGTGATATGATGCTCCTGATAAGAGATTCCAATGTTTTTGAAAATAATATGGAGTAATATTTTCTGCAACTGAACTTGATTTTGAATCAGGTTCTTGCATGGATACATTTTTATTCAAATTGACATGGATTAAAAAAAATCAATTAGATAATCAAAAATATAAATAAAATATGAACTCACTGGAGATGGAAAGGGATAACTCTATGAATTAATTTGCTCAAAAATATGGAATGGGCTGGAATTTGAAGAATTGTCCATTTGCAAGTATTATTGATATTTTTTCCCTGCATTTGCGAAAAATCAGAAATAAAAATTTGGGTGCATATCCAAAATTAATGTTGATAACCATATAACCACAATTTCAATTTCAATATAGTTTTCAAACCAATTTTCAAGAATAAGGAAACTTTAAACGGAAAATGTATACTATGAACTACTGTAATTCATGGGGATGCATTCTAAAGGATCATTTGAGATTAATATTCCATTTTATGTGAAATTAAAATTTCAAATAGCTTTTAAACCAAACCGATGTGCTTATCAAAACAAAGTGCACCGATGTGTTTAAAACATTAACAACACTCGGGCGTAAAAATAATTATTGCACCAGTTTCTGGCATTCAGAAGAAAAAAAAAATATGTTATCATATCAGTTCTCTTTTATAAAAACACATCGATGTGTTAAAAAAAAACAACACTACTATGCACCTGTTTCCTGATTTAAAAAAATAAAAACGAATTCAACCAACTCAGTGCTCTTATAACAATTAAAGCATTGATGCTTTTAAATATAAACTGCATTGTTGTGTTAAAAAATGAATTTCACCATTTCAGGATCTCAAAATAATAAAATATTGTATTATGTCAGTGCGTTGAAAAACTTTGTTTCCCTGACAATGTCAGTGCACTTTTTTTATAAATGCACCAGTGCAATTGACTATCAAACACACCAATGTGCAAATAAATTGAAAAAAAAAAAGGCAAGGATTTTTTTCTCTTTTAAAATAAAAAACGAGCAACAATTTATTTTTTGAAATCTAGTTTCATAAAGTCTTTTAAATAGTAAAAAACTATTCACCATTTCATTATTTTACCCAAAATTTCGAGTGAGTGATTTGCAAGAGAGACATACTAGGAGCACTATGCAGTAGCATAATACTTTGGAGCAACAAAACTATTTAGAATATCAGAAGCTAAAAGGTATGGTGATTCAGTCAAAAGCCTACATAATAAAAATTTTAAATTTATTGTTTATTTTACTAATAAAAATTTTTACAATTTTTGTTAGGGTTTAATTAAAAGAGAGATCATTTGCAATAGAGACACACTGAGAGCACTGTGGAGTTGAAAAATATTTTGGATCCATTGAAAGATCAAAAGTTTAAAGGTATGGTGATTCACTCAAAATCTTAGATAGAAAAAATCTTAAATTATACTGTTAAAATATTTTACAATTTTTGTTAGATTTATACACAATTAAAAAAAAAATAGATTAAAAACCCATATAATAAAAAATTTACTATAGATTTTATCAGTAAAATTTGTTGTGATATGCTTTCCTATTTAAATTTAATTAAAATTCAAACAAAAGCAAAAAAAATCAATATTTACCTTAAATCCTTGCTTCTTTCTACAAAATTTCACCTTAGAGTTTAACCTCCTCTACCACTTCACAATGAAGGTTTTTCAATTTAGGGATTTTAGATTTAATGGGTTTGTGTACTTACTATATATAGGGTGTTTGACATGTAAAGTATGGGGATCAATTATTAAATTAGATCCAAACCTTATCGACCATCTCTGTTTTTTTTTAAATAGATATATGCTCCACGATCTGCCTTCCGTAATATGACACATCAGTGCTACCTATGTAATACAATGCACCAACATATTAGACTACTCTTGTTTTTGTCTAGTATGTTAATCGTTGCTCTTAGTGTAATATAATGCACTAGAGTGCCTCTTCCAAATAACATCGTTAGATAATTTCGGTGTGTTTATTCTTACAAATCGCACCATAATAATTTTAATTATTTTTTAAAATTAAATTTCCATGACAGTGCGCCTGAACAATTAAACACCCAATGTGCTTATTTAGATAAACACTCCAGTGTGTTTATTTAGATAAATGCACCAATTACCAGAGTTATTTTGGTTGAAAAATATTTTATTTATTTGTAAAATATATTTAATGACTTCTATATTGAATGCTACATGTTTTATATTGATAAAAAATGCCTCAGAAGGTCTCAAGTAATAAAAATATTAATCGACATAATGATAGCACATAAAAAAAGCAGAGAAGATAATTTCTTTGTAAATTATTTACACAATTAATATGTTTGAGCTATATGTAATTTTAAATAATATATATTGGCTGGTGTGTGTCATGCACAGCCTCAAAAGAGCGTAAAACCCTGATAGAAAAATTGCAGAATGATGAATTAGGAAAATGAAAAAATACTATTCAATATAAGTTTTTTTTTTTTTTAATTTTCATTAAAATATACTCAAGGATATTAGATAACACGTTTCAAACAATCTACTAATTCATATATATTTATTGTTCTACAAGGAGTAACAATGAAGGAAAATATCAATGTCCTTCTAAGAAAATAAAAATTATAGAACATGTAAATGGTAATGAATTTCTCCTTAACTCATCTGGAGTGTTGTTGGAGGTTAATGAAAGGGGGGGAAATTTTACAGAACTATGAGGGATCTAGTGGAACGAACATATAAATGTACTTTCCACTTATAATATAAAAATCAATCCAATGATTCCAAGAACCAAATTATATCTAAACTACAAGAAGCGTTTCCAGAGCAATGACCAATGACACATGTCAAAATTGCAATAGAAAAAACATACCAAAAAAAAATCATTCGAAAGGTAATATTCCTAATTGTATAAAATGATTATATATATATATATATATTATTAATTTATTAATATCAATTTTGTTATATTTAGTTTTCATATATCATTATAAAAATAGTTTAATACTTTTTTTAGGGAGATTACGAAAATTCCAAATGATCAATGCGCTGATATGCGAAACATGCCAATAGAAATGTCCAAAAAAGTGTATAAGGAGATGGTTAAATAAATAGAAATGATGATATCACAAGAGGATCCATCTCAACAAAAACATGCTTCTAATGTATGTAATCATTGAATTTGTATATATAAAAAAATAATTTAACATTTAATATTATTTTTCAAGTATTTTCTTGCAGAAGAGAAAACAAGATGGAACTCATTTAGCACATAAAACATGAAGACAAGGAAGAAAAGGGTTGATTTAAAAGTTTGTGAGTAATTTTAATATTTCCTTATAAAAACTCAAGGTTTCATTTTTTCCTATTTTAAGTTTTTTTACAACAACCATCCTTGAATGTCTTCAAATAGGTTCTAACATACAAAGAAGAGGCATCAAACGAATTGATTGACATTGCGTTAAATAACGGTTAATAGTATATGTTCATATATCAAAAATTAATTGTGGAATTTGTAAGTATCTATGTTGTTTACTCCTATGAGTTTATAATTAATAGAACAAAAAAATATTTATATTGAATATATTATTTATTATGGGGCATAAAAATTGCACGAAACAAAGTATGTAACTATGTTAACAGAAGATTTTTTGAAATAAGGCATGAGATTTGGTTTTGAAAGAACGTGTATAATTACGGAGTCACTTCTTTCTATGGTGCATTTCTTTTCAATTTACATTGATGTATATTATTTATTTGAATTTTTATTATTCTCACCAATGTAGATACACACATTACACTTTATTTTTATGTTTACAAATGGAAATTCAAGATCAAAAAGAAGAAAACAATCGATGTAATCAAGAAAACATTTCTCCAAATAACCCAAGTCATGGAAGTAGCTTGAGATTGTCTGTGAAAATCATACATTTTGTTTAATATAATGGACATAGTGCCCCAATTGAAAGACAAGTGGTTACCATTAAAAATCCCATTTTGTATTAAAAAGAGCCTCTTATTGATATATAATAAAATGCATTTTAATTCATTCTATTGTGTTATCCAATCTTGCTGTGAAATGTTACACCACTGATTAAATATATGGATGGTTAAATATTATAATGAAGAGATGTGAAATCTAATAATATAACAAATGAATCCAAACATCATATACAAATTCACTATTCAAAATTTAAGTTATATGAATATCGTTATTAGATATAGGTCAACTTTTCAATTAGTAATAGATTTAAGAAATTACAATAATTGCATTGTCACAAGTTGATCTTTCCAAAAAAGAGAAAATCTCATTCAAAAAATGGGTGCGTTTATAACATATAAAAGCACAGGTGTGTTGTGTTATATAAATCATTTTAAGAAAACTAGAGCATCGATGCATTTATAGCTTCAAGCATTGTCCTGTTTGAGATTAACGCCTCGATGCTTTGTAATTCTTAACTCACCAGTGCTTTCATATAACTAACTTCCTTGTACTCCAAAATATTACCTCCAGCTAAATTCTTTAAGGAAACTAACAACATTGGTCCTTTTGTTTAAATAATGCACTGAGGCATTTGTACTAATATACGCATCAGCACTGCAAGTTTTAAAAAAGCACTGACACAACAATTATTTTTTGCGTACCCCAGTGTCATTCCTTATAAGAACGCTCTGAGGATTTTGTATCTCTTAGAATGGGTGCGGTATATATTACTTACCAATATTTTTTTCATTCAACGCCTCAGTTATTTTAGTTATGTATGTTTCCTGGTGCATTTATGTATGTAGCACACCCATGCGAGTTGTTCCATTAAGCACACCGTAAAAAAAAACATCTGCTAGAAGCTCCAACCACCCAATTTTTTTTCAGTTGTAATGAAGTTCTGTTAAAACCTCTATTATCCCAAACAAATTTTTTAGAGAATGTTTTTTTTTACAATTTTTTCCAATTTTATAACACTAAAAAGCTTCGTTATAAGATCTTTTCCTTGTAGTGAGGGCTCTCGTTCCTCTTTTGGTCCTTTGACATTTTTAAAGAATTTGGTGACACATTAGGGTTTTTTATGAGGTAGTTGAATCCTATCGAAACACTAGTTATATGGGCATGGCTCATATTTTTGTAAGGTTAATCTGTCTAAGGGATTGGATGAAATTATCACCATCTCGAATGAGGAGCAAGTCATTTGACAAACCCTCGACTATTAGGGTGTCCCCTTCAAATTTTTTCATTACTACATATATGGACATTTGGGTACCAACTATACATTGATTAACAAGCACAAAATATGGGAAAAGAAGGTTTTTCAAACACAGGAGGATAACACTGCTCTCATTCATCTTGTATCTCCCTCCGAGACAATTATTGATCAAAAAGTTTTAGAAAATTCCGGTCAAGGGCTAAGAATGAGCATGGATAAGGGAATAGAGACACCTTCAGTGCTGAGGATATGAGTATGCTTTCAAATTTCCCTCCTCACTTAAATTATTCATTGACATTACTATTTCAAGCGATGTTCCCCATCCTCTTAATAATTTGGATCCATCTCTATCGTTACCGAAAGTATTGACTCTGCTCCCAATCCTAGGTGGACCCTCCATTACACCTTCTTACTTTATCCTTCCATGAGTACTATTTGAACTAAAAATTTCATTCGGGGTTACTCCAACTGAATCCAGCTCCCCTTTTCATCTTTTTTCCCCTTCTCCTTCGACCTTCTCATCAAAGTACAATTTACACTTAAAATCCTCATCAATCTCTATCACTTATTCGAAGTTAACAAGTGAGGGTATTTATTTGGTAAATTTAATGGGTGGTATGGGTTCTTTGGATAATTCAAGAAATAAATATTAGGGTAAAGGGTGGAAACCCTTCCTCTGTACAACCCAATCTCAAGCTCACGCAAAAATTTGAATGGATAAGCAAAATCCCATTTTTGGGGCCCTTGGATTATCTACCCCTTCAAGGGGCCTCGAATGAAAATTATCTCCCTAAGGCATTTGATTAATTTTCATGGGCCTCAAATTTTTTCTTTTCCAAGAATCAATGATAAAAAGTGACAAAACCACCAATTTTCTCGCTTCCTCTTTCCCCAATTAGGATTTTCTTTAAAGTGACACAACAAGAATCTCCGGTGGGATTTTTCAATGCGGAGGAAAGGAGATTTCAAATTACAATCAATATGACCAATTAGAAATGTCTTGGCAGTGGATCTTTACTTTAGGGATCTACATTTTTCCCTCCTTTTCTTAAATATCTATAGAAAATATTATAATTGGGAAGTTTTTTGGGAACACACACTAAATTTTCTTATTTCAACTAGAGAATCACTCATCATTGTGGGGGACCTAAACTTTGGACACAATGAAATATGGGTTTGATTGCTCAATTTGACCCTCTAGCCGATTTCCTATTGGAGTAAATTGAGAGGGGTGGGGTTATTGATATTCAAACCCCTAAGCTCATTCCTACCTAGTGAAAAAATATAATAGGAAATGATCAAATGGAAAAAAGATTATGACATATTCCTAATATTTGAGGCTTTTTTGGAATCAAATATGAGAATTAGGCAATGGGTAGACGTTGGAGGAGAGTCAAACCACTACCCAATTTTCTAGAAATTAATAAAGTTGTCCCAAATCCACTAAGTATATTCAAGCTCAATACCCACCAGTCTGAAGATCCCTCATTCATACAAGCCATTAAAGATGTTTGGAGACCTTATAATCTAGATGGATTTTCCTCCCCCTTGATCCAGTTCCAAGAAAACTAAAAAATAGCCAAGGTTGTTGATAGTGCTTTGGCAAAGAAAAAAAGAGAATGAAAGTCGAAGTTACTTGAGGATATTGAAGTTCAAATCATCTCTTCTGTAGAGGGGGAAGGTTTCAAAATACTTTATAAATAAAATAAGAATATTTTTAAGAGATTTGGAGAATAAAAGAAGGAATTTACTACTTGACAAGGAAAAAGAATGGGTGATTAAAAGTTGTAAACTATGGCTATGTGCAAGGTATGAAAACACCAAATTATTTCACCACTATGCCAGGTGTAGGAAATTCCTAAATATGTTATGGTCCATTAATATAGCTTATGTAACTTACGTATCATCTATTTAGGAGTTAATTGAGGAGGGAAAAAATTACTTAAAATATTTTATCAAGGCAAAGAAAGGATCAATATTGATAATATTATTTAAGTAGTTTCTAATTCATCTATTTTCATCAATGAATATTAGGACAATCAGCTAATGGCGAAAATCACAAAGGGAGAGCTTGAGGTGGTTCTCCAAGGTTTTCAAAAGGGAAAGAGCCCAAATTCGAATGGTCTAATAATCAAATTCTATGTAGGATGCCTTGCTTTTTTTAGATGAATACCCATTAAAAGTGTAATCTAAGTGGATAATATTAACCACACAACTCTTCTAGTGTATTTATGGTTGTATATATTCTTGATAGTTTTTCTGTGATTTTTGGGTCCCAAAATTTTGAGGTCATTTTGAGGCCCTAAACGAGGTTTTTGTAAATTTGAGGGATGGCAGGGGTTTCCATGCCATGCCTTGGCCCTAGTAAAAATTTGTATTCCTTTTATAGTTCTCTCCAAATGGATTTTAAGCACCCCAATCAAATATTGTATACAAAATTTGCACCCTTGTGAAGTTGATGTACCAATTAACCACCTCAAGGCCCAAAAACCATTTGAAATTTCAACTTAAATGGTTAGTGTTTTTAATCTCTAGGTTTCTTTATTTATGTTAAAATACCATTCTTTCGACCTGTTGCAATGAATTTTTTGAATGTGTGTAATCTCCATATCTCTTTTATTAGATATCACTACCACCATTCTAACCAGTTTGTGTTCTACAATATTTTTTATTTCATTTATCAATATAAGTTTGGTTTTCACCATATTATTGTGCTTTTTGTTACATTTATTTGTGTGTGTTCCATTTAATTTTATGCATTTCATTTCAATATTCATATAGCCTAGATAAAAGTGGTGAAGTAGTTTCCTCATAGGGGTCAAATTTTGGTGCCTTTCAACTCTACCTTTATGGCTCTAATCCCTATAAAGGACAACCCCACCTCCTTTGACCACTTTCATCCTATTTCCCTTTGTAACTCCATATACAATATCACCTCCAAAACTATTACCAAACGTTTCAAATACATACTCTCCTATCTCATTTCCCCAAAATAATTCATGTTCCCAAAGGATAGATAGATCCATAATGTTGGTTGCATGGCTCAGGAAAGGCTCCATTCCATCTACACAAATCATCTAAAATTTGTGGTGTCTAAGGATGATCTATAAAAATATTTTGACAAGGTAAGTTGCTTATATATTTTCTTCTTGCTTATTCATTTAAAGTTCAATCACTCATTTGTTTCTGAGATATTGAATTGTATCATTACCACTTATTTTTCATTATTGATCATTGGAGTGATGCCCCCTTCTTTAATGTAGACAAAGAATTGAGGAAAGGTTGTCCCTTATCTCCTATTCTCTTTCTTTTGGTTTTTTAATGCCTTAGAAAATATATTAAAGTATTCTTAGAATCTTAATTAAATTAAAGGCATTTCTCTTCAACAAAATTATAGAGTATCTCATTTACTATTTGTAGATGATATTTCATTATTTTGTGATGACAAAATCATAGATATGAAAACTTTGGAAGCACTCCTATATTCCTTCAACGATGCCATGATTTTCGATATATAAAAATATTCCCTATTATCGTGGGTACTTTGAGATCAAAAAATTATTAGCATGTCAACTTTAATGTATTTACAATTGGAAAAAATTGGCGCCTGATTCAAATATCTAGGATTTACTTTAAATTGAAACAATTACTGAAATTATATTGGTATCGGCTATACTATCTAAGATAAAAGAAAATAAACATTTTCATGCAATTGGTGGCTATCTCGGGAAATTCATTTGCTTCAGATCAAATTTGTTATCGAAGCCATTCTAGTTTCCTAGTTCTCCTTTTCATGGATCCCAAAAAGACTTAGAGAAAATCAAACGTTTATCCCTCCATGGTTTATCAAAATGCAAGGAGGACAAACAAAACTTTACTCTGGCCTCATGGAAGTCTATTGCTTCACCAAAATCTAAATTGGGGTGGGGTCTAAATGATCTAACCTATTTTGCGTCTATTTTAGCTTCCAAGATAGCCTCAAGATTCATATAAGGAGAAGGTTTATTGGAAAAAGTTATGTTGTTCAAATATATCATGCCTATTTCTCTTATGGATTGGATGAAATAGCTAGAAAACCCCTCTATAAATGGATATCTTTCCTTGAAATTTATTATTCATGCATTTTATATTATTCACCAGGGCCTCTATTGGAAGATGGGGCATGGAACTCAGGTAATGATTAACAAGTACCCTTGGATTGGTAGCTCAAACAATCATTAACTTCTAAATTTTTTAATTCATATATTACATAGGGAAGGTTAAATTTATCTCATCCAAGTCTCTCATAGGGAAATGGGATAGGGGAAACAACGATATGATACTTGTCAATTTCTTCAACTTGAAGGAGAGCATCCAACAACATGGGAAATTTATATCAAAACTCTTCTTTCATCACTTGTCACAATTTCCAATAATTTGGGCTACCTTTTTTGGTAAAACAATGCATCTAGGCTTGCACAAGAATCTCTTCTTGAAACCCCCCCCCCCCCCCCCCCATTGTTGGGGTAAAAATATATAGACGCTCAATGGTCTTGCAAAATTCAAACTTTTTATGTGGCATATTCTAAAAAATAAAGTTTCTACATGGGATAAATTGTAGAAATATTCATTCCATGGCCAAGTCAGTGATCATTGTGCAAATATGATTTAGAATTAGTATTTAGTATCTTCTTTCTATGCCCCTTCTCCAAATATGTTTAAAAATATATTCAAATAATTCAAGGTCAAAAATTTAGATGGGTTGATGCCTCAATTGAGAAAGGTTTGCACACATGGGTCTCCTCTCATATCCCAAAGAAATTTAAAGCTCTACCACTCACAACAGCCTAGGGAATTTAGCTTGAAAGGAATCGTGTAATTTTCAAAGGAAAATTGCCAATGGTTATTAAGGTTTCTATGTAGAGTTTGGCTATTCTAGACTTTGTGCTACCACATGGCCCTTTTATTAAGGAACATCCATCAGAGGTGGAAATTAAAAATAAATATACCTTGTAATTATTTTATTGTGGACCACAAGGGTATCCCCCTAAGGGGGCCATGAGTCACATTCTCTTCTTATAAGAGGAATATTCTATGCCATTCTGTAGGTTTAGGCCATGTCACAAAAAACTACGTTGAATTCATGGCACTTAAGCTACTTTTCCATCCAGTACAAGATCAGGGAACCATTAATCTACACATTTATGGGGACTCTTTATTAGTGATCATCTAGATGAAAAGGAGAACATCCCTTACAAAATTACACTTTTTGTTACACCATTTTTTGGTCATCTAACTTGTTACTATTAGATGGACCTAAGTACACCATGTAAGACCAATTTTAACCTAAGAAAAATTGTTTTCACTATGAAAAATAACTTAGTAAACCACCATTGTTAAGTTTTTTATGGTCTAAACAGGAAACCCCATGAGGAAATATTAAATAGATCAACATTTGTTTGATTTTCCTCAAGGAATAATTAGTTAAACAGCAGTTCAATTAATATTCCTGGTCATATTTAACCCAAAATAGGAAAATTAATTATATAAATTATTATTTATCTTATTATTTTCTAGGAATAATTATTTAAACCTTATTTAAATCATATTCCTTGTTAAATTTGACTAAATCATTCATTAATAAATAAATAAATCATTATTTATTTGATTATTACTTAACCACATCCTTAAAATAATAAATAAATCATTTATTTATTATTATTTACAAATAAAGGGGTTTGACCCAAGTGAAATTCTTTTTCCCTCCAACAAATATAATAAAATATTCCATAAAAGTTGGATCTAGAATTGGTTAATAATATTTTAATTATGCACCAATATCTAGACTAACTCAATATTTTGTTATAAATAGAAGGGGTTTTCCATTCACTCACTACCTTTTGTTGCCAAAAGATCACTCTGGATCTATACTTTTGGTCTGACTTTGATCCACCATCATTGTCATATTTTTCTACCATTTTTCTTGTGAGCTCCCTTTGAGTTCCATTTTTTGTCTAGGTTTTCTACACCATCAAGAGAGAGGGATTTTAGATCTGAAGTGATGAGGACTTACAAGAACCCATCCCATTGAGGAGGATTGGTAACATCTTTATATGTTCTCCTCCCAGGTGTCATAAATACAAAAATTTCTTAAAACAATCTTGTCTTGACTATTGGATGCATGGAGCAACTCTTGCTTTTATTTACTTCTTAATGTCTTTTAATGCATAGATCTAGATTTTTGCAGCATTTATCTTGGTCAACTAATTGAAGATATAAAGATATTGGTAGCCATATTTTTTGTTAGGGTTGTTTGTTATGCGCGTCTAAAGTGAGCCTTTTTCGTACACTTGCGATTAAGATTCATACTAACAACTGGCGACTCCACAAGGGATTACGATTACGACCTCTGTCATTTTTCATATCCCTGCATATCCATCTGATTAAAACCTTAGGATTTCTCTTTAGCTTCTTGTTTTTCTTTTCTTGATGTTTTTTTTAACCTATAAAACCCTAAAGCATTGAAAATTCTAACTTCCATGTGTTTTCGGACCTATTGCGCAGGTGACAGGCATCAGCCTCAGCTGAGATGACAAAATTTTCTGAAACCTGATCCCGAGAGTACCGAAAGTGTAGGTCACACTTTTTGGGCCAAAAATTATGACCTGAACCTCCAGGGTGCAAAAAACAAGCTAAAACCTGCAACCTATGCAAAAAATAGGTCAGAAACTGCGACCTGGACTTTTTGGGGGAATTTTTCTAGGATTTTTCTGGGTTTGTCTGGGCCTCTATTTAGGGTTGTCTGACCTCTGTCTCCACCCATTTTGGACTTGTACTTGTTGTATTTTACTCAAAAAAGTGGTAACCTAGCCCTCTAGGGCTTCATTACCCTCCACCTTTTGTGGAAGAGTTTTAGCTGTTGCAGGTTGTCTGAAATTTCAGAGTCTTTAGCCTTTTTTCAGATCTGATACCTGAACTTTAGATCCACTTCAGATTGGCTATTTATCCATCCAGAAAACCTCCTTTAGTTTTTTTTGGGTTTTCCTCTAGGGTCCCCTCCACTTCCCTCCAGGTTATAGCCTTTCGCCACCTTATTTACAGCAAATTTTCCTCTGATTTTTTGTTGTTTGTCTGCACCTATTTCCAGCAGATCTGACCTTTAGATCATTTTTCCTCTCAAATTTAGATCTATTGACTATTTTTGTGTGATTTTACTATATTTTTTCCCACCTATAGACTACTTATTGAGAGGCCTGCCTCCTTGGCTTTAGATTAATTCATAATTAGTTATTTATTCTATGTTATTTCAGTTTCATATACTATTATCTATAGGTTTATTTACAGTTATACAACACACTTTTTCTTTTTCTCTACAAACGTCTGGGTTTAAAAATTAAAATTTACACACTTAACACACACACCCTAAGTGAAGAAGAGCTTGGTTAACACCACCAAGAAAAGATTTTAAACATTTAAATCAATTGATCCTACACCTCTTTTCCCTTGTTTCGACATAGTAATCAGTTGATCCTGCACCTCTTTGCCCTTTTGGGTCTCTCTTCCCTTTGTGTCGTGTTTGTGCCATCACCATTACGCCACCAAGGCATTTATACTGGAGACTTCCTGGCCTTCATCCTCAGTTTCTAATAGGAATACTTACTCCTCCACGTAGGATTCGAGTTATTCCCCCACCGAGTCCACTCTCTGACTCCTCTTCTGGTTCATTGGGTTCCCCTTCTGGTTCCACCCCCAGTTCTCCCCCTGTCACCTTCACCCTGTCTAGTTCAGGACCTAATGTTGGTGGCAGCCCCGACCCTAATGCTGGGAATACTACTAGTGGGACCGCAATAGGAACTACCCCGACTGTGCCCCTGCTCCCCTATATGGCAGGCCTCAGTCTTCTCGATTTTAACTATTTGATCAATGACCCTATACACCATGATGCTAGTTGGCCTGCTATGCCGACCAAGCTCCCTTTTGACATTCCTAAGTTTGAAGGTCTTGCTGGAGAAGATCCTACAAATCACGTTTGATCTTTCCACATGTGGTGTTCATCTAACTCCATTGCAGATGACTATGTCTGTCTTTGGTTGTTCCAACATACGCTTACTGGCAAAGCTTCTAAGTGGTATATTGATCAGGCCTCATCCTCTCATACCACCTTTCTGACCCTTGCCTGGGATTTTCTGTCTTATTTCCAACTTCCCCTTCGTTATGACACTGGTACTGAACTTTTGACTTATTTTCGTCAATCGTCTGTAACCTGACTATCCGATCATGTCCAGGAATGGCAGAGAAGATGAGAGCCTATGTCGAGCCCATACCTTCGAAGACCATGTCTACATGGACTAGTTCCTTAGATCCCTTTTGCTTTCTATAGGAAAATATGTCACATTGCATTTCCCTCAAACCGAAGAAGCCGCTCTCTAGATTGTGTTAAAATATGACCTGATCTATGCTCAGTCATGTTATGTTTATACTGTTCTACCAGATCTTCCTAGACCCGGTGGTGCCAACAGACTAGGGGCATCTCATGCCGCCGACGGTATCATTGGAGCTCTCTCTCACCCATACGCTCAGCCTGCTATGGGCTATGGTTTCCCTCGGGGAGGGGCCAATACCCTTTGCACATTTCCCCCTCCCGGTAGTATATATCTAGGATACAACATGCCTCTTCCTTTTTCCCAACCTCCTATTTCCCACAATGTTACCCAACCTCCTTATTATCTATATTTGTAGCCTGGTGCTCCATCTCCTCAAGCATTAGCACCTCTGCCTCCATTTCTTTCTCAACCTCCTCAACAAAAACCACCACCCCCTCAGGGGCAGGTGTATGCACAGCAGGGTGCAACTAATCCTCCTCCTTCCAAAAAGAAGAGGAAAGGCACTCAAAATCAATCTTCCCCCGGTAATCTTGGACATAATCCTCAAAATAATGCACCTAACACTGCTAACCAGCAACAGGGCACTCATCCCAAGCAGGACAGGCCTGTTCACACGAATAAGCCTTGTTCTTGTTGTGGTGTTTATGGTAATTACTCTCACGATTGTCCTCTATTACCATAGATGCGGAAGATGTGGGAGTCTCAAGAAACATTTCAAGGACAACAAGCCTCCCCTTCTGTACCTCCCAATGTTGTGCCTATTCAATCGGATGTGTTTACTAATCCTTTCCCTCAGCAAGGATTCGTGGCTATCCAACCACCTAAAGGTTAGGTGGACACTCAACCTCATCCATCTGGTACCTCCTATTACCAGATTCTCATGATGAGCTCTGACCAACCTATAACCTTAGACCTCAACCTTCAGACTCAGTCCCGTTAGTACAACAATCCTCCCACTAGGTTTGTCCTCGAGTCCCCTTCTTCAGATTCTACAGAGCCTCTTTCGACAACTAATGGTCCTTTGCAAATCCCTCAACCTAAGGTAGGGGTTCAGACCAAGATCCCTAAGGGACCATTACGCTGAAATGCTGCTTCTAGCAAAGCTTCCCATTCGTATAGTATATTAGAGGATTTGGCGCAATCCCCTGCTACCATCTCAATGCTGAAACTCCTCTATTCATGCCCTTCACAATGAAAATATCTACTATCTACCATGGGCATTGTATATTCTTTAGATGATCGATTGATCTTCTTCGATGTTGACTGGTCAAAACATCCTCCTCTTCCTGCTTATGTCACCTTCCAAATCTTAGTCAAGATCTAGAACACCAACATTTCTCATTGTATCATTGATGAGGGGGCATCCACCTGTGTGATGTCCACTTTGGTTTGGAAGCAACTCGGATCACCTGAGTTGGCCCCTTCCATGATCACTCTCCGAGCGTGGGATGGCCACGCCTCCCAGCCGTTGGCCTGTTCTGCAATTGTCCTATTACTCTTGCGGGAAATATTATTTGCATTGACGTAGAAGTCATTGACGCCCCCTTAGATTACAACATTCTATTGGGTCATAGCTACACCTATGCGATGTCTGTTGTACCATCTACAATCCACCACAAGATTTCCTTTCCTAAAAATGGAAAGATAGTCAGCATTGACCAGATGACATATTATGAACCGAAGTCTCAGACCTCCCCTGAGTCCATCATATCTTCGGTGGCCAATAAGAAAACCATCGATCCCTTGACCAGTGTCTAACCCAGAGTCTACAAAGATTCCTCTTTTCTTGGTACATTCCCTTGTCTTCATCCTCCTTTCTATGATCCTAGCTCATCGAATGTTTTCATGATGCAATCATCTCGGGCTTCCCTCAAGCGGCCCACTTCGACTAGTCAGCAGCCTTACCCTCTGTAGCCTACTCATAGCCCTTCGAGTCAGCCTTATAGACCTCCTCCTCCTGGCCCTTCACCTGCAGCTAGTATCCATGAGCCTCTCTACCCTCCTGGAATGGTTCCTCCAAGCCTTAACCATCTTGGAGCCATCCCGCCTGGCCATTACCCCTCTGGTCAAATATTGTTCCTAGCTCCCCCTCCTGGAGTGTTCTCGGTACTTATCATGGCCACCCTATCTCTTCTCAACTTGACACTAGGGATTCCCATCTGGTACCTTGATCCCCCAGCCACTAGCCTGCCTAGTCAACCGAAACCTTATCTTGCTTTGGCCCCAGTTCAACCGGCCCCCATGACTTCTCCCGCTGCTATAGTGCCTCAACCACCTCAACAGGAACCTTCTCTTGTTGTGATATCTTCGGGTAAAAAGGGCAAAGCTCGCAAGAGGGCATCAAAAGACAAGGCTGCCCCGACTAACCCTGCACCTTCTCTGCCTCCAAAGCCTTGTGCTTTGTGTGATGTCATTGGTCATGCCACCCATACCTGTCCTGAGTTGCCTCGTATCAAGCCCATGGTTAATGATGTGTTCCCTGAGTCTACGGTCCCTGAAGCCTCTCTTTCTTCCTTGATTTCAGCCAAGAACCCTAAGACTATTCACACAAACTAACCTTGTGCTTTGTGTTATCTTCATCGCCATTATTCCCACCATTTCCCCCACCTTACGCACTACCGCGCCTCTTTAGAAGTAGTTTGGAAGTACAATGTTGAACAAAACCAATCCGCCTCTCCTGTCCTTGTGCAGTATGCTACAGACCAGCTTGAGGATTTCCCTACTCCCATTGACATTCCCCTTCCTGATGTCGAGAATATGGAGCCTACAGCCACCATCCTCTGCCTATCATCATCCATGAGACCCTCGGTGGAAACTCCCTTCGAGACTTCCCATTCTATTTCGCTCGAACTCCCTTCAGCAATAAACCTGGACTCAACATCAGTGGATCCCTTATCTACTTGTTCTTCCTTCATCCCCCATGATGATGTGCATGTGAACCTTTCTTCTCATGATTATGAGTCAGGTAACTTCTGCGCGTCATGTGGTCTCCCTTCCTCCAGTCACTCCATCTTCTATTGTGATGATGACATCATGGAAGCCTTGTCCACCCCTGACCTCATCTTTCGAGCCCATAATCAGAATGGCACCACCCGTGTCTATGGTGACTTTCGTGGCCTGAGCACAAGATTCCCACAAAGTAGCTCCCACACCCCACCTAACCGTCGATGTGTGAATATTAGACATCCTACCGAGATCACTCCTCTCTCGCAGTGTTTTTTTGAATTCTACTTTGCGCTCAGGCTGCTAGCATTGTTCATCATCCTCCCATTTATTGTCTTGTGGCACCTTTCAGATGGACCTCCCTTCCACACCTTATATTGATTATGCCGATGGTGCAAGTCACTACTCCCGGAATCTAGCCTCGGCGGGTTGGGCCATTTTTACCCCCTTACATTCGCTTGTTCTCTTGAATGGTGTATGTATTGGTATTGCCACCAATAATCGGGCCGAATATGATACAGTGTGAGGCTTATTAACTGATGCCCTTTCCCATCACATCCTCCACATTCATGTTCATTTATATTCCCTGCTTCTTGACATGCAATTGAATGGTGTATATCGTGTGCATAATCCTATCCTTTTTAGAAGATATCTACGAGTGAAGCTTTTGATGCGTGAATTTGAAATCATTACATTTAGTCATGTACCTAGAGCACAAAATCACTATGTAGATAGTATTGCAAAAAATATTCTATATTGGCATTTAGCACATACATTTAACACAAGATAATAACATAAAAACCATCAAAACAATGCATATCCATAATATGTGTTGTATAACATGTTTTAGAGTCCATCAAATCTGATACATATGACATGCCCATAGCATGTTACAAAAACTCAAAAATAGGGGGCACTACCTGCCCCTACACACTAATCACTATATGGAGGATCCTGAGCCAATGGCTCTACTCCTATAGCTCGTAGATCACGCATCCCCTGATCGGCCATTGCCATGTGCCACATGACCCCTCACCACGCCGATGGTAGACCAATACATGGCTCTATGTATTGGTCATCAAAGTCTTGCCAGCCATGCTCTGAAACACCGGTTAGAAGCCTCTCACATCTACGACGAATGTCCTCCAGGAGGGCTGCTGCATCCTCATTTTTTGGCACTCTCGATCCACTAGGTCCGACAGTTCCTGATACTACAGGTCGTCCCATATACCTGGCCGATTTTACCGGTGTTATATCTGCATACCAAAACTGAAAGAATTAGTACCATATACAATATTATAAAACTTTACAATTCACATAAAATATTATCAATTTTTCACTTACCATCGGGCCCCCATACTCGACCAGGCGACAGTGGAAAATCTGGATCCCCACGATAACTCATCACACTATAGGGATAGTCGTCTATGTACAATGGCATCTAGTCCCAATAGGAAAATAACTCGAGTCGAAACACATTTCCGACTACCCCACCTCCTCCTCTGCACAGTAGTCACCCCCACTGGTGCATCCTGGGCTCCCTCGGGACCTCATCCTGGAGCTGTATACGAGGTCTAAGTGTCAGGATCTTCTCGAAGAAGAACGAGCACAAAACTGTACCATATGCATAGTCATGGTTCACTTGCCACTTGCATAGCGACAACTGTCATTTCAATGACGATAGCATCATCTGGGCCCACCCATAGTAGGTCCCACTCAACACACTCTCCATAAGCATCATCTTCCCTCCGGTGATGTGGTGGAGTGCCTGGTTTCCTAGGATCCTCAGCACCGCTACGGCCATAACACGGGTCTCTAATATCTCTAGATCCCCGATGGGTATCCGTGTCCCCTTGACATGGAGACCTGGTCGACAATGGCGCTCTACAAACTCCATGATGTTCTGCCCTCGTGGTAACATTGGCTAAGTATTTCCAACCATCCCAATTGGTAGGAGACCAGTCAGAAAATATATATCCTAGACCGTCAACTCTATCCTGTGCCCCTACACTATAAAGACCTCATGGTCCGAATCCCAATAACTGACAATATGGGCCAACAAGGGCTCTCCAGATCTCATAAGAGGGTTCTCGACAAACTTCATAACCCCAAACCTAGCCAATGCACTGCGAACACCCTGATCCTCTCGAATCTCCGACTATAATGTGCCCAGGTCTCTCTCTCTCCAGTTGATCCGTAATCCTGCCATATCTTCACAAAACCATCATATTTGTCAGTGTAAATATAGGAAAGACTCTATCCAAACATAAAAATCCAATTCTCAACCAAAAAACAATGCAGAAAAGCCCCTCTCTGATAGGTCGCACTTTTCAGGCCCAATCCTAGTATAGGTTACAGTTTTCTACCCAAAACCTGCTACCCAGGTTTCAGTTTTTTCCCCAAAAAATGCGACCCGACCGTGAAGAGGAGAAGGATTATTTTCCTGAGCTCTGGGAACCTAAACTAAACTTTCAATCCACTGAGATGAAAGAGTAGGGTTAGGCCTCTTACTTGCAACTAACGGATCTCGATTCCAATGGTTGGTTTGTCCACTATGATCGCTGCAAGATTTAGGGCCTTCTCTCCTCTTTACATTCACCACAGCTCCACTTGGAAATGAGTGAATTTGGAGGGAAAATGCCTTATTAAAAGAGAAACCCCTAATTTTTCTTTCGCTTGCTGCGGCCAAACCGTAGCTCGGTTTGACAAAATGTATGTACCGTTGGAAAGCTCTCACTGAGCCCTTAAATGGTATCTATTAGTTTTTTATGATTTCATACTTCACCAGGAAAAAATTTGTCCAAGAAGGGCCACTTCACCACTCTTCAAAATCGAATTTCTTCACTTGCAACACTTGTGCTTGGGGCACCACTTTGACTCCATACTTGTCCATGCTCATGTTGATTTTCGTCGTGAGAAACCATCTTGTAATCATGTTTTTATGGTCCCCATTCGACCTTTTTTGTGCGTCAGCATCATCGAGTCACCCTTTTTTAGAGAATCTGAGTTGAGTCATCATCGCATCCATGGAGTCTATCCCAAGTCCCTTTGTATCCCACTATAGTCCTCCATCCTTCATTACTTGGTTCCTCTCTCGTGTCGCACATTATGTCCTTCAGTCCTACTACCCCCTATCCCTTATGTAATTGTGTCAGTCACTACCAAGTCATCCAATACCTTTATGCTCTAATAAGGGAAGTCTCCCATCTGCTACTCAGTACCCCACATCCCATCATCATCCCTGGTGTCAGTCAATCAGTCGCTCTACTATTTTCTCTCGTGTCGTAGTTGAGGATCCCTTAATGCCTCACCTATGGAAAAACTCCTCCTGTCGACATTAGATCATTCATTCCAGAAGATAGGTCTAGAGGGCGATGTACCTTGGTTCTAGCTTCCACTCTTGTTCGATGCCTCGGATCAGGAAAAGGGAATCCTTATTTCCCTTTGACTTTATTGTTTCTCAGCTCCATCTCCTTATAGCATGAACGAGATCCGTATACTTGATGGTTCAGTGATGCAGGAGATGATACCGGTGATTCCCGGGTGTGTGTGAGATGTTTTCAGACCTCATGAGGGGGTGGCCCTTCAGGTAGCCCCCCACATGCCCGGATGACCTCTTCATCACAGCCTTTGATGCAGCTCCATAGATTTGATGATGTTGGCCTCTGCCACTTGTAGCGCCTTTTAGTTTGCATGTATCAGTCAGATTTTCAGAGCCCTTTCCTGTTTAAAGGGGCACATTAGTTGTATTTATATCTCATGTACTCAGATATTATTGTATAAGTCCTGGCTATTATCCCAGGCACAGTATGTATGTGGGATTCATTATCATGTTTTTACCTAGCTCATGTTTATGCCAGCATGTACTATATTGTTCAGTCCCTTGTTTACTGGATGCATTAGTCTTTGTACTTTGTCTCGACGGGCATAGGTATGCCTACCCCGCCACCTAGAGCATAGGTACTCCCTCAAAAAAGAGACTTGTCGCACCTATAAGTCTTGCCTCCTCAGGGCCTAGTCCTCTAACGCTATGGTCTACCTTATATTTTTCTCTCTCTAACTTCCCCTTCGGTGTCTAGTGATTGAGTTCTTACAACGTACTTCGGTCATACGATTAGGTCCTAACGCTCGGACGCTGGGGGGCAATCTATTACACCATTTTTTGTTCATCTAACTTGTTACTATTTTATAGACCTAAGTACACCATGTAAGACCAATTTTACCCTAAGTAAAATTGCTTTCACTATGAAAAATAACTTAGTAAACCACCTTAATTAAGTTGTTTATGGTCTAAACAAGAAACCCCATGAGGAAATATTAAATAAATCCACATTTGTTTGATTTTCCTCAAGGAATAATTAGTTAAACAACAGTTTAATTAATATTCTTGATCATATTTAACCCAAAATAGGAAAATTATTTAGATAAATTATTATTTGTCTTATTATTTTCTAGGAATAATTATTTAAACCTTATTTAAATAATAGTCCTTGTTAAATTTGACTAAATCAGTCATTAATAATTAAATAAATCATTATTTATTTGATTATTACTTAACCACATCCTTAAAATAATAATGAATAATTTATTTATTTATTATTTACAAATAAAGGGGCTTGACCCAAGTCAAATCTTTTTCCCTCCAAAAAATATAATAAAATATTCCATAAAAGTTGGATCTAGAATTGCTTAATAACTTTTTAATTATGCACCAATATCTAGACTAACTCAATATTTTGTTATAAATAGAAGGGTTTTTCCATTCACTCACTACCTTTTGTTTCCAAAAGATCACTCTGGATTTATACTTTTGGTCTGACTTTGATCCACCATCATTGTCATATTTTGCTACCATTTTTCTTGTGAGCTCCCTTTGAGTTCCATTTTTCGTCTGGGTTTTCTACACCATCAAGAAAGAGGGATTTTATATCTGAAGTGTTGACGAATTACAAGAACCCATCCCATTGAGGAGGACTGGTAACATCTTTCTATGTTCTCCTCCCAGGTGTCATAAATACAAAAATTCCTTAAAACAATCTTGTCTTGTCTATTGGATGCATGGATCAACTCTTGCTTTTATTTACTGCTTAATGTCTTTTAATGCATAGATCTAGATTTTTGCAGCATTTATCTTGGTCAACTAATTGCAGATCTAAATATATTGGTAGCCATCTTTGTTGTTAGGGTTGTTTGTTATGCGTGGCTAAAGTGAGCCTTTTTCGTACAATTGCGATTAATATTCATACTAACACTTTTCAACCTCTCTTCCAAAATTTGCAGCTCATGATTTCCTCTTACACCAATATAGAATTTGATCATGTATAGAGGAACAAGAAGAAACAATTTTCTAGACACTCAGGAAATGGTTCGACACATGGAAAATCACTGAAGAAAAAATAGGTCACAAAAAATATTTCTTCATGATCATTAGACACCCCTAGGCCCATTATAAAATATTTTTAAAATATTTAACATGCAATAGAATCTTTATTTTGATCAACTACAAATAATGTCCTTGTATAAAAATATCAATCTATAATTTTCTAGAACTTTATGGGTAGTTGAGGTGCACGCGCGCACACACACACACACACACACATTTTCCCATCATATCCATACGAATATTCTCCAACATATGTAGTTTTAATTTTATATCTTGATAAAACTATTGTTTTTTCTTTCCTTGGAAAAAAAAAAACTCTGTGCCCTAGAAAAATTATCAAATGTTTTCCTTTCAAATGCTTTAACTAATGCCCATGAGGTGTAGAATAGACGGTGACACAATGCTCTATTAAGACACTTTGTGGTGAAAAAATTATCGGTTCGAAACTCTGTGGGAAAAAAATCTGTGATGTTACGGGCTCGTGTGGCCTAGACTGAGTGTGATCCCTAGGTGATTTTGACAAATTAGATGCCCCTAGGTCATAGCTACTCAAGCCATATGTTATACATGCCAGTCATCTCATGACTCACATTACTTAACAAAAAAAATAAAACATTCTTTAACTAATATCTCTAATATTTTTTCTAAAGGCCTTTTACACTTAGAATTCAACAAAATAGGTCCTCTTAAATATTTTCCAATATTTTTTCATTTTTCTTTATCTTCTTAGACACTGTTTAAAAAGTATATACAATTCCCTACTCAATTAATTAATTAGACTTACATCATGTAATCTAAGCCAATCTAATCTAATATAAGATAAGTGATTGATTGATGTTCAATACATTATGTTTGGTTGGGTTTTATCCTATTTTTCATGTGTTTACATTCTCTCTTATACAAAGTTATGGTTCCATTTTGAATGTTATTATACATTATTATCTTATATGTATGTAATGGACAAGTTAAATAATAAAATGATATATAAATGAATTGGGTTTATCTTTGGTAGTTGGGATGAATGATTATTATCCTCCCCACTCAGGTTTAATTTCCACGAGTGATATGGTAAGATCATATTAAGTATGTTGTTGCAATGGCTATGAGCCTTGTTGTTGAAAACCTTATACGTTGAAGATTCCAAAGCTTACCCTGGTTACCGACGTTACCCCTTATTTCAATAGGGTACATATATGCACTTTTCATTTTTGATAACACCATTGTAAGCCCAAATAATGCAAGTCAAAGCCTTGTAATCCATGTAGATTTTATATATTATGGTATCCTAGGCCTATTATGGTTAGTCACAGAAGTTCCCTCTAGTACCTGTTCAAAACTCCTTTCTTCCTAGATAGGATGAAGGACCAGAGGTGGATCTCCTAGGACTCATGGTTTAGAGAAGCCGCTAGTTTTGTAGGGATGATCATACTTTTTAGGGCTATTTCACCCCATGCCTTGAGCACACCTATGTCCATTTTCATTCCCACATATTCATATTTATTGAGTCTGTATGCATTCTTTGGCCTTGGTGCATTATCATGTGCCATTTCTCAACATGACATTCTCACAATTCCCAACAGTTCACGCTTCCCAATGGATTTCATGGATCCTAATTCATAAGATACCAGGGGTCAAAAGTCAACAAAGGCTCAGGTTTCTCAGTGTAATTTTTACCTTCCACCCCATCTGAAAATTTTGTCAAATTTCAAGGCACGAAAGAGATATCCTCAGTAAAAGGGGGCCACCATCTTTTTGTGTCATTTGTGGACTCATTTTAGACATATTGGGGCCAATCCCTAGTCCAATGAGGCATGTGATATATCAAAAGTCATCTACAATTATTTTCCAAAAAAACCAGTGTAACCAAGTTATAAAATCTAGCAAGGCATTGGAGATCTACTCTTGTAGCACATTAATTAGTGGATATTGGTATATCATCTTAGATAAGAGTGAGGGTGACTAGTCCTAGACTTCAATCTCATTTTCTTGTCAAAAAATACAAGGTCGATTTAGAGAGGGTTTTGATCACAATTTGACACTACAGGAGGTAATTTGCAAGGTAAAAGTAAGTATCATCTCACCACCATTTTTTTCAAAAAATCCTTGTTTTTTTTCAAAAATATTTTAAATTAAAATTAAAAATTAAAAAAACAAAAAAATTATTTCACTATCTCGACCTCAATTTAATTTTCTTCTACCTTTATATTCACTTTTGTTACACAAAAATCTTATGTAATTGGCCCAAGGAAGGTATGGATTTCCTGTCTTACGTAAGAAGGTAGATTTGAAGAAATTCAATGAGTTGCGTAGAAGGGTTTTACATGTCTACAAATTCAATTGACAACAACAAATTTACATGGTAAGTGAAACCCTATCACAAGGGTTTTGAGCCTAAAGGGACATATATTCAAACTCCTTAATTTTATTCATTTATGGACATTAACTTATTAATTTTTAGAAGTGAAAAACCAATTTCAA
The DNA here is from genome assembly GCA_034641835.2 of Pinus albicaulis. Taxonomy (NCBI): domain Eukaryota; kingdom Viridiplantae; phylum Streptophyta; class Pinopsida; order Pinales; family Pinaceae; genus Pinus; species Pinus albicaulis. The sequence continues at coordinate 1,703,103,977 of CM076575.1, read as the reverse complement.
GTTTGTTGGAAATTAATTTTTTTGCACAAAGAAAAATCTGGATTTTGATCCTTGGTGGGTTTTGACCTCTCTTAATGAGTGATATTTTCCACATTTTAATATATTTTATATTATTCATTATTTTAAAGTGATGGGATACTCATTTTTTTCATATTTAGTTTCCCTAACATTTCCACCTTGTATCTGTATATGAGCATTTATAGGCTTGTGGGTGGCCACAAAAAGAGGTTTTAGTTTATTGGGTTATGCTTGCATTTTCAGTTTTGTAGACATGAAGTATAAAAACAACAAGAAAATTGGTCATATTCAGCCACATATCAATACCTACAATGAGGTATTTCATCTCAATCTTGGTAAGGATACTCAATACTTAGTTACAATTGTGTTATTTCAAGGTTTTTTTCCCACGATTAGTCACTTTTCTCTTTCTGGTTTGTATTTTTTGCAATTGAAATTAATTTTTAGTTTGGAAATGATTCTAAAATAACTCATAAAATACATCACCCAAGAGGTACTATAAGACATTTTTCTATAGGGTGGAGGATATTTTAGTTTAGGAAATCCTTCCTTGGCTTTGTAGGAATTGGCCTAAAGAGTGGGGAAACGATAGTGGGCACTTTTCTTGCGTGATACCACCTTAGTACCTCGTGAGGACCTTAATGAGGCTATTAATTTTAGCGATAACATTTTTATGACACCATTCTTGAGGATAAGGTCAACTAATTTGGCATCCAACACATCATCTTGGTAAGTTTGTATGTTTTGTATCATGGTGAGATTACCATCACTAACTTGTTGGTTCTCATCTAATAGAGGTACAACGCAATAAATTTCTTTCTAAGGTAAGAAGTATAGTAAGTAATCCATGTATTGACAACTTTATTCTTGTATTATTTTTGACATTTTACACCTTATATTTTCATTTTAGACTTACTTCCCCTTTTATTATGAATGAAAAATATGGAGCTCAACCCATGGTTAACATAATGGTATTATATAGTTGAATTTCCTGGTATGAAATTTTTCACCACGATCATGTGATTGAGTCAAAATACATACCTATTTTCTGAGGATATAGGGAGTCATTTGTAAAACACTTTATTTCACTCATTCAATATTGAAAAAGAAGTACTTCCTCTATGGGGATGTCATATCAAATATATAGTGTCCCATCCTAGCTTGAATTGAGATAGATACTTTCAGTTTCATTTTGACTTCTATGACAAATATTGTGACCTACACTTTAATTTTTGAGGAAATTAGAAATTGATCATCTAGTTGATATTTCATGTGATGATTACTCATGATGTGCTTGTTTTGATTGTCGTCTATGACTATATTTATGATCAAGATATTAGTGTGGTATTGCTGGTACTTATCATGTATATATTGTGATTACTAATCATTATGATCAAATGTTACTAACATTGTCTAGGCATGATGGGATACCACGATGGCACATACACATGTGATTGGTTGGTGGTTTTGGTTTTTTTATTGAGTACATTGTAACCACCCTACCCCACATTTACCTATTTTTACAAGATCTCCTAGGTAAACATGATTTGAGAGTTAGTATGACATGACCCAACCTCCAAGCTCCAGTTATGGAAGTAGGGCCTACAACCATACTCTTAATGATACCTCTCAAGAACACTAGATCACCCAAATGTTAGCCAACAAACTCTGGTGATCAGACCTTGAGCTATAAATTCTTTGTAACTAAGCTCACATCCTAGTCGCATGCATGCCAAGCTATGCATATAGATATAAGTCTCCAACCGCACACACATGCCTTCCTCTGTGCAGTTGCAACTGAAAATTCTTAGAACTATGCATGCGACTACAAAATCAATGCCACATTTTCAAGGCTAACCTACAAAACATTGCCCAGAATTGTCTCGAACTTTCTAGAATAAAATATAAGGCAATCACAAGTCTACATGAGCTATAGTAGGCTTAAATTTCTCCCAAACATACCAAACAAGTGATAAAAATTTCGTCAAACATATGGTAAACATAGTAACTACAGGTCACAAATGCATATCTGGTCATTGTCTCATTCAATTCTACAGAGAACCATCAAGGAGACTCACTTCCTTCTCAAGATAGTTGCAACAACACTTGTTAACCCATGCATTCATATAACCATATAATAACTTATTGAATAATGAACAAGATCCATAACAAGGACACATAATTTAACCGTGTCTATATCTTGAATTTAACCAAAATGAAGCCATGAAAAACCATTCATAAAATAAACACAATAACCAATACATGTGCTCATTATTCTCAATATGAATCAATACAGGAATACATATTAAAATGCCAAACAAGTCCAAAATTACCACGTACCACCCGACCATAGATTGGGTTGAACCAAATCTTTCTTTCAACTAATCACTCCCATGTCTAAACAAAGACAACTAGGGATTCCAAAGGATAAACCATATAAACCCTCAACCACAATGATTTAACCTAAATCGGTCCAGGATTTAGGATACCAACACAAGCTTGAATGCCTCATAGTTTCTTCTCCATACCTAGAGGAATTTTCCTATATCCACCCACCTGTCAAGGGATTCTAGGAGAAATCCATATCGACCCCCAACCCTTGGGATCTTCATGATATCACCTCACCCAGATCCAAAATATTCTAGTAATCCAAAGCTCAACCAAGAATGAATCCCAATAAAGAAACCATCATTCAAATCTTGTAAAACAAATGCATGCTCCATGCATTCAAAACCAAGTAATCACACATGCAACCTGTTACCAGCAAAATTTTCTTGTTGTTCTTGCTCTTCCAATCTTCTCATTGTGCTCCCTTTCTCTCCTTTTTGTGTTTCTTACTTTCCATTTGCTTCCTTTTCTTTTCCCTGCCTTGCTATCTCTTTCCTCTTGGATCTCTCTTTCTGAAATTGATCCAAGCTAAAACCGACAAGAGTTGTGAACAATTTATCTAATGCCTTTTTATCATTGATGTATAGTCTCTTCCTTTCATTTTTCCTTTTTCTTTCATTTTCCTCTAATTTCTCTCCAATTTCCCTTAAATTCATATTTGTGCCTCTTTATCTCCCTTTTCTCCTATTTTCATTTATTTCTCATATTAAATTGTCATTTATTTCCTCTTTTCCTTTGCCAATTTCCATAGCCATTAATTAACCACAAGTGATTCCCACTATAATGTTTTCCCCCTCCATTCAGCTTGGAATATGTGTCCAATGAACTTGGTCATTTTTTTTTCCTTTAATGTCCTTTATTACATGAAAATTTAACCCGGGGTTGTTACATACATGATGTTGAATTTTGAATTAATTAATAATATATTATTACAAAATTACTGATGACATGTTAGTAATTGCAAGAATAGGTTACAAGATTACTGAATGACTCACAGATAGGTGATGGGGCCATATGGAGCAGACTAGATCATCTTTGGAATGGTGGGACATCATCTTTTGAATGGTGGGACATCATCCTTGATTCCACCTAATAGAAAGAACACTAGTCGTGGCTTGGGGTAAGGTGTTGAGCACATTTGGCTTGAAAATATGTGATGTCATGAGGGTTGGACCACATATTTGGTGACTCATGATGTTTCACAAAGGGGTGTGAATTAATGTAGTGTTGTATCTATTACAACCGCCCATCAAATTTTTGTCCATGCTTTGATCTTGGAGCCTTCCCTTCTGTCCATAGGATCTTATATTTTACTGTCATCAAGTATTCGTGTTTCAATCAAGGCTAATAAAATCATATTGTGCTTGTGATGAATTTCATCCCGACTCAATATCTTTGAAAAAAAGGCTAACTCTCAACTTTTCCTTGCAACATTACTCGGCTTGCCTATAGAAACTACACAATATTGGAAGACAGGCCAACCCAAGGATTAGAATTGCACAATCCAGATAGGCAGGCCAACCTTGAGCTTTAAAAATGCACAATTCTGGATGGAAACCCAACCTTGAGCCTAGAAACTACACAAACCATATCATCAGCTCAGAAACTATGCAATGCACTAAGTCAAGAAGTTTCCCAATCCTCAATAATTGTGAAATCCTTCCTCGTAGTGTGCATGATAAGTTTCCTTAAAAAGAAAAAAATAAGAAGAAAGAATAAATCATCCCTATAAAATAGGGAGTCATCATTAGTTTCCTAAAGGTAGCAGAATTACTATTTTTTGAACTTTCCGCCAAGTGTTGTTTTTTCCTAGATTTTAGGCATGCGCGTCATAAATTCTAATACGCCTAAATATATTTAATATATGCCCATAGAGATAATTTTTACATTTTATATTGGTGCTATATAATTGCCAAGGAGATCAAGGAGCCTTCGGTGGAGTTTGCGGTGCTTTTCCGGGTGAGTTTTGTTTTTATCGACTTTTGTCGTTTTTTGTCATTTCGCTTCTTTGAGTGTTATTTTTCTTGTTTCTCTTCATGGTTGCTGGTGTTTTAAATTGTATTAGCTTTTATAAGCGTTGGTTCAGTTTTTTGTTCGCCTTTTATAATTGTTGCATTAGTTTTATTATTTTTTCACACAAGTGATCATCGTTTTGACAACTCTCCATGCATGTTTGTTTTTCCTTCCGGATGTTGATTTTCTGCACTTTATTTGCACTGATATATCTATACTTAGTCATATATGCACTTTAACTTGCACCATCACTTAGATCTTCCAGTTTCCCACACTATTTCCGACTAGATCTTCATTTCACTTGGCCAACACTTTCCTTTCCTAGCTGGGAATTGCGCAAGTCCAAGACTCGGGCTCTTAGCTTGGCCTCTGATACTGCAAAATACATAGTACAAGTTGACTCAACTAAAAATTGTGCAGTTCTAGGGCTTAAGTTTGATCCCTTGTTCATTGAGACTGCACAATGCATAATATCTCCTTTAGTCTACCCAGGCATAACTGCACATTCCGTAGTCTCAATTCTCAAGCTGCATCATTGGATGTTGAGACTGTGCAATGCGCAATTCATGCAACTAGTCCCTCTCCCTTGACCTCAATAATTGTGCAATTTTCCCCTCCAACTCACTGGTTTTTTTTGTGATATTTCTTTGTAATTTGATATGTTGAAGCTAATTTATTCTTCCATGAGTGTCTTTTCCTCCTAAAGGTATCACAGTTTTTGAGCACTTATCTTCATCATTCACTGATATCATGGCACCCAAGAGAGCTTCTTCAAATGATGCCACATAGATCAGTACCAAGGAGGAAGTCGAGAGTACGCCAGTAAACTTTCCAATTTATTCAGATACTCAATTGTTTGTAGAAAAGGAATCAGATATCACATGGGATAAATTTAATGAATCATTTTCAGAAAGAAGCTTCAAAGAAGACCTGGAAGACTGACAGGTATATATCAATGTTCAACATTTGGAACTACATAAGGTTGCATGCAGATATCTGAATTTCCCATGCGTAGATGTTGTCAGTTGGATATTTTCGCATATTGATCTCAAGACTATGACTTTGAACAATTCCAGTGGACAAAGGCTTGCTTCTTTTTTGGCAACAGATTACCACCTCATGTATCATTTTCCAAACCTGAAATCGCTCATGGATTCTTACTTTTATGATACCACTAGCTACTTGAGTACAAAGTAAATTGTTAAAATTTGGATGAAAGAGGCATCAAAGTTTCGTCAAACACCCAACAACACCTAAAAGACAATATATCAGGTGGGTCTATCATCTCTTGATAGTTTTATGTTGCAGAATCTATGGAAAATAGAGCATTGAGACCTTCCTCGAAGGGTGGGAATTCTTATTGAACTAGGTTGTGAACGAAGGGAAGTCGTTCCATTGGTCATATTTGTTGGCTTGACAACTAAGTATCAATGTATCCAATGCCCTGATTCCTCCCAAGGGTAGGAAAGCTATATTTTACTTGTCTTCCTATATATTGGATGCAATCTGTGCCCATAATTCATTCACTGACATGAATTGGATTTGGACATCACGAGACCTTGTCATGCACATCTACTGTAGACTTCTTTTGGAGTGAAACCATAGGGGAGTAATGGAAAATTGTTCCTCTTGATGTAAGGTGCACATCTACTGTAGACTTCTTTTGGAGTGAAACCATAGAGGAGTAATGGAAAATCTAACTGACCACTTCCTCATTTCGCGATATAAGTTAATTTTTGAGGAAGATCCACCTTACATGTCATGTTGGGAAATGGAAACAGTGTTAGACATAGTAGATTGGTTTGCCTCACCAGATGGAAATTTCCTCAGAGTGTTCAGTGGACATAAGTCACCGCATCTTTTGTCGAGTTATGCCATCGATAAGTTAGTCATGCAAGAAGTTGCATATCATCTCTCCACAAGGTTGTCAACATCTTTGCATAGGAAGAAGAAGGAACTTAGCCAAATATTCCTATGCAAATCATATTGTACAAGATCAAGAACCTGGAAGTCGCAGATACTAAAGGAAAGGCGATCGAAAAATTTTCATTTGGTACTGTAGATTTCAAATCGTACGATCCCGAGAATTTTTGTAGAGACCAATGTGTGAGAATTAGTTTTTAGTGGCTAAGCGGGACATTCTATAGGACAGAGGGGGAACCATGGAAGAATTTTTATAATTCCTACAAGTCCTGCGGGCTAGTTATTTTCGCATGAAATTCACAGGTGAACCTACAGAAAAAAAGATACTCCATAAGCAGTATCAAATCAAGAGAACTACCTAGTGCACAAAAAGGGTAAAAGAAATGTTTCAGGTAGCCTAGGGGAGTAAAGAACCTGCAAGATGAAATCAGATCCAATAACTATGAGAGCAACCTTAGCAGTGGAATCAAGGAGGAAACAAAGGATGCCAGAAGCATAACAAAAGAAGAGGGAAGAACAAGAGAAAAGGATATTGGAGGAAGAAAAGAAGAGGCAAGAAGAAGAAGAAAAGCATAAGCAGGAAGAAGAAGAGAGGCGAAGAGTAGAAGAAGAAGCCACATGAAAACAAGCCTAGGAGCAAGAGCAGAACCAAAAATTAGAAGAGCAAAGCGAAGAATTGTAGGACAAGGGGATCTCTCAAGAGATTGAGGATTTAATTGTGATTCAATACATGGAGGTAGAGATGGATCCATAGAACCAAGATTTCGAACTAATACCAATTACAGTAAAACAAGTCACCATTCAGTCCCCCCCTCCTCCAGTAGATCAAGCTACAAGCGAGACAGATGAAATTGTTCCTCTCGATGAAGGTCTGGTTATGGACACATACAATATGACTTATGACAAGCTTCAAAAAAATATTGTACTAGTCTAGAAGAAACATTTTCCAGAAAACATCACATATCCTACATTTATTAGAGAAAGGATGATTGTGGCGGACACCAGGAGGAATCCCAATGTCATTTCTGCAACCAAATTGCCCTTCACAGGTGAAGAAAAGTCAAACACTGAGTATATGATGGCTGAGAAAAAATAATTTCCAAATAAATTTCAGACTGTTAGGTAAGAGATTGAACAACTCTGAGTAGAAGCTCAGAAAACAACCCCCTCACAAGTCTCTCTAGAAGAATTGAAGGAAACGATAGTCAGTTAAGTATTGACACTAGGAGAGACCATGCATAATCTTTATGAGGAGCTTGTTTCCATTCATAAGGCAGTTTTTCACTTACACGACTTGCAACATACATGTAAATATCATGTTAAAACTATCAAGAATGTACAAGCAACCATTGTTGTCATGCATGATTGGTCAATGCCATACAAAGGGGCACCACTTGAATTGGGAAAGAAATCAAAGCAAGAGGCAGAGTTGGAGAAATCAAAGTTTCAAGTTCTCATCTAGAATAAGAAAAAATTGGCCTCGTTCATTTCCATAATTCATGCCTCATATGCATAATTGTATAACAATGTGGATTTCTTGGTGAAATTGCACAGGATCCCATTAATTAGCTCATGAAATAAGGCCAAACGTGGGAATTGGGTCATAAAGGAGATAGAATAATACTTGGAGTAGTGTAGAAAGATCACCACCAGGGAAGACCTTGAAGTGAATAGGAAAAATATACAGAATTACATTGGTGGCCCTATCCAAATCAAGACAATTTTTCTCATGTTAAAGAGAAATTATAGACTGGTTCTAAGCTAGTGTACCTGGATGTCATGGAGGCTAGAGTCTTCTTCCATCCTGACACCATCGCATAGTTTGAGAGACTCATTGTGTTGTACATAGCTTGGAACCGTTATGTGACCAATAAACAACAAGTGGAGGTTGTTGAGCTAGAGTTTCCCCAAACTCAAGCATGGCATGTTTTGTCCTATTAGGATGTCTAGTTGGCTCTACCAATTTTGTCCTATTTTGGTACGAGTATACTGTAATATTATTTTGTAAACACTTTTTAAGTGAAATTCAAGTGTCAATTGTGGAATGTGAAGAGTCATGATGTAATGAAGTTGAAGAGTCATTTGTAAATAAGTTGAAGAGTCATGAGGGAAGTCCAAGAGTCATAAAGGGATGGTGAAGAGTCACCCCTTTTTTTATAAATACATCCTCATAACTCATGTAAAGAATTTTTGGGGAGCCAAGATTTTGGCTAGGCTTAGGCTTAAAATCAGGAGCTTGGGATTTTTGTGACAGACTTAGCTTCTCCATAGCATAGAGGGAGTATATTTCTTTGGAGGAGTAAGTGTTGAATTCATGTTCCATTATTGGGGCTAAAGGCATGTCAATGGTATATATATGATTGGAACTTTCACTTTAATAAAAGCTCAAATCTGACACGTTTTCATGCATGTGTTGTGAATATAGTGGGACTATGATTGTATTTTCAATGTATGTTATTTCACTTATGGTTATGCTTATGAACTATTTATTTTGCATTGGTACGAATCTTGTTGAATGTGTGTTTTTGTATATTTCCAAATCTGTTAAATTGTGAACTATTTCACAGACAAGATTGTACTATATTTATCCTCATGTGTTCCTTTCAAGATATGTACTATTACTGGCTTCTAAGGGGATCACTCACTTTCCCTTCGTGTGTTATAACCTTCATGCATTACGCTTGAATTTTTGTTTAGTTATACACTTGTTCCCACAAAAGTTACAATACACCATTATATGTGTTATTGCATCCAAGGCACATCATTAAAACCCACTACATCAACAACCGGGTCATATTTCGGATGGAACTCCTACAAAAAATTATGTGACGTCTAATTGGGACTCCATATCAAGGAGATCCCCTGAATGTTGGTGGGTCCATCACCATCAACATTTATGGTGCTAGAAGGAGGGCTAGATGACAAGATGGGCCCGTGAAGTCTGTTTGAACTCTCCACATCTTTAAATGGCTTCTTCCCAAATCTTAAACCTGACATGCTTTTCTAAAACTGCAAATATGAAAGTGCCCATGGGAATTATTAATGACTTTTCAAATTTAAAATTGTATGGCGAGGGTGTAACAACCATTCTCAAGCACATCGCTCATTTTTTTTCGAATTTCGCACCAAACATAATATTTACTGTGAGGATATTGCATGTAAGTTGTTTGTCCTCACATTCTAAGCGTGTGTAAAGGAATGGTGTTACACATTGCTAGTTGCTTCCATACACTCTTTCGAACATATTTTCAAAGAACTTTACCACACCTTTGACAAGTATGATTAAAAATATGTTCTCAAGAAAATCATGCAATTACAAAAAGCACCTGATGAATGTCTTAATGATTTTCACGGTCACTTCATTCATTTTTGTTTCATATTTTCTGAAGATGATATTTATTGGAATTTAATGAAAGATAAGTTCAAATTTCTTGTTCATATTTCAATGAATCTACAAGAATATGAATCTTTTGAAAGTCTCCCAACATACCTCGATTATGGAGCTCCTAAATCTGCGATGAAGGAATTTGTTGTTTCAAGCAACTCTTCATCTCATCCTCATCAAACAGCTCCATTTCCACAGGATGAGGTGGGAGAACTTGAGAGTTCATCCAAAAATTTACCATCATCTTCTGCCACCCCACATACTCATTATTTTAGCTCAGGTTTGGACTGTGAATCTGATTTTTGCGATGATGTTTTATCTCCTCATCTGCCATCTATTTGTTCCTTTTCTCTTCCTGATTGTGAGTTGTTTGGTTCACCTATTTCAATCATTTCTCTTGATGTTCATGAGCATCAAGTTCATGATGGAGTTAGTCTTGAGAAACAAACATGCGATATTATTTACGATGACTATGTGTAGGAGTCTATTTATGAACAAGAATCTATGATGAAGGTTTATTCTTCTCCTTCTGCATCTCTCCCTCATTATCTTGACATTTTCCATGATTATGCCATTCTTGTTAAATCTTAAGAAGAATCTGTTTCTGATGATATTATTTCCAATCACACTCAAAACTCTTGGAATTGCAGTTTTACATCTGAATGCGGAGAGGGAAAATATTCTCTTCTTGATCTCCCCACTCCATTATCTAATCATTGTGAACAAAAAGAGGGTGAATTTTCTTGTTTTCAATTTTTGGGCCACCTTTTTGTCCAAATTTTTACAGTTTTTATCAAATAATTATATTCTTGTGACTAGTGCTTTTATCATTATTAACCTATTATGTTTCTAATTAGCAGCATTCAAGGGCAATAATTATTAAATTATCAATTCTTCTTGTTAGTTAATTTGATGAGTCTTTTGTGTGTAAATTTCATTAATGAAATGCCTTCTTGGTGGTGGGTGAATAAGTCTGGTGTAGGAATGCATTTGAGTACGGAGTCACCCCATGCAAGAAGCAGCAGCTTGGGCTCAATGACAAAGATTGAGAGCTATGTACTGGACCTTTTTCCTATGATTAGAGATGATTTATTCATGATTTACTGATGATAGTTTCATTGAGTTCATTAGCCGAAGAATTGTATTGTCGAAAGTCTCCATAAGTCAATTTTAAGTAATAGATAGTGCAAAGTTCAGTACGGAATTGTTGTAGGTGAAAATATGAATTTTTTGATCAAATGGGGCAAAATATTGGAATTATGACACATGGGTTTTTTTTAGAGTACCCTCATCTAGGTAACCCAGAAGCCATTTGGCAAATTTCGTTACCATGAAGGAGTAACGATCGAGGGAATATTCCACTGTAAATTTAATCATGTTGAACGTGAAGGACTTGGTCAATTCGGATTTGGTTGTGCATGCCTTGTTGAGCTAAATGGACAACGTCAAATGTGGAGGATCAATGCAACATATGTGTACCAAGTTTAATGGTAGTTCTCCACATCATATCCATTCATTGTTGCTTGTTTTAACAACCCATCTCTCCTATCCTTAGAGAGTGTATTGTAAACATAGTTAGATTGCACTTGTGTGACATACAACGATGATAAATGTCAGACATCAGGTTCCATGATTTCGAGGGGGGCTTCCCAAGCAGTTGTTTGACAAATATCTTGATTCCATCTTCATCAACAAAAACAGAAGTGCCATTCGGAAATATTTTCAACAACATGCATTGCCAGCTGTACGTTACCACTGCCAACAATTCTAGAAGCCAATCTTCAATTATAGGATTTGATCTCCAATTCTGGAAGAAAATATTCTTTCTCTGATCTGCATTAATAAAAAAAAAGCCCTAAAATTTGTATTCTTTGAAACATTCCATCCTTTTTAAGTAAAGCGGCACAGCTTCTATATAAGGGAGGTTGTTGTGCACGCATAAAAAAATACGGTAGTAATAGGTGGATATGGATCCATCATAGGGTAATATAGATAGAACGTTGCGTAGAGGTGGATTGAGGCTAGATCGAAAAGGATAAGAGATGTTGGGCAGTTACAACAACATTGGATTATGGATAAAAGCCAGCGCAACCTCTGTATTGTTTGATTTAATATTTTTGTAAATTGATTTTTGCAATGTGATTTCATTCGTAATCTCATTCAAAATTCAATTTGCATTTCTAGGTTCTTTAATTTCTAGAAATAGTGTGTTGATTTAATTTTACAGGAGTTGGGTGATCGGGCCCATCAGTCAGCTCATCAATTGGATTGTTTAGTTTATTTAATTTCATTTCCTATTAAGAATGATTCATTTTACTGCATTTGATTTCATGCTTGAGTGATTTAAATCATTTTCTGCAATTCTGTTCCTTGTGTTTTTCTGTTTAACTATTATAGGTTTGATTCGTGAATTAAGTGATTTCATTATTCTATAATTTATTTCTGAGTTTATCTAGTTAGCCAGCCCTTCTTTTATTTGTGTTTCTCATTGTTATCATTTGTTGTGTTCAAAAAAATATATGTTTGATTTCAGAGGGAATTATAACTGAATATGAAATTAACTCAACATTATTTGGTCATTAATATTCGTTGCTTCAATTTAAAAAGGAGATTTCATGAATTATTCATAAACTAATTTAAACTTCTTTTACTGTAATCGATGAATTCAAACTTAAATTGAACACTGCAAATCCACTTTCATAATTTACTTTAAGCTTAGATAAATTTTATGCCAACATTAATTTAGAGTTTATTTTTGAAATTAAGTACAGTACCAATTAGTAAGTGTTTCTTTCTCAATTTCATTCCTTCCCTGTTCAAGATATTTTATAACGAAATATATATTCTGAGCTATAGGGATTCAAGACGAGGATAGAATCAACAAGAGTTTCACTTAATTTGACATTTATATTGTTTGGTACTTATACACAATTTAGATCATTGCATGAAGTTGATCTTGGAATTAAGAGAACAATATTCGTTAAGCATAACTTAATACCGAGATTAATATAAGTAAGTGTCTAACAAATACTCTTGAAGATATTCTCGCTCAATAATTTACAAACTGAATTGAATATTTCCATACACTTGTGGTTTCTTTCCAACAACGGTACTTGCATCATTTGGAAGCAACATTTAAAGTACAAATTTTAAAGAAGCATTTTAAGTACATATTTTAAATAGCTATTTATTTCATGCTTTCATATTCACAAGTGTAGTTGTAGCTGATTAAGAAGTTTTTCATCCTTTATTTCCTGCATATATTATTAATTTGCAATGTGTTCTCTTGAAATGTCTTGTTTCTTTTCCTGCATGATTTCCTTTTTGAATTATTTCTAGGGTTTTGATTTTCCAAATCCCTGAGGCTGTATTCTAGCATATATTGTGCTACATATCCAAGTCTTACAACCCTGGATTGATAATTTTAAATGTGGGTGTAAATCTAGCATTTATACCTCCCAACAAAAATCTTACCCTCTTTACAATTCATCAGGTTATAAGGATGCCTATGTTTTTTATCTTGAACTTTATGATCATGGATGTCATTATATATTCACTAACTCATCTAATCACGACTATGATTTTTCAATTGTTGATCTTTCTAATCCACCGATTTATGATGATCTACCTTCTAATGATTTGGAACCACCGCAAGATGTCAAGGTACTTCAACCCGCACTAATGGTTATGTTAGGTTCTCGTAGTCTTGAGGCCAAATCCAATTCTAACTAGAACAACACTTTATCTTTCAAGGCTCCTCATCACTTTGCCGCATAAATTGAAAATCGATCTATTTCAAAATTTTCACATCCTCCATTTGTCTTGCACGATCATATCACTCAGTCATTGGAGGAGTCATACCTAACAATATTTGTTGTGAAACACAAGTTTTCTTCTTTATTTATGTGCGCCCAGTTTAAAAGTTTGAAATATTGCTCCTACATGCCATTTTTTCGCAGTTTGTTTGAACACCATAATGCATCCCCAGAATGTTTCACATGTGGTTTTCTTTCATATACTTGCGTGCATTTTCAAACTTCGAATGTTAAGATATGTATCATTTTATCTTTCTTGTTTATCGTTATTTTTTAATATATTCCTTGATATGAATTCCCTCGCCTACATAGGTCGGTTGATGCATTAGTGGTTACATTAGAAGTTTGATTTTACATAAGTCTGGCCTTTTCTCGGTTAGATTATGAGTAGGAGTAATTTGTTTGTTGTTTTATTTTCTTTGTTTTGTTTTTATTTACTTTCCGCCCCGCTCCTTTCATTTATTTTCGGTTGTAGGATAGCTTCAGCATGAGACCATGTTTGGTCTGAAGAAAGCATGGTGAAGTTCAAGAGGAAGTTGTGATAATGCCAATTCTTGGTTATTTTTTTATCCCTTCTCTTTGTGTGGATCTTTCATCTTTTATTCGATGATACTATGATGGAAAATACGTTATTTTTTAGAGAAAATAGTAGTGGAATCCCGATTATTGAATTTATAATTATTACTACCTACTCTAATCGGTCTTTTATAGTTTTCAATTATTTCTTTTCAACTAAGTCTATTAGAGTAAGGAGGGGAGGAAAATTTAACAAGTATGTTAGAGGTATATAAATATCCTTCTCTTAAGGGAAAACCTCTTCTGCTCTCAATAAGTCAGGATCCCTCTTCTGCCCCATTAAATTAATAAGTGCCTATTCACAGTTCTATGAACAAAATGAAAAAAAAAAAGGGTGAAATAATAGAAAGGCTTCTTGCGTAGGGAGGTGAAGGAAGCAACTATGTCGAGGTACTATCTAGGCTCACTGGAAGCGAAGCAATTTTTGTGTCCTTGAAGTGACTGTCCAGGCCTGCTGGTAGCGAAGCAACACCAGAGATGAAAACTAAGACTCTCAAAATACTTTTCACTTGTATATCTATATACTCCTCATCCCAAATTGAAATAACTAATTTTGACTTATCTTGGTTAAGTGTGCCGCCAATGAAGAGAATGTTGGGGACTATATATTTAACTCAATCTAAGTAAAGAAGCTATGATAATCAATGAACTAAACAATACTTCTTGAATATTTATACCTATTTTTCATGATGCAAGATCCACGCAGAGAGTTGGAGTTCTACTAGTGTGTCACCAAGTGTTATAGCTGCTACAACAACCCTCCAAAATTTTTCCCATGCTTTGATTTTGGAGCCTTCACTTATTTCCACAGGAGCTTATCTTTTACTCTCATTAAGTATTCGTGTTTTGATTAATAATAATATTTTTATGTTTCCCTTGTGATGAATTTTATCCCATATTAATACCTTTCAAACACAAGCTAACTCTAGACTTGATCTTGTAACATTGTTGGGCTTGCCTCTAGCAAATGTGCAATCTTGGAAGGAAGGCCAACATGAGGATGAGAATTACGCAGTCTAGATAGGAATTCCAGCATTGAGCTTAGAAACTGCGTAATTCTAGATGGAAACCCTACCTTGAGCCAATAAATTGCACAAATCATCTCATCAACTCAAAAATTGTGCAATGCACTTAGTCAAGAAGTTTCCCAGTCCTCGGGAATTGCGCAATCCTTCTTGGAAGTGTGCATGGAAAGTTTACCAAAAAAGAAAAATAAGAAAAAAAATAAAAAACATCCCTAGAAAATAGGGGGTCATCATTAGTTTCTCGAAGGTGGCACGTTTAATATTTTTGGAACTTTATGCCAAGTGTCATTTTTTTCGTAGATTTTAGGCATGTGCGTCATAAACCATAATCTGCCTAAATATATTTAATAGACACCTCTAAAGCTCATTTTTGCATCCATTCTTGGATTTCTAGCATTCCCAAGGAGATCAAGGATCCTTCAGTGTATTTTTTGACACTTTTCCAGATGAGTTTTACTTTTGTCGTCTTTTGCCACTTTTCTATTGTTATTTTTTCCTGTTTCACTTCTTTGAGTGAAAATTTTCTTGTTTATCTTCATGGTTACTGGATTTTAACTTGTATTAGCTTGTAGAAGAGTTGGTTCAATTCTTCGTTCTCCTTTTATAATTGTTGCATTATTTTTCTTATTTTTGCACATGTGTGATCGTCGTTTGGACGTTTCTCCATGCATGTTTGTTTCTCCTTCCACATGTTTATTTTATACACTTGATTTCCACTAATATATCTATAATTAGTCAAATATTTACTTTAACTTTCACCTTCACTCATATCTTCTAGTTTCCCACACTCTTTCGGTGTAGATTTTCACTTCGCTTGGCCAACACTTTCCTTGCATAGTTGGGCATCCAAGAATCAGGCTCTCAACTTGGCCTCTGATACTGCAAAATGCATAGTACAGGCTGAACCAACTATGCATTGCATAATTCCAGGGCTCAAGCTTAATCCCTTAGTCGCTAAGACAATACAATGCATAATCTCTCCCTTATTATTCCTAGGCTGAATTATGCATTGCATAGTCTCAAGCCTTAGGTTGCATCACTAGTTTCTGAGGCTGCGCAATGCGTAGTTCCTATAGCTAGTCCCTCTCCCTTGACCTCAGGAATTTCACAATTTTCCCCTTCAGTTCACTAGTTTATGTTGTGATTTTGCTTTGTAAGTTGAGGCTAAATTATGAAATTACTTATAACCCTAGCCAAAACCCCCACCTCCATCTCAAGTGGGCTTGGTGCAAGGATGCCCAGTCTTGGATTGAATATTTCAGGTTAAAGGAGGAGATCATATTGGATAATACATATAACATTA
This sequence comes from Pinus albicaulis, assembly GCA_034641835.2. Taxonomy (NCBI): domain Eukaryota; kingdom Viridiplantae; phylum Streptophyta; class Pinopsida; order Pinales; family Pinaceae; genus Pinus; species Pinus albicaulis. The sequence goes on along the minus strand of CM076575.1, from coordinate 1,703,087,531 downwards.
AAAATACTATTACTTCCATATTTAAGGACAAATTTTGGGATGATAAGGAGCTAGAGGGGAAAAGGAAGCTAAGGTATTATAAGGAGGTGATCAACCCCACTCTCTCTAACCATAATTCTCTCTACCTTGACCAATGCTAAGCAAAAAATAAACATCACAATAATAAGTACTAACTCCCATGAGCTTCAAGTGAAATTGGGAATTGGTATATTCACAAAACACTTTGAGATATTTTTTGTTGTCAATTGTGCAATACTAAGAGGATTGAAGATGAGAAGCAATTTCTCTTGGATTTCCCAGAACTTACTCACGTTTTCTCTCATTTCCAAAAAATCTGCCACACTACCAACCTTCTTAACTTGTTCAGTCAAGAAAACTATAGTGATCTAGGAACACTTATTTCCCATCTATTTGATCATAGAAATAAAATATTAAAAAACCTCAATTAATCCTTTTTCTTAAGGTCCGATAGACCTCATTGGTCTCAATAGACGTTAATCATCATCATGAATTTTTTTTTATAAATTAATATTTAATTTGAGTATATTTAAGTAATTCCTTTATTCTTAAAAAAATATTGATCATTTAAATTTACAATAATTTAAAAATTATCTTATTCCTATGTTAAATAAGTTAATTAATTAATTTCATTTATGTTTTTAACAACAAATTAGAATAAATTGTGTGTTAAAAAATACAAAATTCCATGCTTTTTATTTATTGAGTCCAACACATTGTATATTTTTTTCAGAAGAAAAAAACAACTGGCATTTTATTTATTGAAACCAAGTTACATCATCCAAAATTCAAATTTTTTATAGATTCATCATTTCCTTTCCATTCTTATAGTGTATTCGAAGTGTCAGAGAGCATGCATATGGATAAAAAGACAAAAGGTGTCAAAAAATTTAGGTGTAATGCTACATACTGAAAACATTTTCTAATAGGCAGAAACAAACTTATGGTAAAGCCAGTTGTTCCACAACCATATGAACTCCATCCCTTGTTGCATAAATGTGCGTGAATCCTACCGAGTCATTGATGTCACATTTGGAGAGTGAGTCTACAACCCAATTTGACTCACATTATATGTGGTGGATGGAATAATGTTGGAATTGCCTTAATATTTTCCTAGTACGTATAGTCCATCCTTGACGATCTGGTGGATCAAAATTAGTGTTATCCTGGATGCCCTCCACTATGGTCTTGGAATCCCCGAAGATGTGTAGCACATTAATATGCAATGATCAGGCGTACCAAATTAGCCCCCATAAGGCTATTAATTCTGCACGAGATTTGGTGACACGCCCCCCATGCAAATGGAATTTGAATAATATTTTATCATCTATCCACATCCACGTCTCATAGGAACATAATCCTCATTGTGATTCCCCATCGAAGAAACTTGTCGGCATAAATATTTGAGGAGGTCTGATCTGGTGTGATGAATCTGTAGTGGCCACCGTTCAGGGAATGCAATACTCAAGCCATGAAAACGCCTTTAAAATAATTGTATGCATGTTGATATGAGTCCCATTGAATATAAATTGGTTCTGAGCCTTCAATATATCCCAAAATGTATACAATGGAAAAAGTAATGATGTGCCCCCCCTAGGAGATTCCCTAAAGAAAGGCAGTGTTCCACATATTGGAAAGTGGTTGGAGGAACCCTGAAAAGAGTGAGCATATGAGACTAGATTGTTAATGAAATATTGAAATTTAATAGAGCTAAAGGGAAAGCTAGCTTAAGAAGACATCACTCAACTATTGACCAATGTCACAATTGTAAAATTTATTCCTTTTGTTGTTTTTTTTACTTTAGAAAAGATTTCGACATGGTTCCTTGAGATAAGTTATGGAAAAGGATTGAAGAGATAATCATTCCTCTTGAGTTGAGGTTTGATGTCCTTCGACTATATGAGAACATTTCCACCAATCTTAAGACCGCTAAGGGTTGGGCTAAAGAAATTAAATGCAACATCGACATTAAGCAAGGGTGTCTCCTATCCCCTACCATTTTTGGAATTTACATTAATAAGCTCAAAACATATATGGAAGTTGCAAGAAGCTTCAGCCCCAAGTTCGTTGGCATGGTCATTACTCTTCTCCTTTGTCCTAACAATATTATACTTATAGCTAGAATCCATGAGGATCTTGACAACCGACTTAAAATCCTCCATGATTACTGCTCCAAGTTGGGAAAAATTATTAATACCGATAAGACTAAAGTCATGATAATTAAATATAAAAATATCAACCATGAAAATTTCATCTATGATAACAATTACTTGGATAAGGTTCTCCATAAAAATTATTAGGTATTGACATTCATCACCAACTCAATTGGAACTATAACATTGAAAAAAGGATTATTGGCAACTCGATAACTTATTACGATATTAAAAAAAATTACAATATGAATGATCTCTAGGTTTGGAATAAAATTTCCTATTTAATATTCTCATTGTGCCCATTATCTTATGTGGATGTGAGGTTTGGGGTTGCACTATATCTAGAGAATCCCGGAGGAAGATCGAGTTGATCCAAAATCAATTTATAACCTACAATCTCAAGATTAAAGGCAATACTCATTATCCTATCCTCTTGACTAAAGTTAGTTTCCCCCCCATTGAAATCATGGTTATGTTTCACTATATAATGTATAATAAGAAGCTTTACAACATGGAAACCACGAGGTTCCCCCAAATTTCTTCTAACTCTAGCCAAAACCCCCACCTTCATATCAAGCGGGGTTGGCACAAGGATGTCCAGTCTTAGCTAGAATATTGGAGGTTAAAGAAGGATATCATCTTGGAGAATAAATATAATATTAAAAATTCTATTACTTCCAAACACTACAAGGAAAAGACCCTCTACCGGAGGTTATAAAGGAGGTTTTTAGTGTTATAAAATTGGCCAAAATTGTCAAAAAAACATTTTCTACAACATTCGTTTATGGTTACGGAGGTTTTGGCAGAGCTTTTAACGGAAATTCAACACAACTAAAAAAAAATGGGTGCCCGGAGGTTATTACAGATGTTTTTTCATCGATGCGCTACTCTGGATTTAGCACACCGGTGCGTACATGAAGACAGCACCCTGGGGCTGTCTCAATCAAATGAACGCACTGGGATATTTAGGTATAAAACCGCACCGGGCGTAGTGTTGGTCATACAACGCACAGGGCCATTCTAATTGGTCTTGGGATTTGTGCAGTGCCCATAGGTTGTATCAACGCACTGGTGCGTATACCTTTATGATGCACCAATGCATCGTATCATAGAAGAGCACCGAGATTTATAATTGGTATCAGTATTCGTGCGGTGTCCATTGATCGTAAAAATTCACTGGTGCTTATAGATACATAAATGCCCCAGTACGCAGTATCACACAAATGCACCGATATTTATAGCTGGTATCGATATTTGTGTGGTGCCCATGGATCGTACAACGGCACCAGTGCTTATAGACACATAAAGGCACCAGTCGACAGTTACTGACACGCACTAGTTTTCATTTTGTTTCTTTTGGAAACATCGACCTGTGATAGTCCAATTGTTGTGATTGTTTTAAATTCATTATTCACCAAAATTTGACACATCTTATAACAATATTCATATTAATTACATTTTTATTAATGCATTTGAATGGGTTGTTTAGATTAATTTGTTATATCATATCATAATTATTGTGGTTTTTTAAAATTCATTATTCATCAAAAGTCAACACATATATATCTTATAACAATATTCATATGAATTAAATTTTTATTAGTGCATTTGAGAACGACAATGGAGAACGCAATAGCGACAATGGAAAACACAATAGAATAAATTAAAACATATTTTATGATTATATATATATATATATATATATATATGAATAATACAGTCTTTATCATACAAAATGGGATAGTTATTCGTATCCCTTTGTCTTTCAATTGGGACAGTATGTCCATTACATTAAACAAAATGTCTGATTTCACAGACATATTTCAAAAAATAAAATGCCTTGCTTTGATATCCAAACATAGTGATAATCATTATTCGCTTGAACTGTTGTCACTGCTAGAGCTACTTCCATGACTTGGGTTATTTTCAAGAATGTTTTGTTCACGGTGTTGACTGTTTTCTTCTTCTTCACCTTCCATCTACAAACATAAAAATAAACTGAAATGATTGTATATACATTGGTGAGAATAGTGAAAATTGTAATATTAAATAATATACATCAATGTAAATCGAAAAGAAAAATGACGTACCATAGCAACAATTGACTCATAAACTATACACATTCTTTCAAAACCACGTACCATGCCATCTTTCAAAATTTCATCTGTTGGCGCGGTTCCATACTTTGTTTCCTACAAGTTTTATACCCCATAACAAATCGTATATTTAATATAAAAGATGTTTTTGTTCTATTAATTATAGACGGAGCTAAGTAAAACAAGATCGATAGATGCTTACAAATTCCACAATTAAATTTTGATATGCCAACATATACTCACAAATCATATTTAACCCAATTTCAATCAATTCGTCTAATGGTTCTTCTTTGTATGTTAGCACCTGTTTGAAGACATTCAATGATGAGTTTTATAAAACAACTTAAAAAATACAAAAATGAAATCTAGTTAAGTTGTTATAAGGAAGTAACAATTACTCGCAAACTTAGAGATCAATCATTTTCTTCCTTGTCGTCCTATTTTATGTGTTGAATGGGTTCCATTTTCTTTTCTTTTCTGCAAGAAAATTCTTGAAATTTAATATTTAATGCTAAATTTTTTATTTATTGTACCTAATGATTGAAAAATTCAATGATTACACATTACATTTGAAGCACGTTGTTATTGAAATGGCTCCTCCTGCGATGCAATTTTGTCCATTTCTTTGACCATCTCCTTGTACACCTTTTTGGACATTCCTAATGGCATATTTCTGATATCAGCTCGTTCAACTTTTGAGATTTTCATAATCTTCCTGAAAATGTAACATGACAATAAAATATTTAATTTTTATATTGATATATGAAAAGTAAATATAACAAAAGTGATATTTATAAATAATTCTAGACAAACATTTAAAGGAATATTACGTTTTCATTCCTTCTTCTTCTTTTTTGTACGTTTTTGCTATTAAAATTCTAACATGTGTCATTGACCAATTCTCTGGAAACTCTTCCTGTAGTTTAGATAAAATTTGGTTCTTAGAATAATTGGATTATTCATTCTCGTATTATTTTTCTTTCTAGTTTTTTATCCTTTAATTTTCCATTAAAATTTTATGCTCTTCTAGTCCTAGATCAGAAATAATCATATTGAGCTTTATTATTTTGTGGCTCTGCATGATCCACAGTAAACAATACATATTGGTTAAACTTACATATAGTTCAAAAATAATATTTTTTATAAATAATTTACAAAGAACTTGCCTTTTTTGTTTTTCTTGATGTGTTAACAGTGTTTCGGTTACTTGATCTCTTGTCAGTCATTTCTTTATCAATCTAAAACATGTACCATATCATTCATTAATATATTTATAAATAAATTCTCAACTGTTTAGGTAGAAAATAAATCTCAAGTCACCGGTGCGCCTTTCATGAGGTACACACCGCATCCAGTGCGTGGGGATATTAAAAACACACCGCAAAACAGTATAATAGACCATATGGTGTGTTGGATATTATAAACCCACCGCACAAACAGTGTAATAGACCATACGGTTCATGGGCTATTATAAACACACTGCAAAAATGGTGTAATACACCGTACAGTGCTATCCTCGTTAAATAGAGCACCGATGCTCTATTTCAAATATGGCGCATGGATTTAGAAAAAATGTTTTTCATTTTTTTACTACACAGTACTTGCGCGGTCCGTTGTATAATACAATGCACCAGTGCGGTAGCGTATGCAGGGCGCACCGATAAAGAAAAATCCATTTTTTCGAAAAATTCATGCAATGGCTAAATGGATTGGGATCCGACTATGCAATTCGTCCCATGGGTTGGACGTCAATATAAAATGAAAAAACCTAATTTTGAAATCATAGAAACAAGGAGAAGGAAGGGAAAATACAAAAAAATGAAGGGTTTAGGGTAAAAATGGATAAAACTACAGAAAAAGTAAAAAAACTACAGAAAAAAGTAAAAAAAATAATCAAATTTAATCACGAGAAAGTTTGAAATTCTATGATACAGAGTTTAAATCACCAAAGGTTTGGTTTCTGATTGTCTGAATACTTCTGTTCGAACGTATTTCGCTGCTCCACAGTGCCTTCATGCTCTCTTGCTCTAGGTCTGTCTCCTGCGAATATCTGGCTAAAAATTTTAGCAAAAATAGTGAAATAATGAAAAGTGTTTAGTATTTAAAGAATTATTTTATGAAATTGGATTTTCGAAAATATTTTGCCGCCCATTTTTCAAATTGTCATTTTTTTTCACTTAAAGAAAATAGAGTTGCGTTTTTTTTATTTGCGTTTATTCGTTACTGATGCGGAAGAGTTGTGAAGCACCGGTGCGTCTTAGTAATACGATGCACCAGTGCGTGTTATGATGATAAGCGCACCGGACTGTATAAAGTTATTTTTTTTGTATGTAAGTTCTTAATAAAATAATGATAATTCTAAAGTACATGACTTTATTTTCATTATTTTCTAAACTTTATTATGTTACAAAAAATTCATATTATTCTAGATTTGCTATTTTACAATTATTTGCAAATTTACAAATTTAAATATTTTAATAAAATCATTTCACATTAGTACAATTAAAATTTTCACATTAATAGAATTAAAATTTTACAAATATTTTACATACAATTACAGTTAAAATTACAATTAATACAAATACAAATACAATTTTACAATTTTACATACAATTAAAATTTTAATTTCAATTACAATCACTACATAATATTTAATAAATATCATGGTCATTTAATATTAAATTAATTAATAAACATCATCATGATCATGATAACAATCACACAAACATCATATTCGACTAAAAAACACATTCAAACATCAAATTAACATTATATATTAACATCATCACAACATAAACATCAAATATACATCTCATGTCAAATAACTCATGTTATCACATATACACATCTATCTGCAAGCTCAACATTAAATGAACATATCTAACATGACCTAACAATATGCGCCACATCATGATGATCACCAACATGTAAATTAAGTACAACTGCAACATGAACATAAAATACATGGACCATATATATAACTGAACATATATATATATATATATATATATATATATATATATATATATATATATATATATATATATATATATATATATATATAACTGAATAATGTTAAAAATATACAACTATAATATAAATGTCATGGATCAGCTGGTGGTAGTATAACAACATCAATAGCAGTACAAGTGGAGGCCTGCTCAGTAAAGGGTGCATCATCGACGGTCGATGGTCGAGCCTACTCATGATCATGATCACTAGTACTGATGGATGCATCAATAGCTGGTGGTAGTACAACATCAATATAAGCAGTAGTAGTGGAGGCCTGCTCATTCAATAGTGCACCCTCGATGGTCGATGGTCTAGGCGCCTGCTTGTGATCATGACTAGTACTGATGGATGCTGTAGCAGGCTACTGACTAGACGTGACCGATGGTCCAGCCTCATGTCCATGATGACTGTTGCTATATGCTACTAGTGGAGCCTCATGTTCATCAGGCGCGGTGCAAGGTGAACGATCATGAGATGCATGTGAGTCACTGCTTTCGGACTGTCCATCACGTGACGCGGTTCGACTATGCCTATAGCTACGAACAGTCCTCCTCAGTCGCATAACAGCTGTCGTAGCTCCTATGAAATGTCGCATCAGGTTGTACATGTCACGCAACAAGCCTCTCCACATCTATAATAGCCTATCATCGGCCTATATGTCTCTGTAATGAGCGAGCCTGATGCCCACATCAACAATAAATGCACATATTTGGTTTCCCAACTCCATCCTATATCTAGTCTTAGGTCAACCGTGCCTAGAAAAAGGTGGTACCAGTGCACCATGAGCAAGAGCATGTCTCTCTGCTACACTGACCTCATCCTAATCATGATCGTCCTTGGCATCAGCCATGTCCTGATCGTCATTAGGATCCACACCTGGATCATGTGGTGGATCTAGAATCTCCTCGCCATCAAAAGAGCCAATGTATGCAAAATATATACAAGTACACAACAATAATTAGACAATTTCATTACACAATTTAATAAAAATAAGTTAAAGAACATGTTAGAATAAATATAAATAAAACAATAATATTACCTCTATCATCTGGCGGCTCATCATCTATGAAGAGGATGTTGGGACACCCTCGCCAATCTAATCTAGCATAAGGACATGGAACCATAATGAATGGATGCAGCCTGTCAACACTGGCTAGTAAGTCCATTGCATCATGCGATAGCCTGGATGGAAACATAGTGTCTCCCCTCTTGGGCATCATCTGCCCCCACATGTGCATTAGGGGCTCAAACATTGGCCTATAAGGCTGTCGAACAAAACTAGGTCTCATCTCTGGAAACCTCTCTAAAAATAAACAAAACAGCTCCGAAAGAAAAGGGAATTTGACCCTCCCTTGTGCATGAACATGACATCTATCTAAGGCCGTACAAAATTGCTGCAAAAAAATGGCAGACCACCTGACAAGTCGTGGTTGTTGTACTAAAGGATCAACATAATATAAAAGCGAGAAACTAATGCATTTTCCGTCACTGTTGTTGTGCGAAATGATCAAAATGATAAGTGAGAGGCACTGCACATCCTGTCTACCAAATGCACCTATACATAACTGACCTCCAGGTACCTGAAACTCTGAAGGAGGCAGTACATGTGCTCCAATGTATCTCTGGGAGTAAACTAACTGACTCCCTACTACACAACCAGCTAGCACGTCTGGGAATGAGGGAAAATCCACCTCTCTCCTCGATAGTCCTGTAATAAAATAAATATCCTCCTAAGTGGGCGTGTACCACTGGTTAGGACCAACCTGGAAAGCCTATCGGTGGGTATTCCACCTGCGGATAAGATATCTCAAAAAGACACTATGGTTCTTTAGGGAAGTAGCCTCCTCATAGAACTTGAGGATGCCTACCTGCCTAATGATCCCCTGGGTATCTGTTGTAATAGGGTGAGGGTATGCATCTCTCTCCCTCTCTCGGGCCTCCCATTAGTGAATCATTTCATACTATTCAGCCTGTCGTTGCCGTTGTTCCTCCTCTTCTCTTTGAATCATTGACATATTAAATAGAAAAAAATTATTAAAATAGACATGTATTTAGGAATATATACATATATATATATATATAGAAAAATAAAAAATAGACCAGTCGGTGTGCCACAAAAACAATCATGCACTAGTGCCGGTGCAGCTTAAGTTTGTAGCGCATCGGTGTCAGTGCCCCTAAAGAAATACAACGCATTGGCCTTGGTGCAGCTATCTATTTTTCAAGCATCGTTGACCATATCTAAGTTCAAAATAGCGGTGCACTGACTGAAATATATGCCCCGAAGCGTATAGTCCTGTCAACGCACTGACTTCATGACAATTACATAGTCGACAATGTGGTATTTTACCCAACCGCACCGTTGACCCTCTCGGAATGCAGAATGTGATGCGCTGACATACACCGGGGCGGATAATTCCGTTAACGCACCGCACTGGGACTCCCATGGTTAATAGTGCACCTGGCTAAATGAGCACACCACATTTTATTTTTTTTAGTTTAAAATTATGCAGGGCACCTTTTGGAACTGCCTCGGGAACGGTGTGGATGTCGTTAGCACCGGCGGCGGTACGGCCTGTAAATTTTATAGGCAGCACCGCTATCTAGTGTGAGCCGAACAGCTCAGGTGCACCGCATGACAATTTTTTTTTTCTTTTTTAATGGTAATTTTTAAGGTTATTTCAAATTCTAATCCGCTAAAAGGCTTAATTATGGAAAAACTAGAAAAATACCTGTACATTTCACCGTCGAGGAGGCATATTGGTTGTAAAATTTGCAAAAGAAAATTTGACCACTGTTTTTCAAAATGAAAGCTGGAGATTGGTGGCTAATGGAAAGAAGTCGTGCGTGCAATGGGTGCAATGAGAGCACCAATGTCAGGGCGGCTCAGAGAAGGGGAAATGGCATCGATGCTTGAGAGCTCTGGAGCATTAAGGAAAGTGAAAAATGTGGTTTTTTGGCCGTAATTTTTTTTTATTTAACCCTGTTCCGATGCGCGAGGTTTTATAGGAGCACCGGTACACTTGCTTAAAACCGCACCGGGTGGTGTCAGATTTGGCACGTTCTTAATAAAGCACTGAGGCAGTTCCCTAACACCGCACCGAGATGTTTCAGTTTTGGCGCGATGTTTTGATGATGCACCAGGGCGGAATATTCGTAATGCACCTGTGCGGAATATTCTTAAAGCACTGGTTTTTTGGTCTTAATTTTTTTTATTTAACGCTATTCCGATGCATGAGTCTTATAGGTGCACCAGTGCTCTTGGATAAGAATGCACCGGTACATTTCTGTTTTGGCGCAGTGTTTTATGATGCACCGGCGCAAAAGAGTATTGAAGCACCAGCGCATGTCCATAATAGGACACCCCAGGTGGGTGTGTACATCTCGCACGCCGTCTGGTGTGCCAATGTTTTGCGCACACCAGTGCATTCTATGGTAAAGCACACACTGGTAATTGAGAGCTTAGGAGCACTGGAAAATGAAAAATCCAGGTTTTTTGCTGTAATTTTAGTTTTAATTTAACCCTTTACTGGTGCACGTGGTTTAGAGGCGCACCGGTTCTCTTTCTTACAAACGCACCAGTCTGTTTGTGTTTAACGCGTTGTCTTATGATGCACTGGTGCGGTTTCTTTATACCACACCAGGTGGTTTCAGTTTTGGCGTGGTGTTTTATAATGCACTGGCGCAAAAGATTTGAGATGAACCGGTCCTATATAATAATACGACACACCGGGCGGGTGTGTACGAAGTGCACGGTGTCCGGTGTGCCAATGTTTTTGTACACACCAGTGTTCTCGATATTGCAAAGCACCAGGGCGACATTTAATGATAAGCGCACCAAGTGGAAAACATCCGCAAAACCCTCTGCCCGCCAACCTCCTCTAGTAACCTCTGCTAGAAAAGGATGTATGGGGTATTTTTCAGTGGGGTTCCTCAAAACCATCCGCTAGAGGGTCTTTCCCTTGTAGGGAAATTTAAGAATAATTTGTGGAATGATAAGGATTTCGAAGGGAAAAATAAGCCAAGGTATTATAAGGAGGTAATTAATGTATAAAATCTAACAATGAAATTCAATCTGATCTGATAATGTACTAAAACAAGATATTGAATCCTTCTACAATTAGTAGAAAAAAACACGATCACACAATCACATAAACATGTAAGAGAAAGAGACAATCAATCGCAAAACACAAGATGCATATGGGGAAATCACACTGCCTAAAACCTTGCTATCTATATATTGTATAAAGTCAAGAATCATGAAACAATACAATGCTTTCTCTCACAAGAGAACTCCTACACTCTACCAACTATCTCACACTGATCTAGGAAAAATTATACAAATACTTAGTCAATTCTCTACCTCTGCTCAACCTACCTTTCTCATGCATTCCTTGAGGAATTATATCCCTATTAAATAGGAAAATCCCTTGCCTTGATTCCTCAATCCTTCCTAGTTCTACAACTGACTCTATAACTGACTTGTACAATTTTCTAGTTATACAACTGATAGTTATCTTCCATTTAACCTCTATCTCAACTGGATCTTCCTGAAAACTTATGCAACAAATAATATTTATAGTGAATTTTCAGTTAATTTATTGGTCACTCATTGTGAATTAAATCATATTTAATTCATTGGAACTGTCTCTAGCTCATCGCTCAGTTAGAACTAGTTAAACTAATTTTAACTCAATTAATTGAGTTAACTTATTAAAAATCATGCATAACTGCAACTGGACCCCCTTAAATCATGGAATCACTCTACATGCATCCTCTAATACTCTCAACTCGAACTTCCTAGGCTAACTCAATCATTATGACTTAGTTGACTAATACAAGTTGTTATGAGATGAAATTACATTTTCTCTTCCAATTTAATTAAGGGAAAATTAAATCAGGAGCCCCGCTTTGGGGTGCCATTTAAACACTCCCTCTCAATAATAACTGGATTATCTGCTACCCTGACCATGTCCCTGTGGAATTCAAATTTTCTCCTTGCCATCGCCTTCGTCAAGATTTCTACATCTCACTCCTCCGTGGGAATGTACTCTAATGACATAATCCTCCTATGAACACAATTGTTACACCATTTTTTGGTCATCTAACCTATTATCATTAGATGGACCCAAGTACACCATGTAAGACCAATTTTACCCTAAGTAAAATTGCTTTCACTATGTAAAATAACTTAATAAAACACATTCATTAGGTTGTTTATGGTCTAAACAGGAAACCCCAAAAGGAAATATTAAACAAATCTATATTTGTTTGATTTTCCTCATGGAATAATAAATTAAAAAATAATTTGATTATTATTCCAAGTCATATTTAACCCAAAACAAGGAAATTAATTAGATAAATCCTTATTTATCTTATTATTTTCTAGGAATAATTATTTAAATTTTATTTAAATAATATTCCTTGTTAAATATGACTAAATCATTTATAAATAATTAAATAAATCATTATTTATTTAATTATCATTCAACCACTTCCTTAAAATAATAAATAAATCATTTATTTATTTATTATTTACAAATAAAGGGATTTGACCCAAGTCAAATGCCTTTTCCTTCCAACAAATATAATAAAATATTCTATAAAAGGTGGATCTAGATTTGGTTAATATTATTTTAATCATACACCAAGATCTAGAATGACCCAATATTTTGTTATAAATAGAAGGGTTTTCTCATTCATTTGTCACCTTTTGTTGCTCATTAGATCACTCTGGATCTATGCTCTTGGTCTGACTTTGAGCCGTTATCATTGTCCAATTCTATACTTTTTGCTTTGTGAGCTCCTTTTGAGTTCTATGTTTGTCTGGGTTTTCTACACCAACAAGAGAGAGAAATACTAGATCTGAAGCGCTGAGAACTTTCAAGAACTCATCCCATTGAGGAGAATTGGAAACACCTTTCTTGTTTTCCTCTCAGGTGCCCTTAATATAAAAATTCTTTCAAAAATATTTTTCTTGTCTTTTCTATTGGATGCATAGAGCAAAAATTTATTTTTACTTCTTAATGTCTTTTTACGCATAGATCTGGATTTGTGCAGCATTTATCTTGATCAACTAACATTTGAAGATATTGGTAGCCATATTTGATGTTAGGGCTATTTGTTATGCATAGCTAAAGTTGTCTTTTTCTGACAAAAGATTCATACTAACAATTGGCAACTCCACACGGGTTTTCAATTACGACCGTTGTCGTTTTTCATATTCCTACATATCTAGCTGCTTCAGACCCTAGGGTTTCTTTTTCATCTTTTTGTTTTTCTATTTTTATGTCATTTTTCACCTATAAAACCCTCAAACATTCAAATTTCTAACTTCCGTGTGTTTCTGGTCCTATTGCATAGGTAACCAACATCAGTCGCAACAAAGATGGCAACTTTTTCTGAAATCTGCCACCGAGACACTCAGAGCTACAGGTCACACTTTTTGCCCCAAAACCTACGACCTGGACTACAGGATGCACTTTTTCAGCCCAAAATCTATGACCTGGACAGAAAACAGGTCAAAACCTGACCTGCACTTTTTCTGCAATTTTTCAGCGATTTTGTTGGGTTTGTCTGAAGCTTCTGTCAAGGTTTTCCAACCTCTACCTTAGCCCGTTTAGACCTATTTCTGATCTGTTTTACTCAACTAAGTGGGAATATAGCCCCTTAGGGCTTTATTACCCTCCACTTTTTGTGGAAGAGTTTTAGTTGTTTCAGACGTCTGAATTTTCAAAGTTTCAGCCTTCTTATTTTCAGCTCTGATACCTCACTTTCAGATCCCTTTTAGATCAACTCTTCTCCCTTCCAAATCACCTCATATCGTTTTGTTTGGGTTTGCCTCTAGGGTCACCTCCTTGTCCCTTCTACCTTTAGCCGATTCCCTCCTTTTTTGCAGCAACCTTGCCTCTGCCTCTTTGTTGTTTTCTGCACCTCCTTTCAGCAGATTTCTCCTTTAGATCCTTGTCCCTCCCAACCTTAGATCTATTGGCCCCTCTTGAGTGTGTTTTAACTATATTTTTTCCCTCTTTTTAGACTAGTTTTGAGAGACCTTCCTTCTTGGGCTAGATCGATGCATAGTTAGTTGTTAATTCTCTGTCATTTCAGCATTACATATTGTTCTCTGTAGATTTATTTTCAGTTACACAGCACACTTTTTTCTTTTACTCTCAAAACGTCTGGGTTTAAAAATTAAAATTAACACACGCCACACACTGACCCTAAGCGAAGAAGAGCCTGGTTAACACCATCAGGAAAATACTTTAAAATCAATTGACACTGCACCTTTCTACCCTTGTTTCGACATTGATTCTGCACCTCCCTGCCTTTGTTGGTCATTCTTCTTCCCTTTGTGCCATCATCATTGCGCCTCCAAGGCGTATATCCCGGAGACTTCTTGGCCTTCACCCTCAGTTTCCAGTTGGTCGACTTACTCCTTCCCGCCATCGTTGAGTTATTCCTTCCCTGAGTCCACACTCCGACTCTTCTTCTGATTCTTTGGGTTCTTCCCCTAATTTTGGTTCTCCCCCTGTTACCTTCACCATGTCTAGTCCAGGGCCTAATGCTAGCAGCAACCCCGGCCCTACTGCTGGGTCTATTACTAGCGGAACCACCATGGGAACTACCTCGACTGTCCCTTTGCTCCCTTATATGGCAGGTCTCAGTCTCCCCGATTTCAATTAGTTGATTAATGAACCTATCCACCACGATGTTGGTTGGCCTGCTATGCCCACCAAACTCCCCTCCGATATTCCCAAGTTTGAAGGCCTTGCCGGCGAGGATCCCTCCAACCATATTCGATCTTTCCACATGTGGTGTTCATCCAATTCCATTACTGATGATTCCATCTGTCTTAGATTGTTCCAATGCATGCTTACAGGCAAAGCTTCGAAGTGGTATGTCGATCAGATCGCTTCTTCCCATACCACCTTTGAGACCATTGCCCAAGCCTTCTTATCTTATTTCCAGCTCCCTCTCCGATACGACACTGGTACCAAAATCTTGACTTCTTTTCGTCAATCATCTTCGACCCGCCTTTTCGCTCATATCCAGGAATGGTGGAGAAGAAGGAGCTTATGTTGGGCTCCCACCTTTGAAGATCGGGTCTATATGGACTAGTTCCTTCGATCTCTCTTACCCGCCATCAGCAAAGATGTCGCCTCCTAGTTCCCTCAAACCGAACAAGCCGCCCTCCAAATAGCATTAAAATATGACCTCATCTATGCTCAATCTGGTTATGTTTATACCATCCTTCTTGACCTCCCAGACCCGGTGGTGCTAACACCCTAGGGGAATCTCACTCTGTCGACGGTATCGTTGGAGCTCTTTCGCATCCATATGCTCAACCTCCTATGGGCTACGGTTTCCCTCTGGGAGGGGCCAGCACCTCTAGCACTTTCCCCCCTCCAAGTAGCATGTATCTAGGATACGACATGCCTCCTCCTTTTGCCTAACCTCTTGCTTACCTCACTATTGCCCAACCTATCCAGTATTCTTATCCACAGCCTGGCGCCCCAACTCCTTCTACATTTGCACCTCTACCTCCCTTGCCTCCTCAACCCCCGCAATAACAATTACCACCCCAGCTGGGGCAAGTCTTTACACAGCAGGGCGCGACTAATCCTCCTTCTTCTCAAAGAAAGAGGAAAGGCAATCAAAATCAATCTACCCCTGGTAATCACGGATCCAATCCTTCCAGTGTTGACTCTAACATTGTTAACCAACAATAGGGCACTCAGCCCAAGCTGGACAGGCCTCTTCGTACAAATAAGCCGTGTTCATGTTGTGAAATTTACGGTCATTACACTCACGATTGCCCCCTATTACCATAGATGCGGCAGATGTGGGAGTCTTAGGCCACATTGAGGGGACATCATGCCTCCCCTACTATTCCCCCCGATGCGGCTACTTCTCAACCAGCTGTGTTTACTGATCCTTTCCCTCCGCAAGGATTCGTGGCTACTCAGCCACCTCATGCCCCGGTAACCACTCAACCTTCCCCTTTTGGGTCCTCCGATTACCAGATTCTCATGATGAATTCTGTCCAACCTCTTACCGTCGACCTTAACCTTCAAACTCAGTCTCATCAGTACCCCAAGCCTCCTACTCTGTATTTCCCTGAGTCATCTTCTTCAGGTCCTACAGAGCCTCTTTCGACACCCAATGGTCCTTTTCAGATCCCTCAGCCCAAAGTTGAGGTTCCTACCAAGGTTCCTAAGGGCCCATTACGCCAAAATTCTACTTTTGGTCGAGCTGCTCATTCGTATAGCATAGTAGATGATTTGGCGCAGTCTCCTACTGCCATTTCAACACTGGAACTCCTCCAGTCGTGTCCTTCTCAAAGGAACACTCTACTATCCGCCATGGGCACTATAGATCCTGTTGATGACCAATTGATTATTTTCGATGCCCGTCAGTCATATCATCCTCCCCTTCCCTCTTCCGTCGCTTTCCAAATCCCAATCAAAATCTAGAACGCTAATGTGTCTCAGTGTATTATTGATGAGGGAGCATCTACCTGTGTGATGTCTGCTTCGGTTTGGAAACAACTCAGATCTCTTGAGCTGGCCCCTTCCACAATCACCCTTCGTGCGTGGGATGGCCACACCTCCTAGCCCATTGTCCTATTTCGTAATTTTCCTATCACCCTTGCGGGCAAGACTGTTTGCGTTGATTTTGAAGTCATTGATGCCCCTCTTGACTATAACATTATTTTGGTGCGTAGCTACACCTATTCCATGTCTGATATCCCATCCATGGCCCACCGCAAGATGTTTTTCCCTCACAATCGAAAGATAGTCACCATTGACCAGTTGACATATCATGAGCCAAAATCTCAGACCTCCCCTCAGTCGACCATCTCTTCTGTAGCCAATAATCAAACCATCGATTCTTTGACCATTGTTTCCCCAGGCGTCTACAAAGACTCCTCCTTTCTTGGAACCTTCCTTGGTCTTCCTCCTCCTACTATCTCTGATCCCAGCTTAGCGAATGTTTGCATGATGCAATCTTCTCAGTCTGAACTTAAGCGGCCTGCTTCGGCTAGTCAGCAACCTCAACCTCACACGCTGCAACCTGTTCCTAGCCCTTCGCCCCAGCCAACCGAACCTCTTCCTTCTGGACCTTCTCATCTAACTAGTACCCACGAGCCTCTCTAACGTCCTGGGTCAGTTCCCCCAGGTCTCAACCATCTTGGAGCCGTCCCTCCTGGCCATTATCCTGTTGGTCAGATACCTTTCCTTGCTCCCCTTCTCGGAGTCTATTCGGTCCCCATCATGGCCACCATTTCCCTCCCCAATTTGACCTTGGGAATACCTGTCTGGTACCTTAACCCCCCAGCCGAGACCCCACCAAGTCACCCCAAACCATACCTTGCTTTAACACTGGTTCAATTGATTCCCTTAGCTTCTTCTGTTGCTACAGTGCCACCAGCACCTCAACAAGACCCTTCTCTTGTTGTGACGACTACGGGAAGGAAAAGCAAAGCTTGCAAGGGGGCATCCAAAGACAAGGCCACCCCAACTGATCCTACCCCTCCTCCACCCACCAAGCCTTGTGCCTTGTGTGATAGCACAGTCATGCAACCCATACTTGTCCCGAGTTTCCCCGTATTAAACCCATGGTTAAAGTCGCGTTCCCTGAATCTACGGTCTCGGAATCCTCTGTTTCTTCCTCGTCCACAGCCAAGAACCCAAAGACTCTTCGCACCAACAAACCCTGTGCTCTGTGTGGTGTCCATGGCCATTATTCTCACCATTTTCCTCACCTAACGCATTACTGATCCTCTTTAGAGGTCATTCGCAAGTATGAGGTTGAACAAAATCAATCCGCCTCTCCCATCCTCGCACAATATGCATCAGGTCAACTCGAGGATCCCCCTGCTGCCATTAAAATTCCCCCCCTGATGTTGAGATTACGGAACCTGTCGCCCCCATCCTATACCTATCATCATCCGTGTGACCCTTGGAGTACATTCCCTTTGAATCCCCTCCGTCTGTTTTGCTTAATCTCCCTTTAGCAACATTCTTGTGCTCCACATCATTTGACCATCTTTTTACTTGTTCTTCTGTCATCCCCCATGACGATTCGTATGTGAGCCCCTCTTCCCATGCTGATGATTTAGGTAGCTTTGCAGCGTCATGTGGTTTCCCTAACCTTTTCTTTCCCACCCATAACCGGGACGATACCATTCGTATCTATGATGTTCCCTGCAGCTTGAGCTCCAGCTATTCCTCCCGTAGCCCTCATACATCACCCTCTAGTTGGTTTATGAGTCATAGCCATCCTATCTAGGCTACTCCCTCTCATTGTTGTCATTTGATGTCTACTCTGCACTCACGTTGCCATCATCATTCTTCTTCCTCCCATTTCTTGTCTTGTGACACTATTTTGTAGGACCTCCCATCCACACATTATATTGGCTACGCCGATGGGGCAAGTCGTTATTCTCGGAATCTAGCCTCGGCAGCTTGGGCCATCTTTACCCCCTTGCATACCCTTGTTCTCTCTAATGGGGTCTGAATTGGTACTACCACCAATAATTAGGCTGAATATGATGCAGTGCGTGGCCTCTTAGCCGATACCCTGTCTCATTGCATCCTCCATCTGCATGTTCGTTTAGAGTCCCTGCTTCTTGTCTTGCAACTCAATGGTGTCTATCGTGTGCATAATTCTATCCTGTTTAGACAATATTTACGAGTGAAACTTTTGATACATGAATTTAGATTCATTACTTTCAATCATGTACCTAGAGGAAAAAATCACTACGTAGATAGCATTGCAAACCATGTCCTAGATTGGCATTTATCACACACAAGACAATAACATTCAAATTCCTCAAAACAATGCATATTCATAATATGTGTCATACAACATGTTTTTAAGGTCCATCTACTCTGATACATATGACATGCCCATAGCATGTTACAACAAACACATCTCAAAACTGGGGGGCAACACTTGCCCCTGCATACACACTAGAGGGCACCACCTGCCCCACATCTAATCACTCTCTGGAGGATCCTGATCCAATGGCTCTGCTCCCGTAGCTTGTAGATCATGCACAGTCTGACTGGCCATTGCCATGCGCTGCATGACACCTCGCCATTCCAAAGGTAGACCAATACATAGCTCTATGTACTGGTCATCTAAGTCTTGCCAACCCCACTCTGAAACACCAGTAAGCAGCCCCTCACATCCACGACGAATGTCCTCCAGGAGGGCAGTCGTATCCTCATTCTGTGCCGTTCTCAATCCACTAGCACCTACAGTCCCTGGTACTACAGGTCGTCCCATATATCCGGCCAGTTTTACTGGAGCTATGTCTGCATACCAAAAGTATAAGAATCAGTACCATATATACAATTCACAAAATTTAGTATGCACATAAAAAATTAGTCACCTGTCACTTACCATCAGGCCCCCATACTCGACCAGGTGAAAGTGGCAAGTCCGGATCTCCACAATAACTCATCCCACTATATGGATAGTTGTCTATGTACAACAGAATTTGATCCCAATGGGCAAAGAACTCCGGTCAGAACACCCACCCGACCGATCCTCCTCCTCCTCTACATAGTAAGCGCCCCCACCAATGCATCTTGGGTTCTCTTGGACCCCCATCTGGTAGCTGTACACGAGGTCGCAAGGTCGGGATCTTCTCAAAAAAGAAGGAGCACAATACGGTCCCATACGTGCAATCATGTTTCACTTGCCACTTGCAAAGCGACAGCTATTGTTTCAACGACACCAACATCATTTGGGCCCACCCATAGTAGGTCCCACTCAACAGTGATTCCACAATCATCATCTGCCCTCCAATGATGTGATGGAGTGCTTGGCTACCCAGGATCCGCAACACTGTTGCCGCCACTGCATGGGTCTCTAACCTCTCTAGATCCCCAATCGATATCTGAGTCCCTTTGACTTGGAGGCTTGGTCGACAATGTCGCTCTACAAACTCCATGATGTTACGCCCTGGCGGTAACACTGGTTGTGTATTTCCCACCATCCCTAATGGTGGGAGACCAGTCAAGAAATAAAAATCCTGGACTGTCAACTCGATCCTGTGCCCCTGCACTATAAATACCTCGTGATCTGGATCCCCATAACTGACAATCCGAGCCAACAAGGGCTCCCCAGCTCTCATCAAGGGTTCTCCACAAATTTCAGAACCCCAAACCTGGCTAGTGCACGACGGACACCCTGATCCTCTTGGATCTCCATCCGTAACGTACCCAGGTCTCTCTCTATCTAGTTGATCTGTATATCTGCCATATCTGCACAAAAACATCATATTTTTCAGTCTACAGATAGGAAAAACTGTATCCAATTACACAAAATCCAACTCTCAGCCCACAACAGCATTGAAATCACCTTCATCTGACAGGTCGCACTTTTTGGCCAAATCCTAGGACAGGTCGCACTTTTTTGGCCAAAACCTGCTTCCCAGGTCACATTTTTTGGCCCAAATAGTGTGACCCGGCCGTGAAGATGAGGGAGAGGTTGTTCCTAAGATTTAGGACCCTAATCTGAACTTTCAATCCATCAAAAAGAAAGAGTAGGATTATGCCTCTTACCTGCAACTGACGGATCTCGATTCCAATGGTCGGTTTGTCCGCTACGATTGCTGCAAGATTTAGGGCCTTCTCTCCTCTCTACATTCACCACAGCTACACAAGAAAATGAATGCATTTGGAGGGAAAATGCCTTATTAGAAGAGAAACCCCTGATTTTTCTTTTGCCTGCTGGGACCAAACCCTAGCCCCGTTTGACACACCGTTTGCACCGTTGGAAATCTCTCACCGAGCACTCAAATGGGTATCTATTAGTTTTTCATGATTTGATACTTCACTAGGACACATTTTCTCCACGAAGGGTCTATTCACCTCTCCTTCAAATCGGATTTCCTCGCTTACAACACTTGTATTTGGGGCACCACTTTGCCTCCATACTTGTCCTTGTTCGTGTTGATTTTTTTCATGATTTACCCTCTTGTAATCATGTTTTTATGGTCCCCCATTGGACCTTTACTGTGTGGTAGCACCATCGAGTCGCCTTTGTTTAGAGCATCCAAGTTGAGTCATCATTGCATTCATGGAGTCTATCCCAAGTCCCTTTGTACCTCGCTACAGTCCTCCATCCTTCATTGCTTGTTCCCTCTCTCATGTCACACATTATGAAATTCAGTCCCACTGTCCCCTATCCCTCATGATATCATGTCAGTCGCTGCCAAGTTATCCATGCCCTTTATGCTCTTGCAAGGGAAGTCATCCATTCGCTACTCAGTACCCCCCACTTCATCATCATCATTAGTGTCAGTCTGTCAGTCACTCTACTATTTTCTCTCATGCCTTAGTTGAGGATTCCTTATTTCCTCACCTATGGTGGACCTCCTTCTGTCGACATCAGCTCATTCATTCCAGAAGACAGGTCTAGAGAGCGGTATACCTTGGTTCCAGCTTCGACACTTGTTCGGTGCCTTGGATCAGGCAAAGGGATTTCTCATTGCCCTTTGACTTGATTGTTTCTCACCTCCAAATCAATTTCAGCATGATCGAGATCTATATACTTGATGGTCCAGTGATGTAGCAGTAGATATTGGTGATTCCCGGGTGTGTGTGAGATGTCTCAACCCTCATGCAAGGGTGGCCCTTCCGGTAGCCCCCCACATGCCTGGATGACCTCTTCCTTGCAACCTTCGATGCAGCTCCATACATTTGATGATGTCGGCCTTAGCCGCTTGCAGCACCTCTTTGATTTTCATGTATCAGTCAGATTTTGTGAGCCCTTCCCCGTTGATAGGGAGAATTTGGGTTGTATTTGTATCTCATGTACTCAGATATTATTGTATAAGTCTTGGCTGTTATCCCAGGCACAGCATGTATGTAGGATTCCTCATTATATCTTTTATCTGGCTCATGTTTATGTCAACATGTACTTTATAGTTTGGTCTCTTGTTTACTGCACACACTATTCTTTTGTACTTTGTCTCGGTGAGCATAGGTATGCCTCCCCCGCCGCCTCTGGCATAGGTACCCTCTCATAAAAAGAGACTTGTTGCACCTATAAGTCTCGTCTCCTCAGGGTATAGTTCTTCAGTACATTAGGCTACCTTACATTTCTCTCTCTGACTTCCCTTTTGATGTCTGGTGATTGAGTTCTTACAATGTACTTCGTTCATAAGATTTTCTCCTAACACTCGCACGCTGGGGGGAAATCTGTTACACCATTTTTTGGTCATCTAACCTATTATCATTAGATGGACTCAAGTACATCATGTAAGACCAATTTTACCCTAAGTAAAATTGCTTTCACTATGTAAAATAACTTAATAAAACACATTTATTAGGTTGTTTATGGTCTAAACAGGAAACCCCAAAAGGAAATATTAAACAAATCTATATTTGTTTGATTTTCCTCATGGAATAATCAATTAAACAATAATTTGATTATTATTCCAAGTCATATTTAACCCAAAACAAGGAAATTAATTAGATAAGTCCTTATTTATCTTATTATTTTATAGGAATAATTATTTAAATTTTATTTAAATAATTAAATATGACTAAATCATTTGTAAAAAATTAAATAAATCATTATTTATTTAATTATCATTCAACCACTTCCTTAAAATAATAAATAAATCATTTATTTATTTATTATTTACAAATAAAAGGATTTGACCCAAGTCAAATGCCTTTTTCCTCCAACAAATATAATAAAATATTCCATAAAAGGCGGATCTAGATTTGGTTAATATTATTTTAATCATACACCAAGATCTAGAATGACCCAATATTTTGTTATAAATAGAAGGGTTTTCTCATTCATTTGTCACATTTTGTTGCTCATTAGATCACTCTGGATCTATGCTCTTGGTCTGACTTTGAACCATTATCATTGTCACACTCTATAATTTTTGCTTTGTGAGCTCTCTTTGAGTTCTATGTTTGTCTGGGTTTTCTACACTAACAAGAGAGATAAATATTATATCTAAAGCGCTGAGGACTTTCAAGAACCCATCCCATTGAGGAGAATTGGAAACACCTTTCTTGTTTTCCTCTCAAGTGCCCTTAATATAAAAATTCTTTCAAAAATATTGTTCGTCTTGTCTATTGGATGCATGGAGCAAAACTTTATTTTTACTATTTAATGTCTTTTTACGCATAGATCTAGATTTGTGCAGCATTTATCTTGATCAACTAACTGCAGATTTGAAGATATTGGCAGCCATATTTGATGTTAGGGCTATTTTTTATGCATAGCTAAAGTGGTATTTTTTCGACAAAAGATTCATACTAACAACAACCTCTGAGATGGTGATATTAGATATCAATATGCTTGGACCTATCATGGAATACTAGATTAACCGAGAGTTTTATGCAACTTTGGTTATCCAAATGTATCACCGTTAGATCCATCTTCTGACCAAACAAACCAAAAAGTAGCTTCCTCATCCAAATGGCCTCGCATGCTGCATGACTGGCCGCCATGTACTTAAACCTCTGTTGAACTAAGTGAAAATGATGTTTGCTTCCTGTTGTACCAAGAAACTGTTGTCGATCCTATGTTGAAGATGCCTCCTGATGTGCTCTTCCAGTTAGATGGACTCCCTGCCTAATTTGCATTGGTGAAGCCTTGAAGCTTCACTCCCTCTGTCCATTTGTACCATAATCCATACTATGTAGTGCCCCTAATATATCTCAACACATGCTTCCTTTCCTTCTAAAATATCTTGGTCGACTTAACCATAACTTGTCTTAGCTGGTTAACTACGTAGCATATGTTGGGTCGTGTGTTCACCAAATACATCAGTGAACCCAGAAGCTTCCTGTAAAAAGTAGCATCCACTACTTCGCCCGAAGTAGCATCCTCTTTCCTCTAGTTTCCTGCAAGAGGATTCTCCATGGATTTTTTTCCCTCCATGTGGAACTTCCTCATAATATCCTTAGCATACTTTCCTTGAGATACAAATAGCTCCCTATCTCTTTTCCATATTTCCAATCCAAGGAAATAGTGCAAGAGCCCCATGTCCTACATCTCAAATTCTCTTGCAAGATCATATTTTCAACATTTTATGAGTCACTCATCACCTATTAGTATTATATCATCAACATAAATTAAAATAATCAAAATCTTACCATAAGCCACAATATGATATATGAAGCCCAACCCGGTGAAATAGTTGTCAATCCTAGTGTACCAAGCATGAGGTTCTTTCTTCATCCCATACAATGCTCTCTTGATTTTTTACACATGTGACTCCCTATCTAAGGTCTCAAAACCTTCCATATGCTCAATGTACACTTCTTCCTCAATAACTCCATTGATAAAGGTTTTCTTTACATCCATCTGATGTATATCCCATCCCATCTACGTTTAGAGTCAATGATGGATCCAATGGATGAGTATCTTGCGGTTGGTGCAAAATTCTCATCATAGTCAATCACCTCCATCTAAGAGAACCCTTTGGCCACAAATCTAGCCTTTTTTTCTCCACATTCCCATCTGTTGTCTGCTTCACCTTGTAGACCCACGTATCTGTATACCCACAGCTTCCCATTTCGGTCTTGAATGACTTTCCCATGAATTTGTTTTGATAATGGAGTCATACTCCTCAACCATGGCATCAACCCACATTGGCTACTACACTCCTTCTTCAAAGGAGGATGGTTCTATATCAATACCTTCACTTATAAGAGCCATGTATCCAACGTACCACTCCAGGGACCTTATTTTCATGTGTTGTGATGTGGGTGCTCGCACATTCTCTCTCACATCCAACAATAATATATCAGCCTCTCTGGTGCGCTTCCTTCCATCTCTAGTCGATGGATCTACATGAGTGGCTTCTACCACTCTTTGCTCCTTTGCTTGCAATTTCTCCACATCACGAGGTTCATCCTTTGGAGCCAAGAGATCCTCAACTGCATACAACTCAAGATCCCTCTCAAGGGATAATCGCATGGCTTTGTATTCATCAAACTTCACATCTCTTCGGACCACTATCATCCAATGTGCTGGCAAGTACACCCAATAATTGTGAGGTGTATCAGTGTACCCCACAAATATCCCCAACTTTTTTGTTGGTTCTAACTTCTTCCTGGCATCTTTGGTTACATGGAAATAGATAGATGAACCAAAAATTTTAAAATATGAGACATATTGTTTCTTACCTAAAAATTCCTCCTCTGGTGTACTCATCCCAAGTATATGATGAGGACTTTTGTTTTGCACAAATACTGTTGTATTGGATTCTTCCACCCACAGATGCAACGATAGGCCCTGATCATGAAAAATAGCTCATGTTTCTCCCACAATAGTTATGTTATTTTTTTTTCTGTTGTGGGTTATGAGGTGCAATAAATTCTCTTCAAATTCCTTTTGAGGCACAAAAGTTCTTGAATTTGTTAGAGATGTATTCTCCACCATTGTCTCTCCTTAGAGCCTTCACCTTCTTCCATGTCTCTTTCTCAACAAGTGCATTTAACTCACAAAACTTTGAGAAAGTCTGATCTTTCTTCTACATGAGGAAAATCCAAAAATTTCTTGAAAAATCATCAACAAAAATCACATAATACATGTTATTTGTTGTGGAAGTTGTTGAGAACGGTCCACACACGTCTGAGTGAACTCTCTCAAGAATTATTGCGGCTCAACTTTCCTTATCATGAAAGGTGGCCTTTGTATACTCCCCCATTGTACACCCTTTGCATGTGTCTCTCTGCACAAGTGTACCCTTTGGAATCCATGTATAAATATGCTTCATGGTCCTCAAAGCGTTGTGGTGTAGATGGCCCAAAATCCCTTGCCATAACTCACTGATGCCTCTGCTTTCCACCTTCTCTGATATACTTCTCAATGTTGTGCAGTCATATACATCAATTTTGTATACGTTCTTCACTCGAACCCCAATATTTTTCACCTATTACGTGGCTTTGTGATGAAGGAACCCCTTTCCTTCACTAAAAATCACATCATATCCAAGATCTTCCAATATAGAAATAAAAACCATATTCTTATTTAAACCAGGTACATGCATGACATCTTTTATTATGAGGGGTTTACGGGACTCTCTCTAGGAAGTAACTATACCAATCCTGGTAGCAATATACCTACCATCATCACCCATCTTGATATGCATCTGGAGATACTTCTCCTCCAAGATGCTGAAGAAATCTCTGTTTTTTATCATGGGTCTTAGTGCTCCACCAAATTTCTTCTTGTGCCAAATCAGACCATAGTTGCTCCCAATATGGAAGCTTCTCCCTCCCATTAACAGAGTCCTGGTAGCTATGCCAACACTTAGAAAGGCCTAGAAGAGTTAGGCTCACCAAATCCTCTAAGGCAACAAATATCCCAACGCTTCCAAGATCATCTCAACATTGAGTGAACTTGGTCAAGTATTTTTGGATCGTGTCACCCTTCTCCATTTTTATCTTTTTGAGCTTGTCTTTCAGTGCCAAATTCCTTTGGTTGCTAGTATTCTGATACAGATATGTCAAGGCCTTCCACATTGCATATGGAGTCACATTCTCATGGAGGCTCAAGACAATATGGTCTCAAACTCCCTCTAACAAGATCATTCTCGCCTTTGCAACATTCTTCTTCCATGCTTCAAGAAGTTGGGCATCTGCTATTATGGGCTGGGGAATGTCAATATCAATGAATTCCTTCAATCTTTTGTCCTGAAGCACTGCGTCCATCATGTCCTTTCATGCAATATAATTCAAATTTCCCTCGAGTGAATATTCGAGTCTTAAGCCATTGAAAGACATCTTGATATACTTTTAGATACCCAAGAATATATATGAAAATTCGAACTTGATCAAAAAAAACTTTTTTTTTCTCTTCTTATTGTGATTCCCGGTGCTCTGATACCATGTATAAAATATAACAACGATATTCAATCTGATCTTATAATGTACTAAAACAAGATATTGAATCCTTCTACAATTTGTGGAAACAAAACATGATCACACAATCACATAAACAAGTAAGACAAAGAGACAATCAATCACACAACACAAGATGTATCTAGGGAAAGCACACTTCCTAAAATTCTGCTATCTATATATTGTATAAAGTCAAGGATCATGAAACAATACAGTGCTTTCTCTCACAAGAGAACTCCTGCACTCTGCCAACTGTCTCACACTGATCTAGGAAAAATAAAACAAATCCTTAGCCAATTCTCTACCTCTGATCAGCCTGCCTTGCTCATGCATTCCTTGAGGAATTAAATACCTATTAAATAGGAAAATCCCTTGCCTTGATTGCGCAATCCTTCCTAGGCCTCCAGCTAACTCTATAAATGACCTGTACAATTTTCTAATTATACAACTAATAGTTATCTTCCCTTTAACCTCTGTCTCAACTAGGTCTTCCTCAAAGGTGACATGCAACAACTATTTATAGAGAATTATCAGTTAACTGATTGATCACTCATTTGAATTAAATCAGATTTAGTTCACTGGACCTATCTCTAGCTCATCACTAAGTTAGAATTAGTTAAACTTATTTTAAATCAATTAATTGAGTTAACTAATTACAAATCATGCATAATTGTATCTGGACGCCCTTAAATCATGGAATCACTCTACATGCATCATCTTAGACCCTCAACTCGAATTTCCTAAGCTAACTCAATCATTCTGACTTAGTTAACTAATACAAGTTGTTATGAGTTGAAATTGCAAGTTCTCTTCCAATTTAAGTAAGGGAAAATTAAATCAGAAGCCCCGCTTTGGGGCGCCATTTGAACAATCAACCCCACTCCCTCTAATCAGAAATATATCTCTATCTTGACCAGTGCTGAGAAGAAAATTAGCATTGCAAAGATAAGTACTAACCTCCATGAGCTTCGAAGTGAAATCGAGCATTGATCTATTCCCAAAATGCTTTGGGAAAAAAGAATTTGACAATTGTGAAATACTAAGAGGATTGAAGATGAGAAACACTTTCTCTTGGATTTCTCGACACTTAATCACATCCACTCTCATTTCCAAAACATCTACCACACTACCATCCTTCTTGACTTGTTCAGTCACGAAAACTATAGTGATCTAGGAACACTTTTTTCCCTTCTATTTGATCATAAAATTAAATATTAAAAAGTATCAATTTATCCATTTTCTTAAGGTCCAATATTTTATTTTTATTTTTTGAAGCGATAAAATATATTATAATTTAATGGGTGGTAGTTGTAGAGTGGGGTGTGTATTTTTAATATTTTATTGTTATTTTTTAAGGTGATAAAATATATTATAATTTAATGAGTAGTAAATGTAAAGTGGGGGTTTAGAGTGTTTGTGCTTTTTTAGAATTTAGTTGGAGTCACAAACAATCAAGTTGAAGCATTGGAAATATATAAAGGAATTAAACAAGTTAATGATCTTAACATTAATCAAATAATTATAGTGAGACTAGTGCACATATTCAACATCTTCATCTTAATTTTGAGGCATATGCACTATATCAAGGAATTAAAAAAGCTATAAATCTCAACATCAATAAAGTAATCATAATATGAGACTTGATGCTCATAACCCAATATCTCCATCTTAGCCTTCAGATGATAGACTTAGAGTCATTTTTCAAAAGAATTCAGTGAACTTTATCTCATTTCAAAAAAGTTTAAATTCATCATGTGTAAGGAAAAATAGTAAAAGAGTGGACTCACTTACAAATCAAGTAATGATGTGCTGACTGTGGACTCACTTAGTTAGCATGTGCGCTAGCTCTGTCATGGAATGATGCACTGACTATGGAGATGAGCAAGCCCACAAGGGGGGGGGGGGGAAGAGATCCCCTCCTACTAAAAAATTGTCAATGACAAAACAAGCTCGTCGGGAGCGCATGCTACAACTCTTGGAACAACCACAGGAAAGGTCCTCCTATCCTAGTTGTCCAATGGCAGAATTGCATGTGTGGAAAATGCATGCCAAGAGCTTCAAAGAAGCCTCTCTTTTTCATTCCCTGCAATAAACTGGAAGAATACAAGAAACATATGAAGCACCATGCAATGATATGCAAATTTATAGGAGTCTAGAAAAAAAAAATGATTTGATTAAATGGATTCAACACAAATGAAAATAAAAAGGTCACATACAGGTGAAGCTAGGAGCCCGAGGTTTTTTCACATTTATCTTCACCAAACTGGAAGACAAGGAGAGGGTGTTCGATGGTGGACCTTACTTCTTCAACAACAAGGGATTGTTCATGTGAGACTGGGAGGAGTGTTACAACC
This sequence comes from Pinus albicaulis, assembly GCA_034641835.2. Lineage (NCBI taxonomy): Eukaryota > Viridiplantae > Streptophyta > Pinopsida > Pinales > Pinaceae > Pinus > Pinus albicaulis. The sequence goes on along the minus strand of CM076575.1, from coordinate 1,703,058,003 downwards.
CGGTTGGGGAAACATTCCTAGCTTCCCTGGTTTGGGTATGCCTCTTTGGCCTTCTAGTGGATTTCTGGGATTTGGATATCCAGGAGGGTATTGGAAATTCAATAGGAAACTTTGTGAAGGTTTCAGACTTCACGAGATGGGGAAGATACACATCATACGCAAGGATCTACGTGTACATGAACATAATGAAACCCTTTTCGGGATCTATCAAACTAGAATACCATGATGAGGTATGACAACAACCCATCGATTATGAGAATATTACCTTATGATTCCGGAGATGCCATGAATATGGCCATCTGTTCTAGGAATACCCGATGAACCAGTTGGAGACAAAGGATCAAATGAAGGCTAACAACCAGGGGAAATCGCAAGAAGGGGAAGGGGGGTTTCAAGAGGTGCAGAGGAGGAAGAAGGGCCAAAATAACTCCCAAACCCTGACTAAATCACATGCAGGAAAAGGTACAAAAGGAAACAACTGATTTGATATATTTCAGGAGGAGGAAGAGACAAAGGAGACGGAGGGGGGAAAATACAAAGATAACCAACCATGAAATCAAAGGGAAGGGGCGACAACTAAAAGAAAGGCGAAGGAAGAAATACTAGACAGAGAAACCTTAGAACAACCACTGAACCAAGCCAACATGGCAGTTGATAGCCAAAGAGAATATTTGAGCAATGAAGAGCAATTTTTACACAGATTATTGAATTAATGGACGAACCTAGATGAACGCTTCATTCCAAAAGCCTAGAAGCAGCTTTAAAAAGAGACATTCCAGCAATATAAAGCTAAGTAAGGGATCACAAAAGAACCAGGGAGGGGACCAGGGCCCCCCAGGGAAAGGAGGTAATAAATGAGGAGGGGAAAACCTCCATGAGACCATTCAAATTATAGGTAAAAGATGGTGAACTCTGGAAGGGTAGTGTCGTTATCTGTGTCCTTCCACCAACTCAAAAAATCGTCCAAATGATCATCACATCCTGGAATATCAGAGGCCTTAATAGAAAAGGAAAACAATGTTATCTAAAATAACATCTCGAGATATATAAGTCCAACATTATGACTATCCAAGAAATGAAGATACTAGAAGGAAATCTCAAGGATATTATCAAAACCTTTAAGCCTCACTATAAGGGAATAGCTCACTATTCCAGAGGTAGTGCTAGAGGACTTGCTATCTTATGGAATCCAGTGGAAATTGTTTTTAGTGACTAGGTATGCCAACCCAGAATACTTGTTGGGTGATTCCGCCATATTGGATCTAAATATTGGGCCCTGCTAACAAGAGTCTATGGGCCTCATATTCCAGGAGAAAATTGTGCTTTTCTCCAAAACCTTTCAAACTTTAGAAGGGATTGGCCTGACGACCTAAGGATAGTTGGAGGGAACTTTAATATGCTTACGTCCCTTGAGGAAAAGAAAGGAGGAATTAGAAGGCAAGACACATATATGGAAATGTTCAGAGATATGACCACCTAACTACACTTGGTTGACTTACTGACCAACAATGGTATCTACACCTGGAACAACCAGCGAGGTGGTCCTCATCAGATTATGTCACAGTTGTACCGATTCCTAGCTTCGGAGCAGGTAATTACCCACAACTTATTCTTAGAAGCCTCCATCCTCTTGGTTATGGGACCTGACCACTAGCCAATAAGGTTGGAGATCAACCTCAAAACTGGCCCTAAAAATTGACCATTCTGATTTGAGGCCTTCTGGCTCTGGGAGCCTAATCTTATGCAGAAAATAGAGGAATGACAAAAGGGAAACGAGGAACTAGGTAGAAATCACATGTACACCTTCCAGCTGGAGCTCAAGGGGTTAAAACGGAAGTTCAAGAAATGGAACCGAGAAGAATTTTGGCATATAATGAAAGGCCAACAACAGCTAGCAAAGACGATGGAGATAATACAACAAAGTATCATCACTCATGGCCAGGAAGAGCACCTAGTGGCAGAAGAAGGTAGGATCATCAATAAACTGGAAGAATGACGAACACAGGAAGAGTTCCTCTAGAAGTAGAAATCCAGATTTAATTGGCTATGAGAGGGGGAAAGAAACACACATTTTTTCCATAAATCAATGGTTCAACACCACCAGCATAATCATATTTTCTCACTAAAATATGAGGCTAGAAACATAATTGCTCGACATGGGAAAATGGAGGACCTAGTGGTGAACCATATCCACTCACTTCTTACAGAACCTACCTAGATCAGGACCAAGGCTATACAAAGAATCACCCAAAAAATCCCCCACCTCATTTCCAGGGATCAAAACCTGGGCCTTATGTGAGTGGTATCACTAGAAGAAGTGGAAGAGGTGGTGAAAGGAATGGCAAATAACAAGGCCTCGGGCCTGGATGGTTTCACGATGGAATTCTTCCAAGAGGCTTGGAACTTCATTGGTAAGGAAGTGTTGGAAGTGGTCGAGGAGTCTCGCCACAACCAAAATGTATGTCCGAGCCTTAATGCTACATTCCTTACTCTTATACCTAAATAAACTAAATCAAAGAATCCCTAGGGATTCGGGCTGATTGCATTGTGTAATTTTATTTATAATGTCATAGACACAATCATTGTAAAACGCCTCAAATCTCTTCTTCCCAATCTTATTTCTCCTGAACAAACTGACTTTGTTGAGGGCCATCAAATCTTGGATGGTTTTATCACTTCCCAAGAGGCATCTCATTCACTAAAACAACTTAAAGTTCCTAGGATGATGATTAAGGTTGACTTATTAAAAGCCTACGACTGTATTGACTAGACTTTTCTCTCTAGCATTCTTTATTCCTATGGTTTTGATCAAAGATGGATCAACTAGATACATATCATGGAGTACTCCTAGGTTTATTCCATCCTCCTCAATGAATCCCCAACTAGAAATTCCAACCATCCCGAGGTATGAGACAAGGTGACCCCCTATTGTCGTTTATTTTCATCTTAGCAATTAAAGGCCTAGGTCGATACTTGAAAAAGGAAGCTCAAACTCTAAAATTTAGGGGCCTAAGACTATGGGGAAATGATCTCCCCCTCACCCACCAACAGTTTGTTGATGATATCATGTTATTCTTCCATATCTCTCTACAGGAATCCCAAGGCATAAAATAAATCCTCCATGTTTTCATGGAAGCCTCTGGGAGCCTGACTAATAATGAAAAATCCCGCACATTATTTTTTAACACAACATAAAACATTCAAACCTTCTTATCTAGGGTGATAGGTTTGGAATCATCTCTCTCCCCACTAAATACCTTGGGATTCCCTTATCTGTGAAATCTCTTAAAACCTCCTACTAGAACCAACTACTCGAAAAAAAAATCAATATAAGCTTAGTAATTGGGCATTTAGAGCTCTCAACTTGGTTGGCCACACTGTCCTCCTCAATGTTGTCCTTCAATCCATCTCAATATAGCAACTCTTGGGCATGGCTGACCCCAAAAGGACTTTATCAAAATGGTTGACATTTTTTAAAAAATCCTCTAGGGAGGTGCTCATGAGTTAACGAAATTGGCCTATGTGACCCTCTCACCCTAAATTAGGTAATGGGCACCAAAATGTGGTGTATATGGATATAGGGAGATGTAGGCTTGTGGAAACAAATATGGACGCGTAAGTATGGCATGCCTACCCGTACAAAATACATCCTTAGTTATCGATATTTTCCCAAAGGTTCCACAATCTGGAACATGGTAGCTGAAAATGGAGATACTATTCAACAACACTTCTTTCTGGGAAGTGAGAAATGGGAAAACAAGCCTTTTCTGATAGGAATCCTAGCAGTAGAGAGGAAATTTTTTTTCTCATTAAGACCTGAGCAAGATGTTCATCTATGCTTCATATAGGAACTACCAAGCAGTAAATTAGTATTGGAAAGAGGAACCAATAACAGAATGATGGAAGCATTGGAAAGACAGGGCAGACTGGCTGGAACCACCATATTCGGATCAATGGAACCAGTTGAGCAAAGAGCTAGATTCCCAAAGGATCGCAATTCAGGAAGGCCCAGATATTCTGAGGTAGGGCTATACAACGAAGGGCACTTTAACCATTGAGCAAGCATACAGATTGAAATCAGGATGGGGACAAGGGAACCAACAAAAAAATGTGGAAGAAGAATTGGGGAGGAAGGTGGTGGCCGAAAGTGGCTTGCTTTCTTTGGATGGTTTGTAAGGGTAGAATTCTAACATGGGATCAACTGATTAAAAGAGGCGTTTATGGACCCTTAGCCTACATCCTATGTGGATTCCACGCTGACGACCTAAAAAACCTTCTCAACTCGTATGTTAACAAAAAATGGCACCAAGTGGAAGACCTCTTTGGCAGAATGGATCGCGACCCCCAGAGTATTTGATAATCCATCCTTATTTGGAGATAGGGTCTCTTCTCTAGCCTGATCATCAACCAAGCTTGGGAGTTGGTTCTCAGCTTCACCCTTTGGGCCATATGGAAGGAGAGGAATCACAGGATTTTCACGAACATAAGCTAGGATCAGGGGTTAGTATGGGAAGGGATAGTGAAAAATATAAGGGAAACCATCCTTACAGAGAAATGGTTACCATATGACTCGAAAGTTTCACCTCATGAGGTGAGGATCCTGCAACGTCTTCAAATTGATCCAACCGTGATGGATCCAAACTCATGGAAAGTGATACCAAGCAAAATAGATTATGCTTGGATTTTCATTACGCCTCTATATGGTTTCATGAAATTGAACTTCGATGGAGATTCCAAAGGAAACCTGGGCCATAAAGGATTCAAAGGGTTATTCTGAGATCATAAAGCACTGACTCGCTTCATATATGCAGATTCTTGTGATTGTGCAAGTAACAATGAAGTGGAATTCACTAGATCCTGACAAGGTTTGATCATGGAAATCAGGCTGGGATACAAAAAGCTAGTAGTCGAAGGGGACTCCTAACTAGTCACCAACACTCTCAAGAAACTAAGTCAGGGGACTAAATGGGACAAGCTAAGCCATAACTGGAGAACTGCTAGACTAGTTCAGGAACTGGGGGAGAATATCCAAAAGTTTGATTATGTTATCATAACGCATGTGAGGCATGAACGAAATCAAGCTGCTAATTTCCTAGCGAACTAGGGATGCATTCATCAAAGCGAACCATTGGAATCAGGCTAGCCTCCCTATCCCCGAGATGGATGAATAGAACTTATGCAAGGAATTATTGATCTGGTCATGGTCAGTAGTGTGGGAAACCCCCACACCCCTGAATCAACCTCCCAATCGCGGTGTGTACCAGATCTACGACCCTCCCATCAATCATAATGGTAGAGGCCTCGAAGTACATTCCCACCACCTTCCACATGCGTGGAAAGGATAGCAGGGCGACCTACGACATGAAAATGGGAAATAAGGAGAAGGGTGATAGAAAAGGAAGCCATTCAAGGCTTGCACCACTGTTGGATTGTATGGTTTGCTCTGGTGGTGACAAAGTGGATATCCCCTTTCACAGCGAAGGTGGAAGGTCAGCTCCAAATAGCCCTCAACACTCTGAAATGGTGATTAACTGGTATGTAGTTTTTCTTACCCTCCTTTCCACCATTCTCGCCATGGTAGTATCTGGGACAAGTGATTTTGGTCATTCTAAATGGCAATCGAATGGGTATGTGGGTCTTTTTTCAATACCAACTATGCCGACATCTAGTAGTAGAAGGACCCTCATCAAGTGGGTTGATACTATCTCAGTATCCGGCTAGTTTTTTTGTGGTGTTTAGTCCTTAGTGTGGTCGGCCTTACAGCTCGCATTCAACCTTGGGTGAACCAGGGAAAACAATGAGATAATTATGGGGGGTTTGGGGTTCCCAAGTCTTGGTTGACTGAGTCAGGTAGGGAAGGAACACCTATGTCTGTGTCTATGCTAGGTTTTGATGTAATTGATTCCACTTGAAGCAGGCCCTGTGGGCACATTCTGGGTGACCCTAACTTTGCAAGTTTGTTGCTAATATCACGGAGTCTTAATCGTAACGAGTATGCTGTCTAGAAAATTTTTTGGGAAAAAGTTAAGGACATGAATGCTAGTGGGTGGGCTAAGCCTTGAGAGGAAGAACCCCTGTCTGTGTTGGGTATTATCACGAATTCTGGTTGGGATAATAAAAAGAGGGATTTGTTTGGTCTACACCCACGTCAATAATCATGACACCTAGAAGACTTGTAAGGGAGGCTCTGTTTGTATGCATGTTACGAAATGGTCATGGGTTCGAAAGAAATACCCCCTGCATGACTCTCGGAACAATAATAACTACTTTTGTGATGGTTGGAAGGATATCCCGACTTAATATTTTTAATTACGCCCCTTTGTTGCTACTTGGACAGGTAAAGAAATCGGAAACAGGGTATGATAGTTGACTTACCTACGACCCAGGATCCCTCTGGAAAACTTTCATTCTCAACAAAATTTACCAGCCTATGAGAAATTTGATATGGCTTGGTTCAAGAGCCCTGCTTTGAGAGGACAAGGTAGAAAAATCAAAGGGAAGAAAGCCGAGGGGCACCCCAGTTCTTCCTCGAGAAAGATGAGAGGTCGAAAACCCACAGTGAGAATCATTAAGAATGCCAAAAAGGAATATCATGAGAACACAACTGAGGACATTCAGAAATTGATAGAAAAATTGGAGGCAGACATAAATCGCCAAGTAAGTTCAATGGAGACAAAAGCAGATGATTGGAGGGCCCTCGTGCTAGATGTTGGGCAAACTCGTGGTTGGGTAACACAATTTAAAAAAACCCTATTTCTCTATTGGTCCATGAAAGAAATTCAACAAAGTCCTTGGAACAGATATCCATGAGCCTGACTATGATTATACAAGAGTTTCCATATTATAGAAAATAATTTGAAAAAAATCAATTCTAGATGCAGAAGCAAGATGGGCATCTCCGGCGCATCGAATACCACCTCCCATCCATCCTTACTCTGACTGAACTCCCAGGAACTACTGCTTAGGACCCGACACTGATGGAATTTGCCTCGGCTAAGGAAGCATATTAGTATTTATGATGTTTCTCGTTGTAGTGTTTTGTGTCTACTGTTTATATGTGGATAGCTTTTAGTTTTACATGTATAGTAAGTCATGTCAATAGGCAAGTAGATGATATTATATGTATGAGCATTCATTCATATTTAGCTTGGTTGGACAGACTCAGAACTTATTGTTTTTGGATGACATACCACGCCATCAAGTGGCCAACAAACTTGGTTTCCCGCTCAGGGAAATTTTAGGCCACCTAACAGTATCCATCTGGTTGTAATTTGGTGATTAAAATTAATGAAAATGGAGGTAATACCAAGCTTACAAAAAAAAAAAGTATTCATAGAAATTATTATTTCAAGCTATGTTCCCCCTCCCCTCAATAATTTGGATCCATCTCTATCCTTAACTAAATTATTAACTCTGCTCCTAATCTTAGGTGGGCCCTACACTACACCTTCTTACTCTATCCTTGCACGAGTACTAGTCAAAACCACCATTTAATTTGAGGTTACTCCAATTGAATCTAACTCCCCTTTTCATCAATTTTCCCCTTCTCCTTCGATCTTCCCATCAAAGTACAATTTACACTCAAAATCCAAATCAATATCTATCACTTATTCAAAGTTAGCAAGTGAGGGTATTTATTTGGGAAAGGAAATGGGTGGTATGGGTTCTTTTGAGAATTAGATATTAGGGTAAAGGGAGGAAGTCCTTCCTCTCTCCAACCGAATTTCAAGCTCAGACAAAAAATTGCATCAATAAGTAAAAGCCCATTTTTGGGGCCCTTGGATCATCTTCCCCTTCAAGGGGCCTCAAATGAAAATTATCTCCTTAAACTATTTGGGTTAGCCAACCCCATGAAACAATTGACTCTAATGCATTTTATTAATGTTCATGGGCCTCAAATTATTCTTTTCCAAGAATCAATGGTAGAAGGCGACAAAGCCGCCAATTTAATCTCTTCCTCTTTCCTAGATTAGGATTTTCTTTTAAGTGACACAACAAGAAAATCCAATGGGATTTTTTCAATGTGGAGGAAAGGGGATTTTATATTACAATCAGCATGGTTAATTAGGAGTGGCTTGGAATTGGATTTTTACTATATGGATCTAGATTTTTCCCTTCTTTACTGAAATATCTATAGAGAATATTCTAATTGGGAAGTTTTTTGGGAACACACTCTAAATTTTCCTATTTCAACTAGATTTTTTATCATTCATTTTTCTTACTATGAATATTTTTTTGATGGGGGTCATTGGTTTTGAGGAATAACATGACCTTTTATAATTCCTTTGTTTCCTAAATTTGATCCGATCTCTATGTTAGTTACTCATATGCAAATTTGGGTTTACCTCCCAATTTTTTCATTACATTTTGACATACTCTAATAATGGAGGATATTGAAAATACTATGTTTGGTTACACAAAAACAAATTTTAAGAAAGCAATAGTAGTACTATGCATATATGGTCACCTTTATGTTGAGATAAACTTAAATAAGGATCTTCTAGACAAAATCATTCTAAAAAATAAAAAAAATAAAAAAATAGATGGATTTAGATCTTGGTTTATGAGAACTCAATATTTCAATGCAAATATTTCATATTCCAAGATATTTACAAGATTTGTGTCCTCGTGCATGAGCTCGTCTTTTACATAAAAAGGGGCTAAGTCTAAATAAAAAAGTTGAGCATTCCCACTAGATAAAGATGAGAAAAAGGATAATGAAAATCGCCAAACAAAATATTCATAGAAGATTAATATCATTTGTTTGAAAGCATTGACTAAGGCACCCTCTCCTATCTCGAAGGCTCAAACAAAAGACATTAATACACAAATTTCCTCCTCATAAATGGTAGTTCAACATGTTCTCCTTCCTAGAAGAATGAAGTTCCTTCATGAGACTAACACCTCTAATTCTAATAAGAAAAGGGTTCCATCTTCAATTGTTAAGCTCTCACCTTTTGAGTTACAGATAGCCATGGTAGATCCTTCTTTGAGAGAGGTGGCATGAGGTTAAAAGGAAAAAAAGGAAATGAAAATGTAAAATTGATTCTTAATTTTTAAATGGTAAAAAATGAAATATACTTTAATTATGTAATTTTATTCTTGTCGGTATAGTGTTCAATCGCAAATTGCATTATATTTGTAAAGTGCTTCAAACACATAAATAGTGTGGTTTTAATTTTAAAGTGAAACAAATATTTGTAATTTTGTTACTTGAAAAAAAAATAGTCTTATTATGTAATATAAAAAAAGTCAATTAACAAATAAATAAACTCAACTTTTTTTCAAGAAAATTCTTCCCTAAATTTAATATAAATATTGTCAAAAATAATTAATTCATAATAACTTTAACAATAAAATTTTATATATAATTATTTTTATATCATTTCAAAATAACTTATATAATATAATAAATAAAATAATTTTTTATTATAAAAATATAAAATAAAATATTTCATTATTAACACTCCACATGTATAAAAAGACACCACTAAAGAGTTAAGTACTCTAAGCTTGGTAAAGTAACCCTAAATTAAAAATAAAATAGGAGAACCTCTTCATGAGAAGTGCAATCGTGGGCAACTATTTTGTCCAAAGCAAAGTTTTTATAAATTTAAGAAGGAAAAGGCCTACCACTAGAGATTTAAAATGGGGTGATTAAATTGATAAAGATTTCGTCGAAATTTGGACCATACTTCTAGAATCATTATCACGGAACCAATGCCTCAAATAATATCTCTTAATTGCTATAGTATCTATATATATCACGGAAAAGCTCACGTCCCATTAGTAAGAAGGCACGGAAGTACCTCTAAAAAAGAAAGGGGGACGTGGGACATGGTTCAATTTTCCGAAATAAAGAAGAACAAGTTTTATTACTGTGTTTAAGTTTGCGATTCAACGTCACCATGAGCAGGAACATTGTCATTGCATATAAGTATTATGGTAATTTAATTTTGAAGGACTCTTGATAAGTAAATTTTATTTTTAAATTATTCTTAAAATATAATTTTTTATTATTTAAATTATATTTTTTATATATTTATTAATTTAGTGTTGGCTAAAAATTTAGAAGGATAATTGAAATTGCATATTTTAATTGTTAAAATTATAGGTCTTTTTAGAGTTTTAGATTTATTTATGCATTTAAAAATACATTTTAAACAATGTAAAAGTATGATTTTAATTAACAATTATATTTCTTGATTCTATTAATAATTGCAAAAAATTATAAAAAAGAGAAATATATTATAAATTTTTTAACAAATTTTAGTCTTCAAATTTGAGATTCATGCAGGACATAATATCATGTGTAGAGATTTATGAAGAAATCACATTCATATTTTTAATCCTCAACAATTAGGATTCACATTCTCTCATAATGATGGACCTAAGTTGTGATCCAAAATGTTGAAGATGAAAAATATGAATACAATTCGTTTTGAAATCCCTACACATATAAGTTTACTTTATTTTATAATAATTATTATAATTCGAAGAGCCTTGATAATTTATTTTTTCTCTTATTCTTTTTAACTTTGAATTTATTTTTTTGTTGTATATCACTAAATGCCTTAACATCTATGTGCTCTTTGGGGTTTCCTTTGCAATAGGCCACTTGTGGCCTTCATGGCAAGCATGGGCCATGGACTTAGAGTTGGTCAAATTTTCCCCAGACCTACTAGAGGGGGGTGCCATTTTACCTAGCCCAAGAGGCAGTCTTAAAGGTATTTTGCTCGACAAGAGCACCCTCCAAATGCAGATTAAACTTATACCTCTTGGCTTGAATAACAGTGGGCGTCATAATCACGCAATCACAACTAGATCTATATCTATTCGACCTGAAAAACCTACAACTTCCCCACATGATTACCTCAAATATTATACTATGCCTTTCTAGACTTGGATAATGACCACACACTCTTCTCTCATATTCGACAAAGACATAAGAAAACATCTCCATTCTTAGAGTGGATTCAGTGTTGGTTCCCCTGTTGTAGTCTATATTGTTGTTAACATCCCTAGTTGGTTTTATCAATGGTTTTTTAACTACTTAAATAATGAGTGATGGATTGACAACTCACTCTCCCTCATACTTAATGGCAGACAAGGTTACACCTGGTACTAAAACAACTCAATAAAACAAAAAGTGTATCAAACAAAAATTGATGGAAATAAACCTCGTATTGGGGGAAATATTTGCTTAAATGCCATTCACAAGATGGAGGATCCATTTATTGTGGGTCAAATTTCTAGCAAAATAATGTCCATGGAAATCCTGCAAAAATGGACAGATGTAAACTTCTTGGGAATTTGGGGTTACTCTCTAAAGTATATGATTCTCGTGTGATGATGGATGATCTAGATCACAAAATCAACATCTAATACTCAAAAATTGCTCCAAGGTCGATGGTTTTGGGGATCACAAGCCCTCTTCGCTAAAAAATGAAAACAAAATTTTGATGCTCAATCCGAGAAGATGGAGGTACTCCTTATTTGGTTCAAGGTTTTAGGGTTCTCGCTCCTCTTTTGGTCCTCTGAAATTTTTGGATAATTTGGTAACACATTAGGGTTTTTTATGAGGTTGATGAATCTTATCAAAACACTGTTTATATGGGCATGGCTCATATTTTGGTAAGGTTAATATATATAAGGGATTAGCAGACATTATCACCATTAGGAATGAGGAGCAAGTCATTTGACAAGCCCTCGACTATGAGGGCATCCCCTTAAAATGTGTTCATTGCTACACATATGGACATTTGGATACCAACTATTCATTGATTAACAAGCACAAAAAATGGGAAAATAAGGTTTTCCAAACTTAAGAGGAGAAAATTTCTCTCGTCCATATTGTATCTCCCTCGCGGACAATTATTGATCAAAGAGTTTTCGAAAAGCCCAGTCAAGGATTAGGCATGAGCATGGATAAGGGAGTAGAGATACTTTCAGTTGTTGAGGATATGAGTATGCTTTCAAAATTACCTCTGTAACGACCAACAATCGCATAAGTAATGAAAATATTTAAAATACTTCGTAGACAAAGACATCCAATGTAGGAGAGTAATTGTATATTGTATAAATAATTGATGTAGGATTATTACAAATGAGAATGAGGACCCGCTTATATACCCTAGGCAGGTACCCTTTCATGAATGGCCATGTGTCTAAGACATGCCTCTTAATTACTAACTAACTAATCATTAGTTAATTAGTTATTATTTATTATTATTATATTTATATTCATATTTATTATTTTATTATGAATTATATTCATAACATAGCCTTTCCCTTCAAAAATATTTTTCCTCAAAGCTTATTGATGAAAGACTTGATTTCTTTTTCTGTTTCGAATGTCTTCTCATTTCAGCGTTGTCATATTCATTGATACAAGTCGATATGATCCTTTAAGTGAAAAACAAAACTATCGCACTAAGAAGGGATCACACCATCCTAGATCGATCTTCTTTGGAATCAAACTTTGTGATGAAAAGCTATCATAGGATTGGATTATGCAAACTTTAGTGTCCTTGGGAACATAATTTTTTCGTTTATTTTCTTAGCGATACTGGTATGTAACTTGACTAGAAAGTTCACTCTTGTGATTCAAATGTCGATACATAGCTCCTTTGGTTTGGCTTTCCTTTATCATGTTAGTGGTTGTTTCTGGATTTCCTTCAAGCGCTATTGTTGTTGAGTTGGTGGTTGAATCATCATTTGGAATGTCCATCGTTTCAACTGCAACTTCTACATGCGTCTTCACTTCAATAAGATTCGGATTTCCCTGAAATATGAGATCAGTGGAATCAATGTTTGTTTCTTCTTTCCCTACTTGGACTATTATGTCTAGCAATTTTGATGCTTCCCTTGTGACAATTTCTTCAAACATATTCGTTAATGATTTCTTATCATCCTTATGTTTTTTAATCTATTTGAGCAGATTTTGGTTATGATTTTTGAGATGTAAGCATTCCTCATTTTCTGAGTCAACCTTATTTTGGCCTTCAAGCTTCTCGTCTTTTAAACACTTGATTTTTTCTAATAATTTTTTGTTAATTAATAAGGTCTTTTAAACATAAATTTTCCTCTTCTTTCTCTAATAGACTTTCATTGAATTTCTTGTCAAAAATTATTTTTCTTGTTCTAACTTGTGCTTCTTAGCTTTACACTTTTTTACTTGTGTAAGAAGTTTCTGGATATGATTTTTTAAACGAGGATTTTCTTCGTTTTTATTGGATATGGCCTCTTCAAGTTCTTTTTTCTTCTCCAATATTGAGTCTTGATTGCTTTGAGGTATTAATTTCATGACATCTTTAAAGTCTTATAATGAGCACATTATCAATTTTTATTGCATTGTCATGTCTCGAAATGTGATCATATTTCCCTAATAAGAAAACATCAAGATTTTTTTCTCTATGTTGAACATGAACGCACCCAATTCTCTAAACCAAGGTTGACCAAGAATTATGTCAACCTCTATGTCATATATTTTTACAACACTAAATTGGGATATGTACTCATAATGATCTACTGTTATGTGTAAATCATTAATTTCATATTCATTTCCAAAAATATATGTTCTTTCACCTACATTAGCATCTAAAATTAGCAGTTGATTCGCCAAATTAATATTTATACAATTTTCGTTGTTGCTTGTACTGATAGCGATATTAAATTTTTTCCATTAGATAGTTCCTCTTAATGTAATTACCTTGCAATGCGTGATTAAAACACCCTTATAGGAGAGTCATCCTTCCTTCATTATTTTTGAATTAAACTCCATTTTGCTTTGTCAAAATGAAATTAGGGTTTTAAAATATAACCCTTATAACTTTATAAGAATATGTAGTGCTTTTAAATTTAAATAGGAACTTAATGCTTTCAACTTTTTATAATTTTAGGTTTTTTTTTAAATGCATTTCTCTCTCGTTTTTTTTTAATAAAATAATAATAATTTTATTACTATTATTATTTTATTTTATTTTTAATTAGTAATTATTTATTTATTTAATTGAATTGATATATTATATAATATATAGTATATACCACATGTTAATTAAATAAAATCAGAAAAGAAAAAAAAAATGTGACCAAGGAACACGACACCTTAGTTCACCTGGTCGGACCCTTTGAACGCAACGAAAGTGACAATCGACGTTGGAAATGATATGGTGGGCGCCCGATCTGGACTATGAGGACCTGTGTATCAGAGTGACGAGTTTACAGCGGAGGGCTATTTTCTGTCGTTGGGTTTTCCCAGATTCTGAGGATTATGATTCTGCTGCTTGGGTTTACAGGAAATGGAAGTCAATTATTGGATATACTCCTATTGTTAGTAAACTCATTAATGGGTGGTTTAGCGTCCATTTCATGAATGAAAAGGACGTCCATAAGGTTACTGACTGCACCTGGGTTAGAGGTAGATGTTTTCTGCAGATTATCCCATGGTATATAGGCTTTAATCCGGTGCTGGAAGCCCCACGAAGTAAGTTGGTATGGGTTAAGCTACCTAGATTGCCCTTAGAGTTCTGGACTATCAAGGCATTGCGCACTATCGGCGATTCTATTGGTTCAACCAAATATATTGATCCCAGCATTGTGGGTTCTGCAGACAAGCGGATCGCTTGGATTCTGGTGGAGATTAACTACAAAGGGGATCTGCCGGGTGACGTTGATTTGATATGGTGTAATAGAAGGCATCGCCAAAGGGTTGATTTTTGGGGCATTCCTTTCAGGTGCCTGATTTTCCATAAGACTGGTCACCTTCGGGATAATTGCCCTTTCAGAATGCGCATTCATAAGGCGAGACAGGGTCATCAGTTTGTGGGCGATAAAGGTTGGTGCAGCGAAGGGGCGGGCTTCTTGCGTGGGGCAAAAAAAGGTATGTTTCCAAACGATTCCCATGGTGATGAGCAATACAAGGTTGATGTTGTTCAAAATGAACCGGCCATTTCTGATTCCATGCTTCCATCTAATATTGCAAGCCACCCATCTGTCGAGCGCAATTTGTTTAGGGTCCTACGACCGGAAGATGCCAATAGGCCAAATCAAATCCCCTCAATGGCTATTAATAGTCCAGTGGAGAAGGACGGCCCGGTTCCTTGTCCTATTGTATCCCCAAATGAGGCCTTATTAGACAGTCCTTTAGGTTTTGAGTCTAGTGCCTTTAATGATGATTCACAAACCATGGTCCCCATACACTCGGAAGATAGGTCTTCTCCTGAGAATGATTTGCCTCTGTATAGGCCGGCAGTTTATAGGGGGGAATCATCTTATACAGGCCTATTGGTAGATGAAGGTCTCCCCTATGGGGCTAAAAAGGGTAACCAATCCTACCCAGACAAATCTGGCCCCATTCTACCATATGACTCCCCTAGGAACTCCATTGGAAGCGACATTGATTCGCTGTTTGGGAATCCCAATCTTGACCTTGCAACCTTAACGGTTTTTGATAAGCCTATCCCCAGTCCAACAAAAAATTCTTCAGGCTTATCTACTGCTATTGTATCGCTCAAAAAGAAGGCAAGGGCGGTTTGCAGACTAAAAAAAGGGAAGTATAAGGCGGTGTCTCTCTTTACGGATGATGAAAGGGGTCTGTCTGATGTTCCTATTGGGGGATATGATGGAACTGATGCCACAAACAGGGCGCTTAGAGAAAGCCACCCTAGGAAGTCACTATCATGAACCACATCATCTCTCTGAATATGCGGGGTTTGGGCGAGACCCCCAAAAAACTTTGCCTAAAGGAATTTCTTAACGATAGGAACCCGATTGTCTTTTTGGGACAAGAAACTATGTCCATCCGATCCAAGGCTATTAATGTGTTTTTGAAGATAAGAAATGGCTGGCAGGTTGCAGCGATTAGTTCAGATGGACGCTCAGGAGGTCTGATAGCCATGTGGAATCCTGATTTGGCCACATTCAAACCATATAGTTTTTTTGGCGGCATCCTTTTAAATGGTCGGATTAGAGGCATGTCAGGTAAATTCAATCTCATTAACATATATGCTCCATATGTTAACAGGATGACTTTCTGGAATAGAATGCAGGTATCGGGCATATTATCCCTTCCAAACCTCATATTGATGGGCGACCTAAATTCAACGCTCAATGCCGATGAGATTTGGGGCAGTAATGCTCGTATGGATCCACTCGCAGGGTATTTAAATGACATGTTCTACTCACAGGGTCTGAAGGATATCAGGCCACATCCAGTGGCGCCTACATGGACCAACAATCGGGAAGGTGTGCACTATATCGGGAAGAGGCTAGACTGGGTGCTGGTGAATGAACAGGTGTTGGATAGTTTCCAAAATATTAGATCGATGATTATGGTTTCGGATATATCCGATCACTTCCCAATATCATTGTCATGGTCAAACATTTCCATGGTAAGTGGCCGTCCGTTTAAGTTTAATAGGATTTGGCTGGAGGACGCCGAATATACAGGCTTGGTGGAGGTGATTTGGCGCGAGACTAGTCACTTGTCATCTCCGGGTGGCTGGGACTCCTTTCATGCCAGACTACAGAATCTGAAGGCTGCTTCAAAGAATTGGGAACGACAAAAGAAGATGATTCTAAAGGAGGAATTTAAGGATATACAGAGTCAGATGGAAAGGATAATATCCTCGTTTACCAATCAATCTCCGGATCAGATAACATTACAGGAGCTCATTAGACTAGGGGAAAGGAAAAGGGAGATTCTCAGGATTGAGGAGACGACTTGGAGGCTGAAGAGCAGAGTGACTTGGTTGGCGGAAGGCGATTTGAATACACATTTTTTCCATAAGTATGCTAATGGAAGAAAGAACAGGAATGCTATATGGAGTATAAAGCGGGCGGATGGTTCAATTGCTTACACTACTAAAGATATTCAAAATGAAGCACTGGAATATTTTTCCGCGTTCTATTTGAAGCAGGATTGCATAAACAATGCGGAGCAGGTTTGGCTTTTAGAGCATGTTCAAAGAGTGTCGGATGATGATGCCATATTGGCTATGGAAAAAGAGATTACCGGGAATGAGGTCTTCAAGGTCCTAAAATCATTTTCTCCAGACAAATGTCCGGGGCCTGATGGTTGGCCCCCGGAATTCTTCATCCATTTCTTTGAGTTGATGGGTGGCGAATTGACACAGATCATTGAGAACATTAGACTGAGGGGGAGAATGCCCACTAACCTCAACTCTTCGTTCATTGCACTTATTCCTAAATCGGACATGCCCCAAACATTTGCGGACTTCAGGCCAATTGCTCTATGCAACACTTTGTACAAGATCACATCCAAGATCATTGCTGAACGTCTTAAAGGTATCTTGTCAGATTATATCTCTAAAGAGCAATTTGGATTTTTAAAAGGCCGGTCCATCCATGATGCTGTCGCAGTTGCGCAAGAGGTTCTTCAGTCTATCCATTCTGAGAAAAGGAAAGCTATTTTGATGAAAATAGATATCCATAAAGCCTATGATTCAATAGACTGGTCATATATTAGGCTTGTTCTCATGAAGATTGGTCTGTCCATAAAAACTATAAGATGGATAATGACCTGTATCACCACGGTCAGATATGCAGTAATAATTAATGGCATTCCCACACCCTTTTTCGCTGCTGAGAGAGGCTTGAGACAGGGCTGCGCGCTCTCTCCGTTGATTTTTATCCTTGTCATGGATAGTTTCAGTGGTATTATGCATGATGTGGAGCGCCGGGGTTGCATTGAGGGGTTTTCTTTTTCCGGTGAAGTATCATGCACACATTCCTTGTTTGTCTATGATCTTCTACTGTTTGGATATTTGAAGCGAAATCACTGGTTCTTCATCCATATAATGTTTTATCGCTTTCAAGCTGCCACAGGTCTCTCAATAAACAAAGGCAAATCATTTATTATTTTCGAACATGGTGACAGAATGGAGTTAGAGTTCATAGCTGAGTTCATGGGGATGGATTTAAAGGAGGCTGTAGGCGGTTTTTCTTATCTTGGCTTTAGGATTAAACCCTGTGGGTATAATAATCAGGACTGGACATGGATGGTGGATAAATTCCGTCGGAAGATAAATGGTTGGGCTCACAGGTGGCTCTCGTTAGGGGGTAGACTTATTCTCATCCAAGCGGTTTTATCACAGACGATGGTCTATTGGGGCCATCTTTTCTACATTCCGGATGGTATCATTAAAAGGTTGAACAGTATCATGGAAAAAATTTTATGGGGTGGTGCCTACATGCCGCAGAAAATTCATCTTTGCAAGTTGGTGACTCTATGCAGACCAAAACAACACGATGGATGGGGCATTCTTAATTTGAGGACTTTCAACAAGGCTTTGCTTATTAAGTCTTTCTGGAAGGCTACGATGGGTAATGGAATATGGCAGGATGTGATCAAGTGTAAATATGTTCGGGGGTGCATACTGAAACAAATTCTATGCTCAAACCTTCCTATTCCCAGGCATATTTCGGCGATATGGAGAAGTTTCATGATGATCACTAGCCATGTTAAGGATAGGCTGGCATGGCTTTTTAGGGACGGGGGTGACATTCCGTTTACTTTCCACAAAATTATTGGGCTTCCCTTAAACGTTGGTCCATCCCCGAGGCTGGTACATTGCCTTTCACATAGAGGCATCAACTTCATATCGCAGACTATCACGATTTGGTCTTATGACTCGCCGGAATTTAAAACCGCGCTACAGATTGGGCTGCCAGCGGATGTTTCTTTGGAATGGGACTCTCTCAGGGACGCTTTCAGGGCTGCGGGTTTCAGTTGGGACACAGGCGGGGATTCTATCGTATGGGACGGTCCGATACATGAGGGGGCGCCTATAGTAAAAGATATATACAGTGTACTGAACGTGGCCTCATACAGGGATCAACTGACAGTCTCTTTCTGCTTATTCTCGAAGAGGAAAATGCCCACTAAAATCGTCCTCTTCGGCTGGCTGGTTTGGAAAGGCAGGGTCCTCACGGGAGAAAATCTGAGTAGGAGGGGATTTGTGGGGCCTTTTAGATGCCACATATGCTGTGGTGATTATGAATCAATCGATCATCTTTTTTTTCGATGCCCGGTTATCATGCAGTTATGGAGGCTTTTCGCTGATCATTTTATGGGCCCAACATGGTTTCCTGCTGATTTTATGTCGGTTGCCAAGGAGTGGGACAGCTTGAGAGGAAAATTTAAATCACTGCCTTTCTTCTTCATATGGGAAGTGTGGCTGGGCAGAAACAGATTGATTTTTGAGGAGGTGCCTTTCCGGATTTCACATGTTTATTCGAATATCCTGGGTTGGATGGATGACCGGCCTGTGCCATGTCTCCCCATCTCTGATTGTTCCATCCGCATCAGGCCTCATGTGATGGCAATTCCGGCGATCTATTTCGATGGCGCCTGCGTGGATGGGCTGATGGGGTGTGGTGCTTGGATTAAATTATCTCAGCGTGAAAGGATTCACATTCACTGGAATGCTGGAATGGGATCCAACAATAAGGCGTAATTAATAGCTCTATGGGGTGGTCTCCGGTTGGCTGTCCTTCTTCAGATTCAGGATGTCCATGTATATGGGGATTCGCAGATTATAATAGGATGGGTTAACAGGAATATGTCAATGTTGCGGCCTGATCTACAGGGGTGGTTGAACAGGACTCGATGTTTATGGTCCAATCTTGATCATCCTCCCATTATGCACATTTACAGAGAAAGCAATACCAGGGAAGATGGTTTGTCCAGGAAAGGATTGGTATCTGATTTTGGGAATATGCACATACAACTCTTTAGAGATGGCCTATCCCACTGGCAAACTACCATTCCAATTCCATAACAGGTTTTCGAATGTTTTTGGTCAATGACAGGTATGTCCTTCAGTTTTTGCGAAATAACAAGTATCGAACGGTACAATGATTTTTTGACAGGATTTGGTTAGGGTCGAGGACCGTAGCAGCGAGGCATATCGTTTACAGATTGGGCTATGATATCACATATCTGTTCGGATGCTGGTTTCTCCTAATATGACATGGCGGTTCTATCTCTACTGGAATGGTACTTTTTATTATATCCTCAGGCCAAGGAATATCAGGCGAGCGTGTTAGGATCTATCAAGCGAGCCGGATTTCAAATCTAACAAGCGAGCGATGAATCTATTAATACAGGCGAGCGTGTTATAGCTGTATACAACAGAACGCGCCTACAATCATCGTGCCGGTTCAATCTTATCTCTCCAGACCATCATTTCGCCTTTGTCTTTGATCTTATCTTGCTGAGGTTTAAAGGACCGTTGTGTACTTTTCATCCTTATTTTGATGCTTCTCACCTATCGTTTTTATCCTTTGGAGACAATCTGTAGAAATATCATCTATTATAATCTCCAATTTTGTTTTCCATGTAAGTTCTATTAGTACTGGGGCTGATTTGTCCCATCTATGTGGCAGCCCACAAATCTTTCTTTTGTGCTCTAATCTTTGAGCAGAATCTATCGGGCTATATACTGGCTTTCTCGCTGGAATCTCCCAGCTGAGATCTATGATGCATATGTACTGTTTTATTAATATTCTAAATCAGCGTTTTTTTCTTCCTTTCGAAAAAAACATACAAGTTGAATTGCGGTCGATGGATACAAGGGTAGGATGCGGTGCTTGGCATGATTTCTATGGAAGTATTCGCAACAAGCGAGGGAAGGTGGAGGAAATGGTGTGCAACTCACTCTATGTAGCATATGGGCTGGCTTGTGGCAGCAATGAACATTCATTTGGTGTTTTGTATGGAAAAAGTAAGAAAAGGGGTTCTTTGATACAATGTCATCATGAACGATGACTACAGAAAAATGGCTCGAAGTAGTGGTGCAAGTTCATTTCGCAGTGGTTTTCATTGCTGTTGGCTGGTTGATTAGACAACAGTGGCTCTTAGACTCAAGTGACGGTGGATAAGCAATGAGGCACTGCGGAATTATGTGCACAAGAATTCGACGGTGGTGTTCGACATAAATTCCGTGGTGGTGGTTGTGAGACTCTGACAATTGTGGTTAGTTGTTATGGGTGAGATGTCGGTGACTAGTTTCTTGGTTGGTTCGTTTGTTTCTCGATCGACTACTGACAGCTTAGGTGGAGGCTAAGTAGCGAACACGACCCAAGTAAGTGACTGCTACTGCATTTTATTATTATTATTATTATTACTATATATATATATATATAATTTTTTATTTTTTTCAATTTTTTTTGACAATATTTTTTTTTAATTTTTTTTTTTTTTTTTATAATTTGTTTTCAATTATATATATATTCCTATTTAATCTTTTTTTTTTAAATATGACCAAAGGCCTACTAGCGATACTAGTAGAAAGGAGAACCTCTGACTCTATAGAGAATGCTTGATAGTGACGATAACAAGGTTCACGAAGACTTGATGGCCAAAGGCTCGTGATCGGAGAACGTAGCTATGATACCAATGTAACGACCAACATTGTATATGCGGCGAAAATATTTAAAATACTTCGTAGACAAAGACATCCATTGTATGACAGTAATTTTAAATCGTATATTGTATAAAGAATTTATATAGGGTGATTACAAATGAGAATGAGGGTCTGCTTATATACCCTAGGCATGTGCCCTTTCACGAATGGCCATGTCTCTAAGACATGACTCTTCATTACTAACTAACTAATCATTAGTTAATTAATCATTATTTATTATTATTATATTTATATTTACATTTATTATTTTATTATGACTTATATTCATAAGATCATCCCCACTTAAATTATTCATTGATGAGGTATTTTATCATTCAACAAGAATGGAAATGATGAGCTTTGCTAGGGTTTTCTAGGGTTTTGTGTGACCTTACAACCCTGTACCTACCGCGGCTATTCGTTTAGCCTGTGCACTAGCTCTGTCATAGATTGATGTGCTGAATATGGAGATGAGCAAGCCCACAGGGGGGGGGAGACATCCCCTCCTACTAAAACAATGTCAACTACGAAACAAGCTCACAGGGAGCGCATGTTGCAACTCTCGGAATGACCATGGGAAAGGTCCTCCTATCCTAGGTGTCCAATGGCATAATCACATGTGTGGCCAATGCCTGCCAAGAGCTTCAAAGAAGCCTAGCTCTTTCATTCCCTTCAATAAATTGGAATAATATAAGAAACATATGAAGGACCATGCAATGATACGAAAATTTATCGAAGTCTGGACAACAAAGTGAGATTTGGTTAAACGGATTCAACACAAATGACAATCAGAAGGCCACATAGAGCTAAAGCTGGGAGCCCGGGATTTTTTCACAGTTATCTTTGCCAACCTGGAAGAAAAGGATAGGGTGTTCGATGGTGGACCTTACTTCTTCAAGAACAGGGGATTGTTCATGTGAGACTGGGAGGAGTGGTACAACCCGGTTGGGGAAACATTCCTAGTTGCCCTGTTTTGGGTATGCCTCTTTGGCCTTCCAGTGGATTTTTTGGATCTGGATATCCTAGAGGGTATTGGAAATTCAATAGGAAACTTTTTGAAGGTTGCAGAATCCACAAGATGGGGAAGATACACATCATACACAAGGATCTACGTGTACATGAACATAACGAAACCCTTGCCAGGATCTATTGAGTTGGAATATCATGATGAGGTATGACAACAACCCATCGATTATGAGATATTCCCTTCTAATTCTGGAGATGCCATGAATATGGCCATCTATTCTGGGAATGCCCGATGAACCAGTTGGAGACAAAGGCTCCAACGAAGGCTAACAACCAGGGGAAATCACAAGAAGGGGAAGAGGGGCTTCAGGAGGTGCAAAGGAGGAAGAAGGGCCAAAAGAACTCCCAAACCCTGACTAAATCACACCCAGGAAAAGGTACACAAAGTAACAACCAATTTGATATATTTCAGGAGGAGGAAGAGACAAAGGAGACGGAGGGAGAAAAATACAAAGACATACAACCATGAAATCAAAGGGAAGGGGCGATAGCTAAAAGAAATGTGGAAGAAGGAATACTAGACAAATAAACCTTAGAACAACCACCGAACCAAGCCAACATGGCAATAGATAGCCAAAGAGAATATTTGAGCAATGAAGAGCAATTTTTACATATATTATTGAATAAATGGAGGCACCTATATGAACACTTCATTACGGAAGCCTAGAAGCAACTTTAAAAAGAGACATTCCAGCAATATAAAGCTAAGCAAGGGATAGTTGGACTAGACCAACTAGAACAACTGGGATCACAAAAGAACCAAGGAGAGGACCAGGGCCCCCCAGGGAAAGGAAGTAAGAAATGAGGAAGGAAAAACCTCAATGATACCATTCAAATGATAGGGTAAATGTTGGTGAACTATGGAAGGTTAGTGCCGCTATTCGCGTTCTTCCACCAACTCAACAAATTGTCCAAATGATCATCATCTCTGGGAATATTAGAGGCCTTAATAGAAAAGGAAAACAATGCTATCTGAAAGAACATATTAGGAAATATAAGCCCAACGTTATTATTATCCAAGAAATGAAGATATTAGAAGAAAATCTCAAGGATATTATCAAAACCTTCAAGCCTCACTATAAGGTAATAGCTCAAGATTCTAGAGGTAGTGCTAGAGGACCGGCTATCCTATGGAATTCGGTGGAATTTTTTTTTGAGGACTAGGTATGCCAACCTTGAATACTCGTTGGGTGATTCCGCCATATTGGATCTAGAGATTGGGCCCTACTAACAGGAGTCTATGGGCCTCATATTCCAAGAGAAAAATGTGCTTTTCTCCAAAACCTTTCAAACTGTAGAAGGGACTGGCCTGATGACATATGGATAGTTGGAGGGTAATTTAATATGCTTATGTCCCTTGAGGAAAAGAAAGGAGGAGTTAGACAACAAGACACAGATATGGAAATTTTCAAGGATCTTATCACCGAACTACACTTGGTCGACTTATTGACCAATAATGGTATCTACACCTGGAACAACTAGCAAGAGGGTCCTAGTCAGATTGTGTCACAGTTGGACTGATTCCTAACTTCAGAGCAGGTAATTACCCATGACTTATTCTTGGAAGTCTCCATCCTCTCGGTTATGGGATTTGACCACTAGCCAATAAGGTTGGAGATCAACCTCAAAACTAGCCCCAAAAATCGACCATTCTGATTTGAGGCCTTCTGGCCCTAGGACCCTAAGCTTATGTAGAAAATAGAGGAATGGTGGAAGGAAAATGAGGAACTAGGCAGAAATCACATGCACACCTTCCAGCTGAAAATCAAGGGGCTAAAACAGAAGATCAAGAAATGGAACCAAGAAGAATTCGATCATATAAAGAAAGGCCAACAACAACTAGCAAAGAGGATGGAGATAATGAAACAAAGGATTGTCATTCATGGCCGGGAAGAGCACCTAAAAAGCATAATAAGGTAGGATCATCAATCAACTGGAAGAACGACGAACATGGGAAGAGATCCTCTAGAAGCAGAAATCCAGAGTTAATTGGCTATGAGAGGGGAAAAGAAACACACGTTTCTTCCAAAAAGAAATGGTCAACACTGCCAACATAATCATATTTTCTCACTAAAAGATGAGGCTAGAAACATAATTTCTCAGCATGGGAAAATGGAGGACATGATTGTGAATCATTTCTAATCGCTTCTTACAGAACCTACTTAGAACAGGACCAAGGCTATACAAAGAATCACCCAAGAAATCCCCCACCTCATTTCCAGGGATCAGAACGTGGGCCTTATGCAGGTGGTATTGCTAGAAGAAGTGGAAGAGGTGGTGAAAGGAATGGAAAAGAACAAGGCCTCGGGCTCGAATGGTTTGACGATGGAATTCTTCCAAGTGGCTTAGAAATTCATTGGTAAGGAAGTGTTGGAAGTGATCGAGGAGTTTCGCTACAACCAAAAGGTATGTCTATGCCTTAATGCTACATTCATTACTCGTATACTTAAATAAACTAAATCAAAGGATCCCTAGGGATTCAAACCGATTGCATTGTGTAATATTATTTATAATATCATAGCCACAATCATTGTAAAACACCTCAAACCTCTGCTTCCCAATCTTATTTCTACAGAACAAACTGACTTTGTTGAGGGCCATCAAATCCTGGATGGTTTTATAACTTCCCAAGAGGCATCCCATTCCCTAAAACAACTTAAAGTTCCTAGGATGATGATTAAGTTTGACTTATCAAAATCCTACGACTATATTGGCTAGAATTTTCTCTCCAGCATTCTTTAGTCCTATGGTTTTTATCAAAGATGGATCAACTAGATACATGCCATGGAGTCCTCCCTTGTTTATTCCATCCTCCTCAATGGATCCTCAACTAGAAATTTCAACCATCCCGAGGTATGAGACAAGGTGACCCCCTATTGTCGTTTCTTTTCATCTTAGCAGCTGAGGGCCTAGGTCAATACTTGAAAAAGGAAGCTCAAACTCTTAAAATTAGGGGCCTAAGACTATGGGGAAATGATCTCCCCCTCACCCACCAACAGTTTTTTGATGATATCATGCTCTTCTACCATATCTCTCTGCAGGAATCCCATAGCATAAAATAAATCCTCCAAGTTTTCATGGAAGCCTCTGGGACCCTAGTTAATAATGAAAAATACTGCACATTATTTTTTAACATAAAAAATAAAATAAATAAATAAATAAAATAAAATAAAAACATTCAAACCTTCTTAGCCAAGGTGATAGGTTTGGAATCATCTCTCCCCCCACTAAATACCTGGGGATTCCCTTATCTTTGAAATCTCTTAAAACCTCCTATTAGAACCAACTACTAGAAAAAATTCAATTTAAGCTTAGTAACTGGACATTTAGAGCTCTCAACTTGGTTGGCCACACTGACCTCCTCAGAGTTGTCCTTCAATCCATCTCGATATACCAACTCTCGGGCATGGCTGCCCCCAAAACAACTTTATCAAAATGGTTGAGATTTTTTTAAAAATCCTCTAGGGAGGTGCTCATGAGTTAAAGAAATTGACCTCTGCGACCCTCTCACCCTAAATCAGGTAATGGGCACCAAACTGTGGTGGATATGGACATAGGGAGGTGTAGGCTTGTGGAAACAAATATGGATGTGTAAGCATGGCATGCCTACCCATACAAAATACATCCTTAGTTATCGGGATTTTCCCAAAGGTTCTATAATCTGGAACATGGCAGCTAAAAGGAGAGATATTATTCAACAACACTTCTTTCTGGGAAGTGAGAAACGGGAAAACAACCCTTTTCTGACAGGACTCCTAGCAATAGAGAGGAAATTTGTTTTCTCGACAAGACCTGAGCGAGATGTTCATCTATGCTTCAAATAGGAACTATCAGGAAATAAATCAGTATTAGAAAGAGGACTCAATAACCAAATGATGGAGGCATTGGAAAGATAGGGCAGACTGGCTAGAACCACCATATTCGGATCAATGGAACCAGTTGACCAAAGAGCTAGATTCTCGAAGGATCACAATTCAGGAAGGCCCAGATATTTTGAGGTAGGTATATAAAACGAAGGGTACTTTAACCATCCAGGAAGCATATAGAGTAAAAGCAGGATGGGGATAAGGGAACCAACAAAAAAATTGGAAGAAGAATTGAGGGGGAAGGTGGTGGAAAAATGTGGCCTGCTTTCTCTCGATGGTTTGTAAGGGTAGAATCCTAACCTAGGATGAACTGATTAAAATAGGATTTTATAGAACCTCGGTCTGTATCCTATGTGGATGCCACACTGGTGACCTAGAACATTTTCTCAACTCGTATTATAAAAAAAAATGGCACCAAGTGGAAGACCTATTTGGCGGAATGGATCATGACCCCCAGAGTATTCGAGAATCTGTCCTAATTTGGAGATAGGGTCTCTTCTCTAGCCTGATCATCAACCAAGCTTGGGATTTGGTTCCCGTCTTCACCCTTTGGGCCATATGAAATGAGAGGAATCACAGGATTTTCAAGAACACAAACTAGGATCAGGGGTTAGTACGGGAAGGGATAATAAAAAATATAAGGGAAACCATCCTTACAAAGAAATGGTTACTAGATGACTAGAAAGTTTCACCTCATGAGGCGAGGATCCTGCAACGTATTCAACTTAATCCAATCGTGATGGATCCAAACTCATGGAAAGTGATCCCAAGCAAAATAGAATACGCTCGAATTTTCATTACGCCTCCATATGGTTTCATGAAATGGAACTTCAATGGAGATTCCAAAGGAAACCCAAGTCGGACAGGATTCAAAGGGTTATTCTGAGATCATAGAGCACTGACTCGCTTCATATATGTGAATTCCTATGATTATGCAAGTAAAAATGAAGTGTAATTTGCCAGATCCTGTCAAGGTTTGATCATGACAATCAAGCTGGGATACAAAAAGCTAGTAGTCGAAGGGGACTCCCAACTAGTCACCAACACCCTCAAGAAACTAAGTTTTGGGGACTAAATGGGACAAGCTAAGCCATAACTAGAAAACTTCTAGACTAGTTCAGGAACTAGGGGAGATTATCCAAAAGTTTTATTATGTTATCATAACGCATGTGAGGCATGAAGGAAATCAAGCTACTAATTTCCTAGCGAACTGGGGATGCACTCATCAAAGCAAACCATTGAAATCAATCTGGCCGCCCTATCCCCAAGATGGATGCCTAGAACCTATGCAAGGAATTATTGATATGGACAAGGTCAGTAGTGTGGGAAACACCCACACCCCTAAATCGACCCCCCGATCATGGGGCGTACCGGATCTATGACCCTCCCATCAATCATAATGGTAGAGGCCTCGAAATACATTCCCACCACCTTCCACATGCATGGCAAGGCTAGCAGGGCAACCTACGACATGCAGATGGGAAATAAGGAGAAGGGTGACAGAAAAGGAACCCATTCAAGGCTTGCACAACATATTTGCATGGAGATAACTAAAGAGGGAATAAATTAATTCAAATAGATTTATCAAGGCCAAGAAAGGGTCGATATTGATAAAAATCTTTAAGTAACTTCATATTAATCTATTTTCATTGATGAATATTAGGAAAATCAAATAATGGTGAAAATCACAAAGGGAGAGATTGAGGGGGTTCTCCAAGGTTTTCAAAAATGAAAGAGCCCAGGGCCGAGTGGAAAGCAAATTGAATTCTATGTAGGATACCTTATTTTTTAGGTGAATACCTATTACAAGTGTAATCCAAGCAGATATCAATGGCCACACACCTCTTCTAGTGTCTTAATGGTTCTTTATCTCCTTGATAGTTTTTCTGTCAGTATTGGACCCCAAAATTTCAAGGTCATTTTGAGACACTAAATGATGCTTTTGGAAATTTGGGGGATGGAAAGGGTTTCCATGCTATGCCTTGGCCCTAGTCAAAATTTTTATTCCTCTTATAGTTCTCTCCAATGAGCTATTAGACACCCCGTACAAATATTGTATGCAAAAATTTCACCCTTGATAAGTTGATGTACTAATTAACCACCTCAAGGCCCACAAACCTTTTGGAATTTCATCTTCTAAGGTTATGTTTTTTTACCTCTGGGTTTATTTATTTATGTTAAAAGGCCATTATTTCAACCTCTTGTAATTAATTTTGTGAATGTGCTTTACCACCTCCTCTCTCTAATCAGAGATATCTACCACCATTCTAGCAAGTTTGTGTTCTACAATATTATATTATATCATTTATCAATACAATTTGGGTTTTCACCATATTATTGTGCCTTTTCTTATATTTTTCTGTGTGTTTTTTATTTAATCTTATGCATTTCATTTCAATCTTCATATAGACTAGATAAAAGCGGTGGAGTAATTTCATCATAGGGGCCAAAGTTTGGTTCCTTTCAACTCTACCTTTGTGGCTCTAATTCCTAAAAAGGACAAACCCACCTACTTTCATGACTTTCATCCTATTTTCCTTTGTAACTCCATATACAAGATCACCTCCAAAATTATTGAAAAACCTTTCAAAGACATCCTCTCCTATCACACTTCCCCAAAATAATTCATGTTCATAAAGGATAGATAGATCCCTAATGTTGTTGGCTTGGCTCAGGAAAGGCTCCAAACATCCACACAAATTATTTAAAAATTTTGGTGTATAAGGACGATCTATAAAAAAAATTGACACGTAATTTGGTTATATATTTACCTGTTTCTTATTCATTTAAGGTTCCATCACTCATTTGTCTCTTGGATATTCAATTATATCATTACCACTTATTTTCATTATTGATCATAGGAGCGATTCCCACTTATTTAATGTAGACAAAGGATTTAGGCAAGGTTTTCCCTTCTCTCTTGTTCTCTTTCTTTTGGTTGTTGAATTCCTTAGAAATATATTAAAGGATGCTTAGAATCATAATTCATTTAAAGACATTTCTCTTCGAAAAAACTATATATTATCTCATTTACTTTTTTTAGATGATATTATGATATTTTGTGATGGAAACATCATAGATATGAAAACTTTGGAAGCACTCCTATATTCATTCAACAATGCCATGCTTGTTATTAGATCAAAATAAAACCTATTCTCACAGGGACTTTGAGGTCACAAAATTCTTAGCATTTAACTTTAATTTTTTTACAATTGGAAAAAATAAACACAAACTTCAAATATTTGGGCTTTACTTTAAATCCTAGAAATTACTAAAGTCATATTGGTATTAGCTACTATCTAAGCTAAGATAGAAAAAAGGAAAAAAAATTGGTACAATTGGTGGCTATCTTAGGAAAGTCATTTTCTTCAAATCAATTTTGTAAGTGAAGTTATTCTAGTTTCCTAGTTCTCCTTATCATGGATCCCAAAAGGAGTTACAAGAAATCAAATGTCTATCCCTCTATGTTTTATTGAAAGGCAAGGAGGACTAACAAACCTTTACTATGGCCTCTTGGTAGTCTATTGCTTCACCAAAAGCTCAAGTGGGGTGGGGTATAAAGGATCTAACCTAGTTTGCATCTACTCTAGCTTCCAAGAGCGCCTAGAGATTCATATAAGGAGAAGGTTTATGGGAACAATTTATGTTGTTCAAATGTATAAAGCCTATTTCTCTTATGGATTGGATCAAAGAGCCAGAAAAATCCTCTATAAATGGTATCTTTACTTGAAAGCTATTATTCATGCATTTTTCATTATTCATCAGGGCCTCTATTGAAATATGGGGGATGAAACTCAAGTAATGATTAGGAAGGACCCTTGGATTGGTGGCTCAAATAATCATAAACTTATAGATTCTTTAACTCATATATTACACAGGTAAATTTATATTTATCTCAGCCAAGTCTCTCATAGGGAAATAGGATAGGGGAAGCAATGATATGATACTTGTCAAGTTCTTCAACTT
Organism: Pinus albicaulis; assembly: GCA_034641835.2. NCBI lineage: Eukaryota > Viridiplantae > Streptophyta > Pinopsida > Pinales > Pinaceae > Pinus > Pinus albicaulis. The sequence goes on along the minus strand of CM076575.1, from coordinate 1,703,027,717 downwards.
GAAGGAGAGCATGCAACAACATGGGAATTTTATATCAAAACTCTTCTTTCATCGCTTGTCACAATTTACAATAATTTGGGCTAGTTTGTGTGGGAAAACAATGCATCTAGGCTTGCACAAGAATCTCTTCTTGATCCCCCCCTTTAGTGGGGTAAAAAGCTATATGCACTCTATGATCTTGCAAAAGTCAAATGTTTTATGTGGCATATTCTAAAAATCAAAGTTTCTACATGGGATAAATTACAGAAGTAGTCATTCCATGGTCCAAGTCAGTGCCCGTTGTGAAAATATGTTCAAAACTAATGACTTGTATCTTGTTTTTGTGCCCCTTCTTCAAATATGTTTGTAAATATATTCAAAAAAATCAATTTAAAAATTTCTAATGGGTTGGTGCCTCAATCGATGAAGGTTTGCACACATGGCTCTCCTATCATATCCCAACTAAATTCAAAGCTCTCCCACTCACAGTAGTCTGCGACATTTGTATTGAAAGGAATCAAGTAATTTTAAAAGGAAAATTGCCAATGGATATTAAGGTTGCTATGCAGAGTTTGAATATTCTAGACTGTGTGCTGTCACATGGCCCTTTTACTAAGGAAGCTCCATCAGAGGTGGTAATTCAAAAGAAATATGCCTAATAATTCTTCAATGGTGCACCACAAGGTCATCCCCCTAACCAGGGGCACGAGTCGCATTCTCTTCTTCTAAGAGGAATATTCTTTGTCATTCTGCAGGTTTAGGCCCTATCAAAAACAACTATGTTGAATTCATGGCACTTAAGCTACTTTTACACTTAGCACAAGATCAAGGGATCATTAAACTGCAGATTTATGGGGACTCTTTATTAGTGATCAACTTGATGGAAAGGAGAATATTCCTTACAAAATTACACTTTTCAACCTCTCTTCTAAAATTTTCAGCTCATGATTTCCTCTTACAACAATATAACAATATTTCATGTATAGAGGAACAAGAAGCAACAAGCTTCCAACCACTCAATAAATGGTTCGACACATGGAAAATCACTCAAGAAAAAATATGTCGCAAACAATATTTCTTCATGAGAATTAGTCACCCCTACACCCATTATGAAATATTTTTAAAATCTAAACATGCAATAGAATATTTATTTTGATCAGATAAAACAAATTACCTTGTATGACAATCTCAATCTATAATTTTCTATAACTTTCTAGGTATTTGAGGCACACACACACACACACACACATCATGGCCATATGAATGTTCTCCAACATATGTAGCTGCAATTTTATATTTTAATAAAACTATTGTTTTTTCTTTCCGTGGAAAAAAAAATCCAAATTCCCTAGAAAAATTATTATATGTTTTTTTAAATGATTTAACTAATTCCCACAAGGTGTAGAATAGATGGTGACAAGGTGCTCTATTAAGACACTCTGTGGTGAAAAGGTCATGGATTTGAAATTTTGTGGGCAAAAATCCGGTGATGCTAAGGGTTGGTGTGGCCTAGACCGACTGTGATCCTTTGATTATTTTGACCGCTTAGAATCCCCTAGGTCGTAGCTACTCAAGCCATAGGTTAGGCATGCTAGTAATCTCAGGACTCACATTAGTTAACAAAAAAAATAAAAAATGCTTTAACTAATATCTCGAATGTTTTTGCTAAAGGCCTTTTACACTTAACATTCACCAAAATTTGTTCTCTTAGGATATAATTTTAAATATTAACATTTTTTTCAATATTTTCCCATTTTTCTTTATCTCCTTAGACAATGTTTAAAAAGGATATACAAATCACTCACTGTAGCTTAAAAAACACCATGTATCCGAGCTAATATAATATAATTAATATACATTAGCCAAGTTGGTGTTCGGTGCATTATTTTTGGTCAGGGTTTTATCCTATTTTGCATGTGTTTACAAATTAATTACAATCTCTTTTATACAAAGTTATGGATCCATTTTGAATGATCTTACACATTATTATCTTAGATGTATGTAATGAACAAGTTAAATAATAAAATGATATATAGATCAATTGGGTTTATCTTTGGTGTTTAGGAGGAATGAATAATATCCTCCTCTTGTGCTATACAACAACCCCCCATTTATTTTAATAAATTGGGACACTTTAAAAATAATTAGGAAATTTATTTCATTTATTTTATAGCTTAAAAAAAGTCAAAAAACTTTAGGAAATAAAGTTTCTTTTGCTTTTTCTCTTTCATCCCTTAGTGCGCATCGCAATTTTCATAGCTTACAAACTTAAATGACTTAAAATACACCAAGTCATGCAGGCTAGGATATACGCTAAGCTCTTCCCATACTCATATCAAAATCTTATTGCAAATACTTCAATTATCGTTATAAACTAAAATCGCATCGTGCCTTATTTAAACGATCAACTTATAATAAATTCGGTAAAAGTTGTGATTACGTGGACCCGATGAGCCAATAAAGAAATAAACATAAAGTTCCAAAGTCTGATAAAGCGCAGCCACTTGACTTCTTAAATGCGCACTTCAAATTTCGATGGACTTAACTAAACACAAATTCATTTACCGCATAACAGTTGCGATGTGTGATTTCTGCAGATCGTATTTCGTAGGATTTATGGGTAACATCATAAATGAAAAAAATCATAACTTGTGATATGCGATAAATGGTAGTTAATTAATCGAGCAAGCGAAATGGTTCATGTCATATAAAACCGAATACGAGATCAAACGTCTTAAATTGATCGATAGATACTTCACATGAAGGTGTAAGAGATTTGAATTTAAATGATTATTGATTATTAATGTCTTTTAATAGAAATAAGGTTTGGGTAGATTCATATATACTTCGTGCGTGTTTTAAAATGATTGAATGCCAGATTTGTTTTAATTTTTTTTTCCTCTCTACTCTCTATATTTTTAATGATTTATTTGTTCGCTTGAAATCGGGAAACCACTTAACGGAGCGAGGGAAATAGAAATGAGCAAGAAAGGCAAAGAAATTTTCCAAGCACCATCTACCGAAAACTCAGATATGTCTCCCCTATTCTCAGACACCACCTTCAATAAGGATTGTGGAAGCTCTTGTGGGAGTAAATGTATAAGCTTTTCGAGGATGAAATCCAAGGGTAATAGTCAAAGTTGCTTCAACAGGCACATCTGTTTCTTCATACCCAACCTATTTCGACGTTGCATGTTCATTCATCCATAAGATAGCAGCAAGGCTAAATATTCTCCCCTATACAGATATGGTTAAGTGGGTAATTGACCACTTGAACATAGTGTTGAGAATTTGAAGGGCCGTAGGTTAATATGAATTCTCTTCTTGATAATTACTTGTGAACTTAATTGTGGTACTTATGTCTTCTCTTCTTTTAGTTTAGTTAATATTTCATCAAGTCAATTATCAAAAGACACAAGACACAAAATTAGGCTCCTAGAGCCAGGGCAAAACCTCTCCCTCTTGGAGAGGAAAACCCACAAATAATTCTTCTTATAGACCTTCAAATGACAAGTACCATGACCTAGACTTCGACCCTTAATCTAGATGTGCTTTCAAGACCTTTATCTTCACAATTTCTGCCTCTTCTCCTTATGGTCACTGTCTCAATTTCTGCTGACTCTGTCTTGTTATCACAGTCCTTGTTATTCTTGACTATCTGCAATCCTTCTTCCTATACTTGACTGATTTCAGATGATGCCCTTGTTCACTGTTATGCCTGGACTTATCTTCCTTCCTGTATTTGACCAAAATTTAAATGTTGCCCTAGTTCATAGCACTTGACCACATTTATTGGTTTGCACTTATTCAGGGTCTGCCAATAATTCATGAGCTTGGTCGGCACCTTGTTTCTTATCTTCATTGATTCTTTCTCCATAGTAATCTTGATATACGCCGTGAGTGATTTAGTAAGTGTATGTTGTAGGTGTATATATATAGATATGCATATGCCCTTTCAAAAATATCGCACAGCTTATACGCATTCATTCCAGTATACGCACTTCAAAATCCGTAGTGTAATCTTATGTATATCTGCATGAGGTTCGGTATTTATCCGCTTGTTTTATTTTGTAAAAGAAACAATCCACAAATTGTCTTATTAGCACATTAATTACAGAATACGCACTCAAATTTTTGTGGTATATCTTCATTTCCTTCTACAACGTTGCAGCAAATTCCCCTCATATTTGTCTTTAACCATAGTTGCTCTCCAAATAATCAAGTAGTCTTCCCTTATATATAGTGAGTTTTTCTCACCTTTAGGCGGACCATCCAAATGCATTAGGCCGACTATTATACAGTAGGTAGGTCGACTTTGACTTCGTTATTTATTCAACATTTCGTGAGGCATTGCTTCAGCAGCGTTTGAAGGTTGACTTTACTATATCATGGAGCTTGATATACAAGGTCTTGGAGCATATGACAGAGGCTCAATCTTATACTTAAATTAAACCTAATGGACATCAAGAAGAAGTCCTTTCTACTTAATAAATCATGCTCACGAAACCCATGAAGCATATACAATAAAAAATATATATTAATTTAACTTATTCTTTTACATGATTACATAATTACATAGCCAACATGAAGATTGACCTAGTTAAACTTTTCAACACTCCCTCTTAACTAGGGAGGTATTCATACAAGTACATGGTCACTTTCAAACTAAAGAATCTCATAAGAAGAATTGGATTGGTAATCGCATTTGTATAGCATCATATCAACCAAAATTGTCCTAGTGCAAGGCCTTGACTAACAACCCCATCTCTCAATGAGAAAATGGGCTACAATGCTGGCGAGACACATGACTAATAGACACCGTATTCATTGTCTCTCCAAGGTACATACCCCACCTAGGTGTTCCTAGAGTATGACCTTCTTGGACTATTCTTCTCTTGGGTAGCCAGCCCTCAAAGAATATTGGTCCACGACTACTCTTCTCTTGAATGCCCTATCTCATTCTCAAAGAGTATCGAATGCCTCCATTTTGTCTTCCAGGTGAAGACCAGAATGATGTGTCTATCCATTCTCTTCACATGGCCTTCATTAAGACTAACAGTTGTTAGTCATGGTCTAGTGCATGACACATGCAATAGAGAATCACATATGTCACTCCCTCTTAACACAGGAAGAACATATTTCAAGTTTCTTCCAAGTAAGAAACTTACCACCAGGCTCCTCATCAACCAGGGTCCTGCAACAGCAATCCAGCTACTCATGAAGAGTTTCTATCCCCTGCGATGTCATGGATTTCGATATTGAGGAATCTTCAACTTTTGGCTTCATAGGGCACAGATCATCCATCACTTTCAGTCATGAGTCATGTCCATTATTGGAAAGTGATTTATCAGTCTTCCTCATCTGGTCCACCGTTATGCCATGCTGCTTTCCTTCGAATCATCCCTAAGGATCATACATCCTTTCTTATGATTAGCAGCCTTGCACAAATTCATCCAGATAAACATATACATGTGAACTTTTAGAACAAAAGTTACCTTAGTGATGATCTTTCACCATGACATCTTCTTGTAGGCATCGGCATCCTTCATACAAATTGACACATCTCCTAATGATATGTTTTATCAAGGGTCTTCTTATTTACCAGACTTCTGTCAGAGTCTACATATCTTCCCTGGAGATCTCCTAGTCACATCTTCTAGGCTTCCGGATGATAAATGCCTCTTGACATAGTTGCATTTCATGATCTCTTCCTTTCTGCACATTCTCCATTCCCAGGAACTTACAACCTTTCTAGTTTTTCGTACACTAAGAGATACTCCTCCATAGATCATACTTCTAAATACAGAAGTTCATTACCTGCAACCATATGACATGACTTCACAACATCCAATGTTAGCATATAAATATATACATACCTCATACCCTTTTCCTTTGAGTCATCCTGTAGCAATTTCTCGAGAATGAAGAGCTTCATTCTCTTGGCCTGCTCCATCAATATGTCATCACATCCCAGAAATCTGTTTCCATGATGACCCTTGCTCTTGATGACTGTTTTCCATTAGTAATGTTATCAGAGAGGTTTTCCCAGAGCTGATTCACCAGGAGCTCCTACCATGCTTTCATTAGGATGCTACACTGCTTCCTATCATATAACCAACAAAAATCACTTAAAGGAGAAGATGATTTCAATCGTAGTGGAGATCCCTTGCTCCTTCTTTCTTAGATTTCTTTGCATCAGGTTCTTCTCTCATTTTTGAGATATGGGTTTCTTCCCTATTTCTCTTGTCCCTTTCAGATTTAGGATAATTACTTTTATAATGCCCATGTTCATCACATCCAAAGCATCGTGCTTTGTCCATACTATTCTGAGGACCAAACTTACTGAACCTTCATTTCTTTCTCGACGTGGCTGCAAAGGCTTGATTCTCTTCACTTGATCCTGTAGCATCTTCGACTTTCAATCTTGTTTCCTCTATTTTGCATAGAGGCTCTAAATTGTTGAATGGTGTGGCTTCTTTATTCTCGTACAATCCTAAAGTGAAGTTTCCCCATTCTTCTGATAGAGCGTTCAACACCACTATAGTAATCTCAGTGTCAGAAATTACTTTTCTTAGTTCCTGCAGTTGATCTCAGAGAGATTGCTTCTCCTGCAATACTCAGAGAGAATAGCTCCACCAATTTCTCATATATTTCTTTTGATGATTCTAGATTTGATACATTAGAGATGAGAGAGTCTTTTATGGATTTTGTAAGAATCCTTTGGACTTTTATATCTCCCTTCATGTATTTGGCATGACTTTATTGTCCTTGTCTTCTATGCAGAAAAGTTTGAAACCCTAACCAGTTTGATGCTTTATTTGCAAAGAAGACATTTTTTATGAAGTCATAAGGATACTTACTTGAGTAGATGCTTTTCTTCTTCTATTATATTTCTTGTTGAAGATTATTGCAGGAACTTCCTCTTAAACTGATTTCAAAGTAGGTGATCTTGGATCCTTGATGATCAAAGATTACTTCATAATGGAGATGTCTTCAATAGTGTTGGGAGGTGCTTAATGATTCGTCTTCTAACAATGTCAAGAACCTTTGATGTCAAAGATTACCTCCTCGATGTGAGGATTCCTTTAATAAGGGTGAAAGTCTTCTTGAGATGGCTTGAGGATTTACTTGCAATATGATTTGACCTTACATTGAAGACTTTGAATTTTGCTTTAATGCTTTCTAGAAAACTGAATTTTGGTACTTGAGTGTCTCTATGTGAAATAGCCTTTTGCCTTTAGCACCTTAGCTCTGATACCATGTTGAGAATTTGGAGGGTTGTAGGTTAATACAAATTCTCTTCTTGATAATTACTTGTGAGCTTACTTGAAATTCTTATGTCTTCTCTTCTTTATACTATTTAGTCTTTCATCAAGTCAATTATCAAAATACACAAGACACGACTTCTCCAAACTTGATTATTCTCTTCTTCATCACTCTGTACTAAACTGACTTTATTCTTTGAGCTGTGGTTAGGAAGGTAAATCTTAGATTTGCCTTCCTTACTTTCTTCCAAGGTAAATCTTATGAGCACTATCCCAACCTCAGAAAATTCTTTCTTTAATATAATTTCCCTTAACAGTATACTCCAGGATCTTAGCTTATTTCTGGCATCACAAAAAAAACAATATATATACTACCGCTGTAATATATATTCACCTTGGCTAAGATAGATTAAAACAAACTCCTTTAATATGTTCACACTGTATGTATTCGCATATCCTCATTTTTGTCTATCCGCATTTCTATCATATGAATAGTCCGCAAGGGCTGTCTGCACTTCTTCACAGATATGAAAGAGAAAGCCCGCACTTATTCATTGATATTGTCCGAGAAAGACCGCACTTATTCATTGATATTGTCCGCATTGTGTATCCTGTCTTGTCTGCATTTTATATATTGTCTAATCTGCACTTATTGTTACATAGATCACCGTTGAACACTTCAGAAATGACCGCATAATTCTCCAGGTGTGGCCGTATTATATGACTGCATTATATTGTTGTTGTATTAATTCAAAGATCTGCAATGTTACACTGTGTTATTTCAAAGAGAATATGCATTTTTTTTCTGTTCAAATAATCCACAATTTTCTGTGTTTATATAGAGGTGATATCTCTTTCTTTAGGCCGACCATTTAGCCAGTGAGTAGGCCGATTAGATTACCAAGTATATAAGTCGACCAGTAATGTATGTACTCGAGCATTTTAATGAAGCATTTTCTTCATTGTATATGATGCTTATATTCCAACGTTGATGAAGGTTGTCCATGACTATTTCTGGAGCATATACTTATTTACTAGACACTTATGAAACTAGAAGACAACCCTAATAGATATCAAGAAGAAGTCTATAATAAAATCTTGCTCATGAAATCCATGAAGCAAGTACAACCAAAAATACATTTTATTATCTTTGTCTTCTTATTTATATAAAATACATAATTACATAGTCAATATGAAGACCGACCTAGTTACACTTTTCAACAGGATTTACCATAGGTTTACTGGTATTGTTGTTTTCAACTTCATTGGCCTCAAATACTCAATTTGTTCCACCTCAACCGGATGCTTCGCCTCAACAGAAGTCACCATCTCAATATCACCAACCTCATGTTGACCCTTTACCATCTTTGCCAACATGTCTTCCTCCCTTTCTTCTTCTTCGTTTGGTAAACTCCTTGATGCTAGTAACTAGGTGGCTAAGAAGAAGAAGAAAGGGAAGAAGAATAAGAAGCAAGATAAGAAAGAATTCAACCAACCAACCATGGTTGTAAGTATTGGTAATGTTGAGGAAACCTCCAACATGCATCGTAAGCCCAAATACCCTTGCAAGCTTTGTAAGGGTGACCACTTCCTTATCAATTGTCCTGATATTCCTAAGGTCTTGGAAGTATGTTCTGAAAAATATTATCAACTTATTGTTGATCCATCAACCAGTGATTGTCAGGTTTCAAAGAAAAAGGGTAAAGTTAGGTTTCCTTGTCAGTTATTCAAAGGGATTCATGATAGCCACCTTTGCCCTCATATGGATGAAGCCTCAAAATTATTGGAAAACCTTACTGTTCCACAAAAATAACTTCCAACGGGTTACCGTAAAATTTCTCCCAACTTATCATCAGTTTACGAAGTGATTGATCTAATTCCAAGTACAATCAATCCCACTCATCCATTGGAGAGTGAAACACATATCACTCAGGTTGATGAACCATTAGTTGATCAAGTGGTAGATTTTATTTCACATTCGGTCGATCCCACTCTCCCTGCAGAGAGTGAAATTCATACTACTCAGGTTCTTCCTGTTACATCAGATTCTTATACACTAGGGGCATTTCACCAATTTCCATCGAAACCCCTCCAAGTACTGAGGTCGTTTCCTTTTATTGGAGTAGAATAACAGAACCTCATCTTCTTTCTTCAAAACCTTTCCAAATCATTGTGAAATATTATGGTAAGAATGTGCATTGTACGAATGTAGATTAAGGTGCTTACGTTAGTATTTTATCCTCAACTGCTTGGAAAGCTTTGGGTTACCCTCATCTTGTGCATGTTACACATAATCTGTCAGCTTTTAATAGAACCATAAGTGAACCTTTAGGGATCCTTCCTAAGTTTCCTATTACCTTGGAAGGAAAAATTGTCTATATTGATCTTGTGGTAGTCCAAGTCCCCTTGGATTTCAATTTTCTCCTTGGGAGAGACTATGTCTATGCAATGAAAGCTATCATATCAACACTCTTTTGCGTGATGTCTTTCCCTCACAAAGGAAAAATTGTGACTATTGACCAACTTTCATTCATTGATATTGAATCGACTACCATCAATTAGACATCCTTGAATCTTCCTTATATGGAAGTGGTATCTTCCTTGCCACAGGTTAATTATGTGGCAACCAATCCCATGTTTTCAGTTACCGATGTAAGCGAGCCTCTCACTGATTTCTCAACTTCTTTTGACTTAGATCCGATAATTGAAATGATAAACCCTATGGGGGTATTTGAACATGATTTTCTTATCCCTATTGAGTCCCTTGACATGCATTGCTTCCAAAGAACTGTTCCTCCATCCGATGAAGAGCTCTTGGAAGCCATGATCGAGGTGTGTTCCTTGACATGTGTTTCTTCCAGTTGGAAGACATGATCAAGTCTTTATGAGGATGGGTCCTTTTACTGTGTCAACCTCGTTAAAAAATGAAACAATTCCCCATAAGGATAGTTCCTTTTACCATGTCAACCTCGTTAAAAAATGAAACATGTCATCATGAGGATAGTTTCTTCTCCTGTGTCAACCTCGTTAAAAAATGAAACAAGTTCTCATGAGGATAGTTCTTTTACTGTGTCAACCTCGTTAAAAAAATGAATCAGGTCATTATGAGGGTAGTTCCTTTTATTCTGTCAACCTCGTTAAAAAATGAAACATATCCTTATGAGGATAGTTCTTTTACTGTGTCAACCTCGTTAAAAAATGAAACAGGTTCCTATGAGCATAGTTCATTTTCTCGTTTCAAACTCGTTAAAAAATGAAACAAGCTTCCATGAGCATAGTTATTTTCCTATGTCAAGTTCGTTCAAAAATGAAACAAATCCTCCCGTAATTGAGTCGAATCTTTGACTAGATCTTGTAAATGTTAAATCGAGTCTTTCATCTGATCTCGTAAATGGACCTTCATTCCATCCACCTATTGGTAACTAGTAGTCTACTTAGGTGAATGAAATGAAGCTTGGGGGGGCATGTACCCTTGTAGGTTATGCTTGGGGGGCATTGAAACTTGTCCCAAGCACAATTTTTCTCTGTTTCAAGCTTGTGTAAAAATGAAACAAACCTATCTCAAGCACAATTTTCCTATGTTTCAAGCTTGTATAAATATGAAACTTATCTCAAGTCTATTTCGGTTAATATTTTCAAGACTCGTTAAAACCATGAAAATCCCGAGCTTCTTTTACTATCTTTTCATTCTCGTAAAACAAATGAAAATGTCGAGTTATTTCAGTATTTTCCTGCTCGTAAATTAAATTGAAAGTCAACCATATTAGTACACTTTTATCACTTTTTCGAACTCGTTAAAACTTACGAAAAAGCGAAACCTTGGAGTCATTTTTTTAAGCCCTTTTCGGACTCCCTAAACATGAAAAGATCGCCGAGTACTTGACTATTCGAACTCGTTAAAGTAAATGAACAATCGTCTATTCAGTATAAGTTTACCCCTTTTTCGGACTGAACTAGACTATTTATGAAAATTGTATAAGTTGACTAAGCATGGTCAATAGAGTTAATTTATCCTTTTTTGGGCTTGGGAGACTAAATTTATGAAAAAGAATACTATGGTGTTTACTTATGTTTTTCTCTTGACTCCCTAAAATTGAAAAAATCCGAGCTTTGCTTTCTCCAGGCTTGTTAAAAATTAACTTTGAAAGAACTGATTGAGTTTTCTTTTTGTCTTTTCAAACTCTTTAAATATGAAAACGACATCGAGTTAATCTTCTGCTGGACTCGTTAAAAATAAACAGTGCAGGACTCATCGTTTACAATGGGACCGAACCATTCCTTCCTAAGGTTTGTTAAAAATACTTTGGAGGACTCATCTAAAAGATGAGCTGACACAACAAGCAAATGTTATCCTCCTCAAGATTGACAAAAATAAAGAGTTACTTGCCAGTAATGGTGGGGGAAATTTGGAAAAAGAATCCATCTTTTGTACTTTTTTTAAAAGCAGCATGTC